>CM037935.1:10950583-11550583 GCA_021346845.1 Apeltes quadracus
CCAATGGGATCTGGAAAAAAAAGGTTAGCTAAAAGGAGAAAAGTAGAAATATCTGTCAAACTGCCAATTATCAATCACAGTATGCAGGGAACTTGCACTGCAGGAATCACAGGAGAGCCCATGATCATTGCTTTGCATTTTGAATCAGTGCCTCAAGATTTTCCCACAGGTTCATACTTTTTCTCTCTAAATAAGGGAACAGAATGAGAGAAGCCTCTTTCGTGTTGGCCTACCTGACTAATGTCTGCTATCGTCATTAATGTTGATCCTGCTGATCTGAACCTGCTGGAGCACAGCGCTTATCCACCCTGTCTCTTTAAGTGACCTCCATCTCTAAACAAGTAGCTTTACTTCAGCGCGAACAGAAACCCAGAATAACCTCCATTTAAACCACATTAACCCTTCACCCAAAAGCCCACAGAGCAAAAACAACCACTGGACTTAATCCAGGACCCGTCGGGAATTGCCGTTTAATGTGTCTTAACGAGGGCAACTATAATGTTCACTGAAGTGTAAACTGTTAATCGATGGCGCGTCCTTTTGATTTGTGCCACTATTGAGTGCATTTTTAGATCTAATTGCCTTTGTTTTGTCTTTCACCTCTCAAAAATATTCATTCACTGTGAAAGTTGATTATCAAAGTGTTATTTACAACTTTATAATCCTCTGTTTTTTAGTTTGTTTCAGTTCAAAATAACAATGCACGTCATTAAATGTTATGTTAAGTATGAATATGTTATCTAACTTAAGACCATTTTGCTGTAAATGTCCGACTTTACTAAATCCTCATGTGAGAGCTCTTTCAAGGTACCTGTTGTGTCCTTTTGTATAAAATATGTGTTGCTGTCATCTAACACTTTATAGTGGCAGCACTGTCTATTAAAATGCAAATCAAACCTTCACATGTATTTTTTCTGTCCAAAAGAGTGTGACCATTTTTAATTTAAAACTTTATACAGGTTATGTGCCTCTCACTAATTAGTAAAAAGAATTATTAAGCTATTGAACACACAAACACATACACACGCACATGCACGCAAGAGTGAGAAGAAAGGTTAACAATGGTTAAAAAAGTAAAAAACAGCATCTGGTTGATGAAATGAATACACGCCTTTCTGCTACATAATGAAGGAAAGAACGCTTGGTTAGCTAGTAAATTAAGTTAAGTGAATATTTTACTGGAGGAAAGATGCTACATTTTTTTTATTTTTTAGCTACTAGCTATAAATTATTAACCGCGACCAACTCAGGTTTGTTGAACCTTTATTTACCTTAACTGTTATTCAGTTTGAGTTTATCCAGTGTACATGGATGTAGTCTACAGCGGGTGAATGCGAGTGTACGTTATGTACATAACTTTCGGTTCTCTGAACAGGACAGGTCAAACGTGCGTGCTCTTTTTTTCATGGCTCTTGTTCCATCCCATTTATTTATTCGCTCCACATATCAGAGCATGTCAGAAAATCCCGAAGCTTCAAGCATGAAACCAAGCCAACCAAATAGAAGAAAATAGAAGAAGACTATGTAAATAGTTATTTGACGTGTTCCATTTCCAGGAAATGTTTCATTTCCAGGTACTGACTATTGAGCTCTAAAGTGGAACATAGCGTTCCTCGTTAATGGAGAGCTGGTCCACCAGACCTTTGAGATTCACATTTAGGATTGGATAGGATTTAGGAAGCGCACACACACACGCATGCACTGTTGTCTCTCCCTTTATTATTTGCTGTTCTTTAATTGACAACTTCATAATTTCAATATTTTAGTTTTAGTTTTTTAACATTTCTCTTTTTTAATGATATTTAATGTTTTTTTTCTGCATTTTATGTAATATTTTTAAATCTCCTTGCTTTATGATTAGATGTTCTTAATGATTTTTAGTAATTTAACTTTGAAAAACCTTACCAAAAACCAAATAAAGTTTCCTTGCTTTGCCTTCCGTATTAATAATTAACGTCTCTTCTCAAAACTTTAACTGGGCCGAGGCCATTGTGTTCATGAATCCTTACAATTATATATTTTTAAAGGACAACATGACGATGGAACAAACATAGAACTACTGAGTCACCCTAAGTCAGCCAAAAGCCGAAGACTGTTTGAAAACAGACATACACACACACACACACACACACACGTAAGAGGGGCGTTGGGTTCACGTGAGACCCGACATTGGTGTAGAATATATGTAACATTGCAGGTCACAACAGTTTAAACCGGCAGGATAAATAGAGACAGGTGGAACCAAAACGCCACAACACAGAATTCTCCTCATCTTCCAGCAATGCGTGTCATCAACATTGTAAGTCTGGCTTTCATACGTAAAAAAAGCCAGACTTTCACCCAAAAAGATCTATTGAAACTACTTTTAAAATGGCTTATACTTATTTAACTTTGTAAATCCTGAAATGTTGTTGGTTATTTCAAACGCAGGGTCCAGACCCATCTTTGGCGTACCGGCCAGATTTGGATGTGAATAAAACTAAAGACAAAGACGACTACAGAAACTTTGAGGTAAGCATCGCTAGCTCCTCTTTGGACATCGACACTTATTTAGTGCCTGTACACTGAACTAGTTACTGGCATGACTTAGGACAACTTAGCTGTTTATTTTCTGCTAATGAGAGAATGAAGGAAGCGATCTTAACTTGCAATTACATGCAGTAAGATGTGGAAAAAGGATTTTTTTTAAACAAATCATTTTGGGATGTGATCTGTGATTATTTCTTACAGTTCAAACATAATGAGGAATGGGGTATTGTCTCTTATTATCCCCTAAGGCAGCGATTTACTTACAAATGTTGTAAGCACAGTGAAAACATTCTGGAGTCATTAAGGATTAATACGGCAGTGTGTTCTCTCCGCTGGCACAGAAACTTGTGATGATCATGTGTCCGACATTGGTGCATAATCTTTTTCCTTCTCATTTTCCGTCATTATTATAATTATACACTGGAGCTTTGAGGGATATATTGCTCTTGAAAAGAATATTGCAAAGATGAGCAAATGCATTGGTGGGTTAGTGCAAACGCTACCAGACTTGAAATTCTGCTACAAGGAACGGTAAAGGAGGGCATTGTCGTGTTACGTTGAACTATAGGGCATTAACAAAATGAAATTCAGCCATGCAAGACTTCATGTTGCTTATTGCAATTTTATTAACCTGAGATGCCGGCGATCTTTTGATGTGTGTGTGTTTGTTTCAGAGTGGAAGTCTGATCGACCGTGTGTTCAACACATACAAGCTTATGCACACCAATCAGACTTTGGACTTTGTGAAGAAAAAGGTTTGTAGATCAGGAGGAAAAAACGGCAAATCCAGCAATGTGTCAGTGCTGAAAGCCTGTTATGTAAGGTATCTGGGGATGGGGGGCGGTTTCTTTGCATTTTGTGGATTTCTGTGTTGCCCCAGAACAACGGGTCACTGTGTCACATCGAGCAAACAAAAGCCATCCAACAGATCCAATACTTGCTTTGATGGGTATTCAGGAGCTCTCCTTGAAAGTTAAAGTAATGCTGCGCCTCTCACTTACCTAAAAGTACTCTGAATGGGGCGGCTGCAACCACAAAAACATGACGATGATGGACGCCATCATGTCTCTAGACCAGATGGTGGACGAGTCTGATCCCGATGTGGACTTCCCAAACTCTTTCCACGCCTTTCAGACTGCTGAAGGCATCCGCCAGGCACACCCAGAAAACGGTACTGTACATGGAGAGACAGTAAAACACACATTGTGTAAAAGCACATAAACAAACATTTATTTGTTTAAAAGAATGGTTCCAGTTGGTGGGTCTGATCCATGATGTTGGGAAGGCAATGGCTCTGTGGGGAGAACACCAGGTAGACAACGCGGTTACATCAGCATGCCTGAACTACGACCATCACTAAGGAATAGGATTTATTTCCTTTACGTCATACTTCTTTCCACATTGGCTTTTCCTTAAACTTAGAAGAAGTAAAAAAAAATACTAAGTATTTCTTTGTCTTTCCACTACCGTAATTCTAACTTGTAAGACTCCTCTTCGATCCTTTTAGTCTATTTAACCAAGGTGTGCTTGAAAGTTTCGATCATCATTCTTACAAAAACTCAAATAAAATTTAAGCTAAATATCATGCAGCAAATATGGAGAGGTATACTGAATTCTCAGAGCAAACTTTGAGTATGTTTGCTTTGCAGTGGGCTGTAACAGGTGACACCTTCCCAGTGGGCTGCAAGTTTCAAAACTCTGTAGTGTTCAGAGGCAACACCTTTCTGGATAACCCTGATGAGAAAAACCCCAAATACAAGTTAGTATTTTCGTGTCGGTCAGGATAATTATCTCATGGTTTTTCTAGTTTTGGAACACTTTTGCATTCCACAATGGGAATAAATCCAAATGGTTTGGTTTCCGTCGGTTTCAGAGAATGGAAGGAAGTAAATTGTACAATGGTCAATGAGGCCTATAGGTTAGTTGTTTGAAGCACTGACAATTTGTCTTTTTTCCATTGTCCTTAGTACTGAATACGGGATCTATGAACCAAACTGTGGGCTCGATAAAGTCTTCATGTCCTGGGGCCACGACGGTACGATGCGTCATTACACTCAGCCACACACACAAACATCCACCAGAACTTTTTAAGAAAACGTGCAAAGTAACTAAAGTCGCCTGTTTTAGCTACTGTAACGTACCGGAACTCTCGCTTTGTTGTCTTCAGAGTATCTCTACAGAGTTTTGAAGTTCAACAACTGCTCCATCCCAGAGCAGGTCAGTAAATAATACGATCAAAAATGAGAATGCAGGGGGTTTTCTCACCTCGCCTGCGCTGCTTACTACACAAGCTCATTTTTTGATCTGATCATTTCCTGTCTCTACTTCAGGGGTTGAACATGATTCGCTTCCACTCGTTCTATCCCTGGCACACCAACGGAGACTACCTGCACCTGTGCAATGACAAGGACCTGCGCATGCTGCCCTGGGTCCAAGAGTTCAAGTGAGCATCTTCCTCTTTCAGGTGCACACCATTACTGCTCTGTGCTTTGACATGAAGCTGCATCCAATATATTTTTCAACAGCAAATTTGACTTGTACACCAAGACCACAGAGATGCCGGACGTCAACAAGTTGACGCCGTATTACCAGTCTCTGATCGACAAGTACTGTCCTGGAACACTGAAGTGGTAAAAGGGACAGCTCTGCAAGAGCATGTAGAAACAGAGGGGGATTGCTCTTCTGTTGCTCCTTTGTAATATTAAAAATAGTCTGTGTGGTGGTATGTACACATGACTAATCATCTACTAATAACTTATTATGTGAACGACAGATAACTTGCGATTGTAGTAGTCGGTGGTGCGGTGGTAGATACAGGACTAAACATCTACAAAAAAAGTTATTAACATGACAGATGTAACTTGATTGATGTAATAAGCAAAGTAGACTGATCATGTTTACATACGTTACTTATACTAATCATTAAACTACTCATGCTAATAAAATTACAGATTACTATTTCAAAAGAAATTTAGAAATGCATTTGTATTTTATTGTACTTTATTGTGATAAAAAATATTACATCGATGTGTTTAATATTTAACTAACAAAAACAAGAGACATTGGTGAAAAAAAGAAAAAGCAGGTTTGTTCTAGTTCAATACAGCAAGAGGTAAGGGACGTAAGTAATGAACGAGCATAAGCCCCACAAAACACTGAATAGGCAAAACAAAAGCGATCTTGTTGAAGTTCACCCTTTTTCCAAGTGATTTGATTGGCTGAGTAGATTGAATGTTTAATGAGAGCAAACCAGAGAGCTTTTAAGATTGCTGTCAACTCATTAAAGGTAAACAACAATTCCATAATTGCCTCATCAACAATTAAAAATTCACAGAAAATTCTTTGGCCATTTTGATAATATTTTGCTTAAGGACAGTGGTGATCGCTTTCTTCTACGGGTTTACCTGAATCTTTTCAAAACTTCCTCTTTTATCCCTTTCCCCCAGTCTTCCTCATTGTCCTCCACCTCCTCTAGTCCTCTTTGTCATCAGCAACAGTGTTTCTTGGCTCACCTTTGCCCTCCTCCCCATCATCACTCTCATCCCCATTTTCTTCTTCCTCTTTTTCCTCCTCCTCTTCTTCTTCTTCCTCCTCCTCTTCTTCCTCCTCCTCATCTTCCTCCAAAGTCTTCTGTTCAACTGACTTCGCAGAATGGTTGTCAGAGCCTTCAGGTACATTTTCTGTGTCATTTTCCCCCGCGGCTTCCTGAGTGAGTGGCGTCCTTTCTGGGTGTTTGTTCTTGCTTTGGAATGCCTGGAGTAGACACAGGGTGGCGCTGCAGGCCATAAGGGTCCAGATAAGGATCTCTGTAGGGACGCCTCTGGCCTGAGAGCGCACCCACCTCACCGCTTTAGCAACACTCGTGTTGGATTTACGACGCGGAGCCGATTTGTCCTACAGAGAAATTAAATCAATAATATGTAGTTATGCAATTAAAAAAAAAGGGACAAATCCTTAACTTGTTTTTGATCCTTATGAATTATAGGTCTTTAATATTTACCTTGAGTCCATACTGATTGAGCATGCTCTCCAGAAAGGTGTTGCCCAGGTGGACTGTAGGATAGAACTCCTCATCATAAACTCTCCTCCACCAACGCTGCGGGTTGGACCTGCCAACAAAGACCAGTCTAACAGTATATATCCTGATGTTCGAAGCACATTTACACAGGAATAATTAAGCAAGACACCTTTCGAAACCAAGAATCATTTTTCAAATAGGCCAAAATAACTGCCAAAATAAAATCATGTTAGTCTCAGTTGAGACAGACAAACAGGCAGAGAGCACTGACCCGTCAGCTTTTGGTTCATTAAACCAGTATCTGTAGCGGTGGGCTCGCAGGTAGGCGGGTGGCTGCTGCTGGAACGGATACCGAGATACGTCGGTCTGGATCAACTCGATCACTGTAGAACATAATGGTTCTATCATTTAGGGTAGAAAACATTTTGAGTGACGGATGGTTCACCCACTCTTTCCAATGCGAGTCCGCAGAAAAGTCAAGAAAAATCTTCTCTATTTAGAAAAGGCCTTCAGTGCCGATGTTCACTTTTCTGTACTGCTACAACTAAAGCTATGCAGCAGCTACAGTAACCTCTCAGAGGCATAATTGTTTTGAGGAAAGATTTCCCTCTATGTGACATGTTGAACCCCTTAATCTGCCTTCAGCTCCTCACAGGACGTTGATACGTTCCACACTCTGTGGAAGACTGGAAACACATTACTTGAGGTATATTTTAAAATTTAGTCAGATTTTCATGTCACAAGCGATTCCATGACTCATGTTCTCCTGTGAGCATGTTACGTTTTATGCCGCATTTGATTCTGTGTTGACTCGTCACTTAGGGTGACCCAAAAAGTGCCAGAAAACAGAAAAAATAAGGTTAAGCACTTCGAGACTGCGTACCATCGGTCTTGCCCTGCAGCAGTCTGTACATGAGGCTGGTGAACCACGGAGCCTGTGTTTGATCTCCAAGCGCAGCAAACCACATTTGCCAGTCCAGCCTGGGCTGGTGAGGTGTCACCACTACAGGAGACGCACTTAGGTTGCCTGGCTTATACATGAACTCGATCTCCTAAAAGAAGTGAAAAGAAACACAAGAGAGAGAGGGAAAAAACAACTGTAAACAATAAAATCCTTTAATACTGCCTCCATCGCATTAGTGTGCAGTCACAAATTGTGCACGTGTATAATTACAAACTTTTAGATCATCTATGAGAACTCCGCCCCCCCCCCCCCCCCCCTCCCCTCCCTCACCGTCCACGAGACTCTGTCGTTGCTTCCCTCGATGACAACCTCCGGCCGTCCCCCGACCCCGGTCATCCTTCTGAACAGGCCGTATGAGTTGACCAGCTGGTAGCGATCCACCAGCTCATAGGCCCGACGCACTCCCGGCCACAACCTGGCATTAGAGTCATGCTCTATGTAGGTAAAAGGCACCTGGGAAATAAAGAAGAGTCAGTACAGAGAACGATAGCACTGAGGTCTGAAGATACATTTCAGATCAATTGTGAGGGTTCTATGGCGTGACGCTTCAGCTCGAGTATATGAACTTCAAATCAATACTGTAAACCCACCAGGCTGATGGTGAACATAGCAGCGGTGGCAGTAGCAAACACTGTCCACTGCAAAGTTCCCCAAAACCTCTTCAGGAAACCGGAGACACATGCACACCTAGAAAAACATCACGTAGGCCACGTTTGATCAACAGGAGAGGAGGCAACGTGATCGAGCGCCCACACAGGGAGAGTCCTACCTGAACATGGCGGTGACCATCTCCCAGGTGAGAGAGAGGACAGCAATCCAGATGCAGGGGATGGTGACAGTCTTGAGAAACTGGTTAAACTGGTGGTATGTGAATGCTAAAAGGACACAAATGATAAACAGTGCACTTCAGAATCCAATTGTTTCTATGAAACTAGATGCACACACTCACACACACACACCATTACCTGTCCTGGACGAGATGCCGTTGTTTGTTGCATTCGGCCTGAGGTCAAAGCATACAACTGTTCCGAAGATTATGAGAGACCAGACTGCGACCTCCAGCAGGTAACAGGACCAGGACCTCAGCTTGGAGTCTAAGCAGATCAGAGAGAGAGTGGCAGAGCCGGCCCGACGCAGTAAGGGAACCAAGCGGCTGCTTAGGGCCCCCTGGCCGCGAGCCGGCCCAAGCTGCCGGCGAGTTGCCGGCGAACTGCGGATCTTTTTTCTTTTTCACTTTTTGACCACGTTTGTGGCTGACCACTGCGACTCCAGTTTATGCGTGTTCTTCTGTATGTAGGATTCAGATTTTTTCCTTCACTGATGTGAAGGTGGCCGTTTAATATCCGGCTGTCTGCTGATGTCAGCCTATGATAAATACATTGTTACATGCATGGGAATAGTGATACGGATTAGATTTTACAAAAGTATAGACTAAAAACATGTTTTGGGTCTTGCTAAATGACAATTCAACTTAGAATCAAGTGCGCAAATCCATTGTACCCAGAAAATGTTTATCTCACCACTTTTGCTGCTCTTGTCTGCCTTGCGTAGCCAGAAGTTGACGTGCTGGTCGTCCAGAAGCGAGAGACACAGAGCCACCGTCAGCAGGTTGAAGAAATTGTAGTTGCCAGTGAAAATGATGAGAACTTGAAGGAACACCTACGCAATCAATAAAATAATAATGAATACATTTCATCGGCTGCACACAAGCAGGCAGCCATTTGAGAACGCTTTACAGGCCACCCTTTCTATTACACTTGCTCATTGTAGATTTCAGAGCCAGTTTGACTGAAATTTTTCGCACCTGAAGGTAAAACGCCCCGAGCCGAAGTCTGCGCAGCGGGCTGAAGAAAAGCAGGGGCACAGCGATCTCAATCACGAGAGCCCCCACCACACTCAGCTTCTGCCACCACACGGGCAACTGGTGGGCATACCAGGCCAGCTGGGTGGGGATACACTGAGTCTCATAGTGGTACGTCAGAGCTGTTAAACACACAAGGAGAAAGGAAGGTGGTTCAATAGACAAGCGCACAAACGTAAATGCAAAAGAATTAACGGCACGGAGTGTTACAGATGCTGAAATGTCACAAACAGTCTCGTTTTCAGGGATTTTCAACTTCAGCACAGAAGAAAAAAAACCCAACTGTTTTTTTCCCCTCCAGAATGTCATACATACCCGTAAGGCCCCACCACGTGGGACAACGAGACGTGAGTTTCACCACACCGGAGGCAAACATGAGCCTGAAGAGCAACCAGCGGAGCAGCCAGAATGTCACACGGTCATGCTCTCGGACCCCTCGTGACCCTCTGATCAATGTCAGGGGGGCAACGAGGATGCAAAGGAACCCCACCTCCAGGAGCAAGCTGTCCCTGGACAGTGATGAGTAGAAAACCACAAATTAGTAGAGAAAGTTCAGACAAAGAGGGAAATGGAACCAGGGTTGTTGTACTATTCTGTTGGCCCTTTTCCAGCCCTTTTCCATCACTCACCATTGGAAGTAGAGAAAAACCTGGCCCACCTGAAATGTGAACAACAGAGAGATGGGTCACCATAGCAACTTGTGTGCCGACCCCCTCCCCACCCAAAAAAAAGTGGGCCCAGTTGAAACCAAAAACACACCTGGAAGATGGACAGGTACAAGAGCCAAAGGCAGAAGAACACCACGCTGTCCCGGAGGGCCTCCACCAGCACGGCGGCGAGGCTCAGCGCTGCGCCGGCAAGACACAGCAGCTCCATGGCGGTGTGCGTGTCCACGCCGAGCTGAGGTCCCAGCCAGAGAAGGGTGGGCGAGGACAGCAGCGCTTCCCCCAGAGACTTCCCGTTGTAGCGCAGCTGCCAACGGGCAGGCAACAGCCCATCATTACCATAGAGACCTGGAGATAGGAACAACGAAAAACGGTATTTGAGATTTATGTTCACACTCATTAGGGATTCTTTGGCGTTTGTTATGCTGATCTGTCCCTTTATAGTAATACATTACATGTCATTTAGCTGACGCTTTTATCCCAAGCAACTTACATTGCATTTTTAACCCATGCCGAGGGAGCAATTAGGGATTAGGCAAATTGCTCAAGGACACCTCAACATGGCGCATGGGGCAGCCGGGATTCAAACCGCCGACCTTGCGGTTCCCGGTGTTGCGCCGAAATCTGTAACCCATCAGGAATTGTGACCCTAGAGGACGCTGTTGCACATCGTCTGCTCGTGCGTGCCAGACTCGTCAGAATGTGTCAACGCCTGCCTGGGATACAACGGTTCATGCATTTGCCTCCACGGGCAATACGGAGTCTGACTGGCACTGAGTAACAGTTTATAAATTCTGCGATGTGGAAAATATGGCGTAAAACGAGTGCATTTTGGAAACTGTATGTGCCTAAATGCAATACGTTTCTTTAAAAACAAAATGTGCGAGGGAGAGGGGCTTCTGCTCGGTTAGTTTAAAAAAGGGGCCTTAAACTAACACGTCAAAGAGGGGTCGTGGGCACTGTAATATATTACTGTCTGTTAGCTCTTGAAGTTAGCCCCGGAAACCGTCATCTTCACCACAGGAGAAACACACACACACAGCGGCCAAGTTTTCAGCTAACAAGCTAACACACAGCGGCGGTAACGAAGTGGGCTTCCACGCAGTTAGCCCGAGTTGTTCCTGGTTCTTTTCACCTGGAATCTGCGCGTAGAGAGACACGAAAGCGGCGAGGTAGACCACCGCCATGCTCCAGAGGAACATGCGGCGCGGCTGGATAATTTCCCCCATGTCTGGGCCGAGATGCTGGGGTTGGGACAGCCGCTGTCTGCTCCTGAAGCGGCCGGTGGTGGAGTAGGGAGGGATGGAGGGAGAGGGGCGGCGATTAAATGTGTAGCCCGGAGACACGTAACGTGAGCGGGGAAGAAGTTCACCCCGACGGCCTCCGATCGGCGCTGCAGTTATGTCAACGGTTGAAGCAGCGTCAACGTGGCAGCGGCAGAAACAAGTTCAGTCTTGAGATAGATGGTTCATCTTCAGTCTTCGGCCCAATCTCCACCATCTAAACCCCCAGGCATTCTACTGACGTCACCTGCTAAACGGTCCAGTTTGAATCCCGTGAAGGCTCGACAAGGGACAGCACTTTCCTGCCGTATGCTACGTCGCCATAGCAACGTTAAAATGTCATACTTTTTAACTCTGATTCCAACTTTTCCCATAAAATGAGGCGATTTCAAATAATGATTTACGTCATAAACGCTTTGACCAAATGAATATTTCATCAATAAATGTCTGAATACTTTTTACACGTATTTATAATTTATAATATACATTTAATAAGTCTGAAGACGTGCCATCCTTTTTTATTACCCTTTTTTACGTCTCTGCTTTGACTGTTATCCCGTTTTTATGTCAGATTGCACAAGGAAATTACCCACAAGTCATTGCAAAGTCAGCATCTAATGCTGACGTTTTTAGATTCCCATTAAAAACAAACATACAAACGGATCAAATCTCAATTTGTTTAAAAAAAAAAAAAAAGGCCCACAAAAAAGGTATGTTTAAAGTTTTGGTTTATTGTGCATGACTGAACAGGTGAACATACAAATTCACGCCAATAAAAAGTGGGTCTGTCTGCATGCTGCTAGTCATAAAGCAAAAACTAAGTATGTACATTCAAGTTTTAGACACAAACACATGAAACTGGTCACACGCGGCTGATCAGACAAACAGATTAGAGTACCACTTATTTGGAATTCATACATTTTGCCCTACAAAAATACTAATATTTGACTTTAGAGAACATTTACACAGTTTATTTTCAGGTGGCACTTTCACCATTATGTTGTTCTTTCTCCAGAACATCAAAGATATAGAGATTAATAGCAAGATTGTTAAACAGAACGTGAACGCAAAAGCAGCAGTAACGATGCTTTAAAAAGGTTTGTCACATACGACACCGACAGCCCGACGCATGAAGAGGAGGAACAGAGTTGCCTTAGAACAAAAATGCTGAAGGTTTAATTTATTCAAAACCCTTTAACACTTTAACCTATGAACACATTCTGGTGCTAAACTCCAGAGGAGCACATATGACCAGCTACACCCATCACCGTTTGCCCTCTAAATCCTTTAGATTATATAAGCAATTTTATAACAAAGCAATACAAAATTATAATGGATTGAATAAAATAAATCACTGGAATAAGGAGAATAAGTCAAATTCTCACCCTACAAAAATAAATGTGCATATAACATTGCGATTTTTTGGTTTACGTCATTATTAATATAGATGAGATCCTTATTTGACATTATTCTGGAGTCATTTGATCCCCTGTAGGATACGGACTGTGAGCAATACTTGGATTGTAATTAAGAAGATTATGCACCAACAAAATCAACATAAAATTAAATTTAGACATTACAACTGAACACCAATTAACCAATAGATAACTCTAAAAAATTGGTATCACAGTTGTTTAAATTCAAATACATTTTTCTATTTTGAGGACGAGCACCAGCTACGTTGAAATGTAAATACCAGCCCTGCTCGGCAGAGTCATCATGTGGCCACTTTAAAATAATCAGTTGGCATACTACATCCCCTTTGGCATGGTCACGGAATTACTCCTCCCATGAGCTGTAGATGCAAAAAATTGTCATAGCTGCCGCTCTTTTGTCCACAAAACAAATGACCAATATACAGTAGCTTTGGGTGACCCCATTATGGATGGATGTCCAAAATAGGTATACAAAATTGAAAAATGCAGGTCCTTTTTTTTGTAAATACCCAGAATACCCAATTCCCAAGCGAGCTACATCAGTATCTTCAGCACAAATGTTCTCTTTAAAACCCAAAGAAACATGCACTACCATATTAATCCAGACTCCATATTTCCGAGTGTATGCGAGTATTTGTTATTTATTACCTGGCTCTAAATCTGCGGATCGCCTACAGAGATTTAAGGCAGGCATAAATGACTCATTTTTGGACGGCTAGACTCAGAAAGCGTGTTCACTCAGATTGTGTGTCCTGCAGACAAAGCGAGGCTCTGTGGTCCACGGTCATGTAGCCTCGTATGTGGCACTGGCACAAGTCTGTCCGATACTTGTTGTTGAGGGACTGGGCTCCTGGTCCGTTTCCCTGACACAGATGACGGCATCACCACTCACATTAATGAGACACTGAGCCTTGAGGAGGAAAGGAAAAGAGGAATGAACCACAAACACAAGTATAATTCAAGTCTGAAGATGCAGACTATAGTACATTGCGCTATCATGCATCAGACTGATACTAGATAGATCAGGTAAATACTTAAGTGTGTTTGTGTATAATAACCTGGTTCTTGTTTGGATTTTCCATTAACATACACTCTTTCATGCTATAGGACACCACCGCATTGCCACCCAAGGCAGCTACATGCGCTCGAACCATCGAAAACACCTCTGCTATGAATGTATGGAGGAAGCCACTGACACCCCCTTCCTGCAGAGGAAAAACACGCACAACATGTGTGTACAGCCACGTCTACACAAGATCACCAAGTCTGTGCATGTGTCGCCTTTTTTTGCAGTCGTACCTCTCGTAAAGATGTTGTCTCTCTGATGAAAAACATGTTGATGATCCCGAGGTATTTAATGATGCGTGTCCCGGGAAGGAAGGAGAGCGGCGTCATCTTCACCACGGCGACGGAAATTCCCCCAAAGGAGCGGTTGGATCGCAGCGAGCGTGAACGGCCCTCAGGCAGCGGACTGGAGCGCTCCAAAGAGGAGACTGCAGGTTCAGAGAGAGAATGTCGAGGTCCAAGGAGAAGTGGAAAAAAAACCAGGGGAGACAGAGACGAAAGAGAATGGAGATAGCAAAAACACTCAAAAATCGGGGAAAATGAAACTCTAAAAGCAGAAAGAAATGTGAATGTGGAATGTACGTGCAAAAAGGCTACCCCGTTAGCATATTCACAACAATAGGAGTAACACATGTGCACTTTATCTGCAAGTATGTCAGTTGTTTGTGTGGAGCCCAAAAAAGTTGGAAAGCGTGCACTGCCATGCATATCATGCAATTGCAGCAAACGGACAAGACGGTTAAAAAGTGTCTGCAGACAGACAGACAGACCTGGGCACAGCTGTTTGTGTTTACAAGTGTGAATACAGGATTTGCAGTACAGTGAAGTACATGAGAGAATATTTATATCGGTTTCAATTTGTGAAAGAGGCTTGGAAGATGGAGATGGACAGAGACAGCTAAGAGCTGGGCACATGTACACGAGCCAGAGTGTGAAAGATGCTCCATTTTCCTACTGCAAAATTCACCTGATGTGGCTTACATCCATCCAACCAGGAACCTTCAGAGCCACACATTAGATTGTAGTTTACATACGCTGTTCTGGACTAAAAATGATACCAGATGAACAATTGCCTCCCCCGCCCCCCACTCCGAACCTGCTCTCCCCACCTACATCTTCACCACATCTTCTGATTGTATGTGAAAAGTATGTTCACAGATCATTAGAATTTTAGGAAGCTTAAGCAGATTCAGTAATGCAAATGTAGAGAAAATCAAAAAAATAGTATAATAAACATCACATTTCTGAAACCCATCCAACCTGTACACATCTAAACATGCTGAAAAAAAAAAAAAGATTTCCTATTAAATTGTCATTGTTGTTGCCGTGGCTGCAGGTTTTTACAAGCCAAGCTTCTGATTGTGGATCCCTCTAAGGGGCGGGGCTTCAACGTTCACACTCTAGCTAAAAAGCTGGTGCTTAATCTACGATGCTCCGCCCCCCAGCGGCATGCATGGGGTGTGTGTGTGTGTGTGTGTGTATGTATGCATGTATGTCTCAGACTGCTTTTGAAAACTGTTCTGTATTCGTGGGTATTATCACCAGAGTGTGCTAGAGACCGTGTCCTCCTACTTGTCTTAACTGATCCACGTCTTATGGTGTGAGCTTTCAGCCTAAGCAGCTCTAGCCAGGTGCTGCATCTGTCTGCAAAGGAACCGTAATCAACGGAGGCAGCTGGAGAGAACACACACACACAAACAAATACACACACACACACACACACACACGCAAAACATACACAAACGCAACAACAAGAGAGAGAAAAATGAAATAAAAACAACAGAAAAGAACAAAAGTGGATAACGTTTGGGGGTGGTGCAGGATAACTGACGACGAAAGGATGAAAAGTCAAAACAGGGCAGTGTAGTAGTGTTTGTAGCACGGAGAGATGGTTGAGGGAAAGGGAGCTCACCTCGGGATGAGAAGCTGGAACACTCTGGGACACCTGTCACACACACAGATATTAAAGTCTACCTCTGCACATGGCAGGGAGGGAAAAGGGTTCAGGATCACTCCCTTGTCCTCGCCACAAGGCTTACAACACACGTGTTACTTAGCTATAATCAGAGCTTACAATCAATGGAGCAAGGTCCTTCGCTGTTGTTAATGTGTTAAATTCACGTGACCAAAAAGTAAGCCATGCGGGAAGCGCAACCACACACCATCATCTAAGTTCACACCAAAAGAGAACACACCAGTCTACGTCACATCACTGTTTGTTTACCTGGTGAACGAATCACCACCAGCTGATTTTGGCAGAGTTTTGCAGCTGGGATGACTAAAGAGACTGTGCATAAAGTTGTTAGTGGAGCATAGGGCCAATGCCTGTTAGGGAAGCAGGGCGGGGAAGGTCAGGGTTAGGGCGATTCAGAAACAATTGTTACCTGGGATTTTGGATGCTGGCTGACAGTTGGCGGATGATGGGTCTGCACATAACTCCAAGGGAAACTGCAGTTGCTCTTCAGTCTCGCTGCCTCCTGAGAGAGTGTGTATAGACGCAACAGAAGTGATGTTTCTTAAATGGGTTATATCGTTTCAAGAACTCTTGAAAAGGCATCTGATGTTTCTGCAACCAGTTTGATGGTTTATTGAATTTTGTGATGAACCTATTTTATGAACCTTGAATATTGGATAAAGTAGCTCCACTCAGAGATTACAGCTATAACATTGTCCAAAGATACAGTAGATGCCTCGTCTGCCTTTCCTCACAAACAAAAAAAAAAACATCTTCTTAAACTAGACGGACCTTTAGTGGGTGGCTTGTCTGCCATCTTCTCCTGACTCTGGTCTTTATCAAACGTCATGGCAACGGCTGTCACTGTGACCTAGGCGCGAGGAGAAGGTCCAGTAGATGTAAGAAATATTTTAAATATCAATACTGCTTTGCAATTTCACAAACC
Organism: Apeltes quadracus; assembly: GCA_021346845.1. Classification (NCBI taxonomy): domain Eukaryota; kingdom Metazoa; phylum Chordata; class Actinopteri; order Perciformes; family Gasterosteidae; genus Apeltes; species Apeltes quadracus. The sequence continues at coordinate 10,967,305 of CM037935.1, forward strand.
AAAAGAGGAAACCTCCCACCTGTATGAGTTCCTCCTCTGGCACGGCGACCGTGAAGTTCAGCTGACACAGACAGCAGGGGATCATAGAGCGCAACTTGAAGTAAAAACTCTGAAACAAACACAATGAATTGACGTTATCATGGGAACCGTTGCATGTTTTATTGCAAACTGTGTATGACATTCCCATTACAAAGGAAAAACACAGCAGTGCATACGGTGTGAACTGATCAATAATGGCTTCGTACCTTCAGCAGATTCTCACATAGGTCAGTGAAGATCTTGTTCAAGCCTTGGTTAGTAAGATTGGCATTGCTCAACCTAAATACCCTCACAGATGTAAACATCTGCAAGACAGTAACATAAACAAATAGCATTGAATTTCAAAAAAAGAGAAAAGAGCTTAACATCCTAAAATGAGAGTTAATGTGTACTCTGCTTTCCTGTTAATTTGCGATAAGTGATGTGCAAATGTGGCTCACTGTAACAGTAGACACCTATACTCACGGAAAAATACCACAATGACAAAATCCACATGCATGAAATAGTGTGTTTGTAAACAATCTATAAAGTAAAGGACACTATATAATGTTGAGTAACCTGAACTCCTGAAGTCCAGTTGTAAATCCCAGGCATGATCTCTGTGTTGCAGCTGTAGAAACCTGAAGATATAAAAGTGGAAAGAGCAACATGTGATGAAGAATAATTAAGCCCAACTTAGATTAAGCAGTGCACAATGACGCACTGCAATTACTTTGAAGTTTGTAAATGGAGCAAACCTGTGGGTGCAGGGGCATCAGTGAGGAGGGAGTGGATGTCCTCCACAGCATCAGTGTCATCAATCTACGGAAATGAAACCAAACAGTCACTTCAGGAAAAGAGCTGCATATAAATATATTTTATTTTGTAGAAACACACCTCGAGGACGAAGGCGTCCTTCTTGCCGTGCGAGAGATCCAGTTCCGACACGTCGTCTGAGCTTTCTGATTGGGAGCGGAAAAGTCTGGATCGTTGCCTCGACTCAGGAACCGGAGAACCGAGCACTTCGTCCGTCAGCTCCTGCAAGCAGAGGGACAAGAAAAAAACAGAGCGGAGGGGACGTCAAAGTGAAGACCGCGGCAGCACATCTGTCAAGATTGTACATGTAGGAGGAAAGTCTATGCTAATAACACACCACATGCTCGGCATCACTGAAGTACCCAAATGAGATTCCCCATCTCACACACACACACACACACACACACACACACACACACACACGGATGTGAGTGTGAATAGCCAAGTAGGTCATAATAAAAGTACATTAACACAGAAAAAATGAGTCTACAGTGGTTTACCCTCAAAGGGGGACACTGGAATGGGTTACACATTTATCTGCTCCCAAATGTGCCCAGTTGAGAACGGCCATACAGTTATAGTAACAGCGGGGTAGTATTGGGATTAATACAGTGAAATATTTGTCATGCTTTGCTGTGTCTCAGCTAAAAGGTGCCAGGCTCAGTACCATGTTTATGCTGCAGAATACCTCAGGGTCCAGCGCAAATAATTTCTTTAACGACCAGAGAGAGACAAGAGGGGTAAGTTTTTCAGGATTCACAAAGAACACACTACTTAGAATTCATGATTACGGACATGATCTTGACACTAGTAACGAGACAATTAAACCCAAAATAAAGGAAACAGTTCTGCATGAAATGCATTGGTTTGTGTGAAGGAATGACAACACTTATTGTGTAAAATAAAACTGTATAAACTTGATTAAACACTGTATGTGAGGCCAGCTATATATATATATTATATATATATAGTATTTTATATATATGCAAATATATTATCCCTGAAAAACACATGAAAAGGATGCAAGATTTAGAGGTGAACAAAATTTCCAACACTTAAAAAACACTGTTTTAAATGTATTGGTTTGTCCAGTACGGGCTGTGGGCTGACATCACACCCAGCTGGTCGTCCTTGGGTTATTTACTGCAGGTCTCACCGGTGGGTTTATTTGATACAGCTCTTTGTTCTTGGCTATGGTGTCATTGATCCTTTTCTGGATGGTGAGGATATGGTGCTCAGCGCTTAGGTCACCAGGAGTCTTTCCTTCAATCTGGATGCCCCCTGGTGGCGGCAGGGCTGTCAGGTACACTCCTGTAGCAGACTGAACACGAACACGAACACGAACACACACACACACACGAACACACACACACACACACACACACGAACACACACACACACACACACACAAACACACACACACACACGAACACACACACACACACACACACGAACACACACACACACACGAACACACACACACACACACACGAACACACACACACACACGAACACACACACACACACGAACACACACACACACACACACACACACACACACGTTTTTAAAGAAAATGCAGAAAAAACATTGCCCTGTTGATTGAGCTGTTAACCGTAAATGTCAACATACAGCCAGACCCAGAAGCATGTTCTCTCCGACGCTGATCTGTATGTGCAAGCCGAACAAAGAGTTCATGCTCCGCAGCTTCAGCTTGTTCATCAGCTGAGTGTGCAGCTCGTACTCCATGAATGGCAGCAGGTTGGAGATGGCTGTCGCATTCACTTCTCCCTGAGCCTTCTTCTTTAGACGGCAAAGTCTAGGACACATATTAAATCACTTTGATGTTGGGCTCGTCCATCAGCAGGCGTTCGTTGACCTGCGAGGTGATTTACCTGGCCTGGATGAGGCAGCCCTTCCCCGTAACAGCCGCTTCTGGTGGCAGGTTGATTGTTGTGAAAAGTACATCGGGAACCTTGAATAAAACATAACAATTTGTTATAATTAATTCCTATTTACTTTCACCACTAAAACATTCGTGCACCGGACCACCATTTGAGACCTTTTGCCGCCTGCAGATGTAACAGTAGGTGAGCTGGGCAGGAAAGGGCATGTTGAGCTCATCATACGGAATGTGGCAGAAGCCACAGCTCGGGGGAGACGGCTCCTCAAACCTGGAGGATAAATAAACACCATCTGGTTTCAGCCTCCACAGGGCAATTCAAGCAGTGCTGACATCAATTGATAACGTACAGGGATTTACAACCAGTTAGGATTCAGAGATTGAGCGAACAACCTGTGGTCCGTCATTCCGATGTCTAGGCAGCCTTCACGCATGTAGCGAGGGTTGAGGATGGCTGCTGTGCCGGATGCTGACAGGATACACACCTCCTCACTGTGTTGAAGAGATGGAAGATCAAGTAAGCAAGAAAGGGACGAGGACAACATTAACATCTATATTAGGTATAAAGAAAAAAAAAAACAAGGACATAAATTTCCAATGCGTGCTGCTACTGCATACCAGATACTAGTGCTCTCGCTGTACCCAACAACAGCATGGCAACCAAGAGCTTTGGCATGAGATTTGATCTCCTGGCGAATCTCCTCCCACCAGGCATCGCGAGTCTCTGGCTCATCTGAAAAACACAAAACTCTGAATCAGACTGCAATAAAATACCATTGGCTGATTATGTTTTCACTGAACACTGAAGCCTCGATAACAATGAGCTCCCGCTAAATCTAACTCTTGTCAACATAGCTATTGAAATGACAAAACATTTCCACAGGAAATTTGAAAAGCCTTTATCTATATTTAGCAGAAAAAACAGTCACTTGGTATTTTATGATCATACATGATTCAAATGGTGTATCAAAGCAAGCCAAAACCAATTATCAGTCTGTGAAACAAAGTGACAATGAGAATAATGAAATGACAGTTTGAGAATGATGATGAAGGCAGAGTCAATGCTGTGCTTTCTTGTGCAGGTTTCCACCAACATTCCTTAGATGGACATTTTATAAACACATTTTCTCTTTCTTCTCAATGTCTCCCTTAAATCAGCCGCATTCACGGAAAGGACACAGGTGAGAGAAGCATTCACCAGCTGTTATGTATGTTTTGCCTGCGGTGGTCAGACTATAGAACACAAATCTTTCTGGCTGGTTTAAGAGTTTCGACGGTGGTTTTTGACAAGGGTTTAAGTTGGAGCATATTCAGCCTTCATCATAATTAGCCTTTACCATGGGTGTGTTTCAATAGTCTCATGAGGCTTTGCTCCAATACCACCTCTGTTTTAACATTATTCACGAGAGCCTAGTCGTTGCCAGTTTGGAGTTTAATCTCATTCATTTCTGGATCTCAGAACAGACAACACTTGAGGAAAACTACATCAGAGTATTGAGCAGCACCCAATGACTCCCCGAGGGGGCCGCATGCTGACGGAGCCCCCCAAACCACAGCTTCTCGGGGAGACGGGGGAGATGAACGGATGAGGGGAAAAGAAGGAGCGATAAACTGAAGAGATGAAGACTAGATGAAGAATAATGACTGATGGCCAAGCAACAGGCCCACGAGGTCGGTTCCTTTAGACCGGAGCCAGCAGGTCACACAGGCAAAGGTTTACCGACGTGCACGCTCATGACCATGTGCAAGTTCATGGGCAGAGAAGGGCCATATTCATTCACCAGAGTCCATCAGATCTAGTTTGTTTTGAAGTTAGAGAATTCTGGGTGACAACTCATTTCCCCAAGATCCTTCGTCTCCTTCCATGCAAAATCTATCTTCAAATTGCCCTCAACTGTCTGGCACAAATCAAATCATTCATTCATTCATCCATCCATCCCTTCCCCTCTCTCTCTCTCTCTCTCTCTCTCAGTATGAATACGGCCCAGTGAGTTAAGGATGCACATGCCGGGTCAGCGGCTCTTTGTCAGAGTAAACCTCCCAAACCTTCTTTGGTCTAGACAGGTTTGACAACAATGCAGATTCAGGAAGCGTTAGAACAGCGACGGGGAAAACGTTAGGGAAGCTCTTCTGTCACCGGGATGAACTGGGTAGGTAGGAGGGGTGCGGGGCAGGCCAGGCTGGGTGGGGTGGGGTGTGGACAGCGCATGCGCAACAGCTCAGCACACACACTCACACAGATTTAAGGGAAGAGGATGGTAGCTCACTGAATTCGTCCATTTCCAGCCTGTTTTTCAGTATCCAGGTGATGTTGAAATTTGCTTGTGGATGTTTAACTAGCTGGGCTACGTTGGTTAAACGTCAGTGGCGAACGCTAAGAGTGCACACGTTGAACTTCAGTGAGCTGCCATAGCTCCTGTGGGTGAGAGCAGTAAAAGGGGGGAAATACCTGCAGTGACACTATTCCAGTCTAGCAGTTTGTATGAGCGTGTGCCACCCAAGGCTAGGCCAGAACACACCTGTTAGTACAGAAAAGAGAGAAAAAGAAAAACATGGACAGTCCAACAAACAAGCACAGCACTACAGCAGCACTCCACTGTCACTTGGCAAAGACAGACTGACGGCACTTCACGATCACCAGACAAACACAGACTTTAGTCAGGCCTACAAACACAATCTCGCAAGACGACTGACGGGGAGAAGAGGAGAATAGAGATGAGCCAACCGTTTAAAAAGAGTTCAGGAGAAGATGGACTATATGTATATACTATACTATGTGTACAATACAAAAAGGAGCATACAGTAGTAGTATAATATGTATGCTCTCCAGTTTAAAAAGGTGACTTGTGGAGTTTCCTCATATACAAACGTTTTGTTTACATCCAGTTTCTCCCTAAAATTAGTGTATCTTTGAGTTGTAACAGGCCTTCGTCAAAAAAGCCGATGTTTTAATATTCTAAACCGTATCTCCAAAAAGCTGCTGTTGATCAGAAACTCCACAAGACACCTGTAATAGTTGAGGTTTTGCAACAGGGAAACGGGATCTTTTCAGAATGATTTCCAACTCATAACCGCAATTTGGATCAGGGAAAGTTATGTGAAAATTGCTTCGACCGGAATATTGTTTGTTTAATCATTGCATGGCTGGCTTTGACTTTGATGCAGATCAATACAATCATTTGGGGTTCCCCTGTGTAAATCTGAAAAGAACCCTGCTTATCCTAACCCCGCCAACATTCACCAGCTCTCCCTTCTACCTAAATTCTCAGACGTGCTTGAATCCGAGCGGCCAAAGACCATTACAACCAGCAAAGGGAAAGATTACTGAGGTCGTAAAGTGCACAGAATAGTTCCTCAACTACTGGGAGGCACCTGCCAATCAAGCAATGTCCCATTGTCATCATAATAAATCAGTTATAAATAAAGTTTTTTTTTTAATCTGCTCAACACACAAACAGATTTTGATACAGAAATAAGGTGCAAACTCAACTGCATGTTTAAACCAACTCAGCGCCACCTGTAGCCAACAATGCCAGACAACAGAAGCAGCACAATGGAGCCATGCAATTATGGCACCTAACCGCTAAAGGGCAGCAAAATGGCGGCCAGAACCTACACACCCACACACACACGTACACAACCTGCAAAGGCCATACGTGACACAAAGGCAGTTGATCAAACCGCATGTGAACTTTTGACACATCTCATGATCGCCTGTGCTAACCACTTCCTTTAAAGACTGCAGGCTATGTGCGAGAATGCACTATGTGCAAGCAGCTTTCACCTGCATTCATTATTAAATCACAAAACTCAAAATAATATCTCCAACTATTGAAAATTCATGAGATAACAGTTGAACACCAGAGGATATGGGGCGGCCCTAAATAACAGCTAGTTGCAACAAGACTGGACACACACGCACGGTACCGGAGGAGCTCAAACATATTGTTTCACAGGACAGTGGACGAGCTACAGCACAACATTGTGTGTTTGCATGTGCGGCACTTACCGGGGTTGTGTATACGGTCTAATAGTTTGACCGAGCGAGCGCTGACCACCCCGCCGACATGAACCAGGAAACCAGGTGGGAACGACGTCAAGGTGAAGAAGGGGAACTCCTGCAAATGGGAAAAGGCTGAGTCAATTACAATAAAGGAAAACGCACTCGGAATTTGCGTGTTTGATCATTAGAGAAGAACATTTTATGAGATTTTTGATTTTTTTCACGACTTCACGAAAAAACTGATTGATTTAAGACCCTTTTCCTCATGTACAGTATAACTTATTGAAAGTGCTAACATGCAACACGGATTAGGAGTGATGGTGTCCCTCCCCCCATGCAATACTCCACACTCACTCCATTTGAGCCTACACTTGAAGACACAAACTTCAGGCATCGGGACTCTGCTGTACATGCTTTTGTGTCCTTCGACGTGATAGCTCGTCCTTAAATAATGCGAACGCAAATCCATGCCGTCACTCACAAAAGGAGTTGACTACTCATCCTAGTGTGAGGTGATGACCATTTCCAACCATGCGGGTGTATGTGATGAAGGGCTTTCATGGTTAATAAGCATGTGAGATGACCAATAGGCTTCTTTCTTGACCAGTACTCCAGGTAGGAAGATGGCTAGTAAATTTGACTGACATCTCCTCCCACTCTTGAGCAAGGAGGCAAGAACGAGGTGATGAGGTGAGCGTGCTCATTTCCGTCGTGGACACAGGGAAACCAAATCAGACTCGGGAGAGGAAGTCAGAAAGGGGGGGGGGGGGGGGGGGGGGGGTGCTCGACAGGACTTTAAAGACGGCACACCGACTAACAGTCCTACAAACTCAAAGGGAACACAACTCCTAGCCTCCAGCCCTCTGCCCAATGTCTGTGAATCTGTCTGTGAAGAGTGCAAAGGGTGCCAAGCAAAACACACACGCGGGAGGGGGTGAGGTGGGGGGGGTCACCCAAGGACCCACCCACACTTTGCTCAGCCCAACCTGCTCCTCTTAGATGTACATAGAACAAGAGGAGGGACGGGTTAGGAGATGATTCTGACTTGGTGGTGGCCATCGGGTGGTCAGGGTGTTAGAGGAAAGGTGGAGATCAGAGAGAAAGTGTCACACTGATGGGACATACCCTGGCGCTTAACAATAACCCAGAGGAGGTCGCTCCCTGAGCGGCACAGACGGTCAAGAGGACAGAGAAAGGAACCATTACTTGCTCTCACAGACACCCACTCCCCGTTAAAACACGGAGGTGAAAGATTAGTCATGTTTAACACAGTACGCAGCTCGGTGAAGAAATTAGTGAGCGACACACGAACGTGCAATTAGCAATGTGTCTTACATCCGGACATCTGAGGCCACAAACTGGTTATCCGTGAGTTAACCGCACAAAATGCAACGCCTAGCTAGCTGCTTTGACTTCTGCTTGAGAATTACTTTTTGTTTTTCTTCCCCTACGTTAGTAAATCGAGGCGCAACCCGAAAATAAACGATGAAATTCACCTAAACGGCACGTCAGCTTCAAATGTCTGCATACAGAACACGTTGTGTACACACGCGAGCGGTGAATATGTATATGTATACGAGTGTTGAGTCATTGTACCCTCTGCTCTAGAGCCGTCTGCGTCTGCTGTCTGAGGAGGGTCTTCAGAGGCCCCGCCTCCTTCCCGACGCTGCCCCCGCTGCCCATTCCTGATCACAAGGGAGAGTTCGGCTTCAGTTTTGTCACATTCAACATAGAGGTCAATGGACTGAAGAGCCAGTCCATCGGTCTTGAAAAAAAAGTTGATTACATTGCAGTATTAATGATATCATCACAAACCAAGTGCAGGCAGTAGCTGGAATTGCACACAAAACCGAGAGAACAGTGAGAACGGTAAATAAACCTGCTTCTTCCTCAGGCTAAGCAAACCCTACTCATAACGTTTTCTCTCACTCAGGCATAAGTATCAGCCGCAGTAGTTTGGGTAATCCTGATCAGCACATCTAATGGGAGTCTGGGCGATCAGTCAGTGGTGTAGTTTCACAATGAGTTTTCTTTTGTTTCAGTTAACACCAAGTCAAGTCAAGTCAATCTGAACCGTCCTGCTGCTGACCCGATATGCAGGAGAGGAGGTGCCAACACTAAAATGCTGTAGAGTTCCGTTACGTGATGACAGGCAACAGTCCTACTATACCGGAGGCTGCCAGCAGCAGGTCCTCCGTGAAGGACACGCTCTTTCTCAGCAAGACACTGTCTGAGTGGACGGTGGAGGGAGGGGGCAGGGTGGTGGCTCTGGGATCAGAGGCGTTACCACAGCCCACTAAGCCAGAACCAAGAAGGGACAGTGTGTCTGTGGAGAGGGTGGGGGAACTGGGGCAGAGGAAGATCCCCAGCCTGCGTCTCACTGGCTCCACTATCCAGCAGAAAGAAACAGATGAAGGGTTCACAGAGAAACAAAGATATATTGAGAATGGACAGGTAGAGCAATGAGGAGAGTGAGGCACAACAAATGAGAAGAGGGAGAAGGATGAGGCAGGGAGGAAGGGGACATTGCATTTGGCACTAACCCCTCACTCTAATAACCTCTAATCACTTTGTAGAAAGTGATTAGAGGTTATTAGAGAAACCTCTAATCACTTTGTAGAAAGAGATACATCAACAAAACATTTGGTCGACATGGAGTCTGTGGTTGAGGCTGCTGATCGTTCATGGAACTGGATGGAAACTATGCAAGACGAGAATGCATGCAACGTTCTGACTGGTTTAATGTTTCTCCAAATTGCAGGAAAATATCAGTGGGCACAAAGGTAGACGCATTTCAATGCAGCTCAAATGGAGTGAGGTGAGAGGCAATGCAAAGGTCTGCAACTAATCTTCATAAAGGGTGTGGTATGCAAAAGTATCAGAATTGGTAAGTTGACAATGTTGGGGGAAAACATAGAGAAAGGGAAAGGTTATGAGGAAATATGAGTGAAAAAGAAAAGGAGTGGGGACAAGGACAAGTAAGGTTGACTTGGGGACTGCTGGTCCCCTCCCAAGGAGTCATGTGAGCGTCTCTGGTAAGACGGTACTTCAGGCTATGCAACGTTTATAGCTGCTATCAAAAATAACAGTTGGTGCGAAATAAGTGACCTTAGATTAATCTCCGCCCCCTGTGGGACACAGTGCTTCTATTAAAGACCACAACAACGGGAGGAGGGAGTAGAGTGGGAAGGGAGGCGGGGATGGGGGGGTAGGAAGGGTGACGGCAAAAAAAAAACATATTTACAACACGGTTTACAATAAAATAACATTCAACTCAACCATGAGAGAAAATGTTACAAAATTAATTAAAAACCACCACCAGAGCAGCACCACAATGAGGTGAGGGAGGGGAATGGATAAGAATGGGTCAGGAGGGGGCGGGGGGACCCACATATTCTTACCCGTCTTGGGCGTCAAACTGAGGTCTGTGTCTGATGATGAGGACTGGCGGCTGCAAGGCTTGGAGGGAGAGAAGGGGGGAAGAGAGGAGGAGGTGGTGGAAAGGGCTCTGAAAGGGGTCGGCGGGCCGGAGGACGAGGTCAAGTCCTCAGCAAATACCGGCCTGCCAGGAGAACATTACATACACACACACACAAACACACACCCGCCCAAATCAGTCACCACCTTCTGTTTGTGTGTGTGTGTGTGTGTGTGTGTGTCATTGTTAACGTTAAAATGGAAAGGAATCTGTTTTCATGTGTGATTTGTGGGCATTGGGTGAGGTGCGTTTGAGGTGCTACTGATGGTTTGAAAAAAAAAAAAAAAAAGCAAGCATGGAAAACAAAACGGAGATGGACACAAATTAAAAGCACATTGAAAAACACACACACAAACCAAACACAATAACAAAGAAAGCAACGTGACAAAACACGGTCAGATTTAACAGAGGAGAAGGAGCTGAAGCATGTGTCCCAGTAGAGTGAAGCAAAGGTACGGTGGAGAAATCACAGGCTCCCGCAGGAGAATATGGACTGGGAATCTGACTGTCTGGGAGTCGGAGTCTACTATCAAAACTTGGTCATCACTGACAAACGGTATAGGCGTCTGCCTCGCGTCAGTCTCCCTCATCTATACCTCACCGTGTACCTCTCATTGTCTTTCTAACGTCTTCTTTTTCTCCTGGATCTATGTCCTTGTCTGCTTCTGCGTACCAGTGAAGATGAGTGTGGGAACAGAGACAGAGAAGTTCTGGGACAGTCTCTGGGAGCTGCAGGCCGAATGCACTGGGCTGTTGTGGGTGGAGCGGCATCCGTGGGCAAGGGGAGACCTGGGCCAATCAGCACGCAGAGGGAGGAAGACAGATGACCGATTTGGACACAAGTAGTGAGAGACGTCCCAATCCAAATGAAGCCAGAAAGCCAAAGGGGGAGAAAGACACTCACACAAGAACCAACACCACAACATTGCAATAGAGTGCAAAAGGAAACAAAGGGGGAAAAGTTTTGTTTTTTTAATCCCGCCTCCCTCCCCCTATGAATGTAAAACTACGTCAATCACCAGGCTGCTCTGAGTTTTAGCTGAGAGCTATGCATCTCCCAGCTGAGGTCACCACACAAACATGCACAGTGCACACGAGGGATGCAAACACAACAGATAACAGATGCCAAACAAATGCACAGATTAACTAACTTTTCTTTTTGAAGTCCACACCACAAATTAAATAATGTTAGGTAACGTTAAGTAAGTGGATCAATAATAACCTACAAACATATGTACATACCTGATCTGGAAAAACTCATGCACAGATAGACTGTATATATGCAAGAAAGAGGCACACATGCACTCAACTGTAAATGTCTACAGTAAATGGATAAAGTCACAAGCTAACCACTCCAAAGCTACGTCAAAAGAACAAAAAGCGAGGAAAGGTTGAGCGGAACACGTGTGACAGATACTCACTCAAAGACGGAGCACTAGAACATGCAGAGGCAGAGCGAAAACCATGCAAGAGTAGTCTAGGAGAGGGGGCTGGAGGTTGGAGGGGGTTGAGGATGGCGGTGTCTGTACTATACATGTGTGTGTCTCAGGATATGTTGTGTGCTGTTAGTTCCATGAGGCAATACACGTGACCCAATGGAAACAAAGTACAATACGGAATCAAAGATTCTGAGACACACACGGGAGATACTGCTAGACTATACACAAGACCAACATTCAGTACACACACACTCTCCCTTTCATGCACACAGCAATCATGTTTTCCCATCCTCACAAACTACTTTTGAAGTGAAACTTGCACAGGAAAAGAGTCACGTCCATGCTGGTGTTGTGGGTTCATACTCACTCCTTTCCATCCTTGGAAGGGGAATTGCAGGCATTGGAAGCAGGGGCTGTGATCGGGTGCATGTGTGTGTTGGTGTTGGGGGCACTCCCAGAGCTGAGTTTGTCCAGTGTGCAGGCCGTGCCAATGGCCCTGACCACCAGACCCGATTCGCCCTCCAGGTCGAAACACTGCAAGTAGCCCACCACTGCATTCCCGCCCATCTCCAATACCTTTAGCCCTATTTTCCTCTGCAGCTCTCCTAAGTAGGGGGTGACACAAAGCTGCATTGTTAAAGAGGGGTTTATAGGAGAGGACCAAACTATTCTGCCCCAACATTAAAAGACAATCACCATACATTGTCTTACCTGACATAAGAGAGATGAGCCTCTGCCGGGCCTCATTGGAGGCCCGAGGAGTTCTTATGCGGTCGATCCACTGGTACTCTGGATCTTCATTCACAACGAGTTCCTCCACAAACCCGTGCACCAACACTGCTCTGTAGCACCGGGGAATGGATGCGGCTACCATGTACAAACACCACGCAGAGTGAAAGGATTTAAGATTACATGTAAAAGCTCTTTATTCTTCAGCTCGCACTTTGGGCTAATATTGTTGTGACAATTCCTTGTTTGCAGATACCCAATTGACACCTTCCAACTCGCACCTTGTCATTTTGTTCAAAGATAGCAATAGCGTAATACGCTGTATCTGTAGTACGTAAACAAACAATCATGAAGCAGAAAGTGAAGTTAGACATACTGCAGAAAAACTTGACCCCGCAGGACGACTGCCTGAAGCGGTTCAAATCGTTGAAAAGCTCCACTTTGACAAGGACATTGATTTCCCCTCGGATACCTAATAACAAATAGTAGAGAATAATCCATCACAATACGGTTTAAAGACATGAGGGGGAAAGTGCCATATGAGTTTAGTCTTGTACCATGGATCGTGTCATAGATGGGAAACCAGCCGGAGATGACAGAGGCAGCCTCACTGCACAGCAGCGGGTCAATGTCAATATAAACTTTCCCTATGGCGTCGTTAGCACTGTACGTGTCATGGTCCAGAACTGTGACCTGCAAAGGCTCGTCCTGCAAGTCCTCATCATCAACCTACCCAGTGGGGGGGGCAAAAAGGAGCAGAGTGAGAGAGGATTGACCTGCCACTGCCTGCCAGGTCGTAAGAAAAAAAATCACTGGCCTTTTACCTCAAATTTGAACCATTCTGAATTCCATTGTGGATTGAGGGATTTGTGACAGACGTCCGTTTTGAAAGTCGTGTTTCCAAACTTAACCTGGGAAATTAAAAAAAAGGCAACGAGACACATCTTTTAATGCCACCGTAAATATTTAGTGTGATACTTATGTAACAACCATAACCTAAATGTGGAATACATGTTTTGACAGACTGTGACTGGCTTGAGTTATATTAAAATAAACAGCAAGTATACACTCACCTCTACAAAAGCATCCGTAAGGTCACTGGCTCGGTCCATCACCGGCAAGTGGCGACCAGCCACTATTTTGGCCTTCAGTTTCCCAGGCATGGTTTACTTTGAAGTTGATCGGTCCACAAATCGTGTGAATACAATAAAAGGTAGCACACGTATAAATGCCTTTTCAACGCTGCTGTCACTAACGCCGGCTCTGACGGGCCACTCAGCCAACGTCACATCGGCACATGTTGTTGACAGTGTGGAGAGCCCATTCCCGTCCTGGACAGCTAACACGGTAGCTTCGGTCCACTAAAACTAGAATTTAAACCGTACGGCCGCACTCTAAAAAAAAAAATCCTCGACTTGGTTCATAGGCATCCGTTGAACTACCGTGAATGCACACGGCAGTGATAGTTAACGTTAGCTAGCTTGTGTTAGCAAAGCAAGGCTATCAAGTAAAGCCAGTTAACGTTAGGTTATAACGTCAACTGCATTGCGGTCAATCTCCCAGCTACCTGATCGGCCATGTTTTTACAACCGCACTGAACAGTTAACGTCGATTCCCGAGCACACAGTTTTATCCTTACCGGTGCTGTAATATCAACAAACGACGGCTGTCAAAGCGACAAGGGGCCGCTTTCTCGGACATTACTGTTGACAGCGCACCGCTCGTGTGACCTCCGTGGATCTTCCAAAACGTCACGCGCTACACGTTAGTTCCCGAGGAAGGAGCGTCTGGTTCAATTTAGAAACACTGGACTGGTAATATGGATGACTAGAAAACGGCTCTAGGATTGACGTTACCACCGACCGATGAATTCATAAGCAACACGTATCGGTAGTGCGTCAGGCTAACTGCTAGCTTGATGAGGCTGCAGGTCGTGATGAATGAGTTTTCACGGGTTAGTGAATGATAGCTTCACGTCGCCTCGTAAATCTGTATTTTCTTTTCAAAACGCCACACGTATATAACTGAGGTCGGCAAAAAATCAAAATAACCCTTTTAGGAATTACTCTTACTGAAAATATATTAAAGATGTATACCTATGAATATAATATGCATATCGGTCTGTTTCCCCTTTCTTCACGTGGCTTTCTCAAATGTAGTATTTACATTATTTAAGGTTAGCAGTATCTTATTCACGGAGCAATAACAACCTGTTAATATTGGTGAAGTTCCTTTTGATGTAAATATTATGTAATGTGTTATATTGATACATACAACATATACGTGTACATAATATACATATTATTGTTCTTACGGTCAATGGAAGTACACTAGATATTTTTCTTTCAATGCATATCTGAAGTTCTATTCCACGTGAAAGGCTCCCAACGCTGAGACATTTGTATGGTAGATTTGTCTGGATCAAAACACAAAGTCAACAGCTTGTCACCTTGGTCGACAGGGGGAACTGAGACCATAGGTTGCTATTTTTGGTCTGTGTATATCTAAGAAGGAAGATGTCTGTGTCATCCCAGAAACTATGAAGAGGGAGTCATCCCATAAGATTATGTCATGCACGACCATCTGTAGAATCTCTGTGCCCATTTTAAAGGTTACCTAATTTCCCTTACCAAGCTGTTCAGCATTTGTGCTTACAACACAAACAATTATGGAAGAAGGATAAGGGGATGACAAGGGAGTTGTTTATCCCAAAATAGATATGGTATACTGTTTAGCATGCTGTGTTGTGCGGTGGAGGACTAGACAGAACCTGCCTCTATTTAAAACACACAACGTGCTTTTGTAGGCTTACAAAACATATCATCACCCCCACAGAGATGAAGCATCGATGCCAAAGGAGGTCGACACAATCAAGGTCAACACTTGATGGCAACTGCTATATGCAAGATAATAAAAAAAAGATACAATGAACAACCAATATATATATATATATATATATATATATATATATATATCCTATATCCTTTCTGCATTATTAACACTTTTTTAAATCACGTCACAAAGCACACACATGTAACTGATTCAGATCAATGTGAATTTATTCTGTTTCAATGCAAACCCAATGGAACAATGGAAATGGTGTAAAAAGTGTCCATTCATAACATGCTTTCCTGGCATCTAACATTAACCTGTAGACATCCTGTTATGTACAAGAGAAGTATCGGTTTAGTATTCAGCACTGTCCCCTGACATCACAGAAGTCCTTGGTTTGAATCTCAGCTGTGTTTTTTGTGTTTGCTCCGACAGTCCAAAGACATAAATGAGTCAGGGTGCATGAAGCCAGTTAGCTCAAAAGCGACAGTTTTGAGAGAAGGTACAGCCTCACTGCCCTTTAGTTAATTGTGCTCTTGTTCATATTAAAAATGTAATGTGTCTTTAGCATTTGCTGTGTGCTCTGTGCTGCAAACCTATTTTAACTAACATGTTTACAGTTTCCCCCATGTGTCTAAACTGAGTGTGTGAGGATGACACACGTTGTTTCAGAATGGTGGTGACATGACCTCTTCTATGGAGCAAGATAAACATGAATCATGTTTGTTCATTTTGGTTTTTTTAACAGAATATAGTCCATGTGTTGTACAACGAGTGCACTATAGAAAAACCTATTTTCGGTTATTTACAGGATTTGAATGACCAGTGGGAAAGAAAACACTTTACTTTCAGGCTCATCATCCTTTCACACAGAGCTGATAATAAACAAGTCAGTCAGCATGGATTTGTCGAGTTCACAAGCAGATTTCTCGATGATGGCCCAATCATTTATGACAGAGAGGGAGGAGGTGTCAAAGACCAAGATATTTGAGTATTTATAAAAAGAGAAGATGTCTCACTAGTACCTTACTTTCAAGGTATCACACCTTCAAAGCCGAGTAATATGCTGTTGACTGACACCAGTATGAATTGCAAAGTGTGATAAAAATGAGTGTAATAATAAAACATGTATATTTAGAGGAAAAAGATTCACATTTTTTAAACTGTTTTGCGACTGATGTCCCCATTGTAAACCTTTTGGTGATTGTATCTATGATTGGATTTACCAATCAACCAATCTCGAAAGAGATAAAAAAAAACGATATTCTGTTAACTGACGCAGCTGCACAGATACAGGAAGAGAACGTCAGACTTTTTTTCAAACCAGAATATTTCTTGGAGTAACGCGTCTTCTCAGTGAAGATCTTCAGTGCACGCCCCCCCCACCCCGATGTATAAACCCACTGCTGACTAAACCCCCTCTAATGTCTCACGTTGATTTTGGTTCTGACTCTAAGGGTGTATCGTTTTCTGTTTTTTAACTGGACTCTTGTTTTCGTCTTTTTCAAATCTACCAGCATCCTAATTTTGTTGACAATGTTGAATGAGTAAGTTCTTTCATTACAGCGTTTTAAAAGTGTTTCTAGCCCTGTGATGAAGCAGGATTGTCTCAGATTATTAACATTGCCTCTTGTTTGCTTTGTGTTTTTGTTTCCCTGTTTTCTATGATGCAAATCATTTTCCATGGCCATCCCAGTGATGTAAGTTACAGATTGTGTGATGTTTTACTCTAACCTAAATAAGGAGGGGAAACTGGCTTATATTTGATATGTGGTTTCAATCCTTTGTCTTTATCTTTCCTCCTCAGTACGCACCTCCCCCCTCAGCCCAAAAGACAGTTGCAAAGGTAGAACTACTTATTTTAACTGATAATATGGTTATTAATGATAGTTGCACTGTGCAATATTCTTTGAATAACTGTATTGCATTGAATAACAGCTTCCGAGAACAAAATATTCCAAATCAAATTGGCCATATATCGATAGATAGAATGCATCGTTTTAAACAAACATACAAGTTGAATTCACCTCAAAGATCAATATTAGAATGAACTTATACTGAAGGTGTTGCTTTCATTTTGATCTTACCAGATTTGGAGATTAAGTAGAGCCAGCATACAATTTGACAGACAATTATACAACTATCTTTAATGCTAAATAGTGGGCATTATAAGCAACTTCTGCCTAGTAAGATACAAAAGTACATAGTAAGACAAAGTTATATTGGCAATCACATCAGGGCTTGAGCATCTATATCAAAAGGATATACCAGTAATTGTACCAAATTGTAAACCTATTTAACAATTCCAGGTAGGAATTTAAAAAAGTCTACATTAATTTTATGATAGCTAAAGGATCTAGTGTAACATATTTCTTTATTATTTTCAGCCTAAATCTAAGATTTCAGCCTCCCGCAAGCTATCCCTGAAGGTAAACTATGCATGTGTTCTTAACAACGACCATTTAAAATGTAACTACCAAAATAAAATGATAACCACTAGTTATCCTCTGAAATATTTACATGTGCCCCCCCTGTTGACGTTGACTACTGCAGATCCTCTTGCTGACTCGTGCAACAGAACAGCTGGAGGCAGAGAAGGCTGCTAGAGAGGAAGAGAAGGTCCGCTACCTGGCCGAGAAGCTCTCACCGCTGCAGTTCCTTGGTCTGAACAGGGATGACCTGCAGGTGAGAAGGGTTGTAGCCCTGAGATTGATTATGTACGTATAAACAATAATCATGTGTGCCGTTTGTGTACTTAAATTCAGATTGCATATTTGTTTGCGATCCATTTTTAGAAAGTCTGTACTGAAATCCATGAAAAGATAGATACGGTGGATGAGGAGCGGTACGACTATGAGAACAAAGTCTTCAAGAACAACAGAGATGTATGTCACCCACCATGACCCAACAGATGTACATAAAAAACATTGAAATTGAACTACATCTACAGAGAGAGTAGATGTAGTTCAAAGAGTCACCAGCAAAAGCTTTTCACCACCTCCAGATCCACCAATTGAATCTAAAGATTCAGGACCTCGGAGGGAAGTTCAAGAGGCCAGCCCTGAGGAAGGTGAGAGTGTCAGCAGATGAGATGCTGAAAGCTTTGTTTGGATCCAAAAACAAGGCCTCCATGGACCTCAGGGCAAACCTCAAGTCCGTGAAGAAAGAAGACATCAAACAGGAGAAGGTACGCCTACTCAAACGGGCAGAGATAGTCAAAAAAAGAGAAACTCAAAAAGCTTAATGGTCTATTTCTGTGTTTCGATACCAGGAGCTGACCTTGGAGGTGGGTGACTGGCGTAAGAACGTGGAGGCCATGTCTGGTATGGAGGGCAGGAAGAAGATGTTTGATGCTTGATGTTAAGGGGGTTAAGAACGGATTGGAATTTGTAATATAAAAAATGAATGAATGAATGAATAAATAAACTAATAGTGTATCAAGTGCTGCCCTCAATTTTTACAGAAGAAAAATCACACACAATACTTTCAAGTCACTATGGTGTTTATTCAGTTCTCAAGAAGACCACTTATGAAATGGGATTGTGAACACGCAGTCCATTACTTTGTGAAAAATATGTAGGTAAATCAAGCTCCTTCGCAAACGCCGCAGCAAAGAAATAACTACTTTAAGTAAAATATTAGATTTTTCACTGTCTTCTGGTTTGAAAAGGGTATTGAGGACGTTTATCATAAACAGTGTCTCTGCTTAGCCATGCCAATGACTCACAGGGGCAAGACGGGATATACTTAGCCTTTCCCCTTGACTGGAAAGAATTCCTCTGTCACACATGCTACTGGCTGTCCTTGGGCCCGACAGACAGTAAGATGAAAGTTGAAAAACGGGAAGGGGTGACGGGATGGAGTTTGAAGCCTATGAGAAATTTAAGAGCGTAGATTAGCATCTGTGAAAACACAATATGTGCCGGTTAGAAACCGGTGTAAAGCCAGACTGTCATTCCCACTGTGTATCACCATTGTAAAAGCTAAACATGATTCTCATGCGCCACAGCTCTTGTTCTTCCATTGGCTGGTTGTGGTACTGTTGTGTACCGAAGGTGCGTAAGGTTATTCATTCCTAAAACCCCTTTAAAAAGGAGCAGGGTGTCTCTCAAAGGGTCCAATAATAATGGCACACCTTTGTTTTAAATTTACACAGTCTGTGGACACAACCAAGCAAGGTGCAATCACACAACCTAACACTTCTGAGGTTTAGATAAAATGGGTCTACAGAAATGAACAATAAGGCAAGACATTGAGGAGTAGTAAAAAAACAAAAGCATTCTGGCCGAACACCAACAAAAAAGCTTCAATGCTGTGGAAGAACAACAGAAAATAAGCATCACAAACCAAAACCACCAGCAAAGCAACGTAGACCAAATTGGTAGTTTTATTGCCCTTATATTTCCAAGTGAATCCACTTAAAAATATACATTTTTTTTTAAACAAGTTTGTAAACCGGAATGTAAACTTTCAGAAAAATGCTTTTAGTCTTATCATAAAAAGATGATGTACAAATACAGAAATCCTTTTGCACTTGATGCATTTCCTATAACAGCTGTATTAACTGTAATTGACTAAGATAACCCTTCATGTTATATTCACATTGTAACTTTTAATAACTTGTCTCCCTGCTTTTGAACTTTCTGAAGAGGAATAAAGTATTATACTCCACTGTCAACTATTCTCTTTGTACGAGGCACTGTAGGGAGAACAGGAAAACATTCTCACAATATATATATATAGTTTTCAGACATTTCATTACTTATTAAAATTCCCAAAATGGCTGTAATGCACTGGGCACCAACATAACATGATTGACGGTCTTTCTGAGAAAAGAGTAAATGGCACAATAATGGAAGTTCCTTCAGTTCCTCGTTATTGTATTCAGCTTAAGGGTTGTAAAAACAGCTCTTTGTTGTGCGAGTACTAGAACTGGATAACCATCACAAAAGGCACGTTTCATATCAACACAAGAGGGGTGGGGGGGAGGTGGGACACTTAACAAGTATACTGAGTTGCAATTTTCTGATTTGCCTTTCTAGAAATAATATTAAACTTAAATGAAAATAAAATCTTACAAATATCAATAAAATAAATAACTAGATTCCTTTAATTTACAACAAGACAAATAACGCTGTGTTTGCCTTATACCCAACATGGAGTGTATTTAACTTTGTCGCAAACAACATAAAATATTTCTCTCTCCAGTTAAGACTCATGTGCAAATGTGGTGGTATTTATGATATAGGACACTTGTGTGAATACCTCTTTGGAGTGTCAGATTTTTCTTTGGATCCGTTCTGTTCCTTTATGCATCAACCATCACTCTGTCACCACTCCACCGTACATCCAGTAAAATAAACTCTATACAAATCAGTAGTAATTTGTTACAGACAATCGTCATTGCTGCCACTTAACGCAAGCTTCTTTTTGCACAAAGCTGAGCCTGTTTCCAAGTCTATTCTGTCGGTCAGCAGGTTCTACTGTCATAAAGCAGTAAACAGGCTCTGGCCTTAAAGTTCTTGGGTTGCCATGATTGTAACCTTAGCAACCGTGGTCATGGTGCAGTGAGCAGGTGACATGGTCACCTGTGGCTGGGTGACGTTTGCCTCCACATGCCACGTTTGGAGTGAAAGTGATGGAAAAAGTTCCTCAAGTAGAACCTCTCTACCTCCAACCCGCCGTTCAGGATCCTGCAGCAGAGAGCAGAGGAGAGTTTATTTAGTTACAATTCAGGTTCTTGTTGCCACAATATCAATAAAAAGGGAAACAACAAGCATCGGCAGAATCGGCAGTCACTTAAATGTACTGTACAAGAAAAGGTATGCAATGCAAATCTTGCAGCATCATAATTTACACCAGTGGTTCTCAAACTTTTTACACCAAGTACCACCTCAGAAAATACTTGGCTCTCCAAGTACCACCATAATGACCAACACTATACAGTAGCGTAGTAGGCCTAAGTATTCATCAAAAACAAGGTAGAGGTTTTATTCCTAAAGAAGTATATTTAATATTGTCAGCCATTGTACCATTTTACACAGTTTCAACAGTAAATATGCACTTAAATATAGGAAGAAAAAAATATATAATTATACATTTATTTCAGTGATTCTTTGATTTTAGAGGGAGCCCCGCGTACCACTAATGGTACGCGTACCACACTTTGAGAATCCCTGCTTTAGACCCACTTTAGGTGCACACTCTGGAATTCACTGCTCTAAGAGTATTATCCCACTGTTATGCATCATGACCAATGCCTTCCAGAGATTATTCAGTGTCTGCTATAGTCCATCGTTGTCATGGCATAATTATTTTAAACATGTTTACCAAGAACATGCATGACCTTGTTGTAATCACCTTAGTGAGTGCAAGTCAATAGTCCATATATGCCAGTAAAGAGCAACATAGTAGGTAACTAAAGATATTTAAATTGTTGATTTAAAAGAAAAGTGAGGGTCGACCTGTCAAGAAGCTCCCAGTCTTCTCCGCCCCAGCTGTCCGTGAATTCCTCTGTGTTCATTCCTCCAACAGCAACCAAATCCGACTTATAAATCCCAAGCAGGCCAAAGCCATTGACCTCCCAAAAACCTGAAACGCAGACGGGAACATTTTCATTCAACTTTAATGCTGCTTGCACCAACATGTGCCCCTCTATCTGCGGCGTCACACATCTCGCTTGTCTTAATACTAAATCCCCACATCTACTGTACGCCGAAGCAGTGGAAGACTAGGTAAGACTGTATCCATGGTCACACAAAGCAAAAAGGAGCCGGAGTCGTCGTGCAATCAGAGGATCGGTGGTTCGTTGGTCCATGGCAATGTGACTATGGGCATGTTTTTTTTTACCTCAGGTAGCTCCTTTGGCTGTGCCGTATGAATGTTAAAACCAAAACCATCAGATATAAATTTTGCATTGAATGGCCCGTTGTTAATAGTGTATCTGCATCTACCTTTGGCTTCTAATCGCGTCACCCCGCAGCCCAGTCTCAGGACTATTGGAGCAAAGGCCATGTATCCCTCAATGCAGTGTTTCCTGATGGTGTCGATGATAAAGGGAGGGAAATTGACGTGGAGGTCACAAAGAAACACAATGCTGTGGTCATCCTGAGAGATAATGAGGAGGAACATTATAAATAAAAGGGATGTATTGTAACAGTCTATCCACACATAAATCACTTCCTCTTGCTCAGTGCCGTTGCAATACTCACATTTATAAGATCAACACCTGCTTGCAGACCAGCCGCGCGCTGAAAGTTTCCGCTCAGCTTCACATACTGGTACCTGAACAATTCCACACATATAAACATATATTACATATATATACATATATATATATATATATATATATATATATATATATATATATATATATATATATACACACACACATATATACATACATTATATGTATGTATTTATCTTGATAAATTATATCTAATATATATATAATTTATCAATTTATCAAGATACAAATAATTTAGCAGAGGGGGGGATAGGAAAACCAGAGAGGGTAAATCCCCACCATCCCCCCCCCCCTTACAAATCGCACCCTGTATACATATATTTAAAGAAAAATATGCAAGAAAAACTACGTACACACCTGACGAGGGAGGATTTCTGCAGAGCCTTCTCCACGTCCATGTCCGTGCTGCTGTAATCACTGATGATGAGATTGAAGTTGGAGTCACCGGTTTCTCTGAATAGTTGCTCCATGTCTACAATCAGCTGCTGCACCCAGCGGGCCTGGTTTTTCACTGGGGAATTGTAGAGACAAACCAAGTTGTTCAGGACTAAGACATTTAGGCACTATGGATTTTTCAGTTTTCATCAAATATATATATTTTTTTATTTAACCACGTAGGCCGTTTGAGAACAAATTCTCATTTTCAACGGCGACCTGGCCAAGATCATAAAGTTACATACATACATAATATAATATAAAACAGTGCTTTTTTTTTTTTTAAACAGTTCAAATAGCAGTAGGACGCAGTAAGTGTTCAAGTTTTACAGGAAGAGGTATTACAGTTGGACAGCATAGATGTGTTATTAAATATACAGAGATAAATAAATAAATACAATGTATGTGTATATATATTCAGAATGTGCAGGGATATGAATAACCGTTAGCAGGTACAGATGTCAGTCAGATGTCCAGATATAAGTAATTTAAAGGCAGCTGGTGAGACAAGGGTCTCGGGTTTCATCATATTACATCTGGCAAAGGAGCTTATATTGTATTTTAGCTTCTTTTTTTTAAGTTACACATTTATTATACTTTTACTGTCATTATTCATAACCTTTCTTTGTTTATTAGTCCCTTGATGCACAATCCACTTTGCTGCTTTAATCCAGCAAATCTTAAAAGTGTGGAAACTCGCTGCTATAAATCTTTTATGAGAAACAGAAATGACATCAACTTTTACAATTTGGTGAACAGGAAAAAAAGCCATGAAGAGATCAATATGTACAGCACTAATGAAAATAAATACTTCGGGTGGACGTACCGGGTACTACGAAGTGCACGGTGGCATCGGGATTCCACCGGAAGCCCACCGGGTTACAAAGCTTCGGCTGAGTTTCCCCCTGTTGGAAACTTAAGTCCTGGCCGCGTTGCCTCCTGCGGCTGATTGGACGGTAGATATAGTGCGACAGGCGGCACAGCCGGCCGTTTGCATCCTTCAGCTCCAGCTCCAGAAGGTAGCGGCTTCCCTGGACCACATCCACGCGCTTCATGACGTTAACAACGTGCACCAACGTGAATTGTCTGCAAGGAAAGAGACAATGGAAGAACATGTCAAAATAAAACTATTTAAAGATAAACTGATCCCCCCCCTCCTCCCAAGAAGAAGAAGAAAAGGAAAAGGAGTTCTTTCAGGTCCTTGTGCTGCCACATGCTTACCCTTGGTGCTTTTCGTTTAGCTGTTGCATGAAAGCTCTGACCACGGTCAGAGCGTCACTCGACTGGAGCAGCAGGTTGCCTGTGACGTTGCAGCGCAGGTCGATCCGGTCCGATTGACGTGCCTGATGTTTCAGGTAGCTCATCTGGAAGGTCTGGTTCCAGTTGATATCAGTGCCAGTTCGGTCTATTCTATTTTCTACAAGTGGTAGAGACCTTTTTCTCACTTTTGCCTTATTTCTCACTTTACTATTATATGTGTCCCTTCGATTTTGCCTTAATAAAGGGCGGCCAATGTCTCTCTTGGGAGAGGTAAAATGCATTGTGGCGGTTGGCTGGAGCCCCATTTCCCTAAATACAACCCTGTTCTGCTTGGCCACTGTGTTGTTTTCAGGCCGAGGAGAATCATTCTCTAAGGGTTTAAGCTTTGAGTTATTCAGTCTCTGAATTTGGTCATGGTTCATTTTAGGGAACATCTGCAGGTGATGTTGTTGATTGAGCTGCTGTGACAGGACTGCTGGTGATTTATTTACTATACGCTGCTCCCTGCCCAATTTATTTTTCACCTTGTGTCTTTTGTTTGATATGTCCTGCATATCGCGGAGGTCTAGTCTCATGTATCTGGCAAATCGGAACCTAAAGACAAGAGGACGAAACACACAATTATGTAAAGATTTAGAAGAAGTTAATTATCCCGCTTTTACGTTAACACCACAGATTTGTGTCATTATTGTGCTGCCTGAATGCTGTCTTTGTTTTGCGGCTGATATGGTTCTTATATAATGTTTAACAATAACAATGTTTACTGTCTCGTTATTGTGTTTCCTTAACATAGATGTTGTTCTCTGACTCCTGCCTACACACAAATGTCTACATGTGTGTCCTACCGCTTGATGTACTGCAGATTTCTGGGGTAGAAGCAGCTGTCTTCTGTCTCAACGTGTGTGAGTCGGGTGTAGTCGTTGGGGTAGACGTAGGACAAGTGCACCTAGGGTGATGTAATGAAATGACATGCTGTCAGGAGCTGGCAGATGACATCTTGTATCATATAACATATCAAACAGGTGTGTGCAAAGGCGAGATAAGAACAGGACATACTGCCTTCTTTTGGATACTTGGACACAGATTTGGGAATTGAGGCCATATAAGGTGGATAATCCAATCATTTTTATAGTAAAGATGTATTTTTGGTTAATAAGATACACATAACTCTCATATCTGTCGAAGCTACAGGTGACTAACGTAGCTTAACATGGAAACAAGGAGAAATATCTTGCATGACTGCAAGGAAATGTAAAAAATATCTAGATTATCTTCTGAATGTCTGTCTATCTGTTTTTGTTGGTTTAATCTGTGTAAATGTGTGGTACCATGTGGTATCATCATGGTTAGGTGCAGGTCACATTTTACATATTTTATCTTATTTCTACACGATCCCGCTTGTACTTCCTCTTTCCAACAGTGAGAAATGGGAACAAACGAATCACATGAATACATACACTCTGCAATCCTTCGTACCGCAGGAGAGGAAAGTCTTTGAATGTGTAGCTGGGTTTGTAAAAGCAGTTGGGAAGGACATCCTCTAGAAACGCGCTGTTTACCAAAGGCACTGCAGACAAACACAACGCACAGATTTGAGATACAATTGATTTGTGCATCGTGATGGAACATTTTTGCACAGTCAATCGTGGAATAAGAAATGAGAGATAAGAGGCTCTGAATCAAATATGTCTTTCTCCGTTTTTTATTTCCTTGCAAGGGAAAGAGGTGACACACAGCTACGTGCTCAGCAGACTGTCATGCACCCTCGCCCCCCTCATCAAGCCAAGACGTTCTTATACTTTAGTTCAGTCACAGGTGACGTCAACAGGATAACATACTATCAGTGTGAGGCACATCAGTTAGTTACAGGTGACGCTAACAGTAGCAGTGTGAGGCACATCAAAACAAACTTGTTGAGTCTCTATCGCCAGGTCACTGGGAACATACTATCAGTATGTTATACGTCAGTTCTTATCCCATGGCCTCGCCATCTCAGCACTTGCAATAAATCAACTGGTTATACAATGAAGCATTAAAAACAGTTACATATCATTTTTTGCCATTACAGCATTCAGCATGAGAAAAAAGGACAGGCGGGTTTCCATGCCGCGGGGCTAAGAAGAGAGAGACGCCCCTCACCTTGGTACAGGGTGTCTCGCGGGTCTCCCCTCAGCATGTCTGCAGCGCCGGTTGGCCGTTTTGAGGGGGTGTGCGGAAGACTTGCAGCCGTCTGTGGTATGTGGGCGACGTCACTCATCAGCAGGGCAGACTCGTCTGTTGGAGCCACAGCGTACCAGAATAACCAGTCAGGTGCGCTTTCATTGGAAACCAAAACCACCGACTTGAGATGCAGGTTCGTTGCAAAACAATAACAGTTTCGCATTACGGGATACTCTGTGATAGAGGTTTGACCTGACCGCAGTGAATTCACTGAATGATATGGGTTTCTGTACTCTGTACTTACCGACATACAGGGAGATGTCACTGGATCCAATAAGCTTGAACCTGAAGCCTTGGTCCAGGAGCTGCCACTGTGTGAACACAAATAACTGAATGTCTCTTCCACTTTATCTCTCATACTCCTATATGAAAATGAGCACATTCTTGACATGATAGTTGGGACAGTGAAATGGGACAAAGTAAGAAGGGGAGGACATTTTCTTAATACTTACTGCCACTTCCACGTGATCGGTCCCTTTCCCATTTTGCTTGTGGATAACTTCAAAAAAGTACTTCTTCTGAGCAGACAGCCTGTCGAGTAAGTTCACATTCAGTACTACGATACAGTCACATCTGACACAACCGAAACTGCTTTATTCTACAAATAAATACAACCATGTCACTCTAAGTGCAGCATCCTGTGAAGGTCCTGGTTGGCTTAGCTGCACTTTAATTTTTTCACTGTTAAAAGTGCCAGAATAGATAATAAATAAATAAATAACATGTATTGATATTTGAAGAAATCTTTAAGGCCGCCTTGCTACGCATAAACAGTGTGTCGACCATCATTTCATTATTTACATTTTCTCTTGCTGGTGTCAAGTCACCACGTTCTATATTCTACGTCACGTAGGTTTCGGTAAACCACACCCACACAGTGTTACAAAACTTCCCAGCATGTGAGCGGTGTTTCTTTGAAATAGAAAGCAATGCTTATCTAATAATTTCCAGCAACTGTTAGAAGTTTTACATCGACAGCTCATGTTTGGATTCCCAGAAATATTAATACCTGGGCATTGGTCTGTTTTAATTCAAGCGATTCTGTTGCATTTAATTCTTCCTAGTGTTGATATCAACGGTTGATTTCTCAGTACAATTTAGGCTAGTGTAAATTTACCGAACTGGTTTGGAGATCTGACTGGCAAACTTCTCAAACTCGCCCGGGGCTGTCCATTCCGTGCCGGTCTAGAAGAACAAAGTCCACTTGAAAACAAATATTGCAGTTTAAGGCATGAAGAAAATGCTCACGGGCGATTGAGAAGATAATAGTCGACCACACGCACCTTCCCAACCCAAACCAACAGCTGCAAGTTAAGCGGATGGTCATCTGTGCTGAGCCAAAACTCAGAGTTGTCATCAGAGCTCAAAGCAAACAGAAACTCTCCTGGCAAATGAAGAGAAAATGGAAGGTTAAAGGAGGCAGATTGAGGGAAACATAAAGCCTGCATGTACTCTGACAGGAAAAAGAAGAAACGGTAAACGTTGTACCATCAGTATATGGATGTAGATAACCAAATATCCTGATTCCGTAGTCGGTCCACTGAGGAAAGATGGCCAACTTCTGCACTGTGGTCCTGTACTTAAAGAGCGAGGAAAGGCAAGCTTTGAGAATAAGTCATGATATTTACTCAATGTGAGGGACACAAGGATCTAGCCTGTAGTTGTAGGATGTGACTCTGAGTGAAAACAAGCGTGTGTGTGTGTGGGATACGGCTTGTGTCATAGCGTGTGCAGGGATGTCTTTGCACGATGAATGCCTGTACAGAAGTTGAATGGCGATCCTTCCTTCCAATAGTTGCAAAGATGTTTCCTTCTGGGACAAAGTAGTAGACTGACCAACATTTCCATCCCTATAGCTACAGTGCTAACAGCCTAAATCATCAGTTAGATAGAACTATTGGTAACTGAGTGAATTCTGAAGACGTGCTGGACTCACGTGAGGATACAGAGGGTAGTGCAGGTTCTTGCGCAGATCGGCTGTAGAACTGCCACACCAGTCTTCAAAGACGTGCAGATTAGCCCGTCCCTTGTACTGCAGAAAGTAAACAGAGAGTGAGGTCCGTTTGTGCTGCAGTTAGTCAGCGGTGGGACGATTAAGCTTCACAGAGTTTGGGGTTTCATTAATTTGCCTATTCTACGGCGATGAGGAGAATTGTAGCGCTCAGAACATTACTTAAACTACAACAACTACAACACAAAACTACTTATCTTCATTAAAACCAATTTTCTGAAATAATTCACAGATTTGTACTTTGAAACCAAGGGAGGTAATTTACTTTCTTTATTTAGGTAAACTGATCCTTTTTAGTGTGACTGCATGATGATCTGAATTGTCAGGAACCTTTCTTGCCTGTGTTCTTGTCCTACCATAGTAATCCTGAACCCCCGGAAGAATTGCTGCTGCAATGCTGAAGATAATGGGGATCCCATTCAACGTAATACACACACACACACACACACACACACACACACACACACACACACACACACACACACACACACACACACACACACACACACACACACACACACACACACACACACACACACACACACACACACACACACACACACACACACACACACAGGCAGAAAAGGAAAACCTTTCTTCAAATTGATCATTAATTGATTTAATGCAAGTCTGTGGGAAGCAGCGAGGCATAGGTGTCCTCACTGTGACTTCTGCCAAAATAGGCCATGTTATCTGATGTGCGTGCGGTGACTACTGAAGTGACAAAGCCTCAGTATTACCGTTGAACTAGTTCATCAAATGTAGATTGTGGTGAAGCTAAACACTGCTGTCATCAGCACAAAGTTCAAAACCCCTGGTTTCTGAGGATAGTCTTTACAATAATGACTCAAAAGCGATTCACATCAGCGCTGCTTGTAATCATTTGACAAGCGTCTTTATCTTTGTTGGCAGGGCTGCAATTAAAGGCCACTTGACTGGAAGCTAACTTACTGTCAAGCTTGATACATTTATTCAACCATGGCTCTGCACCGTGTTCTCTTTCCATCCCCTCTAAGCAGAGGGCTTAATCTGTGAAAGTCATAACATTTGAGGGACTTAATCCCTTTGTGGTAGCTTTTTTTTCTACTTCTATGATTGTAGATTGAATATCTTCCTGAGGAGTAGTGGGACCAAACCAGACCTTTTCAAGGCATCTTCATGGACTTTGGAAAAACTGTGAGAGTACGTTCTCCTACTTTCTGGCTTTTTAATTAAATTAAATAACAAAATAATAATAGAATGGAATAAACAACTGAATCAAATGTTTTAGCTGATTAAATTAATTATATACACACACTACAACTTGAAGTGCTTTGTAACATTTAAAAAAAAGTGAGACATTACAGAGATTAAACTAGAATGAACATTATAAAATACTACATTTTGCGTAATGACCCCTTCCCCATTTCTAAACAACATAATTCAAGCGATCTTCTTTTAACCCTGCAGTTATTTTGACCTCAGCTACACGCGTGTGGTTTTGTGACTGCAGAAATGTTATTTTTATAAATGTTATAATGCAAGATTGCCAGACACAGCAAAGGCTTCCCCCAAAACGGCGTGGTGCTGCTTCCTTGAGTAGAAATAGAAATGTGATGACTGAGGCTACTGAGGCCGACTCTGCTGCAGGAAACCCACTGAAGCGGGAGGAAATTGGGCAGGCTCGGGCGGGTTATTCGTAGTTCAAAAGAGGGAAACCACAGTGTTTTCATGTGTGGACAAACACACACCTCCGGTTTCCAGGTTTGTGGAGTGTAGCTGGATCTCCCAACAGCTGAAATATCTGGTCCAGGGTGAAATCTGACCTGAAACACACACACACACACACACACACACACACACACACACAGACACCTTTTACCATTGTTTTCGCCACCCTTTTCTGCACAATGACATATTTTCCATCATCAATTATTTTTCCACAAACCGCCCTTACCGGTTTGGTGAACATGGCTCCCCTCCAGCTGCTCCTGTGGGGATTCATACCTGTGGAAGTGGGAGGAAACATCAGGTGACAGGAAAATATGCTTTTAACGTGCACAGAAGCACAAACTCAGGTCCTTGCAGGTCACAATGTCTCCTCTGACGTGTTTTCTCATGTACGAATGACAAACTAGCGCTACTGAAAATAAATAACGCGCTCTGCTAAAAAATGTGATATTATCAACCATTCCTTAAAAAAAAAGCTAATGATTATCTTTTGTGGATGTGTCGTTGGGCAAACAATGGAGTCCTTACCCAGTACCGCCTGTTCCACAACGTTTACGACCACTGAAAGTAACTCCTCTTACTCCCGATGAATGAGCTGCTATTATATGGCACTATAGCAAAAATCTCTGGCTCTACACTCTGACTTTAGCTGAGCAGATGAAGAAAATGACCTCTTCAGCCATCTTTTGTAATTATAGAGTTCCTTTTTAAAGGGAGGCCCGTAGTGTTGTTTTTGTGAGCTTGTGGTGTCAGCGAGTGAATTGGGATTACAGAGCCAGAGGAGTCTGTCATTATCATCAGGGTGGAGCTCTCTAAGCGCACTCTCCCGAGACATGCATGCCCATTTTGGCAACATGAATTCTAGTTTTTGCAGTCAAGAAAAGAGAGAAACATTTGCATCTCGTCGGGACGGACATCAATTTTCCTACTTACCCTCTTTTGTTTGCTATTTGTCACAATATTCCTCAGAGCACAGAAAACCAATTTGTTCTGTTACTCTTCCACAAGTTCAAGAAATTCATATCTGCCTGGAAGTAAATCAGTTCATCAAATTTTTAGTTTAGAAAAAAGAAAGAACACTTCCTGTCCTCCGTCTTCCTTTCTACCAGAGATGTTTAGTTTTAGATAAATAAATTCAAAACACCAGCAACATCAGGGCTTATTAATAGTCAGGCTAATTAGCACTGCAGACTGTTTATTACCAGGTTTCAGGATGCATCAGTATACCAAAGTTATAGTTTTGAAAAATTATGTCAGAAATGATTGGTAGGGATTTGTAGCAATAAATATTGCTACAAGTTAATTCCTGTAAAAGTTACTCTAAGGTCTGCGGCTTTGAAGAGAATTAAGGATGGACTGAAACAGAGGACTTTCCTTTTCTTATCAATGCTTGTTTTGAAAATGCTCTCCAGTGCGACAGGGACTTGCAGTCACCCTTTCAGAGCTGCGTAAAAAAGCGTCAAAGGGGTGTGTAGGTACATTTTGAGGCAACCCAAACCTCAACACAAAACCAACAGATGTAAAATACCTTCATATTGAACTCCCAGCTAACAATGCATGGTTCCCAAAACGTTCTCTCAAAGTCAGCGTTTGGTAACAGTAACGTTAGCGTTTGGTTCCCAGACGTTACCTGAAAGTTAGCTGTTGGTTCGCTTAAGGGTGCGATGGGTTCCGTCAACGTTAGCTATTGGTTCAGCGCAGCTCCGCACGCAGATGTTTTTTCAGCGGTGTTGTGTTAAACATATCGCTTTACAAAATGCTTACTTCTCTCCAACGTCATCATAAAACAAAAGCTTTAAAGACAAACAATTTAATGAGATAAAAATAACAAAAAAAATAAAACGAAGTAAGTTATTTATTTTTGTTGTGGGCTTTTTTTTCTTTTAGATCAAAGCACATTGATGCTGTGCACAACACAGCATCATTACATTACATGAAGCACATTTTATTCATTACCTGATTACACGTTTTGGCAACCACAAACTTACTCGTTTCACTGCTCCATACTTTTGCAGCAACCATCTGTTGGTAGACGGCCACGGCTCCGAGCGTCAGAAGAGCAGCGAACACAAGAGCTTTGCGATTGCGCATCAAAATCTTCGTGGGGAAAAATGCCGCGATCATAGTGAACACTTGTCCCCGACTTCTGTGATCGGTCGCCCGGCCGCTGCTCCTCACTGGCTGAGCACTATAGCGGGCGCCCTGCATGTGTTCCCGGGGTGCGGGTCCCTCCAAGACCCGGAGGAGCCGCTGGTCTTAACCGAGCACCGGAGGTCATCTAAACGGTCCCGGTAGTGCAGCACGTCGGGGCGCAACGGAGTAGGACAAACAGCATGGCGAGCTGTGAGATTGCACACCGGTTCACCTCAAGACCACTCTTATAAAGGACATGGAAGAGACAGAAGATGCAGAAAAAAAGATCGGAAAGGAAACGTTTTTTGCCTTCAGATTAAAAGCATGAATATAAATGTGTTTTGAAAAGTTAATCTGTGACTGAATATCTTAATTTGACTGTATATGAAATGGAACTCGCATCATTGATATATACTTTTGGTGTTACTCTATACGTAAAATCGGTGTGTATGCGCAAACATTTTTGACACAGAATACTTTGTGTTGAAATAAAATACCGGAAACTGCGATTTGTTTACAACAAGCTTGACAGGTGTGACTACATGGGCACCGACCACCATTATTTACCTGGATATGTACCTGTGGCTGGTAGTAGTCATGTTTCCGGCTCACAGAGCTTATACAATTTGCATCGAAATGGAAATGCAAAAATATAAATGCAAATGTTCAATGTTATTTCTAAATGTTAAATGTAGGCCTATGTTTAATGTAAAATACAAATATCAAATGCTAAATGTAAATGTTAAATGTAACTCCACAAATATAACAAGGATATCATATTACTGCTAATAATATATGTATATAGCGACGTATTACGGCAAGAGCTGTTGCGAAATATTCTAGTGATTATCATGCCACTTCTTAGATGACACAGCCCCTGTTCCGGTAATATGAAATGTAATTCAAAACAATCAAAGGAATAACAATTTAATAACACCGTTATGTGATCAAAGTGAATTTAATCAGATGTGTTTTATGAAAGTCCACGATGGCTCATGAGAAACACAAAACAGTTCAATGGCAAATATGGGTGTGACGTGAGCCTTCACACGGTGGCCCATGCATGAACATGGACATGAACAAGGACTCCTTAAGTGTGTGTTTGACTTTTAGAAACTATATAGTGCATAGCTAATGTGTTTTTTTTTTAATGTTCATTTGCTAATGGACTTGGCGGGAAGTGTGCGCAAGCTGGGGACTACTGTCCACATCCACATTTAAGTCATTAATCAATTTTGTCACCTGGATTAATAAGATCAGGAAGTTTGATTACTGAGACATCCATCAGTGTAAACCCCCCCATGTGACATCTCAATCCTCACTCAAAAAAGCTAGTTTGCACCATTCACACTAAGATCCACTGAAAATGAATGGGAGAACAAGGAAAATGGTAAATGAACTGGCGCTTTCCTAGTCTTTGGACCATTTAAAGCACTTTAAACTATTCATGTCATTCACACTCTGACAGCAGCTACCATACACGGTGCCACCTGCCCATCAGTAACCAGCATCACACACTAGTCACAGCTACAGGAGCACTGTTGGGGGTGAGTGTCTTGCCCATGGACGCCCGGGTTAAGCAGGACCTGGGCTCAAACTGCCCGTCCTGTGATTGGAGGACGACCGCGCTCGCCGCTCAGTCGAGATGGTTCTATTGGTCTAATGAGGGAAAAAAAAAAAAAAAAACATAACCACCCAGGTGAATCATGCTTCTGTATAAATATTGGCTAGATGCTTTGTCACAAAGCCAAGACACACCAAGAGACAACACACTACAAAGAGAAATGTCTGGCCTTAAATGGACAGATGGCTAAGAGTGCTGAGCACTTATCACACAGAAGAGAACCACATCCGTAAACCGACACCTGTGTCCCTGTGAGAGAGCTGAAGGATCAGATCAGATGCTTTTTGTCCTTGGAAAAAAAGACTCCAACCTCCTGACTGCTGCAGGTAAACACTGGGTCAGATATAAAACTGCAAAAAACACATTACACAGAAGTATTTTTAACAACACACGCATCTCCATAATAGAAATGCAGAGGCAATATAATCAAATCTCATTTTTGATACATCTTCTGTTCAAATGGAAAGCCATTTATCGCTGCTTCAAAAAAGGGATGTTCCCACGATTTGCTCAATTGTTCGTTTAATATAAAAACCAAGTATGTTATATTTAACCATTAGGACATTTATCCAATTAATTCACACCCAGAGTCAAAACTAGTGTGTCAACGGCTTGGCTGAATGAATTGCTTCTGTGGAGAACAGTTTTTATGTTCAGGACATTTGTAAAAAAGAAGTCAAAAATGTCATACAGTATCAAATTGTAGGTATTTATTATATCTTTCTAAAGACAAAGATAAGCTCAACACACGATACCCACAGAGCAGTTTTTAATTAGCCCCTTAATGAAGCTTCTCGCCCGCTCTACAGGGGCACACAGGGCTCATATCCTTATTCTGGCAAACAGTCTTCAACAGCCTGATCTGATTTCGATACGCTGTACAAGCACACGTGCACTCAAGAAACTTTTTTTTTTTGACAGTAAATTAAGACCAACTGTTTTATTACTTAAGTGTGTCCAGGACAGGCTAATTTATTCCATTTGTAGCTGCTTTAAAATCCACATATTCCAGTTAAGTCATTGTTTTTTATCATTTTTAGAACAAAGTCAGAAGCCAACAACGAAAAAAAAAAAAAAAATACAAAGTCAATATTTCCACGGTAAAAAGGTAAACAGTCATGAAACCCGAGGGCTACGGAGGAGCGCCATCTTTAGATTGAGAGGGAAGTTCAAAAGTTCAACAGCTATTCCAGGCCAACTTTATATTACTCCACCTAACCACAGTGCTGCTACGTACGTACTTTAGGACAGTCACTCTCACATTCAGACGCAAAACCTGTGCACACAACCATCACAACTCCAGAAATTGATCAGTAGGCCCATGAGGAGTGTTCGATGGGTGGCGTAAAACATGTAGGACAGAGGAGAGAAGGGTGGGGGGGGGTGTAGAACGAGATGAATGGTCTAGCCCTTAATGGGTGAAATTCTGCATTAACACCTGGATGCACTTTTTATCCTACGGAAAACGCATGCACAGTTCAAAGCTTGTTGGGTTGAGAGGGATCAGGTGTGGGGACGTCGTGGCACACCATTCATTTATTAAAACCACATTGAATGCCGCCATCGGCTGGTGAAGCCCCACCCAACCAAAGCAATAGAACCCGGGACACAAAGCCAGCCAAGACGCTCCTTAAGCCAGTGTACTTGTTGATACGCTCGTACACACAAACACACGTAAACACACGAACGAAACACAAATAGCTGAAGTTACAAAAGTCTGAAGCACAGATGAACCGTCTAGTCGCGTCTTTATCTACGCATTGGCGTCACTGGCAATTTCCTTTTCTCCGTTCTCAACCTCCATCCCGTCATCGCCGCTCGCCTTGCCATCGCTCTTCACATTCTCTGCTTCTTTCTGTTCATGAACAGGGAAAGAAAACTTTTTTCAGTTTCTTTAAAAAGTCTTAACACATGCTTGTCCCACCCCCTTGTGGTCGTTTGAGAAAAACAATGCTTTACCTTTGAGTCCCTATCTGCAAACTTCTGGAACATGTTGGCGTAGATGCGTTTGTCCTTCTCATGTTGCTCCTTGATACGTTTCTGACAAAGGATCACCTAGCAGAACAAAATGTACAAGCTCACAACTTTTCTTCAGAGTTTCCCTGCACTACGGCCAGACATCACTAATCGAAGACCAATTCAACACAACGATACATCCCGCCAGCACATCTTTCTAAATTAAGTCTTTATTTAATATTAATTTGGGGAACAAATGTTAAAAAACCTAAGCAAATTCTAAAAGGGATATTTAGTTTTATGTTTGTGACATGTATAGACAAAGACCGAAGGTGTTATGTTTATAGTATGAGGTCATCTTGAATCTCCACAGGTTGCGTGGCAGCTTGAACCAGTTTCACAACCTGGTAATTAACGCAGCAGCAACCTTTTACATGCTAAATGAGCTCACAAACTAAAATCTGTAGACTAAAAACTAAAAAGAGAAAAGGCCAGAGGTGAAAGGAATTGCTATTCAAGACACACAGCATTATACCTGGCTCTTGGCAGCTTTGTTGGCAGGATAGAGTTCAACCACCTGCTGGAAGTCGTCTCTCGCTCTGTCAAACTCCTTCATACAAAACAGTGCCTCTCCCCTTCGGAACAACGCCTTCTCATTAGATGGTTGCAACCCCAGAGCCTATAATTATGAACAGAAGTACGACCGTATTTAACTATGTAAAGCAGAGTACCCTATGAAACCTTCCCAAACGCTGAATAATAGTTCACATGAGTCAATAGATATTAAATACCTTGTCACAATTTTCTAGGACTTGATTTGGCTCCTGTAGTTTAAGGAAGCACATGGCCAAATTCAGGTGTGCAGCCAACTGCAAAGCTGTTGACTTCCCTTCGTCTTCCTCTGACAAACCAGATTCGTGTTCCAGCCACGACACGATCCTCTTGTACTGCACTGACGCCTGCTTGTACTTTCCCTCCTGAAGCGTGTGGAATAAGTTAATCAGAAAACATGAAAAAGGGTCATGACTTGAGAAGAATCTTCAGAGCCGTGTGCTTTGCAGGCGCCTTACTGCTCACCTTAAAATACTGGGTTCCCTTGTCTTTGACAATGCGGCTCTGCTCAAGCTTCTCGAGAGTGTTCATCTCCCACGATTCCTTAGCCTAACAAAAATAAAACCCATGAATCACTTCCTACAGGGCAAAAAAAGTGCAATAGACGAGTAATAGGAAAGCCAGTGTTTCCCCTACGCTGATTTGGTAGTGGCGGCCCGCCACGGCTAAATTTCTGCCACCACAGTATCAGAATAGGGCCGTACAGTGCAAAGGCGAAAAGCCGTCTATTAGTGTGTCGCTTTAAACAGCGAGCGGGCGCGTGCACCACCCGGCTGACAAGGGAGGGAAAGGAAAAAAGAGACTGCAGCTTTCTGGAAAAGAACACGAGTCTGTGTGCGTCCTTGAGAACTGTAAGTGATATAACCAGGGCTGAAAGTAGTTTTTATTTCTTGGTGGTACTACGATATAAAGCCGGGGTTCCCAAAACTTTTTCTCCTCCTCTGCCGGGGGCCGGGCTGACCGGGGGCGGTAGCGGTCGTCTGGCGCGCTGACGGAGGGAGGGTGCCGAACGTCCGCATACACTCTTGCGACGTTAGCAGTTGTGTTGTCATGCTGAAAGCGCAATATTTTATTTTTAAACCGTACAGTTTTCTTCCCGGTACGGCGTACCGGCTCCCAATAGCTTAGCGGTACGTCGTACCGGACAGTACCGGCTTACTTTCACGCCTGGATACAACTTATGTTGTCGTTTAAGCCTGATATTGTGTTAGTCTATAGTTATTGCTAATTTAAAATCAAGTTAACTGGTGATTTTAGTTATTCTTCACCTGCTAGCTAAATTCCACGTGGCTGTTGATTTGATATTGGAGCGATTGCTGAAAGCCCTTCCTCACGTTTGTTCTTTAGGTGCATAATTTACATGCTGAAGTAATTATACGGCATTAAGACAATGTAATTAATAGTGTGCTTATTATTATTATTATTAGCTATATACCATAATGAGCAAACTAGCATCCCAGCACGATGAGTGGTGTCAGATCTACCCCTCCCTCAGTAAGCTGGCAGCCATTGCCCTCAAAGTGCCAATCTCTAGTGTCTCTCTCTAGTGTGAGAGATTTTTCCACGATGAATAGTTAATGTGAAATGAAAGATTGTTTGGCTATCAATATCACTCCATTTTTAAAAATTCCTCTATAGGTGAAAACAGACTTAAGGAACAGGCTGCAGGGGGGGGCATCTAGCAGCATGTATGCTACTCAGCATGAATGGGCCACCCTTTTCTGAATTCCCCTATGACCAAGCCTTGCACTTATTTTTAAATGAAATGTGTCAGTCCAGTTTCATTCCCGGGGAGGGTGAGGGTGGTGGCGGTGGCGGCCACGCAAGTTGGGGGTGGGGGTTGTTCCGACAGACCTGTCCCCACTGCTAAAAAAAAATCCTAAGGAAAACACTGGGAAAGCCAAAGCCAAGTTGGGTCCATCGGATCGGTTTACCTTCTCAAAAGCTGTCAGCTTGATTTTGTATTGGAGTGTTGCTCCGCCAGGAATGTTGTACTTTGCACTGCCGTCATTCCCAAAGCCATATCTACAAATCAGAAAAAAAAAGAAAAAAACCCCAGAATTATTACTTTTAGTAGGAGAGTGCGGTCTAAATAACAACACCATTGCAAAAGATTGACAATACTTTGATGCTACCAACACATTACACACTACAAATCGTATTACGGTGCATCATTCTTTAACTGAGATATCTTGTCTTACATTCTGCTAAACACGAGCCCATTAACTGATAATAAAAACACATGAATGATAAAATGAAAAAAAAAAAAAAAAACAAAGAAAATGCATTCAAACACTGTATATTGGATCATACTTGGGCTTAATATGGAAAAGGGCCTCCTCTTCCTGCTCCATGGCCATGATCGCCTTCTCAACGCCAACCGGAAAGCCCAGGCCCTCTCCATCGCCCAGCTCAAACTTCAGTTCTCTCTCATCAAAGACGCGACCCTCGCAGGAACCCACGACAGTTACTGAAACAGGGTTTAAAAAAAAAAAAAAAAAAATTGGAGTTGTTTGCAAATGAGGATTAGTGATGATATTTCAAACTTTCAATCTAAATATTTTGTTTTATTAAAAGCAGAATTATTTTAATACAGTGAAGGAAACCCATTTGAACACTAGACGATTTTAGAATTCAACACCTTTCTTTCTGATATGGACGTATATTTTGCACATCTGATGCCCGTTGTTATTAGCGGCTTGGATTCAAAACCGTTACAATGGACTTTAGTAGGTGCCAGCGTTCATGTTAGTGTAAAGTTCTTCAAATACTCAAGCTGCTCCAACTTATTTTTTTGGAAAGGGACAATGATGCATCATCCCTGCGACAAGGTGCAGGCCTACCACGTACCACAATATTTATGGTAATTTAAAAAAAATACGTGGCGACTCCAGCCTCTGCAAAAAGGATGAAACCAAAAAAAGGTGTAGATCTACTTTTAAAGTCGACACAGGGTAAATGTTTCTCAGAAGATACATTTTGGGTTCATCACATGGGTATCAAACAGGTCAAACCTAATGTAATTAATTCTTGTAAATAAATGAATGGCTTTATCAATCATCAATACAAACAAAAACACATTGGCTTGAAGCTTAGGAAAGTGGACTACCATTTACCATCCATTTTTTAAAAATAACACCAATTAACGTCAGACACATTATTCCAATCACACATAGTAAAATGTCATATTTTCAACTTTAGCCCCATAACAGTTGTGTCTATTCGCATTACCGTCAACAGAAGCTCCTTCATTGGGCTTGGAATAGCCCTGCCCTTTAGTGATCATGCGACGGACGATCCCACCATCCTCCTCCTCGGTTATGTCCTCACCTCGAAATTCATATAGTTCCACCTGGCGTGCGGATAAATAAACCATTATTGGACACCCATCGCATAGCAGGGAATTCGGTTCGGTGTAGAACGGCTAGTCAACGTGGCTAGTCAACGTTACCCGATATCACGGACGCTTACCTCAAACACCAGTGTGGCATTGGGGGGTATTTTGGGGGGACTACCTGCAGATCCATAAGCATACTCGGGCTTACAGATGAGTTGGCACAGCTCCCCCACTTTCATTGTGGCTACCCCGATGTCCCATGCCTTTATGACTTGCCCTGAACAACAACAACAAAGGAGACCGATTACCAAAACGTGCAACGAAAGTCAGACAGGGGAACCTCTTTGTTGGATGCGAAACTCACCTTTTCCCAACTCGAAGGAGAACTTCTCTCCTCTGTCTCTGCTCGAGTCAAAAGGAGAACCATCCAGAAGGGTGCCGACGTAATGGACAAAGACTTTGTCCCCGGTCATAGGCAGCTCTGCGCCCGTTCCTTCCCTTTTCACCAGCTGAAAAAGCAAGAGGAATATATATATTATATATTTTTTAATGTCTGGGATTTATCATTTAGTTAAGCCTTCTAATCCTTTGTGAGCGAGCGGGTGATGAATAAACATACACATGAATATCAGATTAACATGACTATTATTTTTTTTAAATTTGTGTTAGGAATACAGAAGAGGGCTCCAGAGACTTCTAGATGCGGCCAATTATCCACGTCGTTGACCTGCTGGCCAGAAGTGGACGTTTAGCCACGAGAGCAACCGAAGGAAAACAAGATGCGTAGCGTTACGACGTTGTCAACGTCGGCCTTCCATGCGCCGTCATTACCCACCGCGCACGCACCGGAGCCGCTGGCAGCCGACGTCAATTAAGCATATTTGAACGAGAAGACCACCTGCTAACCACACAGCTAACGTTAGCTTTTGAGTTAAGCGAAGCCGTACAGTCGCCCGAACAACGAATTACCTTTAAAACACCCCCGTCCTTCTTCGCCGTGATGTCCTCTCCCTCCATCGGGAAGGCGTGCTGCCCTTCACTCGTCTGCTCCTCTGCGGTCATTGTCGTGGAGCAAGATTTCACCCGTCCCAACGTTACTCCTGCACCGACAAAATCAGATGAACACGCTGGCTTTAGTGGCTGGCGGTAAACTTCTGCAAGCACGCGAAGTGCAGCGAGACGCCAACTAACGTCACGCTAGCTAGCCAGCGTCCGTAGGTGCTAGCCTTACTTACTTGTGAATGCTATTGACGTAAAAAAAAATCTATATCACACGTTCAAGCCCCCCCAAAAACTAGCAGCGCGGAGAACGTGCTGTTCGTCGTGCGCCAGTCACTCTTTTATCGGAGTACGATATTTGGGTTGGGTTCCTTTCGGTCCTCGTTGTCTTGCAGTGTGGCGTCTGACAACCGCTTAAAGAAGGGTAGAGAATTTTCCAGACATTCGAGGAGGATCTAGGGGTTGGACTCGCGTCGGGGGCGTTTCTTGTACAACATACGCATCTCCCGAAAAGGCGGTGCACTTATAAGGAGCTGAGAAAATGCAAAATACGTAGATATATTGGGCCACCACCTATATTTTTACTTCGTAAAGTGTTTCAATAGTCGGATACCTCAATATTACCGCGTGAAAAGGACATATATGGGCCATAAGTGTAGATAGCACCGAACACGCAGCACGGAATAAAGAAAAACATTCACCCTTTGGTTTATCTGGCTCCCTATTGGTCAGAATCCGCCACTGCTGCTGCCGGTTGGCGCGGTTGTTGAATAGCCGGGAGTTTAACGTCGTAACACCAAGTCAAATTTGTTTTCTAAAGAATATCTGCGGGTACGTATCTTTGAGAAGGAAACCGTTTTATTTCAGCCGATGGGGGTTGATTATAAGTTAGCTAGTCATGAATTCGGCTCGGCATCCAATAACTAACTATTTTCAAGGAAACTGTAAAGCTCGCAGCGACAAACGTCAACATGTTAGTAGCTTGACGTGTTACGTGCGTTGCGTGGATTGGGAAGGCCTTTATTCAAATGGTGGGTCACTTTGCTTTAGTAAAACGAGTTATACTGTCCGGACTTCTATAGTATAACATTAGATCGATAACGTGATGTGCCGAAGCAGAATGGGCGGCTGTCTGAGATTGCATGCTAGACACAACATGACTATCAGGAGTAGAAGCTTGCAGTGTAACACCGTCCAGTCTAAACACGCTGTGTGTGTGCCAGTGGAGCTGAACAAGGAGCTTCTTTGCTAACTCTTAGGTCATCTTCCAGGGAAGTTCACGAACATGGAGGATGGCAGGGCCCAATTTCCATTTCCTTACCAGCCCTATGACATCCAGGAGCGGTTCATGCAGGCTCTGTACTGTGTACTTGAACAGGGCAAAGTTGGAATCTTTGAAAGTCCTACTGGAACGGTGTGTATTTTGCAGATTTGCAGAGAGAGCGATTAGGTTTATTTATGCATTTGTATTTTTAATATATGTGTGTGTGTGTGTGTGTGTGTGTGTGTGTGTGTGTGTGTGTGTGTGTGTGTCCTTCAACTCAGGGCAAGTCTCTGAGTCTAATCTGTGGAGCGCTGAGCTGGCTCACAGACCACGAGGAGAAGAGCAGACAGGAGGCAGCTGCCCTGCTGCACGAAGGAGAGTTAGTTCTCTCCGCTTCCACTGCTCCGTCCTCCACTACGAGCTGCTCAGCGGAGCCCGACTGGATCACGGACTTTGTTCAAAAAAAGGCAGAACGTGACTTGGTGTCCAAACTGAAGGTGAGACGATCAACGTACGTCCTTGCCGTCTCACCCGCTGAGCTTTTTTTAAAATTATATGCGTTGTTTCTTTATGTGTCAGGAAGAAGAATTGAAAAGAAAGAAGAGGGAAGAACGCTTGGAAATGATCAGAAACAACGTTCAACTCAAGTATGCAATGAAAAGAAAAGTAAGGATTCCCGAACACTTGACATTTCCAATCAATGCGTGTCGAGTCCCTCCCACTTTATTTGTATTTGCGTGCGTCTGTAGAGCGCTGACGATGAAGAGGCATTCAAATTGCTTAAGCTCAGTAAGGAGGACGACGCCGAGACGCAAGACGATCAAGAGGACGAGGAGCTTGTTGTTGCAGAATATGAGAGTGACGACGAGTCAAAGACCAGGACAGGGTGAGCACAGCCGTTGGCTATTGATTGGTAAGTAATCTAATCAAATGTTGTGCCAGAGAATGACAGCGGTGGGTGCCTCCTGCGCTCAGATTCTGTGGCGCTGACGGCGACTCAGACGACGAGCTGGTTGAAGAACACGTTGATAAGGTGCGTGATGGAGACGCGTCGCATTGTGTCCCGCTGATTTAAAACATAATGATGACGCCGTGCGCACTCGCACGTTCTCAGATTTACTACTGCAGCCGCACTCACTCCCAGCTGGCCCAGTTTGTCCACGAGGTTCAAAAGAGCCCCTTCAGCAAGGAAATCAGCCTGGTCACACTGGGCTCTCGGCAGGTATGTCTATACGCGCATCATGGGCCATCAGTGAAATGTTACATTCAGGCACGTTTGGTTGAACCGTATCCATTGAGAAAACTGTTATAGTTACGGTTTCAAAATGATCAATAGAAGTCCGTCTGTTTCCTCGTAAACAATTCCAACATTTCTCAAGTTAATCATAACGTCTACATTTCTCTCCATCGCATACAAAGCCTGAGCTTGAACAGCACGATCCTTGGTTTGCATCCTTAAAACGTGATTGTTAACTGTGACATTATTTTCACACCGAACATAAAACTGCTTCCGTTCCAGAACCTGTGCATCAACGAAGAGGTGCGTCGCCTGGGCAGCAGCCAGCGCATTAACGACCGCTGC
The DNA here is from genome assembly GCA_021346845.1 of Apeltes quadracus. NCBI lineage: Eukaryota > Metazoa > Chordata > Actinopteri > Perciformes > Gasterosteidae > Apeltes > Apeltes quadracus. The sequence continues at coordinate 11,010,910 of CM037935.1, forward strand.
ATGGAGATGCAGAAAAACAAACGTGGTGAGATCCCCCCCCCACACACACAAGCTCCAGGACTACGGATCATCTTTGTTTGAACCAGAAAGGCTTTCTAAGAACACAAGAAGAATACAATTGACTTTTCCCAGAGTGTGCTGCTCCAAGAGAGAGCAAAATTAACACAAAACATGCCGCTGTTGAATTATACATCCAGAACCCAAGAGCGGTCTTAAAACGCACAAAATAGTATAAGACTTTTTTTTTTCCTTTACCAATGCTGCCTGTTGTACCATTTAGGAGAAAAGCCGCATGATGAAGAGGGTGAAAAACGTAAGCGAGGTCCAGCCAAGAGCGTGTGTCCCTACAATAAGGCCTCAGCGCTGCAGCACATGAGGGACAGCGTTCTGGGGACCGTCCACGACATCGAGGAGATGCTGAAGCTGGGCAGAGAGACCCATTCGTGTCCCTACTACGCCGCGCGCCTCGCCGTTCCCCCTGCACAGGTACCGCTGTCCTCTCCCTGCTCGCTCGCTGAAACCCTGTGTCTCGCGTCGTTGGTGCTGCCGATATCGCCCTAAGTTCACAAAAGTTTTTATTTGTTTAGGGACTCTTGGTAAGCAGATTAGAGCATTGGTTTGAACCCCTGTGGTGAATGTTTATGGTTTCTGCATAGTTGGTGGTGTTGCCCTATCAGATGTTGCTTCATGAAGCCACCAGGAGGGCAGCGGGCGTCAAGCTGAAGGGACAGGTCGGATTATGTGTTGTTGTTTCTGATTTTTCTGTTCATCAATTATTTGTATCACCTCAAATATACTTTATTTTTTCCACAGGTGGTGATTATTGACGAAGCTCACAATCTCAGTGACACACTGTCCTGTATACACAGCGCAGAGCTGACTGGAGCGCAGGTTAACCCAACCCTACACCTTGTGTAGCCCCCATGAAGGTTTAACGCTGCATGTTCTCTGCGTTACACTGATTTGTTAATCTGCTACAGCTTTGCCGCGCCCACTCGCAGCTCGCCCAGTACGGCGACCGCTACAAGTGAGTTTACACGCCGACTGAAGATGCACCCACACACCAATTCAATATTGGGAATGTGCAGTTTGGTTGTCGAAAATCAAAGGATATTTGTGAATACAGACTCCTGATTCTTAATTTTTCTTCTTCTTTTTCCTACAACACCAGGAGCAGACTGAAGGCGAAGAACGTGATGTACATCAAACAGATTCTGTTTGTGATCGAGGGGCTTGTCCGGGTGCTGGGAGGTGAGTGTGTTTGATTATTGATTACTGCCGGTCTGCACCAAGGTGGTTGGAAATTGGTTTGCATCTCAGCTACTGGTGTAAATGTGATCCACACAGGTAAGGTGGGGCAGAATCCACAGAGCCAGGCTGCACTAACAGGTTAGTAAATAATACACACGATGCCTCTCGAACAAGAATTGGCAAACCATTCATGCATCTTTGTCTTTCAGGAACTGAACTGCATACCATCAACAACTTCCTCTTCAAGGCTCAGATTGACAATATAAACTTGTTTAAGGTAGTTTAAAGTGTTCTGATTCCGCTAAAAATGGAAATCATGTCTCTTAAAGACCCTATCCAAACTGCAAACTCTTGATTTCTTCAATGTCACTCACTTCAGTTACAGAGATACTTTGAGAAGAGCATGATTAGCAGAAAAGTAAGTCTTTCATATGCATCTATATATGTATTGATTTCTGCCTCAATTCTATTGAGAGATCCCCTGTAAAATCGAACAAATCCCACTCGAGTCTTCTGTCTCTTCAGCTAGGAAGCTTCGTGGAGAAGTACGCAGGATCAGGTGTGAGCCTGCACACTCACAGCCGCACCAACAAGGAGAACCGACGCACAGAGGGTCTGAACCGCTACCTTCAAACACTGCAGAGCACCCAAATCAATGCGCCAGGTCAGAGGGAGGATTTGACATTAACACCGCAGACATGCTGCATTATGGTTGCAACAACAAGTCATTTAACCAAATAAACGGGATGCAAATAAGTTGTGAGAAAAAACGCAGCTTCATTGTTGGGAGAAATGTACTGAAATGTATTTCCATCTAAATAGTGTTTACCTCCCTTGTGTGTAGTTTCTTCTTCGGACCAGCAGGGGTCAGAGGCGGAAAAAGTACTGGCCACATCTCCAATGATGCAGGTGGAGGGTTTCTTCATGGCTCTCACCAACAGCAACACCGATGGCAGATTGTTAGTGCACAAACAAGGTAAAGTAAAACAAACAAAAATAAATAAATAAAGGACAGGAATCAAAGATTTCTAAAAAATTAAAAAAAAATCCCCTCGCTGCATCACATCCAGGTACTTTGTCAGAGAGCAGCATCAAGTTCCTGCTGTTGAATCCGGCGGTGCACTTCGCCCAGGTGCTGAAGCAGTGCAGAGCCGTCGTCATCGCAGGAGGCACCATGCAGCCTGTGAGTCGTTTTTAATCCACTAAAAACCAACTAAGCCTTTGCTGTGTGCGTTTTTTTTATCATTCTGAAAGACTGAATATGTAGGTTTCAGATTTCAAACAAGAGTTACTGCTTTCTGCTGGAGTCGAGGAGGAGCGCATCACAGAGTTTTCCTGTGGTGAGTCGCCCATTTTAAAAACGCAAACTTAAAACACACCTCCACCGACTTCACCTGCACATTTGTAGTTTGCATTTCTTCAAGAATTTATACTTTGATTATTGCTGCTCTGGTTCTGTTACCTCTTGATTTAATGCACTCATTGTAAGTCACTTGGGATAAAAGCAGCAGCTAAATGATGAATGTACATGTAACTATAATGCACACAGTCTTTATGTGCTGTCAGAATTGCATTGTGATATTATAGTATATGAAATATTGTTCTTATGTGATTATGTAAAATAATTGAATATGTTTGTGTTGTTATATTGAACTCCCTTTGTAGGTCACGTCATTCCTCCCGAGAACATTCTTCCTCTCGTCTTGTGCAGCGGCCCCTCTGGTCAGGAGCTGGATTTTACTTTCAAAACAGAGACTCTCCACGCATGGTAACAAACACACACACACACACACGCTACTTTATGACGTGAATATCATTGAATATGGGTCCTTTACAAGCATACTGCAAATATTGTGCCTGGTCCCAGATGGACGAGACGGGGCGCATCCTCTCCAACATCTGCAACGTGGTGCCGGGCGGAGTCGTGTGCTTCTTCCCTTCCTACGAGTACTCGAGGCGCATCGTTTCTCACTGGGAGGCCAGTGGTGCTCTGACTCGTTTGGCATGCAAGAAGAAGGTAACCGAATCAACCTGAGCTCAACGGAAAAGGGGAACCTTACAATTCCAAATTGTCTTTAACCCGTCGTAATCACTTTCTCAGATCTTCCAAGAGCCCAAGAAATCCAACCAGGTCGAGCAGGTGCTGAACGAGTTCTCCCGCTGCATCCAGGTAAAATGTCGCTGCCTTGAGCCGCATTGATCATCGATCAGTCACAGCAACAGCATTTGCCTTGAGTATCACTATGTTCTTGTCTCTTCTTTCATCTGGTTAGAGGAGCGCTGTGGATGCTGGAGGGCTCACAGGAGCTTTGCTGTTCTCTGTTGTCGGCGGAAAGATGAGCGAGGGCATCAATTTCTCCGATGACCTGGGCAGGTGTGTGTGTGTGTGTGTGTGTGTGTGTTTTTTCGTGAGCACGCCGACAGCTGGCAGTCGCGTGCTGTATGCGAAATGCTTTTCTCTTGTGTGTGCACGTCATCGCAGGTGTGTGGTGATGGTGGGAATGCCGTATCCCAACATCAAATCCCCAGAGTTGCAGGAGAAGATGTCCTATCTGGACAAACACCTGGTGAGACCTGTGACTGTTCTTGTAGGCTTTACTGTCCACGGAGCTGTCGAAACAACAAGTTTTAGGTTGAAGGCGTGTGATTTTTTTTTTTTTTTTTTAGCCTCACAGTGGAGGGAGGAGCCCTGGACAAGCACTCATAGAGAATCTTTGCATGAAGGCTGTCAATCAATCCATAGGTAATGTTGCGATATTCATGTGCTGCAATAAACAATAAGTACGGACTTGATTGGTATTATTTACTTGATCTCTCTGAAGGAAGAGCTATTCGTCACCGTGGAGACTATTCCTGCATTGTGATGTGTGACCGACGCTACTCTCGACCTGCTACGCTCTCTAAACTTCCAACGTGGATCAAAAATCGCACAAGCACACATACAACCTTCGGCCCTGCTTTTGCTGCCTTGCGGAAGGTGAGTAGCAAATACGCGCATGAAATCCAGTGAAACTACTGCGTCATGACTCATGACGCAATGTATTTATATGTTGTCTGTATGTTCTTCATTCCTAGTTCTTCCTGGAGAAGAAGCACAAGCAAGCGTAGTGTCACTTACCCTGTGCTGCACTGACATTTCCAAAGATCAAGGTTCTGGTACTGAGGTTATGTGCAAATGTACTACTCCAAAAATGCATCAGCCCCTTTCATTGGTCTTCACGTTCTTTAGCATTTTAAAGCTGTCGGACCTCTAAGGGCTCCTGGCAGAAGTTTGCATATGTTTTCTGTTTCTTGTGTTGTACCTTGACTTAATAACATCTCTGGTTAATAGAAATTAAGTACATAAATGACCTTTGCCAGCTGTGCGATATTATCAGATTGAAACAATATCAGTCCTGCAATGCATTTGAATTTAGTATGGAAAAGATTGGCTTGAAATGAATAACTGGAGCAGCTACTACAAAGATAGCAGACACAGCGATGAAATCCTTGTGACTAATTTACCCTTGAAGAATGTGTTAAATATTTAATGCATTTTATTCTAAGTGTTATGTAATGCAAAAAAACTATGCAAGATGTTAGTAAAATGGTTCCATGATTTCAGTGGATGGTCTTAACCATTTATTGTACAATATCATTAAATGAAACAAGTGTTATCAATAATATTGATTATTGGATTTTTGGGGATGTTTTGTTGAACAGGTGGGGCAAACAACCAACTAATGGACTTATTATGCGGCCAATTATTGGCCATTTTCCACTAAAATCTTTTGTTAGCAAGATAAATGTCTTTATAATATTGTTAAGTGAAAAGAGTAGAATGTCCTTTGTGCACTATGCAAAACTATTGCATCAGTAAGGACCAGTGTGCAACATGTTTACAAGTATGTTAGTATCACTTGAATAATCCCCTGAAAAAAGGGACTGATAGTGTAGAATGAACAGTTTACATCACCTCCTCTTCATTGCGCTCGTTGGCATCATCGTGTTTCTACAGTAGCCCAGAATGGAAAAACCTAAACAGTGGCTCTACATGAGGCCATCACATGTTTGTATTGCCCACCAGAGAATTGTCCAATAAATCTTGAGACCTTATCGCTGGGAGCCTGCTAAATCCTACAGTAAGAGTTCATCGTCCTTCATGTTATGCCTCCCAGTCATCGTCGTCTGCTGCCACATGTGGAGAAGGAAGTGGTGGGATGACGTCTGACATCCTGGCAAATGCACCGCCAGTACCAGCTGGAGTTTTGCCTGACTCTCCAGCAGCTGGACCCTTACCAGATATGCCTACAGAGGGAACAGGAGGCATTATTTAGTGCATGCGGTTCCAGCCTATTGCGTCAGTATTTTCACATCCTTACCTTTCCTTCGCATAGAGAGTTTGTTGAAGAGATCGGACATAAAGTCTCCACCACTGGATGCAGCTCCCACTGCTGTGAGACAAAGACAGACAGTCACTATATGATCACACACACAGCGTGAAAGGGTTTCAACCATTCACCACAGCCTTTAAATACAACAAGACTTGTTGTCTGGCTAGTCGGTATCAGCAGCTCTCTGAATATGAAATCACCTTACAAGATAAGCTTTCTGATATATTAGATCTCAAGACAATTTAAAATACCACTTTAACCATGTCAACATTTTAGTGAAGCTGCCATTTATTAAGTGAAGGGGACAAAGACATGGACTGCGATGATAACCATGAGACCTATACACAAACGCTCACATACCGACATGCAGAGCAACACATTAAATAAACGTGAACGCTAACTAGGACTTGATCCCGCTGTACTTTGACTGCGCGTACGTCTCATCATCGCCGCAGCCTGCGGTTGAGGAAAGATTAGCAGATGCACATTTCAAACGATCGGGACACCTTGCTCTTGCTCCTTCTGTTTCTTCTTCTCCATTTTGCGCTCTTTGACGTTGCGCAACTGGGCCTTGCCGATGCCGCCGGCGTTGCGGATGGACTCCAGGAGGTTGGCGCGGCCGTCTGACGGCTCAACCGCCCGGCTGGGAGCCCCGGACACCGGGCCTGCAGACAGAGGGCACAGGGTCAGGGGCGACGGCTTGTTCTTTTAAGCCCATTGTTGTCAATATCAACAATGCTGTGTAGGAGAGTGGACGAGGTTCCTCTGTGTGTGCTGTGTGAGAAGCTATGTTAGAGTTTCACGGCTTTAATACACTTTTAACCTCCATCACATTCCACCAAGTCTTTAGTATGCAGCCAGAACAAGGTTTGAGTTGCACGCATGCGACAAACCTGAGTTTGGCGCCTGAGAGACCCGCGTGGGGCTGTCAACAGGCGGTGGGGGAGGCGGAGGGGGAGGGGGGGGCGCTCCTGCAGCAATGGCTGAAGCGAGGGCCGGCTCAGGAGGAGGTGGGGGAGGAGGTGGAGGAGGAGGAGGAGGAGGAGGTGGAACGATGGGTTGGAGCTGAGAGGCTGAAAGAGAAGAAGATGCAAAGTCAACGTGAGCTTTGCAAACACAGTATTAACCTTAAATTGTGTGTGTGTGTGTGTGATTGTGTGTTTGTACCGTGGGCATTGTTCTCCTCAGCAAAAGTGGGCAGATCAGGGATATTGTGTGCAGGTCCTGATGGGGCAAAGCCGGGTCCCAGGTCTGCGCTGTATGAGAGGTCGTCTGCAATGCCTGGAAGGTCAGGCAGGTAAGATGGCACATCTATTTCGGGCACCTGACCCAGGTCTGGCACATAGAAATAAGACTCTGCCGTCTGATAGAGAGAAAGAGATTACTGCATCATCAGCGGTTCATTAGCAATGCTTCAAATAGAATCATCAAATGATAGATGTGTTTCGGTTGGAGAGGGGTGTTTGAGGTACCTGTCTATCCAGCTGTTCCCTCTTTGTGATCGACAACGGTGCATCAAACGGCTTCTCTTCTTTCTCCGTCTCGAGCGTTCTGTGCGTTTTTGTCACTGCTCCAGCCAGAGGATCAAGGAACACGTACTTCTTATATCTTCAAAAGCACACAAATATGAAGAGATTGTGATCACTCGTGTTACAGTTATCATCGCTGTCTGCTCGTTTCGTTGTGAGTGTTTGTGTTGACTCACAGGTTCTCTGTAGTATTAAAGAGCAACAGTGAGCTGACAGACGAGATGTTGCGTGGCAGACTGCCAAGTCCCTCCTCAGTCTCATCCTCAGACTTCCTCTGTTTGCTCACACACACTGGGAAATACATCAATTTCTCCTGAGAGAAAGACGTATAGACGGAGTGAAAGGCAGACAGTGAAATGTCAACTAGGGCTAACCCTAACCCCCTAACATGCAAATGCATACACAGCAGTGTTTTCATTTCTCCATGTTATCCCTCAAGCCGACACTGCAGAAAATCTGCTGTTTTTTGTAAAGTTCCCTAAAGTGGTAATGGCAAAGCTCGGTGTTCACAATAAATAATGCAGGACGCTGTGCTGAGCTAAGCACACAAACGTAAACAGAGACAGAGGGACACCAAACCACTCATGAACTATCTATCATACAATGACTTTACTACATTTATACGCCTTTTTTCTGCCTCCTTTAATATGATTTTCTGTATATCAATGTAACTTCATTAAATGGAAATCAGTTGGTTTTCGTAAGTGTGGAAAACTGACAGTGACACGGATGGAAGCACGAGGAATCACGATGCTCACCGCTCCCAGGAAAATATGTGAACTACATGCCAGGGTGCAGAAAGGACATTTAATCATGCAATTAATCATGCTTCTATCTGCCCTTTTTTCAACCCACAGTTTTAGCACTGTCAGCTGTATGGAAAGGCCCCAAAGATATCCAGCTAGTCCAAACTTTTTTCACTTTTACAATAATTACAGTACTGTGGCTCAAAGGCTTCAAGACCACGCCTCTCTTAACAAGACCAATTTTGTTTCACATTTTTGTAATTAACAATGTGTATTAATCTCACCTGCAGAGCCGCCTCATCAAAGGGTCGAAGTTTATTCTGTATCCTTCGTCGCGGGTGAGTTTGTGAGGAGGGGTCTGTAGCCTCAATAAAAATAGATGAGTAATCCCGAAGGCGATCTGGAGCCGGGTACTTGGCACTGGAGAAAACCTAAACACGCAGAAAAGTGCTGATATAAACGACAGACGTAGGGCTAACTATGCTTTTGATAATCTCGTCACCCATTGTGTCCTTATTGTGTATTGTAAGTGCAAAGCCAGAAGCATCCTGCTAAATTAGAGGTGCTGTGTCACCTTGGTGGCCTTCTTGCTGCCTTTGATCTTGTCGACGCGGGCCTGAGCCAGTCTGATCCTGTCAGTAACACTTTGCAGCTGGCGTCGGTTCTTCTCCACACTGTCGGACACCCTGGAAGCAACACACGCAAATAACACTCCAACATGAATATGGAATACATGAATATTTCTGAGACCATGTAATACAATTCAATTGGGAGGTATGCGTGACTTTTTAATAACTTAAGAGATCGTATTCCAAATTTCGTTCTTCACATGTACGTAGAGTCTCTTGAAATAAAGGACGTTTTATATGACCAAAATTGAAGTTAAACTTGTATTTGTTAACTGCCTTTATTTGCCATCCCCTGGTAGTGACAATACAGCATGTTTTACTTTATTGATTGAGAAAATGAAAAAAACAATCTAAAGAGAATTAGAGAATTATGAATACTACAATAGTTGTACCGCCACTATTCCTTTATAATGGTTTTTATCTCGTAATCATATAACAGTTTTTATTATCTATTTCATTTTAGTAAAATAGACAAAATAATTGTGAGGATTTAGTCTATTAAAAGTTACCTTAAAATCAAGGCAATGCAGGCAAAACTGCTGGATATTTGAATAAAAAGATATTCAACTGTTATCACTACAATTTATCGTTTAAATTCTTATGGCGGACAAATTAGTAATCAGCAAATCGCTTTTACACAACTAAAACAATATGCATAGCATGTTGATATGATGTTAAAATGATATCACACAAGTGATACTCGGGAAGTGGTTGTCCTACGTCCCTCCAGCTCTTGTGTGTGCTTACACAGGACTTCCAAATGGGGACAAAATGCCCTTTTCCCTACAGGAAAACATCCTACATTGCAGGGTGAAGACTTAGGTCAAGGTAAAGCATTAGGATCGGGCAGGCGGTAAAGGTCAGGCTTCTCATACACACAGTCTTTGGAGGTAGTACGTGTCCTCAGGTAAGGTTCCCGTAAGTCAAGTTTGTTTTGCCTGCGTGTGGCCTTGCCTTTTGAAAATATCCGTAGAAATGGTCTCCAAGTAGAGCAATGCATCCGCTATCTGATGGACGGCCTCCTCTCGCCTCAGGTCCGACTGGATGAGAGGCACAGAGTACACCTGGCCCTCCAGGCAGTGCTTCTGGGTCATCCTGATACACAACACAGTTAAGAATCAAGAGCAAAGTTCACCACTCCAGTAATTCAAGCCTGAAGAGACAAGTGCGATTATTGCTGGTAAAAGGGCTCAGACATCTCTTTCGCATTGATGCTTACTGACGGCTCCAACATCACACACCTTTCATAAGGTTGAGAGCAAGTAAATCGAGGAAACCCAGTCCTCATGTGACTCTCATGTGACACTCCTGGAATACGCATACGTATGGAGACCTGGTTTGGGTTTCACTTGGTAAACTGGCTATTAACGTTAGCTCTCGTTAGCTGTTTGTGGTCAAATAAGCCCGCGATATTACCGTGTAAATGTCCTAATCGGCGTTATACGTTTAATGAAACTGTGGGATTGACAGTCAACGGAAAGCCTGTCCATGTTAAGGAAATATTTGCCGAGAGCCTTCGACCGAAAAATTCTCCTCTAATAATTAGGAATACGACAGACTAAAAAACATGCAGTCGCCTTACATAACCATGGGTGTTGTTTACTTGTTGACGGTTGCAGAAAGAATCGGTGTTAGCAAGGCGATCCGTCCTAGCGTCCGACCGACACGATTAGCCAACAGACAGCGAAGAAACGGTTCTGTACTTCCGCATACATGCGACACGTGACCACAATGAGGTTAGTGTTGCCTTCAAGCTCAATAGGAAATATATTGATTTCTTAACTTGAAACACGTGAATAATCTGAGTTATTGGCTTTTGTTCATGGTAAACCTATCCAATTTATAAAAATATATTAAAAAAAATTGGATTTTTAGATTGCGATCAAACGCTGGGAGTTTCAGCGTGTATCAAAAACATGGTATTGCAGAAGGATGATCCCTTTTTTAATTTATTAAATAATCCGTTTTTCCCCAAACAAAATCGTTACCAACAGATGGTTACCTTCTATGCCTCCTCTTATTTATTAATCAATGCATATCTTTCGTCTATTGCATTTGTAAACAAAGCTAAAAAGAAGGCGGATGGGAGGAGTAATTAAAACTTGAAGCTTCCGATGTGTGCAACAGCCTTCAACCAGGAATATGGCGGTGATGTGGAACTTCCGTGAACGGCCTCTAGAGCGCGTGCTTGCTCTCCAGCGCTCTCATGCAAGTGCGTAATGACACATCCGCCTGCGAGCGCCTCTCCTCCCCTCCTCCCTCCTGTCACATCTGGACCTGGCTCCTCTCATCAGCAACACTCAGCGCAGTCGGAGAGAGAAAAAAGAGTGAGGAAGAGAAAGACAGAGAGGGGGGAGGGAAGCGACCGGAGGAGCAGACCATAGCTCGGTCGGTGCGGCTTCATCCAGAGCCGAGCAGAATTAAGGAGAGGATAGCGCAAGGACATCTAATCTTTTCAGCCGTATTCACGGATATTTTGCATTTCCTCAGTCCTCCATCCGTCAGTCCAGCTGTTTTCTTCGGCTTCTCTTCCCTCCTCGTGTCTTGGGTATGATGATGAGCACCAGCCTCCTGGAAAATCCGGTGCAGGCGATTCTGTACCTGCGAGAGCTCACCACCATCGTCCAGAACCAGCAGAGTCTCATCCAGACCCAGCGCTCCCGGATAGAGGAGCTGGACCGGCGGGTGGACGAGCTCATTGGCGAGAACAGGCACCTTCGGGACGTCAGGGTTCAACAGCAGCATCCTTACCATCACCACTACCACCATCACCCCGACCCCAGCTGCTTTCATCAATACCACCACCCTCAGGACCCGCAGCTCAAGACCAGTGCGGAGTCTCTGCCTGAACATAACGCGGAATCCACCCACATAAAGGCGACTTTAGACGTCCAGCAGTTACCCTCCCAAGCCATGGACCCCGGGGACATGCAGCTGGTTCCGGCCGACCTGTCCACGGTTTCCCCCGTTGACAGTGAACCAGAAAACGGCGGAAGTTCCCAAAGCTGCCGCACTTTGGTCCCGATGACCCCCACAGCCCTTTGTCATTCCCTGGCCCTGTCGAGGAAATCCGAGTGAGTATAATACAGCTGTTTGCATTTGTGTATCCGTCCTAAAATAGTCAACTTGAGTGTGGCATGCAGGCTATTCAGAAGGTGTATATATATTTAAAAACCTCCTGTGGTAATGCATTTCCTCCGTTATCGACCTATGGCACTAATCAGTTCATCAAGCCTGTCTTGTACCCCTCATAGCATCCTTCTAAAACTGTATAATTCTGAGCGTGCACGCGCACATGTGCGTGTCCTGAAGATTGAGAGGCGTTGAACTGGGCAAATGATTATTTCAATGGTAACAAAGGACACATAAGGAGTATTTAAATGTGAAGCCGGATCACGAGTACTGGATCATTACGTAACAAACAGCTGTAGTAGGCCTATAAATCTTAGCGTATGCAAGCGCGCGCATGTGTGTGCGTGCGCGGGTCACTGTCAGCTTGAAACAGGAGCAGCCTCACTTGCGATGAGGCACTGTTGGTCGCTGTCCACGGTCCTGCTGATTTCTCATTTAATTACCGCACGAGATCTGTGAACTCTCACGGGAACATCTGGGCCTCTGATGTTAGATGAGGCACACATGCACACTGTCAGTCAGACACACACACACACGCGCACACGCACGCACACACACCATCACCCCCTGCTTAGCACCAGAGCCGCATAGTACATCAGCACGTCACCTAATGAGAGAAAAACCATCATTCTCTCTTTTGCTCGCCCGTGTACCTTCAGTTCATAAGTTGTTTCCCAGCAGGAGTCGTGATTGGTCTCTTTGGGACTCCACCCACACCGGTGGGAGCAACTCAACACAGAGGAAGCGTTTGGAGGAGAAAAGGAGAGGAGTGCATAAGGGGAGACATGCAAATGAAAAAACAAACAGTTGTTGATATCTTTCCTACGGTGAATGATTCACCTGCCACACATTTCCATTTCCGTCTCTCAGGGTGCGTGTTTGAATTGTGTGTTTGTGTGTGCCTGTTGCTCTCTCTGGAACCTGAGTTGTAGTCTCTAGAGAGCTTACTCTGCGGCAAATTGGTTATTATTTGACAGAAATCCGTGTTACACCACTGGTTCTTAATTTAAATTAGGTTAACTGCTGAGGAAGAAATTAAAATGAATGAATTGTTATCATAAAAGCCGGAGGGAGAACACAGCAGAGCCACGTAACGGTGATCAGGCATCGGAGTGGGCAAAATATGAACGCAGCCTTTTATCCTCACCTGTCCATGGAGGTCCACTGGATAAGACCAGCAGGTTAACACCTAACTTGTAGTTTTGCTCGCCAGGGAATGGGAGCACTGGTTTTTGCTTGGATTTTTAGAGGCCTTCTTGTAATTGCCTAAGGCTCTGTGTGTGTGTGTGTGTGTGTGCGCGCGTGCGTATGTGGGCATATGATTGGCTGGTCACTTTTTTTGTGTGCTTTGCATCATTGTCATCTCGGTCAGTCCACAGGTTTGAGGGACAGGATCCTCTCCCCTCGTTCTCTGTCTTCCCACAGCTGAGCCTCCGATCTGCCCCACTTAGCCCGTGGAGCGAACGGTAATCAGCCATTCTCAGGAGAGAGAAAAGCAGGGAGCTAGAAAGAGAGAGGGATGCCTGTTCAGTCGTTGTCTTTGATGGAGCCCTTGAGGTGTCTAGAGGAAGGAGCTCGAGGCTGACTTTGGAGGAGGCCAGTGAAAGGGAAGGAGGTCGGGGTGGGGCCGTAGAAAGAGGCGATGACAGGTCTCTGTCCACAGAGAGCGAGACAGGTATGAGCCATGATATAAAGGGTGCATTTGGGGAAGCTGTCTCCTCAGTTTATCCATCTTGCTGGCGGACAAATAGGTGGGTTGGACAACAGAGGGACATCCGGGGGCGCAGTGAAAGGTGAATACAATATAATGGCAACGTTTTGAGTCCAAATGCAGCTGATCTTGTTTCATGTCGACCCTCCTCTTCCTTGCACTCTCTACTGGATAAAAGCATTGCTATTAAAGTACTCTTACAAAACAGTACAGGGGGAGGGATGGTGAGGGAGGATGGGGCACAGCGAGAGAACATGGCCTAACAGCAAGAGGCATGTAGTGTTGAAATATTCACCTGTTCGCTTTCTCTCTCTCTTTTCGCTTTCTCTTTTACATTTTGACGTAAAGTCAAAATGTACATAACAGAGATGGTGAAAGCCTGCCATACTGCATTGATGTAGATAGTCACTTAGTTTGTACCTATAATTAAAAAAAATATTGTTCACACACAGATATTAATCGTGAGTAGTGTTGATCAGCGGTATGTTTATTTAAAACATCAGCGTCCTTATAAATGCGTGGAAGTAGCTTTTTATAGCTTGGAATGTCACCCCGAGCCTCGCACAGACTCCGACTGGCTGTCATTGTGGGTCTGTATCATGGGCAATATGCTGAGCTGAGCTCAGGTCAGAACACAGAAAAAGAGATGAATCACTGACAACCGGATGCGTGCAGCTCATTGGGAAATGTGCCTACACTTACATCACACCTCCTATATAAAATATATGATACAATCTCTTTGAAGTCATGGATGTACTTTCATAAAGTCACTGGTGAAAGGTGATGACGTGTCTTGTTTTCTTTCTATTTTCTCAAAATATTTTCACTCTAAATTGCTCCGGATCCGATCCGAGTACCAGCAAGATGCTTAAAATATGAATGTAAATGTAAAATGTATGAGGGAGAAACGAGAGAGGCTAACTTAAGTAGAGACAGTACAGGAAACAGAGCTGGAGTGACCATCTGTCCTGATTGGGAATTCTGCTAAATCACAACAGATCTGATTGGATGGGCGGAAAGATTCTCAAGCTCATCCAGATACACAAACTCACACTCAATCTAAGCATCCTCAGCCTTGAATTGACCTACATAGGGTCTTTACCACGGGATCAGTGCCACATTGTAAACAGAGCCCATGGAAATAATCCAGAAGAGCAGAACATGAATCTTTTCTGTGTCTTTTGGGATGTTGGACTAAAAAAGACCATAAGGAGGAATATGGAAACAAGGCAAACATCCAGCAAGAGCCAATAACAACTGAATGACATGCTGTCCTTCTGATTCTGTCTGCTTGCCTCCCCCCTTTGCTTACCTATCCTCCCTCTCTCGTCTGCCCTTCAGGAGTGAGACCGTGCTGCACCAGTTTTGCTGCCCCGCCCCTGAACATCCAGAGGCCGACACCACAGGCTCCTCCAGGTAAAACCAAGTAACCCGCCAATCACTGACACTTTCATGTTTATCTCAGCAGTCTTTACAGTGTGGTCAGTCAACAATCCAAAGCCTTCTTTCTCTGTATAAATACAAACGGCATGCACATTTGTGTCCTCTTCACCGACTGCTCTGCACTCTCAGGCTTTTAATCTTTAGTACGTGCGCAGAACTGTTTCTGGACGTGTGGCGCTGCAGTGAGAGAGTTAAATGCGCTCTATTAAGCCTATAGATTGTTCAGCTTCAATGGTTATTTTGCATACATGGAGAGAGAGGTGGGATAAACTCATATTGGCTTTATAAAAGTGCCGATAGCAACCCAGTAATGACGCAACGTTAACACTGCCATAGTAACCAGAGAAAAAAAGGACTTTGAAGATCAACTGTAACCAACTCGTCCGTTTGTTGCGTGAGTGTGTTTGTATTTATCTTTTGTGTGAATGCATGGCCTTTCACCCGGTGATGGTTGGATGAGCAAAGCTCAGTTGTAAAACTCTCACAAGCTGGATTTGTCATGTTTCTCAATGATTGCCGAATTGAATGTTTTGGCCTCCCTGCTCTAGAATTTCTCCCATCGTTGAATCCTGTGTTCTTCTTAGTTTGTCTCTTCATCTGCTTTCACATCTTCCTCCGTGTGTTGTTTCTTTCTGTATGCATCACTACTCATTATTTATCCATCTGTTTATTTCGGTCGCATCCCTCCTCATTACGTCTCTCTCTCTCATTCTGTTTTTATCTGTCTGTCTGGAATCCCTCTCTTTTCTCTGATTTGATGACAGCTATCATCATCACACGGCCACATAGTCCTGATTGGATGAGCTAATGGCACAGCAGCCGTTTACACCCACCTGAGATGATGAGGTGCAGACGCGCCGTGCCTCCCCAAAGCTCATTATTATCATCACATGAAGTTGTACGTGCCTGGTGGCTGCAGACCTGCACCACCTCTACACCCTAACTGTCATCCACTGAATCCATCAGAGCACGCAAACCTCCCAAGAGATGTCACGAGATCCGCCTCTAGTCTAACCCTGCTGTGCCTTTTCCCTCCTGTGCACGTTCATGTTCGTGCACACGTTCATGTGAAGGACGGTGTGTGTTTGTGCGGGTGTGTGTTTGTTTCTCGCCAGGCTATACAGAACTATAAATCTCTATAAGACGCTGAGAGATGAGATTTGACACATGCTCATTTCACTTCCACCCTGACGTCATGTGACATGACTGGAGTGTTTGCTTGGTTTGGTTCTCGATGCTATATATGTGTGCATATGTGGTCGTGTGTGGGTGTGTGTGAGAAAGAGAGCGTAGCTGCCATAGCATTATGGAGGCTTTTGCTGTCCAGATGCGTTAATAGCTCAACTCTTGCTTTTAAATCCTCTAATGTATTCTAATGTACTGTAACTGTATTCTGATGCTGCGCAGGGGCATGGCAGCATTTTAATAGAGTTTTTGATAGAGACAGCCTCCAGCATGCACGTACCCAACACAGTCTCTCTGTATATATATATTCTTTCCTCCACTTTCTTTTTTTTCCTTCCAACTTTAATTCATTTAAAGATATGACGAAGCATCTATGTCACTATCTCTGACTTTTGGCTGGATTTAGCACCAGACCCTTTCGTTTATAACGGTAAGCATTACCTGGGTGGAGGAGATGAAGTAATTGATGCTGATAAACCTTCAGTTTACAAGCTGTTGTAAAGTTTCCCTTTGTAAGGAATAGTGAAATAGTGAAGGAGTCGAAGGATTATAGTCCTAACACAAATCAACTAACACAAAAGCTATTTTATTCCAGGTCTTATGCACTTCATGAAACCTGCATTGGTGCCACAAACCTGACCAAACAGCACTTGACACATGAACATCGTCCCCTTTGCCCCGAGCCAACTCAGCCACACACCACGCTGTGCCTACCGTCGCTCTCATGAACCTTCTCAAAAACGCCTTAGCTGATGACCTGCACTGCAGAGACGGCAGAATTTGAAGGTCAACAGGGAGCACTAATAGCTTTCTCTTCTTGTTTCCTCGGCAGTGGACAGATGCTCAGCCTGGAGGATGGAACATCCTGTGGTGGTGGACAGGAAGTAGAGGGGACCAAGAGAGAAGGACCGAGCGAGTACGAAATCAGCCTGGAGAATAAGAACAAACAGGTATGTTTCCATTGTGTGTGTGTGTGTGTGTGTGTGTGTGTGAACCACAAGTGAATGCTGACTCCTCTTCCAGTTTTAACATAAGGATTTGCTCATTCGACTATCATTTGACAAAAAAAAGATTCAAATTCGGATCTATTTCTGTCTGTTGTGTTGAAACAATAACATCAGCAATTTCACTGTCAAAGCCACAGCAAGGAAAACTATGCTCGGTTGTCATGGTAACAGCTATTAAATGCTTCTTGCGGCTGGAGATGCCTTTATTTCTCACACCAAATAGCTGAAGGGTCTGCTGTTGCTAGCGCTATCGCTGCCTCTGTGTTAGTGTGTATGTGCGTGTCTCTGTTTGTGGACATGCTGTGTAAGAAGACACACACACACACACACACACACACACACACTGGCACATGTGTGGCTGTCTGGCTTTTTCTCCCTCTGTGCCATCTTCCCTCGTCGCCAACCCTTCCGCTGGAAATGTATGAGGGCAAAATGCTGGAAGAGGCTGAGATTTGGGGCTAAGCTGCTCTGCCAACAGACGGAACAGAAATAGGCTTGTGCGGGTGTTTACTTTTCTATTCATTTTTGCAAAATCACCTTTGTCACAGTCCATCCATCCTCCTTCCCATGGCCCTTCAGGCATTATTAACAGTTGAATGATGATAGATGATGTTTACTCTGGCTCTATAAACGCCATAAACCCCCAGAGGTTATAAAAGAGTGTACAGAACAGAAAGAAGGATACTTCTAAGAGGAGAAGTGTAAGTGTGCTGACTTATGACTCAGAAAATGCTCAAATTCGCTTGACTCTTTTTTTAGACATGGGTCATATGACATTATGACATTATGATATTTGGCTGCTGGTGGATGAATAAACATTCAGTGGCTGCTGTGTGCTAAGCAATGACTCGCGCAGGGTCTTCAGTAACTTTCACAGCCTTCTAAACATGTTTGATATTTAAAATCCCTCCCACTAACTCTCTCCTCTCATCCCCAGATAGATGAGCTGGAGCAGAAATATGGAGGCCATCTGATAGCGAGGCGGGCGGCCCGCCGTATCCAGACGGCCTTCCGTCAGTACCAGCTCAGCAAAAACTTCCAGAAGATTCGTAACTCTCTGTCGGAGAGCAAGCTGCCCCGTCGGATCTCCCTGCGCCACCCGAGCCCCTCGGGCCGAAACAGGAACGCAGCCCAGAGACACAGTTACAGTCTGCATCCCGGAGGAGGACAGATTCCCTTACGCTCCAAAACTCCTCCTCCTCCCCCATGTCGCTCCACCTCTCTGCCCCCTTCGCCTGCGTCGGCCCCGTCAGCTGGTCCCCCTCCTGCCGCAGTCCCACCTCAAACCCCTGGACAAACACTCACACAGCTGGAGGACTGCTTCTCTGATCAGGTCAGTGTTTGGATTTCATGATACTTAGGCAGGGATGCCAAATGGTCCAAAGAGTAAATAAATCAAGAAATGGCGTTTTGTTGGTATTTTTTTTACCAAGCAGGCTAGCAGGATGGCTCTAGGAGTTTCATTGTCAGCCAATTGTGGTACAGGCTGAACCATCTCTACAACTTCCAAGAAAAAACAAATGAGCTGTCCTCAAAGTCAGACGCACCGGCTTAAGCTGCACACTGCGGCAGATCCACAGAAAATACCCAGAGGGTTGTTTTTTTTTGTGATCCCTGGCTTTTTGTACAACATTGTGTCGCAGCCTTATAAGCACTTATCTGCTTAGAGTGCAATACACTGGCTCGATGCAGTGGTGTGATGGATCGTTTGAATGTTTTATATGTCCTTATCCCTTAGCTAGCCAACAATGGAGTTCACTAGTTCCAGAAATAGTCAGACCAAATTAGCAACCCCTCTGGTAACAGAAACTCACATTCTTGAGTCATGTCCTAACCACATTAAATCAACATTGAATGTTTTAATGCATATGCTCACATTTTCAGCTTCATTCTTTGGCACTGTCAATTGACGACGCCCTCCGTGGTTGGAGCATGTCGGAGGGTGGAGATGGGAAGGGGCTACTGATGGACCCCGGGGCCCTTCGTGCGGCTGCTGAGAGTGCGTGTCTGCCCCGCAGTGCCAGCTCGCTGCTCATGGCCTTCAGGGACGTCACCGTTCACATCGACAGCAACAGCTCCTACACCATCTCCACCGCCACCACCACAACCACCACCTCCTTGGGCAATACGGGCGGGGGACCACCGGGCAGCAGGAAGGCTTCCGCGAGCGGTATGGATGGAGGCGGAGATGGCGAGTTTGCCGAGGAGCCGGAGTTTCCGGCACCTCCTCCGAGTGAGGAGCTGGAAATGGCTGATCCGGGGTCCAGGAGGGGCTCAGCGGCGGCAACTCTCGGAGGAGGAGGAGGAGGAACAGAGGGGGTGATCGGCTCGGACAGGCTGGGGTCCACATCCACTTCTACCTCCACCGCTATCTCCACCTCAGCTCAGTCCAATCAGCAACCTGCTCAGATTTACACGCAGTACCAGCAGTACCATTATACTCATCCACAGCAGATCCCCGGGGGGCCGAGTCCAGAGGCCCTGCAGGCCCTGGTGGTCTCTCTGCCCAGGGACCACTGCCAGGATCCGGCCTCCTGCCGCTCCCCAACTCTATCTACAGACACGCACCGCAAACGCCTCTATCGTATAGGACTTAACCTCTTCAATGTGTGAGTCGGCGGCAACGCACACAAACACACACACACACACAGGGAATTATTACTGCGCCCTCTGGCACAGAGTTCAGAGTACTCCTATGAACCAATGAAAAGAGAGGAAGAGGGACGAAGACGGACAGAGAGAGATAAGGCACATGCGGTTGAAGAGGAGAGGCAGTCAAGGAGGTCCTGGACAATGTGAAAGCCTCTCGGTTTCTATAAATAGAACTGCACTTAATGTTCGTTATTACAAATTAAAGTAAACGCACTCACGTGCATCCGTGACAGTGGGCCCAATCCAGCAGTGCAGAGGAAACATGCACTCCTCCTTTCCCTCTTCGCTTCCTCTTACGCACACCTTTATTTTCCCTTCATATACACACAGACATTAAGCACCATTTCTCTTGTACACCGTGTTACACGCTTTCGTTCTCACTCGGGCCACACACCTATCGGCTTGAATGCACAAATACATTGCACACGCGCTGTTTAAGTCTTAACACGATCTGCTTCCCCCCCCCCCCCCGCTGGCTAATTGCATCAGGAACCCAGAGAGAGGCATCCACTTCCTGATCACGCGTGGTTTCGTCCCAGACACGGCCATCGGAGTGGCTCACTTCCTGCTGCAGAGGAAGGGCCTGAGCAGGCAGATGATTGGAGAGTTCTTGGGGAACAGCAAACTGCAATTCAACAGAGATGTCCTTGAGTGAGTCCTGGTTGTAAATGCGGTGTGCAGCATCACACACAGACACACACATGGTTGGGTTTCTGGACAAGTCCTTTCCTATCAATATATTGGATAGTTTCCAAGTCAATGCCCAGATGACGTCTTTAGGGTCGTCTCTCAGACTTCATGCCACAGATGTCATTATGTCAGATGGTCCTCATGACAGTTATCTTAATATGTAATATTGAGCGCTAATAAGAACCAATTTTGAGTTGTCATCTTTTGACATCCATAAGTTCATCATGCATACCATGTTATTTTTTATTTTACCATTTACATTGTGAAAAAGGGCTGCTGAGCATCTGGACCAAAATATATTTATTTTATGGTTTTGACAGGTTTTTGTATTAAACAAAAATGCAATTCAATTTGTCTATTATGTATTTATGTAATGGTTTTTCATTATTAATTATGCATTATTTGGGAATTGTATTTAAAGTACTTCCTTGACACAACAATTTAAACTCAAGGTCTATTTATAGCTCTAGTTTTTTTTTGTGTTTTTCCACACATGAGGACGTCCTCATTAGCAGGTTGATTTTGCTACATTGCCGCTGTTTTAGAGATGTTCAAACTTTAAATTATTCAGAGCATCTCAAGGACTTCACATTCATGATGACTTGAAAGTTAAATACCATATATATATATGTTTGAAACTGTTAAAAGTTATAACTCCCACCCCAAGGTTCATTTAATAGCAGCTATGGGTCTTTCAATTGTCAATCTGAGTTTGAACAGGGGTCATAAAGGGAATTTCAATAGCTGTTTTTTATGTTGCTCTTTAATACAAAAAAAGAGAGTACAAAAAACCTCATAAGAATTTGACTTGAACTTTAATGGATTCAGGTATTTAAAAATATCTAAAATAGAACTAGATGAACCTCACCAGAAATAAACACGTGAGACCAAGCAGACAGACACACACACACACACACACACACACACATGCGCGCGCTTGTCATGTAACACTCGCATGCATAAATGCAACACATCCATGAAAACACGCATTTACTTAATGCTTTAACACTCACCCTTTTCGAATCCAACCGGTAGTAGACGGAGATTCACGATAGAAAAGGCTTTTTGCTGAGGTTGACGCAGAGACTGTAGAAATAGGTCACTGCACTGAACCGAACACACACACGTACAAGCCACACACCCTCACTTTCTTTTATACACATCGACACACATGCACGGACGACAGGAACGGACGTTTGCACATGCACGCGCACTTCTTCCATTGCTTCAGCTTGCCCTCAGCCTTTCATGTACCTCTCTTCTGCCCCCTTTGCTCTTTGCATTTCATTATTTTACCCTCTCATCCCTTTCTTTCCTCTCCCTCTTATCTCCCACTGTCATCAGACCCCCTGTTCCCTATTGATGTTTGCAAGTGTGTGTGTGCGTGTGCAAACACGTTGTCTCTACGTGCGTCTTCCAGGTCAGTGGTTGTGAATCGGAGGTATGACTGTTGAGAGGAAGATTTGCCCCAAGCACACTTGGTTGCCCACAGTTGGATGCACATGCACACGCTCGCTAACACTCGCTCTCTCTCTCTCTCTCTCTCTCTCTCTCTCACCTTCTCATTACAATGTGACAACTGCAGCTGAATGCAACTCTCTCCTTTCTTCTCGCAATAGCTGCGTCGTGGATGAGATGGATTTCTCGGGCATGGAGCTCGACGAAGCCCTCAGAAAGTTCCAGGCTCACGTCCGTGTTCAGGGAGAAGCGCAGAAAGTGGAGAGACTCATCGAAGCCTTTAGGTGAGACTGTCAACTCGCTTACAACAACCTCTGGCTGACTAACAGGCTCTGGCATCATTTTTTTACAGTACAGTTCAACACAACAACAGTCCATCACATGACTTAGCAGGGCTGGTAAGGGCACTCTGAACCTTTTGAAATGAATAGAGCTTTTGCCTTTGGCCATTTTTGCAATGGAATAGAAAACTTTTTAATCTTATTTTGCGGCCTTGGGGTAACACACGTATGTAGAATGGAACACTAATAGGGCGGCTGGGTAGTGTTTTACCAGTTATGCCAGCTCTATTTTGCAGGCTCTGATGAAACCAAGGCTGTGTATCATTAGCCAATTACACTGATTGCCTGTAACCTTTGACTTAACGCAGCAGTGTTAGATTGTCAGCCAATCATTGCTGTGAGATGAGCTGCCGTGGCACAAGCATACACAATCATTTTCCCCCTGGCACTTTCTAACCAGATCTTCAGGCTCTCCATGCTGCATGACACTTGTGTGTCCCTTTTCATCCAGAATCACGGTCATTATAGTTCACTTTTAATTTGAACTGAGTATGGACCAATTGCAATTGCAATTGTCTCCTTATCCGCTGGCTGACGCTGCCCTTGAAATGTCCCGGTAATGTCCCAAGATTGCTCCGAGGACTAAAAATGCAATAAAAATGGCCATCATTGTTTTATGTTTCAGAGTAATTGGTTGCAATGCCGCATACATTTATTGTTCCTCTCCTGATGTGTCGTGCTCTGCCTGAGGATCACCACCATGAGTTGATCCACTGCCCGTTTGAACTCACAAACCAAGATTTCCTTCTGAACGGCAGGCTGGTTACATAACTCAGGGTTACAGTACAAAATGCAGTGCCTGCTAATTGTCTTTCAACACATTTCTGCATCCACGATGTTTGGACTTTTTCGTCTGAGCTGCTGCCCTTCAGCTTGTCTGTTTGTGCTCTGTGGTCTCCTTTTCTTCTGCGTACCTCCCAACTCTCTTTCTCAGACACATTTAAGATTGAGAGTCTACAGTCACAACACTTTTCTGACAAATGTGAAGTTCTGAACAATGCTGTAGCAAAGACACCTGTAACAAAGTGCTAGACTGGCCCTCAGATGGACATTGCCATCATGAGAGACAGCAGCTGCCGTGGCACCAATTCCTAGTTTCATTTAACAAACATTGCTCTGACAGGAATATATAACACATATGTTGAGGACTGTTTTCAACTGCGGATTAGTACGAATTTATTGCTCCAGTTAGTATTCATAGCAGCAAAACGGATTATGTAGGATTCCCTCAAAATAAACTCCAAGTCTGTCCTAATGCAACTTAAATGCAAACGTGTGGCGAATTGATGCATTTTAATAGCTGCAGCAGGCTGTAGATTAATAAGCAACACCTGAAGGATTTGTTGTTTTTGGTCTACGATCAAACATAAATCATTTGCACTATCTAGTAGGAAAATTGGATTCTGATTACAGGCAAGTTAGAGGTAAGCGAGGAAATGAGCAGACGTGACACATCCCCTCTCTGCTTCGGATTTGAGGGCCAATCAGAACACCCACCGAGGCCATCAACTAATCACAACTCACTCAGTCATGTGTGCCGAGCCCCTGGGTGCAGATTTCCAATTCATCAGCGATCTGAGGCCACACTTTCTGTACAGCTAAGAGCTGTGAGTGTAGGTCAGATAATAAGGGGGGCTTTTATCGGGAGGGCCAGACATCTGATGACATGTCTGTTACGTAACAGTTATGTCATCTGTTTGAACGGGTTGTACTCTTGATGTGAGCAGTTGTTTTATACGAATGGGAGTTTTGTGCCAGCTGGTATGCAACATGCACATGCAGACAAGATATCTGAAGCTGTTTGAACGTGTTACGTAAGACAGAGATCTGTGCTTGATTTAAAGTGTGAATGAAGTACAAATAAACACAAATGCATAGACAATAACCACTGCTTTATTTTCTCGAAAGGTTTGCTCTCATATGCACTACACATCCACGCGCAACTGTCCATCAGCTGCAACGTGCACTCCTGCACAGTAGATCTTGCATTGCTTTCAGTCTTGGATGAATTTGCTGCAGAATTACATCAAAATGGCAAATCAGGAGGCTCGGTTCTGCCTCTTTGTCTGTGTATGTGCATGTTACATCTGTAGCAGTGTTTGAGACGAGCAGGATCTATTTTTCGCATCAATTGACTTCGCGGCAGGCAATTGATACCCTTTGCGTACTCTGGCTTAAGATCTTTTTTAAGGTCTGGTAACAAGCTTTCTGGTTGTAAGTCTCAGATGTAGCCCCTCGCTTGCATATGCTCCGACGAGTACATAGTTCTCCTGAGCAAAGCAGCCCTCTCCAATGTCTGCATCTTGCCTGGCCACAGAGATGAAAGCCTCCCACTACTGAAATGGCCCACTGTGTAAGTGCAAGTGACAGTAAGAAAGATAGAGGGGGAGCTGTGGGGGAAGGAGGGGTTTTCAAGTGCGTTTGTGAAGCCTGTGGGCAGTGATGGAGCAAAGGAAGTCCAAATATGGCACCTCCGGCTCCAACGCAGGCCGGCCAGCGTTACCTCACCGAGGGCACTTCCATTTTGTCAAAGGACTCTCGTCTCCTGTCACTCTCAGGATCTCATGGTAGATGGAGCCTCACATCTGAATAGAAGGTACAGCCAGTCAAATGAAAATAATGCTGCAGCTTTAATGACGTCAATATCTCAAAGCAGAAATAAGCAACATTTCACAGCGCTGTTTTTTTCTAATTTCATCAATTTTGTTTTAACAAAGTAACAATGCTGTTATTGTATTCAGTGTGTTTGCAGATAACGTCAAACAATGTAATTTGTCGAGGATCCATTACATTTACTGGATCTACCATCGACAAGGAGCTTTGCATTAACAATAGGTTTCTTGTGCCATGTCTGATTAATTCGCATCGCACCCTTTAGTTAGTACATGCTGCACGTAAACGCCACAAACTTCTGATTCTCTATATGTTTAATATATATATATATATATATATATATATATATATATATATATATATATGCTGCGTCTTCCCTATAAAATCTCTTTTTGGGGTCCATCGCGGTGGTGCTATTGGCCTGAAATCTAGTCCCGGACGTGAAGGAGCCCCACTTAAGATTCACTATGTCTATGTTGTCCTGTTTCCCCTGCGCAGCCAGAGGTACTGCATGTGTAATCCTGATGTGGTGCAGCAGTTTCACAACCCAGACACCATCTTCATCCTGGCCTTCGCCGTGGTCCTCCTCAACACTGACATGTATTCACCAAACATCAAACCTCAACGCAAAATGGGCCTTGATGACTTCATACGCAACTTAAGAGGTTAGTGTGTCCAAATACATGTATGAGCACGTTTGACAGAGTGTGTGAAAGTGTGTGTGTCTGAATAGATGTTCTGTGCGTGTGTCATCTCTGTCAGTGTGGACCTGATAGAATAGTTGATCAAATTCCTGGCAGACATGTTTCGAAATGTATGGCAGGTTGTTTTATGTGCAGGGAGTTTAACGTGGCCGACATACAGTGAGATGTACACATGTAAACCCACACGTTCACACTTCAAATCTTTGAGAACACGAGGAGATCCGTTTGAGAAATATGCCAAAATGAAGCGGAGAGCAGGGAAAGTCAACCTCACCATCTGTCTTTTTAGTGACAGCCTCTTGAAGTGAGGTAAATTACTCAAAGAGGCGGAGGGCGCTCTCCTCCGCTACATCAAGAAAACTATCAGCTGTTCAGCAGGAGATTCCTGATAACTCCGAGCTGGGCTCCAGGGACCGTGGCATCGACTCATTTAATTGAGGCTCCCTTAGAATTTGATTTTAAAGATATGGGTTTTGGGTTTCCAGAGGCATCTCATCACCTCAGGCTCAAACTACAGCTACTGTGAACACATTTACTTCCGTCTAAATTAACCTCACTGCGATTGCTGTCAAACATAACAGGCAGCTGGAGTCAAATATGTTGTTTTCAAGCAAGTCGTGTTGGAATTATCATAATTATAGCTACATCTCATAGAATCAAGGCGGCCGTGTGAGGCCAAGGTGTCGTCGTTTCAACACATCCGTTCCCCTTCTCACCGTAAACTGCACGTGTAACTAAGGGCGGAGGGAGTCTTGCAGTACTTCTTACCTCGGTAGTGATTGTTGCGACCTATCGTTCCCTCAGGTGTGGATGATGGAGCCGACATCCCCAGGGAGATGGTCGCTGGCATTTATGAGAGAATCCAACAAAGAGAGCTCCGCTCCAACGAGGATCACGTCACCTATGTGAGCCGTGTGGAGCAGTCCATCATGGGCCTCAAAACCGTGAGTCGTGTTCATCTTCTTTCTTTCTTTGTACCGTTGCCATGTCCTCTGTGCTTTCTGTCATGCCCATCGTTTTACCTCTGCCTCCGTAGATCCTCGCTGTGCCCCACCGACGTCTGGTGTGCTGCTGTCGTCTGTTTGAGGTACCGGACGCAAACAAGCCTCATAAACAGAAACTGTCCCAGCTGCAGAGAGAGGTCTTCCTCTTCAATGACCTGCTGCTGGTGAGGAATCCCTAACCGCAACAGTTTTGGCAACTGAGTAGACATTTTATCAGTAGTTTGTACATAATCAGACTTAATTCTGCCATGTATCCCAACTGCAGATCCTAAAGCTGTGTCCCAAGAAGAAAAGCTCTGCCTCGTACACCTTCTGTAAAGCTATGGGTCTTCTGGGAATGCAGTTTCACCTCTTCAGCAACGAATGTGAGATGCTACTTTACGCTGCTGCAGTAGAGTTGAAAAATGCTGAGACAGGGTTCGGTGTTGCAAAGCGGTTGTCGGGGGGCCAATACTTACAGCTGTTATGGTCAAAGAATGATTTAATGTAATGCAAAGAACTGAAAATCATATAAAAATGAATAGTCTGTTTCCTTCCTTGTCGAGGTTAATACTTGAGTACTTTCCTAATATTTCAGCAGAACATGAAATTAAAGTGACGGTGAAAGTTTTTTTTTTGTTTTATTTCTCTTGATGGTGCTCGTCATCAGACTACGCCCATGGCATCACGATGCTGAGCCCGTTCACCTCGGAGAAGAAGCAGCTGGTGAGTTTCTGCTCCCCAAGTGGAGAAGAACTCAGGAAGTTTGCAGAGGAGCTCAGAGAGGCGATAACCGAGGTCAACGAGATGGAGCAGATACACATCCAGTGTAAGTGGGGAACACACACCTCAACAAATACACACACAAAAAAAAACCCCAAACATGGCTGGTTTCAATTTCTTTTCTTGTGATGTAGGGGAATTGGAGAGGCAACAAGGCATCCTGCCACATGGCATACACACCAATGGCGGGCAAGTGGACACACACACAGGACATGGCTCTCCCTCAGGTGCTAGTTCTGCTCGTGCAGCATAAAACGCACAACACTGCATACATAACTCATAACAATGCATACATTACTCAAGGTAATGTAGAAAATAGGACAAATTCATGGAAGGCAGATGCATGAAAAAGCTCACCACACTGGAAAAGAAATTGAAAAAAGGAGTGGATGATGATCAGACGGCATACCAGTTGTGTTATTCTCACATTTCTTTTATAAGAGTGCATTAGTTTTCAATTGTGGATTTTCTTTTCCTTTTTGTGCACAGACTTTCTGTATATATTAAACTGTCAAGCTACTTGTTTTAATAGCTTTAAAAGAGGCTAAGATTTTACAGCCTTTTTTTCCTTCGCGGTAATATATATAATATAAATCTACCAGAGAGAAAACCTTTTTCACACTTTGGACACAACTCTAGTTTCATGTGAGAGATGTCTTTCTGTCATCTCGTTCTCTGAGATGTGTAGATTCACAAAATGCAGAATGCGTAACTATTTTTGCATTTATAACATTCTTTATGTGGAGCATAAATCTGCCTGTTGACTTACAAATCGACCTGTTGTACCAACAGGGCAACAGGATGCGTACGATAAAACCGGCAACAACAACACAGTAGAGGTAAGTGCAAAAGCCACTCATGTCTAACTAAGGTAAGTGCCTGCCTCCCCTGTTCTGTGGGTCTGGTTTTGTGTGTGTGTGTGTGTGTGTGTGTGTGTGTGTGTGTGTGTGTGTGTGTGTGTGTGTGTGTTGGTAGATAGGGACCGTGCCTCATCCGGAAAAGTTTGCTTTTAAATGCGCTGCACTTAAGGGACATCGTCCCTACGCAGCCGACAGAAGAAAGGGCGCTGAGAGGAGTGAGCCGTAGTGGCGCCACAGTCTCTTTCTGTGCCTCGTGAGGGGATCAGCAGCCACTCTGCCCACAACACAGCATCCCCTTTGTCATCAGCTGCTGCTCGCCAGCCTTATTGTATAAGCCTTAGGCCTTTGCGAGCCACCATAAGCCAGGCTGGCTCCTAGAATACCATCTACAAAGCCAGATAAGCTTGATACTGTTATCAGTCTGTGGAGTATGTGTGTGTGTGTGTGTGTGTGTGTGCGTGTAAAACAAGCCCATCCTTTAACTGATTGTAGTTATGGAAACTGTTTTCCTCGTTTGCAATTGTCTCTCTGTTTTATTCCGTTGCCTATTCTTTTCCCTCTCTCCTGCCGCTCAGTCAGTCCTTTATAGTTGCAAATAAGTGTGTTAGGGAGACACCCCGCCCTCGGTGTCACCTCTCTCCTCTCCTGACACTCCTTTTGACCTGAAGCTTCTCTTTCTGCAACTCATTGACCATGTTCGCACAAACACCCACGCACTCACGCAATATCAAAAGAATCTCTTCTTACCCTGCTCCTCTTTTCTCTGTCTGGCCTAGTGTGTTTACAGCATCAGTGAGAGGAAACATGATTGAGAGAATAAGAGTTGTGTGTGTGTGTGTGTATATGTTGCATGTGCTCGCTCTGCACCACTCCCCACCTGCATGCCTGCATGCCCACGTGCGTAACACACCAGAGGGCTGCGTAGAGGCTGCGTTCAGGCTGGTAACTCCTCATGCGTTCTCTGACTATTCCTAAACTAGGTGTCAATTCACAACAGGCTGCAGACCTACCAACTGAGCCAGCCCAGTATTGAGTCGACGCCTCTGGCCCTGGCCGCGCCGCCCGCCCTGCTCAGCTCCATTCAGCCCGGAGAGCTCCGCCCAGACACGCTCATCCAATGCCAGCAGATAGTCAAGGTGATTGTGGTGGACCAGAGCGGGCGAGGGCGGATGGAGGCTTTCCTCAGCCAAGGCCCGGCCGCCCACCAGCTCATCCACTCGGCCATGTCCACGCCCGTGCGGGTCGTAGAGGGGGACGGTCCGCAGCCCCCTCTGCCGCCCCCACCGCCACCGTACAACCACCCGCACCAGTTCTGCCCCCCTGACTCGCCCATGCCCTTCCACCACACGCTGCCCCTAACCCGCCGGCGTAACTCCAGCGGTTCCCGCAGCATCGTCTGAGTCGACGGCGGCTCCAAGAACCTTCGGGGTCCGGGAACGGAGCCTCACACTCGCGTTACAGCAACAGATGGATCCCATCTGGAGCATCTTATTGACTCGTTCTGAATGGTAAGATTGAAGCATTGCTAAAAAAAAAAAATATACGGCGGAATATACTGCATGGGTGGAGTAAAAGGACAACAGAAAAGGAAACCAAGATGAATGCCATTTGTGAAAGACAATGTTTCTTCTTTCTTTTGCCTCCAACATGTCGACCGGTAGCTGATGGGTGTCGTCCGTCTAGATTTAACACTAAAGAGATGTTGTAACTTTGCTTTTTAGATTTCACCCTTCCAACAAATGTGTCTGTGAGTAATGCCTGTGAAACTGAGGGGCTTTGTCGGAAACAAGCTAAATGACTGAAAAGAATAAGGGATCGTTTTAAATATGAAGAAAAAACATGTTTTGTTGTACACAGGTATTCAGCGTTCAATACCGCTCTGCGAAGAATCATTTTAGCAGAGCTAATCTCCTCTTTCCCCCTCGTCTCTACATAATGGGAACAAACGAGAGTACCAGCTTATTAGTTTCCTTCATCTTCTAGGGAATAGAAACCTAATCGGTAGTGGAGGGAGAAGCCCAAGAAAAAGACCAATTGCATTAACATCTCGACCCTGCCACGTGCAGTGAACTGCATTAAGCACAAACGTTGCTACTCACTAAACCTAAAACCACATATTGACGACAATCATGTTTTTCTGTGCTTCATTGTCGTGTGTTTCGCTAAACTTATATTGTGTGACTGCCCTGATTCTGTGGCATTTTGCTCCCTTAGAGCTCAGGAGATTATTTGCTGCACTGTGACATCTGAGTTGAACTGAGCGCAGCGCGCTTGTGAACTGAATTCAGTTTGCTTACTCATGGGCAGCAACGAGCAGGGCTGGTAATTCATCAAAATCAAGGCTAAAGCCGCCAGATGAAGCCTTTCACCTGCTGCAAATTTACTTCTAATGGGTCATCGAGTATGAATACTGTTAGTACCTATGGATTTAGGCAATACTTCGCTCCACACAGGGTAGACCAAGGTTACATCACAAAATTGTCACTCTCCCCTCACCAATTATATTTTATCTTGCACACTAAAAAGTTATATAAGCCGAGTAGCATTTCTGTACTGAATGTTAATTAAAGGCAAAGCGGAAGACGGAATATCATGGAAAAGGTATTGATTTCATCATCGTGTTTTCTGTCCGGAGCCTGAGCCACTTTGTAAATTAGGTTACAAATCATCCAACTGAGGCACACCAAACATGTCTTGTATCTTTTGCACCGCAGAATATATTGGATAGAGTGTATATAGATAATATAGATTTATTCTCAAAAAGTGATTGGTTTGCTCAGTGTGTGTATCTACGTATGTATTTGTACAGAGAAGAATCTAGTTTAAAAAAAAGAGTATTATAGTTATTATAGCTATTATTATTATTCACATTTAATATGAGGGGGCGTCCTAAATCCTTCTGCTACGAGAGACAGGAATCAGGCAGCTTTTATAGAGCACACTCCAGTTACCATGGCAACACACTGATATCATTACAGATCTACAATCATCGTGAAATTATAGTGTTGTATTATCATAGAATAAATAAGATATGGCTGTGTCACCTGTTAAGATGTGTAAAGGGCTATTCTGTATTGATGAATATGTGCAGTGAATCACAGGTCATGCACACACACACACACACACACACACACTGGCATACACAAACATGCACATAGCTGCCAAAGCAACAGCAAATCCAACATAGAATCACTTTAGAGGCTGATTTCTCAAGTCAGCAACCCCACTTTGTTTACTGTAAACTCTGACTGACTTGTACTAAACAGCATGATATTGTTTTTTTTTTCTTCATTACAGTACACATGGGCAGTTTAATTATATGTTGTATTATTATGTCAGGGCATGTTTGGGTTGGTTAATGTCATTTTTTCCTCTTCCTAACTTTCTGCCCGACCCCTTAGCCCTGCCTTCTCCATGGTTGTCATGGGGACGCACCGATCTGCATCATCAACTGTCAACAATATTTGCACCCTAACAATATTTCTAAAGAGTAGATTTCTTAAAGATCAACATGTTTACTAATGGAATATTTCTAATTTTTTTTTCTGTTCAAAGAGAATAAAAGAATAAAGTAGTTTTTACTCTCGGACCCGTGTTGACGCCTGAATCCTCTCCCCGATATCTGCGTCTGTATAACCCCCCCCCCCCCCCCGCTAATGACTGAATGAGCTCCAGGTGTGCCAGGAGGACGGCGGCATGAAGGGGCTCATGGGTAATCAGTCTGCGCAGGTGTTCCTCCCTCCACAGTGTGTCTGAACTCATTCATTAACGAAAGACAAAGCCATATTGAATCTGACTCGTTTCAAGTTGTGAGTCCACATGTCTGCCAATCTGCATGTCATCATTTGCCACGGATGCCGAGTTTGTCCTCTAAACAATAAGAAAACAAGTTTGTAATTTGTCATTTCATATGGCATAGACAACAGCTTGATTTATTAAAGAGTCTTGCAGGAAAGTTTGTGAATGTTTAAGTATCATGGTCAAAGACAAAATAAAAGTTACTTTTATTTTTGCAAATCACTCTTGAGAAAGCATAAACAATACAGAAATGTACACTTCAACATAGTCAGAATTTAAACGAGATTGAAACTAAAACACAGTTTTGGCTGAATAAATTAGCTTACAAAAACATAGGAAATATCAATATAATACTTTCAACGCTCAGTGAAATCAATTTGTGCAAGGTATAAGCTTACAAATGTGATAGCGCTGTCAGCTTTACTCTTTCCTCCCCACAATTTCTGAAAATCTTCATCACTATCAACCTTTTGTTTCTTTTACTCGATTTGAAAACAAGTGGACAAGAAGTTCATTAAATGGAGGACTGCAACCGAGAAGTGGGTTGAAATGGAGCAACAAAGTCTCGCTCAGTTCAAACGTTTCCGTTCTCCTCCTCCTCCTCCTCTTCCCCTTCCCTCCGACCCTGTGTGGTGGAGGTGGCTGGTCCAGAGTCAGCACAGATTACTTCCCTAGAGGCCTCAACTCTCCCCCAGGCCCCCGTATCCCCTCAGTCAGTCTTTACATGGTGGTCTCTTCCCATTCCAGCTCAACATCACCTTAAGACCAGTACAAAGGTGTGCAGTGAGCTCAGTGCGATGGCGACCGTGTGTTCATTCAAGTGCTGCTGTTGCATGGGATTGTGTGTTTTTATGTGCTTTACCTTCCATGGCATCGAGGGAGTCCATCTTCTGCAGCGCTGAATAGCTGACAAACCAGATGGATTGGCTGTTGCCTTTGTTGTTTAGAAGTTCCAGTGTGCTTTGGTGCAGGAAGATGTACTGGGCCTGACACGCACATGCAGACACACATTTACAGACACTGAGCAGATATCGAAACTAAATGGATCTAGAATTGAGTCAGGTCTCCTCCTGGGTTGTGTTCCTGACTCATACATAGAAACCTGATTTGAGTCCAATGGTCTTCGGAAAGATAATGAAAAAAAAAAAAAACTCGAGAGAGAAAATTCCTTTTGGATTACTTAAATGTAAATTAACATGATGTCACTTGGCTCAAGACTTTTTTTCTCCCTTTCAGATAACAAACCTATCAGAGCTTATCCACATATTTAATTCCGATTTACTTAATGCAAAATGTAGACTAAGCTGTATATCTTATTTTGAGATGGCTTCCCATTGATATAAGAGTGTTTCACCTGGTGCATTTGCTGAAAAAAGCTTTTCAGGCTTCCTCCTGTTTTTGTGGCCCAGAGCATATTCATTAGTGCTTAACCGGCTGAGTGGAGAGAGAGATGGCCGCTTGATACCGGCCGCCTTCAGATGAACGCACACAGCGACTCTTTTGATTGGACTACAGATGGGCAATGAATGATAACCTTCACCCCTGAAGGAATTTGGTTGTACTTTCTTTCAGCGTCTATTTGTTAAAGCTGAGTTAACCGAAACCATATGCCAACTTAGATCAGCGGATTGCTGTTGACTCGAGGAGAGGACTTGAGCAGACGTGATCAAAGAGGCCCGACAATTCATTTTACTTGTGTCACATAAAGCTGAATATGAAGCAAAGGTTTTTGCACAATGTTCCGCTTGACCTCAGAGCTCTATTCAATATTGAATTATTTCATATGGGTCTATTGCTGTGAGCTGGTTGAAGTATAGACAGTAGAGGCCTGTTGAAATGATCATTTATGGTCCTTTTATTGTAAGAAAACCCCTACGAAATAGGATCCTGGCAATTTTAAGTAACCTTGCAAGATTTGATTCACATTTACAAAAAATTAAGTATTTCAGTTCAAAGTGTATAAGATAGGGCAAGTTTAAACCTGTCTGCGACGTTCACCATTTTAAAATAGTTTCAACGATGTAATCTAAGCCCCAAGCTCGTTTTCATTCGCTGTGTGGCTGGACCAGCATGGGGCAGCGTGCAGCTGGCTGTCAGGCACACTGAACTCTAGAATCAAGCGGCTCTTGTAGTTGCAGACACGCCAGGCTCATACTTCACAGTCAAAAGAAACGATACATGGAAATAATAAAACCGTCGTCCTGAGGAAAAGCACAGGCACTAGGAAGAGGGTCCCTGCCGACATGCACCGCTGCTCTGCAAGTAATGCCTCAATCAGGTGCTGTTTCAACAGGGGGGGGGTGCTCAGCATGTGTCTTTAATCCACTGCCAGATCATTTCCTTTGTCATAATAATTTACTCAATGTTTTCTCCTGGGGATCGGATCACAGCGAGACATGAATTTTAAAACAAGAAGTAGAACAACTAAGGCGCAATTTGTGAGCCTTTGATGATTCTTAAGTGTAGTGATCCAACTTAAGACCACATGCTGCATAATACCCCCGTCATGTCTTTTGTTTATTCTCTCTGGTTTGGGAACAAGCTACCAACAAGAACAAAACAGATAGTTGAATCTGAACTCACCAGATTCTGTACCATACACATCCGCTCGCTGCGGAGCTCCGCCACGAGGCCGTAGACATCCACAAAGTCGTGATCTCTGACGTGCTGAATCACGTGGTCCAGAGCGATGAACACGCCTGTTCTCCCCACACCAGCGCTGAGGAATAATGACAGATGCACTTTGTTGAGGAAACTCCTTTTTCCCAACAAACGCAGAGTAGAATACACTTTCCTTCAAGGACCCGGCTGTAATTCATACAGCGTCGCTAATACGATACCTGCAGTGGACCACTATAGTGGTGTTGTTGTGTCGGTGGGATCGGACGGCTTTCACAAACTTAATGAGAGTGCTGCAGGACTCCGGGACTCCGTGCTCAGGCCACGATGTGTAGTTGTAGTGGCGAACCAAAATATAGTGCCCGTGCTGCGCAGAGGAATCCATACAAGGAATTTAGTGCAATGAATACGAAACAACAAATAACTCGACTCAAAGGAATAGGACGTTTTCGGGAATACGGACAGCAACATGGATGAGATTCACTAAGGCCAGTCTCATTTCTGTCAGTTAACAATGAAACAGCAGCAAGGAGAAAGAACTGGAAAGAACTTTTGTGTGTGTGCGTGAGGGGTCGTTGGTTACCTTTTCTACTTTCAGGGTTCTGACAGTCCAGTCAGGAAGAACTTCCTCGGACACTTTTGAGATGAGAATGTCACTAAACACTGACATGGGCTTATTGTCCTCTGGCCAGTACTTGTGACAACGAATCTGAATGGTCACACACACACACACACACACAGAAACACTTAATATATTTGCAGCAGCTTTTGAGGAGCCCAAAACGTCACCCCGCCCGTCTCCTGAGAACAGTTTCATAACGGTAGTAAATTTCCCATGACGCACTCTGCCTTTCTCATAGCACTGTGTTAGCATGGCGATGGTGTGTGTTCCGGTTTCCCAGATCATTCTCCAAAAGTCAGCCACTGTGCCCGGCAAGGGACCCTGGGTGGCAATGAACTCATTGGGACAAAGGTAGCCCTAGAAAACAGAAATAGAGAGGCAGGCGGTTACATACACACACACACTTTAAAATCACTACAATAACTACAATACGACAAATGAAAAGGCTCGAAAAGGCTGTCTATCCTGCAGAATCCCCAAAGGACTGGGTCAACCACTGGGTTTTTAGCATCTAACAGCTGTTACTCACTGAGACGAAGCTGGCGTTGATGTAGTCAGAGCCCGCAGAGCCCAGT
Source organism: Apeltes quadracus (assembly GCA_021346845.1). Lineage (NCBI taxonomy): Eukaryota > Metazoa > Chordata > Actinopteri > Perciformes > Gasterosteidae > Apeltes > Apeltes quadracus. The sequence goes on from CM037935.1 coordinate 11,046,614, forward strand.
TCAGACAGCAGCTTCACTCGGTTGTTATTGTCTGGTGCGAGAAAGACACGCGCATTTAACGGTGGAACTGACCCACAACATGGAAAATCCTTTTCAGCCTGACCCCTTACACGGTTTGATGTTGGGGAAGCGGTTCTTTGATTTGTTCCAGGGCAAGTCTGCGTCTGTGGTGGCCAGGTCATGCAGCAGTTTCGGAAGCTCCTGGGGAGATAATATGTAGCACATCCGTATTCAAAAGGGCACACAACGTCAGGGAACGTCTTCTTAAAATAGACATTTTAGATAAAAGTAAAGGTTCTCTTTCACATCATTCACATTGGTATGTGGAAGAAAGTTCAAATGCTGTTAAAATTAAGAAACCACCAGAATGATCTAAGTTGGGGTCTTGGATAGAAGCAGTAGAGTAAGAGGGCACGCACTTCCAGACACTTTTATGACTGTATCATTAGTTAACAATAATAAATAAAGCAATATGTATTATTTAGAATAATGCAGTTTTAGACAACTATTTGCATCCCTCATAAATTCTAAAATGTTTCTCCAAATACTTATCTGTGAGGGGTGCAAAGAAAGAACAGTAAAAAAAACATGATTTGCTTTCAGTGACAGTGATACTGTTCTTCCAGTAGCACACGTTTCTTCACAACTTATTCTATCATTTGATAGATCCCTACATTCTACACGTGTATGATAAGCACTTGTCCAGCTTGTAGGAAAACTCTTACAGCAAACTCCTCCAGGAACTTGGCGTTGTCATTGGCACACAGATCTTCTACGTGCTGCAGAAAAGACTTCTTGTTGACGGGCCTGACAGCGAGGTGAGACAGAAATACACATGCATTCATTTGAGGAACAGAGAGATACATCAGGAAACTCTCCAACAACATGCTTTTTTCTGCTGGTTTATTATTTGATAAAACACACTAATACTTTATAGGGAGCCACAAAGAGAATCTGATCTCTGCTGCAACTATTGTGTGTATATTAATAGAATTTTTGCAGGGTGACTTACTTGAGTGATTTCCTGTAGCTGAGCAGCCTGGACAAAAATAGACAGCAAAGATCAACCAAAAATAAACAAATAGTCCCAAACCACTGGAATTTCTTCCTATGACGACTAAAGTGATTGTTGTTGCAGAGAGTAAATGTCATTGAAGAATAACAGGAGGTTAAACTATTTCATAATAAAATCCACTTTGATTAAACACTGATGTTGGTTTCTTTAGAATAAATCATGTGGTCATTCCCCCTTTGTAATACTGAAGACGTGTCACTACGCAGATCGATTTGTTTCCACTTACGCCCTCTAAGGCCGCCAAGCGTTCAGAGCAATTTTGAGATAGTGAGTGGGTAAACAAAATAAAAATGTCTGCACAGCTCTGCAATCGCTGCCAGTGAGGGGAGAGGAAGAGGTTCAATAAGCAATGCCAATAGATGATTAAAAGCATCATGGTCAGCTTGACAATGAGTCGCACATAGCGACGACTGAAAAGTGAAAGGCAACATGCAAACCGAGCACACACACACACGTCAAAAAGCCCAACTTACTGAATGACATATATCTCTTTCCGCCTAAAGAAGAAGGAAGAATACCTGGTGAAATAAAATTGCTCAGTTTGAGAAAAACAAAGCCAAGGGAAGTTAATGCAAGTGTTGTGCAAGGAGAAGGATTTGTGCCATTGCGTGAGAAGAAAAAGTGTGTCATTATACCACCAACATTTAGCTGCGTGGTGTTTATACAGATCGCGGCTCCAGTAAAGCAGAGCAACAGACAATCCTAATGATGCCGGCTTACAAGAGAGCTGGCGCAGCTGAGTGGCGATCCCAACATGCGATGGTGACAAGCGAAGTGTCCTAAGGCCCTGTCTCCTTTTTCAGGACTAGACAGACAGAGTCACAGCAAACATGTTGTCATTGAGGTTTAATATGGGTAAATATTTGCTATGCTATATAAAGATAAGGGACAGGTGATTTTTTAAATGATTTATTTAATTCCCACGGTTTATCCATCATTAAGATATTCTATAGATGACGGGATGGAGAGTGGTCATGAAGTTAATTCTCATTGGTTAAGTTATCTAGTTTAAAAAGTCTAAAAATAATACAATAATACAATCTCTGTAATACTCACTCTTTGCCATCAATGACCTTAATTACACCAAAACCAAATTTGCTGCTGAAGTCTCCACCACTAAACAGCTTTGTGCTGACATAAGCACACATAAAGGTAGCTGAGATTTTTGTCTTGTTGACTAAAGGTTTAAAATCTTAAAGTCTGCAGCAACTAAATCAAGCCTGTATCCTGTAGTGTGCCGCCAGTCCGGGCTGCACAAATGTTCCCAATATACTCAGCAACGGGGCAACTTCAGATTACAACTGAGCCCACAGACTCACCGGTTGAGCTTTTCCTGTTTCAGCTCCAGATCTGCAACAGCAATCAGCTGATCCAGTTTGCACTTGGTCTCTATGATCTCTGCCTCTCTGGGTGAGTAAGTCCCGCCCTCCTTCTTGCGCTGATGGATTCTAACAAGTCAAACAAACACATCCAGTTAAATACAATGTAAACATATTGTAAAACATATATACAAGGAAACTTTGCAAGTCATGCAATGTGAAATTTGTATTGTTTTGTTCATTACACTGCAGATTGTAATTTTCGTGCATTAACACTAAATTGCATGTTGAAAACGGATGTTGGCCTGCTGCCGGCTTACTTGACAGAGCCACAGATGATGACGATGAGCAACACAGCCAAAAAGAAGGAGAGCAAAACACCCAAAATGATCTGCTCTTCTCTGGTCAACAGCCCGTCCACTGCAGAGAGAAGAGGAGACAGAGGTGACAGCGTAACGCAGAACTATGGAAGTTGTACATTGAAAAAATATATTGAGAGAAGTACAGAGATTAGTAGGAATACCTGCAGTTTTGACATGATCTGAGTACTGTGAGTCTGTGTATTGATCATTGATATTTGTGGCTCTGAACTTGAACCTGTTAAATATGGAGCAGTCCAGTGTCAGCTTAATATTATAAAACATGTCGATACGATGATTTTAAATTGTTGTGCTGGTAAATGTGCGCTGCACTTACACATAAACGGTGTTTGCCTTCAGAGGCCCGTTGCAGTAAGTCTCAGTGTCGTTCTCCTTTATACAGTCCTCGTTCCGACCGATCACGTACGTTTCTGCCGTAGGGGGATGCAGTCTCACTGCAGGCCGCCCCCCCGCAGACACACCGCGACCCCACTGTGCGCTCGTGCGCACCGACCTGTCCTCCAACGGACACGGCGGGTTGGGGAACCCCGTGTCGGACAGGTACGGGGCAGGACGATCAAAAAAGGCCTTCTTCCAGTTGGTCAGGTTCTGGATGTCCTTCACTGTGACAGGATGAGTGAGTCAGAGAGATCACAGGGTGGATGAGTCAAATTTCTGCTGACTTTAAGCCCTTTGGCTTTTGCATACAAGATTCCACCAGAGGCTTGAAGCCAAAAGCAAAGCCGATACCCAAGTCTATTCAACTAAGAGTGACAGATGTCAATGTTTCCGAGGAGTCATACCCCCTGACTCGGCCACGATGACCTGAATTTTTTTGATTGGTCCGTTGTCATCGCTATAGAAACAGGCGGGCATGCGGATGGTGATACTCCTGTGGGTTACCATGGCAACCCCTCCATTGCCTAGCAATGCCTTAGGTCTTTGGGTTGGCTTGGCCGGGGCTGGAATACACAGATGTGTGAGCCCAGAGAAGCCAGCACACACACACACACACACACACACACACACACACACACACGCAAACAAACAAACAGACAGACAGAAGTCATTGTGTTGAGCGAATACAGTGTAAAGATGTGGAATTAGGTTGATGCATTTCTACAGAGGTCACTAAAAACCCTGCAGCGCTCCGTCATTTACATCATCAACACACATCTAACAATATTGCTGAGTTATTTTTGCTGTGCTAGAAAAGACCTGGAATGACAGTAAAAGATTTTGTTTTTTGCAAAAACAAGAAAGGGCTGCCGAGCAACGCGGAGCACGCTCGATATATTGTGATTTGTACCTGTGATTCCTGTAGTTATCTGGACACGTGGGCTGGGTGGGCCTCTCCCAGCCCCGTTCTTTGCTAAAATCTAGATGCAAACGGAAGGAAGGACAGAGTGGGGGGCAAAAAGGTTCAAATTACATTTTAACCGGTTTTAACTTTTGGGTTTGGGAAAGGGCCATTTGTGTGTGTGTGTGTGGGTGTGTGTGTGTGTGCGTGCCTCACCTGTATGCTGTAGCTGCGTCCTCCCTTCAGGCCTCCTATGACACCACTCATCGTGTTTTCGTCTCTTCCTGTGATATTAAGGCTGATGTTTTGGACGAGTTGTTCTTTTTCGTAGATGTACACAAAGTAAGCAGTTATGTGTCCATTGGGCTCTTCTGGAGGGGTAAAAGTCACCTTCACACGGTTCACCTCCTCTGGCATAACTGATACTGTCACATTCTTGGGAGGGTCTTTGGGCTCTGGGGACAGAGTACAAATGGTATGAGAAAAAAAATAGTAGGGTGTATTTACAGGTGGACAGAAGCTAGGTGCACGCAACATTTCCACATACCCTCCTCCATTGTCCAAAATTCAATAGGCCCGATGGATTTTCCATTTCTGGCAGCGTGCTCCAACGGACCAGTGAACGCGGTGACCGTCACCAAGTAGCGAGTGAAAGCGGTCAAGTTAGTCACAACAACAGTTGTCAACTCTGTTGGAGCTCTGACTGTTGAGAAGTTCAAACCAAGACCATCCACCTGGTGTGACGTGAGAGTTCATGGGAAAGAATTAATACTTGTATGTGGATGATCAGAGTCGGATGAACGCAGCTGTGTTGGTTATTGGTGTCGTATTGTGTTTGTGTAAAACCAAAGCTCAATGAACTGACCCGGACAAGATACGAAGTCGGTCCAGAGAGAACAGCCGGAAGACCCCATGAAATGCGAAGGCCGTTGGATGAAGGCATGACATTCAGGTCCCGGGGAGGCTCATCAGGATCTGATGGAAAATAAAAGAGCAGGGATGCTTAATAATTTGCCATCAAATCAAAAGCCTGTCAATTGTTGCTTGGTTATCAATGCAAATAACAATTGATGCTTCCATGCCCATGGCTCTCTAAATGCTCTTAAATGCTCTGTTTTTAACTACTATTAAACCCATTCATATAATCAGTTCCTCCTGTTACTCCAACTCTGGTGTATAAAATACTGCCACTACAGTATTATTAAAAGAATAATAACAGAGGAAGGAGAAGAGGTAGTGGGTGGTGTTAACTTATGAATGCTGAATCTCTGAACAATTTGATGCCCAAGGAAAACAAACAGGGTTACATTAATTAAACTGAAAAGAACAAAATACTGACTAACTGACTAACTCTTCTGTCGCAACACAAAAATATATCATCTTTGTGGCGCTCTTACTTCCAGCCAGTGTACGTGCATACTTCCAGTGCGTATATTCCCCGACTCCAGCCTTGGTCACAGCGGCCACTTTGAAGCGGTAGTATCTGTACTTAGCCAAGGAGTGGAGTGTGACGCTGCCGTTCTCTTCAATGCCATCGGACGCATTCACTGACACCGTGGCATTAGAGTCCACGCAGTCTGGGGCCAGTTCATCCTCTGGGGCCGGGTTTGCGGTAGTCAGCGCGTTTGGCTCACAAACTGTGGAAAGCAGCTGCACGACGATGTGGTAACCTTTCAGGAGGCCCGGAATGGAAAACGGTGGAGTCCAGTAAAGTGTCACATTGTTAGTTGTGACCTGAGAGACGGTGAGGAATCGAGGGGCAGCTGGGGCTGTTAAGGTAGAACAAAAGGATTGAACGGGGGGTATCCAGTCAGATCGGGATATCAGCAATGAAGAGACAAAATGTTACACAACACAATAAAGCGGACTACCTGATTCGGGAAGAGTGGAGGCAGTACAATTCAGTCCGTCTCCGGGTCCTGCAGAGTTGACTGCGGCAACAGTGAGCGCATACTGGTGGTCTGGAGACAGCCCAGTCAATGCGTACTCTGTCGTGTTGGCCTGGTGGGTGTAGAACTGTGAATCTACCTCCACTAGAATCTCGTAAAAAAGAATCTGACCATTAGGGTTGGCAGGGAGTTTCCAAAACAGCTGTATTGAATCCCAGCTCGCTCCTGAGCAGGACAGGTTCCCCACAGCATCGGACACTGCAAACGGAGAGGTGAGAGGGTAAAACCGTCATACTAGCATCAGCTTTAGTTGACATCATTGCAGTGGACAGTGAAGAATACTGGCTCTGAATATCTGGTAATAAATAACCTGTAATCAGATAAGCAGAATGGCTGACAGAAGTCCGCTTTTATAATTGATTTTCTTTATCTTATTCCATATTTTTACTCCAAATGGTTACCATCTTTTATTTGTTTATATCTAATTGATTTCCCAGCCGTTTAATCTGCATTAAAAACCTGCTGCTCTTGAGGAGAATCATATTTGGCTTGTCTTATACTATTTAATGCAGCTGCTGCATATTCACAGCCAGCATCAGCTGAACCTTTTTGGCGTAGACTTTAAAGTAGTTCCAATGTTTTAAACCTGACCTACATCAGTGTAACACCCCTTCTGGGTAGACAGCGTGTACTTTACCTGACTCGTTAGTGGTGAAGGTCACTGGGCTGCTGAACTGATTCCCATGGCCCACTCGGGTGTAGCTGTAAACACTGATCTCATAGGAGCTATGAGGCCTGAATCCCGATATATACTCTGTGGTCATTGTACCGGAGGAATTCTACACACACATTGAAAAAAAAAAAGGCAGGAGATTAAATCATCCAATCCTGTTTACTGGAGTGAATAATATGGTATTGTATAGGCAACCATACGAGCATGTATATGTATGTCTAATGGTACTGCCGAGTGCTATCCTAAGTGTGAAATTAGAGCTAACGTGGGTGTGACTGTGTGTAGTCCTACATAGTGTGTCTCTGGAGTGAGTGTGAGTGTTGTTATTGTGCAGAAGCTTTTGGTGTGTGAAATTACCGGTACCTTGTGTCTGACGGAGTGTGTGATGAGGTCTCGGATCCTGAAGCCGTACTGTATCACCACTCCATTGGGCTCCAGCGGAGACTCCCAGCTCAGCCACACAGAGACGGCCGTGTGGTTGTATATGGTAAGGTTGCGGGGAGGAGACACGGGCCCTGAAACACAAAGTGAGGCAAATAAGAGAGGAAGAGGGACTGAAACGGACACTAGATATACACCAATACTTTCAGAAGTAATTACCATCTAATTTAGGATTTTAGAGGCAATTTCAACCAGCATTCAAACTAACCTCCTTCATCGGTGTGCAGCTGCAGCAGCAGCTGAGGCCCTGAGCCTTTACGTGTTGCGGCCTGTGATAGTGAGGTTGTAAGCTGTGTATGGAAGTAAGTTGGTCAGGACGAATGAGGTGTTGGGGGTATGAGTTGTGTTGGGCCCCCCTGGGCCTAACAAAGTCAGAGTATACTCTGTTATCTCCCCATTTGCCTCCAGAGGGCGCTGCCAGATCATTGCGATAGAGGACGACGACAGATTCCTGGAAGACACCAGTAACGGCGCCGAACTAGGAACTAAGGAAAAAAAAAAAACGGTTTGACATTTACCACCTGAACCCTGGTCCATAAGTGACTGTGTGTGCAGATGAACTCACCGTCATCATCCGTTCTCAGAAACATGGTGCTGGTGTGGTTGTATGCGGCGCCAGCACCAGTCGCTGGGGTAACAGTCAACACATAAGGAAAATACTTCTTGAGTCTTGTGAATAGGAAGACATTGTCGGTCGTTGTGTGCTTGATGGTCTTGTTGACAGCCGGAGCACCGGGGCTGGATGTGTCCGCGGGGGGCCCCGCCTCCTGCAAGGTGAGCAGGTAGCTGGGACGGCCGTTGGGCTCCGTGGGGGGGTCCCAGCTGGCGATGATAGCCGTGGAGCTGAAGATCTGAGCAGTCAGGTTTCGGACTGAGTCACTTGGCACTGTAGGATTAAAGAAGAATAATTGAGTCACAATTATGAAGTACAAGTTAAAGCACTCGTTTAAGACTGTGAGTGTTTGAATGAATTTACTGTACTAGAGCGCAATACATTTAGTCAATCAACGACATTTAAGGCAGAATGAAAATCATTTTAACAAAGCAGGGTCATAATCATTGGCAGCATTATTGTTATTAACAGAATCAACAGCAGCGCGTCACACAGAACAATATGACATGACCAACAACACAGAAATACACCAAGTTGAGTCGGCATGAGAAAATCAAACAATATCCTACAACATTAAAAGAGATACAGGATGGGGAGCTAGCACTCTGAAAACATTGGAAAGGAAAGGGGTTGAAGAGAAAATACTCATCCTGCTCATTCTCAGCACCTACCCTGTTTTAAATGCATGGTACAAGGAGAATACAAAAGGAAGATAAAGTAGAAAACAGGGGATACGATCCATAAGATCAATGAGTGGGTGTAAGGGGCCAGGTGTGTGTGTGTGTGTGTGTGTGTGTGGGTTTGAGCCAAGTAGGGGGCTTGGCTGTGCGGGAGAGACAAGGTGCCTTGAAGATCCGGTGCTTGGATGAGAGCGGAGCAGCTAGAGCACAGGCAGAGATACAGAGTCAGTACGAGCAGTGATCACTGTGCTAACCAGCAAATAACACCTTACAAATAGGAACCGTGTGTCTGTGGTGGCTGTCTGCACCATTTTTCCCAAAATAACATAAAAACAAAATGGTTGGTTTTTAATATCACTTTTTACAACTTAAGGTCACATACAGGTTTAGATTCTGGAACAACAACAGGCAGCAAAAACAATTCTCAAATCAGCCTTTTCTTTTATATTCTAAAACATCCTGTTCTTTTTTTTATTCCCCCACAACTTTTGCAGCCTTAGCAAAAGAACACTCAGACTGGCGAGTTTTTATGTAATTTTCTTTTGGAAGATGAAGAGTTTTTGAAAAAAGTGTGCAGACTCACCCTGAAGGTCAAACTTTGACCCATTGTACTCAATAACTATGTGTGGTATTTCCTGTATATATATATTATTTTCAAATTATTTAAAAAAAAAATATTTGTGTAAATGCAATCGTGCTTGTGTGTGTGTCTAACTGACCGTCCTCTGGTAAGAACAGATAAAGTGACTCGCTCTGGACCCCTCCGTCCCCCTGCACTGTGCTGGAGGTCATCCACAGCGTGTAGTTTGTGCCCCCTATTAGCCGCCTCAGAGTGTACGAGAGAGCCGACTCGGGAGATGCAGTCGCAGGGAGTTCTGAAAGAGGAACTCTCTGTTGAGGAAAAAAAAAAAGAGTATTATGGTCCTTTTTAGGTGTTAAAACAAAAATTGTATCAAGAGCAAAATGTGTGTTTTGTTTACAGAAGGAGAACAAATGAAAGGAAAACCCAATATTAAGTGTCGACAGCAGAACAGACTGCAGATCGTATCAAGAAAGTTGATATGATGCAAATCGTAGCATTTGCATTAGAAGCAGTTAGCATTTAAAAATATCCAGCAGATCAGAAGTAAGCAATACTTTTTAGCCAGGTTTGTGTCTAGATATATATATATTGGTCACTTCAGCTGCTTACAGCTTCAATATGTTCACCAACTGCACAATCAGCATTTTCTGCTGTGCAGGTAGCAAACAGATGCTTCAACTGAAATTAATTGCCTGCTGCTGGAACATGGTTAGGAACATCAGTTCAAACAAACTAAACCAATTAAGTTGCATATCAAAGTTTTTTCTCTGTAGGTGCAAAGTTGGGTGATAAAGAATAAACCACAATGACCAATTAGTCTACTAAACTAAGATGGGACAGTCCAATTTATTTATTGTAAAATTTGTATATTGATTTGTGCAGTTTTAACTTATCTGTATATTATATATACATGATATGCATCTCACCTGCTCAGCCACAGTGTTGTTATTTGAGTAAGAAATAGTATAGTGCACAATGATTCCATTCGGTTCATTGGGGGGCTGCCACAGCAAGGTGACAGAGGAGGCAGTCACATTTGCAAATGTCACATTCTGGGGAGGATCTAATGGTTCTGAGAGCCAGGAAGCACACAGACACAAATTCAGTTGGAAGGGATGAACCTGACACAGATGCATGGTAAGTAGCGAATGTGAGGATGACCTATTCCGCAAAATTCTTGAACAATAGTCCAGCACCTGCATGGATGGTGGTAAAGCTGATGTATATCAGCACTCCGCCATCTCCCAGACGGTTCCAGCTGGAGACAGAGGCATTGTAGCGACTCTCCGAGTCTACATTAATAACCACTGACGTCTGTGTGACATTCTGCTGCAGCTCAGTCGTTTCATTCCTAAAAAAACAGAGGAACCATTCATGTTGCAATGTGGTCTATTTACAATACCTTTTTATTTAAACCACTGCTGTAGATGTCCAATAGAGTCGAACACACAGAGCGAAGGAGATTTAAGACACTCACCAAACCCTGACAATGTAGTAGAGGATGTCTGAATTGGCTGCGAGTGGCGGTTGCCATGACAACTCTACCTCATAGTCTGACAACTTCCTGGCGCGGAGGAACTGAGGAGGTGTATCTGGAGCTGAGCAGCAGAAACACTTTCAAGTAACATAACACAAACAGGAGTATGGCTCATCAAAGGAGAATTATTTGCATTGGGCATAAAGGAACCTCATATGGCCCGTCGGGAACGTGGTAGAAAAAGACATATAATGCGGCCCTGAAATGGAAAAACTAGTTAGTTGATGGATGAGCGTGGCCTCAAATACCTGCGATGTAACATCATTATCGTGATCTCAGACAGAGAGATGTTACTCAGGAGGAAAAGACGAAAGAAAAGTCAGACTTAGTAAGGCCCCCCCTGTTGAACTCCGTCACGATGTGATCGCACAGTGTCCTGCAACTGAAGAACAAACCTCCCCCTCTCCCGCCCATTTCGCTCACCGTCCTCCAGTGTGGTGATGTTGAGCGGCTCGCTGCTGTAATTCCCTGGCCCGACGCGCGTGTGCGCCTGCACCACAACGCGGTAGTGTGCGTACTTCCGCAGGTGCTGGATGTGGATGTAGTTGGTTGGGGAGGTGAGGTTCAGGTAGTGACTGGAATTCCTCAGCTCCAGACTGTAGTGGGTAATGACCCCGTTAGGCAGCAGAGGCGGCCGCCAGGTCACGTTCACTTCACTGGGACTGACCGACTCGTACGTGACGCCGTACGGAGGACTGCCGGGGACTGAGGAGAGGACACACTTTTATTCAAATCTGAACGGTAGATATTGTTAGTGTATTTGAGTACATGGCAGCCGTCAACACACCGTCCTCTCCCGACTGCAGGGACAGAGGGTCTGAAGTTTGATTGCCATGGCCGTAGCGGGTGTACGCCTTCACGGACACGTTGTAGTAGGAGAATGGCCTCAGGTTCACCAGAGTGACCGTGTTAGAGGAGGCGTTCATTGACGCAGAGTAGGACTCGTTCTCGTACCGGACCTCGTAATGTTGGATGACTCCATTGGCTTTTTCTGGTGCCGACCAGGCCAATGTGGCGGCGGAGGGGCTGGTGTCAACCACGGTGAGGTTCACAGGGGGCGAGTCAGGCTCTGGGGAAGGAAGAGAAAAATCATTGACCAAAAGATATAGCTGACTTAGCATCACATCAAATATTGATAGCGTAATAACTGCTAGATATCAAATATCAAATTTAGTTTCACTGATATTCATTCACCGACATGAATGTTTAACTAGAAAATGCATTTCCTGTGGAAAATGCGTGGGAATGCTGAATTGCTAAAGCTAAACTGGTTGAATAGCTTAAAGCCATAAGAAGAAGTTGAAGTAGTGAGAGTAGTTGAAAAAGTGGAAATCGGTTAAATAAGTTTGAATTTAATTAAAAAGTTATATACACTGCATAGAACGAAAAAGCATCAATTTAGCTGAGATGAGATGTGAAAAGTAATAAAACAAATACATTATTAGATTTGATGACAATATATGGATGAAAAAGCTTAAATGAAGTACAAAGAATTGCTGAAAATACATACACGGCTGAAAATATACATAGCAGAAGCTAAATACGAATTTCAAAAGACGGCTAAAAATACAGACGTAAAAGTAGTTATAGTATCAATAGCAGTAGAAAAACTACAAGTAAGTTTTAGTACTAGAGCTGATAATACTAGTACTACTACTAATACTATTAGTCATAGTAGTATTTGTAGTAACCTAAGCAGTAGTTGTCATATTACAATCAGCAGAAATTTATTAAAGTTATTAATATGTGGATGGGAGAAAGAAAAAGACAGAGCGAGGCAGAGAGACAGACAGTGAGTGATTGAAGGAGTAGAGAGGGGAGGGGCTGTCATGTGACTGTGAGTGTAAGAGTGCAGGTGTCTGAGTAGCCGTGGCAACGGCGCAGCTGCGCGAGCTGATCTGAGGTAACAGAGATTTACACAGAATCCACGCCTCAAACAAATTGCCGCTAGAGCAAAACTATTATGGGAATTAAAAAAATAACTGCACGGTGACAGTCCCAAGACTCTACCGAACGCATACATATATACTTTTATGTCTCAAGGGTTCATAATATGGCTTTTAAAGCAGTTTCAAAAACGTGTACTCTCTGGCTTTTTCTGTTAAGTTCTTCACCAGTTTTGTATTGCAGTCAATGGGGCTTGAGACAGACTTTGTCTCACTCTCGAGCCCCTCAGGCAAAAAGTAAAGAACGCTGGGATTCCATTCCCACATCATTACGACCAGCACAAGCACGGCATCATTCTGTGCAAAAATGAAGCTTTTAAATGTAACATTGTGGTCGTGAGCGCAAAAGATCCATATTTTTTTTACCCGATTCTCACGCAGCCGTACACTCTAAATTTGCATATTCTCACTCTAGAGGCTCCACACACACACCCATGTTAAACTCAGAAAAGGACTGAAAAACTAGTGAAACATAATCATTGATTATGAAAAAAGTATAATAGATATCAAAATTAAAAGTAGACCCCAAATAGCTGAATATGTTGTGAACAGTTTAAAGTTTAAACCATGTCTGTAGGTTAAAAAATGTAGGAGGAGATACATTTTGCAGCAGAAGAGGTTTTGAAGCATTTGAAGCTTGCTCTCATTGACTTTAGTGTTAAAAAAAAGTGTTAAAAAGCTTAATATTTAAAAAAGTATAAATAGTAGAAAAAAAGTTGAAAAAGTCCCATCATTAGCTGAAAGAGCTGAACATTTGAAGGGTTGAATGGTTTTAATAGCTGAAAGTATGCAGAAGTTACGCAGAGCCAAAAAACGTACGGAATAATAATAATAATAATAATAATAAATAAAATCGAATAACATAAGTTGGAATGCTGTTGAAGCATTCCCACTAATAAGGTGAGGTGCGTGCCAACAACAGTTCAACAAGATTTTGCTGGCTGTGCAGGCTAAATGCTGTCGGGCCCTTTTTCTTAAGTTTTTAATTCCATTCAAACAATCATATTCCCAAAAATAATTGGAACAGTTGAATATGTATGTGTGTGTAAATTACCGTCCTCTAGGGTGAAAACAAAGATGTCATCTTCCTCAGACAGAGCGCTTTCTCCCACGGCTGTAGACGCCGCCACACGTAGCTTATAACCAGTGTACTTGTCCAAATCTGTAATCGGAACAGATATTTACCGTCAGCTTTGTGTCTCGGGGATGGTAATAATCATAATGACTGCACAGAGCTCCACAGAGAAGTTGGTTGCTCTACCTGTTATCAATATGCTGGTACTGTTAGTAAACCAGTTACGGGCCTGATAGCTGTGCAGTTTGACGCCATAGACGGTATAATGTGTGATCCGCCCATTGGGGTTGAGTGGTGGCACCCAGTTCACCCGTATGGAGGTGGAGCTGATGTTTCGATAGGACACATTGAGCACTGAGCTGGGGACTAAAAACATACAGACATTGTTAGGGAATCAAAATGTTTCACGTTTTTCTGATTCTTTAACATTATGGGTATGCAACAACATGGAGGGCACTTACTGTGAGTCACTTTGGATAAAAGCAATTAGCTAAATATAATGTGACAGCTTACCCTGCTCACTTGTCTTCTCTGTGATATCTTTTGCAGGACCCTGTCCCACGGTCGTGGAAGCAGTCACCCTGAACGTGTACTCGGTGAAGGGATTCAGATCTGACACCAGGTAAGACAGCTCCTCGGACAACAGGTCCGTAACCTCCTCTCTCACCGTTACACCTGCGACATGTATACAGACACAGATGGAACCACGGGACCAAAATGCACACACAGGATAATTATAAGCAATGCGACCCATATTGTATCGAGGGCTGCAAGAGGTTGATGCAAGCAGTGTCAAGAGCCAGCGCTCTCCCACCTGTTGTAGCAGAAGCCGCCACGCTGCGCGTTAAAAAGTGTCCCGTAACTGATGCGTCACGAGTGGACAAGCGGAGCCGGCCCGGGGACGGGGGCGGGGCAGACGGGGCAGACGAATCTGAGGTCACATCCCCAGCACGCGATTGCTTTGTCAGCCAAGGTGGAGGAGGTGTGGCAGGCGGCACAGAGGTAAGAGGGAACGCAGAGGTCCCAGGAACGACAGAGTCAGCAGAGGGAATATTTGTGACGTTCGGGGCTGAAGCGGATACGTGACCGGTAGCGGGCTTCTCAGTGAGCACGGCGTCAGCAGTTGGTTCGGCATCGGTGCGAGTGAGGTAAGCGGCGCTTCTTTGTCCAGAGTGTGTGACACTGGAAGCGGTGGCAGAGGTCAGCGTGCGGTCAGAGACGGAGGCCGTGAAAGTCGGGGGGGATGTGATCAGACTGAGATCGGCGGATCTCTTACGCCGTCCTAGGTTGTTAGGGACGTCAGAGAGAAGGGTCTCATCTTCATTTAATCCAGTTGTATTCTAAGGGAAGAAAAACTACATTTTATAGCCGGAAAAGATTCTCATTCATTTTGGCTTTAAAGTCTGCTTGATCTAGCAGACAGTGGACATGGCTTTCATAATGTGATTGGGGGATGTTTTTACAAATGGCCGCAATTGAAAGTTCTAATTGGTTGCACAGGTGTTTATTTTAGGTCCTGCCCCGATCATCACAACTTTTTAAAAGAAAATCTAAATGTTCTTTAAGTTTATGATGCAATTTTTCCATTTTCATCTGAACTTTTGAACGGGTGCCTTATACAGGCGTAACATGGTACCTACCATTTCTGCAGAGAGGGTGATGTCCTGCAGCAAAATGTCACCAACGAGAACCTGCACTTTATAGCTGGTGATTGGGCCGTTGGGTTGGGCAGGCATCCTCCAACTCACAAGGATTGAAACGGAATCTTTAGCTTCAGCCACCAAGTCCTGCACGGCACTGGGTGCTGCTCGAGCAAACGGACATTGAGCCAGAGAGAATCAAACCGTAAGCGTGTATAGGACTTTATGCGTCATTCGTCACTCAATGTCCTCTTCCCCCTTTCAGAAATGTGTTTCTCAAAACATCTTCATTTAAGTGCAAAACCACGTTCATTAGTAAATCAGTTTATGGTTTATGGTCTCACCTTCGGGAGGTGTGATTACATCTTTCTGCGCTGCTGGACCCACTTCCCCAGAAGCTTTGGCTCGGACGGCCACCGTGTACCTTGTGTAGGGGGTCAAACCAGTCAGAGACAGCCGCGTGTCTGCCGTGCTGTTGTCATACAAATATCCTGAAATGAAGGGGAAATTGAAAATGGTATGGATTTCTATTCATTAAGAGTTTATAGCCATACATGCTGTTTATGTTTAATAACCTGTAGGTCCATACAAGTAGAGCACGTAGGTGAATTTTCCTGTGACAATGCTAGGAGAGCCCCAGGACACGGAGATCGATCTCGACGTCATATTGAACACGATAAAGTTTTGTGGCGGGTCTTCTGGGGCTGCCATAATGAATGAGACATAAATAGAGATTTTCACACATGCAGTATATATTGTATATATTAATAAGTGCCACAAATTAAACAAAAATGCACAGCCTCTTCGCCCCTTTTTCCAGACCTGATTCCGGCATGCGGACCATGGTGGAGGCTATTTGTCCTTCTCCATCAGAGGTGAAGGCAGACACCTCGAATAGATAGGCAGTGTAAGGCCGTAGTTGATCGACTTCTACTGATATGGGCACACTCCAGGAGGCTGCAGGGGGTATGGCGGAGAGGGTGACGAGTGAAGACGACGCTGTGATCTCCAAGGGACTGAGAGTCGCTCGGGACAGGATGTCCGCTGCATCCTACGCATACCAAATCACACACGAGGTAGAAAAAGGAGAAAAAGTGACAAAGAAATCAGAAGGAAACGGTGTATGTTATGTTGAACACACACAAGGACAGGTGGTGTCAGTGTGACGCGTTACATTGCAGTGAGGCAGTGCACCGATCATGATGTCCTCGGCATTGACCTCCAGCGTGCGGACCGTCTGCCCAGTGCGAGCGTGTTTAGCTTTGACGGCAAACTTCGTGATGAGACCGTTGATGCGGTGCGGCAGGAACCAGGTGACCATGACAGAGGTGTGGTTTTGAGCAAACGCTGTCAAGTTTGTCACCAGGCCAGGGGCTGCAGGAGATGCACACACACATCAATCTACACACATTCAGAAAAACAATGCTCTGTGTACACAATTACAACTTCAGACTTTTAGATCATTGTGCAAGTGTGTGCATGGACACCCACAGGCCTCAGCAGTCTTTATGTATATAGACTTGCTGAAGGCTCCTATTCCAGGTGGCGATATGGCTGCTACCTACAGCGAGAGGAGGAGGAGGAGGAGGGAGGTAAGGGGGGGCGAGAGAGAAAAAGAGCAGGTTTTACTTATTGATGATTCATTAATTAATATCCATGTCAATGGGAAGTTATCCAATCCAGATTAGGTGCTTAATCACAACTGTAAAACACTTTGACAGAGGTGATTCAGTGATCCTCATAAAAAAGATCAAAAGATCAACGTCGATATAACATTATACCCCTGGTAAGTCAAGACTATGTATCAGATATGTAGCTTATGAATCTTTAACCATTTAAAATGTATGAATCACAATGAATGAAAAATAATTCATGATAACAAATCAAAAGTGGGAATTAATCAAAATGCACAATAATGACTGATACATAGCACAATATATCTTGAAACATGTATTCAGCTTTTATTTACTATAAACTGAACAACCTTTGATGTTTGAAGTTTGTCACTGATACAGGGGCTGCAGAAGATGCACACATAAATCAATCTGGATGTGTTTCCTTTTTTTGGGTGGGGGAGGAGTTGAAAATGATAAATTATACCATTATATACTAGAGCTACGATTCATAGCGCTCCTGTAAAATTACCATTAATATAACTTTCATCGGTTTGTCAGCTCGCCTTTTTACGGCTTACTGTTTTGTCTCTAACACTCAAGGTGGGAGGTAGTAATGGGATACACACACACACAACACATACATACACACAAACTCGTAGGCGCATGCAAACACACATACAGAATGTGCAGCTATCATGATGTGGGTCAGTCCCTCAAGAGTATAAAGGTCATTGTGGGTTAATGAATTTTGAAAACTAATAAGCGTGATCACATTCAAGCTCAGTGACAACAGACAGTGGAAAGAGCCCTGGCTGATCCATAGATCTGTTTACCTGATTAATAATGAAATGAGGACAGATCAATTACCAGTATTCAGCCAGATCAAGAGAATAGTCCACCCCATTGTGATCTGCCCCCAGGAGAGTGCAGGAAGAGTTGTGTTTGTTATCAAGATATTGTTAGATATGGGACTATATTAAGTTAAAGTTAAATATATGTGTTATATATATGTGCGATATATATATTTCCACTTGTTTTAGGTCTCATTCTGTTTAAGTGATGTGACCTACAATGCAATGGCTGTAGAGAATGAATGAAAATTGAGTTGTGTATCCTACCTCAATTTGGTACGTAGAACCAGAGGTAAAGTCAGTTAGAAGGGTTTCAGGAGCGTCCAGGTACTGGGTCACCTGTGTAAAGGTGGTATCTGGGTAGGGACACACCTCCTTGTACCTACAGGCAGAAAGTCACTTTCAGTACAGAGCTGGCTGGAGAACTCAATGGTTAAAGATGTACATTATCTTCAATGTACTCAACAATTGTATTCAATGCTACATTTACTCCCTTATATTATAAAACAGACATTTTTCACTATTTTTTTTATTTTATTTATAAACACAAATCAACCTTTTAAAATGTATTTGTTCTAAGGCTACCACAAAGAACTTTCATTATGAATTGTTTAAATTTGGAGCCCCCTTGAAAAAAGTTTCTGAGCACCAGACTGCCTTTAAAAAATGTTGCTGCACTGTAGTGTGTGACATCCAGTCCTGGTCCTCCTAAGCCTCTTTTCCCAGTAATGCAGCCGCTTGGCTCCCAGCAGGGACCTTCTGAGCAGCAAGGCGAAGCTCTGCTCCTCTGTGGAGGAGGAACCGCTGCCTCGCTGCAGTCTAAGCGGAATGACCTTCTCGCATTACTTTTGTCAGATTTCAAAGCGGATTCTGAACAATAACAACTATTAAAAATGTATTATAGAAATAGAAAATATTCTCAATTATGGTCTTGTTTACAGGTCGTATGAAAGCATTGGTGTTAATTTAGGATTTTTTTCTAACCAGTTAAAAGTTCTTTATAAGTATAACGTTGCTGACAATATTAATAATAACATGCTTTTTAATAATTTCACTTGTAATTGAGTATTTTTAGGACTTAACTTGAAAACGTCCTTCACCCCTGAAAACATATAAACTGTACACAAATGTACATAGAAACCAGGAGACAACAGTTTTTTACTAGAATACACTAGAATATTTATTTAAGTTATCTTCTGTATGATATTCAGTGTTTTAAGGATCCATTTCTTCCCTTTATTGGCATCCTTCATTTTCTTACAATTAAATCAAAGATGTGTTTATTTGAGACTTTATATTTTCCTGGTCGCAGGATAATTTAGCAGCTGATTTTTGGTTGCAATTACAATTTATTTTATTTTTTCTCTGGCGACAACAATTACTTACCTTATGATGTATCCGTCAATATTGTTGGCATCAGATGGCATCGTCCAGGCGAGAAGAATACCATTGGAGCCCACAGGCTCTCCTTCAAGGCCTAAAGGTGGGCCAGCCACTGCAAGAGACCCAATGTGGTATGTGAATGAGACGGGAGTGCAAAAGAGGGTCTCTTCACAACAGCTACTGTGTTCAACACCAAAAAAAACCCAGCAAAATCACAACACAGATATTTTTCTAAATTCCTTCTGTATATCAAAATTCAACACTGCACAGTACCACAGTCATTTAAAGAATAGCCGTGTTGTCCGTGGGGACTGATCCTCCAAGTGTGTTTTTGAGCGTGTGAATTAGACTGCAATTGCGGCCGCACTCTGATGAATAAAGGCCTCACACAGTAGTGGCATTTCAGTGACATTCACCGGAGACCCATTCGTCCTGCGGTTCAAAAGCCCAGTCTTAAGTTACCTGAGAGAAATCAAACACACACCAACTGTACTAATCTCGTTCCTTCAATGTGTGTGTGCGTGTGTTTGCCATAAAGGGCTGAATTAAACAGCAGAGGGCGGACAAGAACCTGATGACTCTTAATTAGTCAAAATCGCACGACTCACCACTCTCATTCGTATTGATCATGCGGCTGACTCCGGGGCCGATGTTGGAGGAGGAGGAGGCTGCTGAGACCGTCACACTGTATCGTGTCCCTGCAGTGACATTTAGCACATCAGCCTGCGAAAAAAACATTTTTTTTTTTACAATTTTGAACTGCATGTGAAGTATCAATGTCAATAAAAGTGCTTTGAATATAAAAGATAGATTTCCCAAAGACCGAGGTGATATTTTTATTTTAATTTGCTTTATCTCTCAATTGAAATGCACTGCTGCTGGATTTGGCAACAGTCCAACTCTAGATATTCTAGATCTTCATGAAGCAGATCTTCATGATTGTGATTCTACAGTTGGATTTAGGCAATGCCTTTTTCATTGCTTTAATGAATATAAACAGAAATACAGTATATAGAGACGTGTATTTGTTTTGAATAGGCTTCTCCAATTGTTTCAAGCAGTCAGAACTGCACAAATTCCATGTACACACAAGCCTGGTTGGCAACTACTAGTGTAGAGCAATAAAAAAAAAAGCACTTCTCGGATGAATCTCCCAAAATAGAACCCGGTATGAAGCTAAATTACTAAAAGATCCCCAAAAGGGCGCTCAGCCTTCTGTATTTCATTACGTAGGGTACTAAAATATAAGTCAATTTGACAGCTTGTTGTTGCATTTTGAATATATTTTTGAAATTTGCTGCAGTCTTTTTACATTACATTACATGTCATTTAGCTGACGCTTTTATCCAAAGCGATTTACAATAAGTGCAATTCAACCACAGGGATACAAACCCAAAGAAGAAGAAACAAGAAAGTACTTTCACCAAAAAAGCCGATTTACAACTTGTTATAGATAAAAGCTATTATAAGTACAATTTAAGTGGTGCAATTTGATAGTGTTTTTATTCAAGGTACAGTCTGAAAATGTGTGTCTTTAGTTTGCGGCGAGAGATGTAGATGCTCTCTGCGGTCCTGATGTCACCAGAGAGCTCGTTCCACCATTTCGGAGGAAGGACAGCAAAGAGTTGTGATCTCGTTTTGCCCTTAGTGACGGAGCAGTTTGGCAGATACTTGCTTTTACACATTTCAACCTGTGACATTCATTTCTTTGCATTGCAATACTTCACACTCATACCTGATGTTAAATACCAGAAATATGATAAACTGACTTTACGACTACATCTGAGTTTCTAAACATCTAAGTGCACATCAATGTCCGATGTTGATTCTTACCTGTGGTTTTACCCGTCCGAGGCAGAGTGTGAGCAACATGACGAGTGAGAAGAATGCCATGCTGGTTAGCAGAGTTAGCTTTAGTTGAGAGACAGCAGGTTAGAAGTGTCGCCAGTGGAGCTGCATCCAGTGTTAGTGCACAAGGGTTAGCAACGGTCTACAGGTAATCCACTAAGGTGAAGACAAATAACTCCACACTCTACGAGCTGGTTAGCGGCATGAGTAAAGGTCACAGGGTTAGTCGTCCAGGAATTGGACGTTAACAGTTCCTGGTCTTGAGGTATTCCGAAATGTGTGTGAACGCAGGTGAGTAAACCCACTCATTAGCACTGAGCTAACATTCTCCCTCTGGTCCCTCTTTCTCTAGGGAGAGCTGTTAAGCAAATGAATGATTCAGGTTTGAGCTTATGAAGCCAACTTAATAAATAATGAGATCGATTACTCAACCCTGTACTCTGTGCGCTCAGTGTGTGTGTGTGCAGGTGTGTAAGGTTACATTTTGGGGGTATCTGACACCTGGCAGCCGGGGAGAGACGGTATGGGGCGGGATTTCTCTGGTTGAATGGGAGCAGGGATAAAGAAGCATACATGTTTGTGTGTGCGTGTGTATGTGTGTGTAGACTGTCCGTCTAGTATTATAACTCTGCAGGACGTCTCTGCAATGCCGCCTCTGACCGCTTTACAACACTGCATCGAGTGTGTTCAGTTTAAGTGCGCTGTATGATGAAATTTATTCGGTGTGTTCGTTCAGAGACGCCATTTTTTTTCTTTTTTTTTCACCTTTCATTGAGTATGTGTGTGTGCGTGTACCTGAACGTATCCGTCACACGCAGGGTAAACTGTGACCTGTCCCTGGTTTGGTAGAAGGTTGACTTGATAGCGATCCACACACCCAGTCGCCTGCTCCCAAAGCAGCGAGAAAGCGCGCGCAGACACATTCACGAAACGCATCCCTCTGCACTGGCGCTGGCACTCATAAAAGGACAAGACAGGGAGAAATAAACACACAAATCAAATTAGCGATCCGGTTTAATTGATGTTGATGCGGCCTCGTCATGTCGCCTACCTAAGGCTACTGTCAGAGAGGCAGCGACCCCCGCTGACCCTCCTCTGACTCTCTCGGCGCTCACGCTGTAACTGCAGCCGTCCACCAGTCCCGTAACCACGGCAACCCGCTCCTCCTTGGGAACGGTGTGCGTTGTTGCGCCCGAGGTGTTGGTCACGGTGACTCTGTGAAACTCAAACTCTCCGAACGCACTGTCCCAGCTCACCGAGACAGAGGAGTGGTTCATGTGGCCTAAATGAAGAGCGCATATTCCTGCCGGGCCTGAAAAGTTAAGAAAAATGTTAAGTTTTCATCTCTTTGGCTTCCATCTGATTGTTTTATGTGTTACGGAGGGAAATATGCATCATCATCACAGCTTTTTATATCTTTGCAAGACAAAACAATTGTCCTGCAAATATAAACATTGTCCGGTGTGTTTCTGTATGTGTGTTTGTGTGTGTGTGAGTGTAATTGCCTGTATGTATGAGTGTCTCTTACGTGTGCTGAACTCTCGGTGGACCACCGGACTTGTGTCCGAGCCAAGCAAACTCTGAAGGATGACACAGTAGTCTGACCCTGGGATCAGATCCCTGATCTCATAATGTGTGTCCAGGACAAGAACCTCAATCCACGACTTCCTGTCCACAGAGCGCAGGCCAAAAGCAAGCTGAGAGAAAGTAAAACGTTTGAATTACTAGCTGCATAAACCTGCCACTTTCTGCCTTCGGTGGATATTGTGTGTGCATGTAATGTCCTCTACTGGGGTCATACATCTTTAAAGGGCTGGTAACCAAATCTGCGGTGTACTGACAAATGTTTCTAAGTAACCAACAGCTGAGTGCAAAACACGTCTTCGTCCTTTGACATTTCCTTTTTTTAGGAATATGTGTGAGATGTAGATGCAGTTTTGATTGCTTTAACTGAACTGCATTTCTTACCCTGTACCCGTCCACGTGTCCTGGTGGTGGCCTCCAGGTTACAAACACCGATGTCGGTATCTGCTCTGAAAGAGCCACATCCTGCGGCGCCTCTGGGACTGCAGACAAGAACCCACGTTAAACCATATGTATGTATATGTATCATCATTGCATCATCATTGTAAATCCACTGAATAGATCCAGCCTCTCTGTGCCTTACATCGTCCGTTTTGACAGATTTGAAACGACCAACCTACTCCGACAAAATGTTTGGATAAAATGTTATCAGTGAATAGAACTAAGGCTGAAACCAAATACAGAGAAAAAAAAATCAAAAATCAATATTTTCTTTATGACCTTATTTTATTAATATAACATGTATTTTCAGTTCTATCGGCATATTTCAGCTCTCTTCGTACTGGACATTTCCTGCTACAATCAATTTGTGCTCCAACTAATTTCTGTCTGTCTTTCTCTCTCTCTTTCAACTACTCTGTCCACTTCCCTTCCCTTTCACGCACATGCAAATGTGGGTACTCACAACCAATATTGGATCCTGGTGTTACCTATATGCTAAACTGTTAAACTTACTAGTATGGAGGCATCAGAGTGGCAGGTTGACTCCTTCTTTCTCCGCTGGTGTTAATCACTTCAATTGTATACTGGCTTCCAGAAGCAAGGTCTTCAAAGCTATGTGATCTGTGAATGCACAGCTGCAGCAGTCATTGTTTTGTACTTACAAACTTTGAGTAATTCATGCTGCACTCAGTTGTTTAAAATACAGTTTTTATCTGGAGATTGTTATTCCAGTCTCATTAAACTGCAATAATTTGTGCACTGGCTCACAACCAAGACACTAACCTGCCCTGCAGACGATGAATTATCAGATCTTGACTGAATGTTCTGTTTTTGATTGACAGGAGGAGTTTACGTGACACACCGTTGACCATACTCCAACGTACGCGTATGGATGATGTGGTTTTATTCACAAGAGACAACCTCACTGTGCTGGGGGCTGGCGTGTAAACACAAACATCCACATCCAGTTAGTTAGAAATAGAAAGATTGATCAGCGTTTGTATGCGTGCGCTTACCTGCAGTGATGTTGATGGTGACAGGGGAACTGTCTGGGAAGGACTCCTTCTCGGTTCGTACTGCAAAGTGGTAGAATTTCCCTGGAGTCAGATGGGAAAACGTTGCACTCTGACTGAACACCTTCTGCACCTGTAGCACACAATTGTTGTAGACCTTTTCAAACGTGATAACACAGTCTACATGGGTCCTCTTGCACTTCTTGATGCAATGTCTGCTATCGTTGGAGGGGTTATTTGGGATGAATACATGCAACAATGCTAATTGAGGGTCACCATGAATTTTACCATTTGTGAGTGGTTACAGTTTAGGCAGATGACTTCGTAGCTGTGGGCCTGACCTCGTGCTGCATCCCAGAGCAGCTCTATGGACGAATCGGTCACCACACCTTCCCTCACTCTGCTGGGAGCAGCCAGGCCTAAAGTCACAAACAATATCCTACACTGTAATTATTCTTCTAATGTGCTGAACATAACAATTAACTTTGGTTGGCCGATGTTCTAAAAACATGTGGGTCTCAATTCTTAATTATGTTCCATGTATTATTGCAATAATGAAATAATGAATTCAACTTGATGAAAGACGCCACACAAGTCAAAGGTTTGGACACACTTTCACATCGAATGGAATGAGAAAATGTGTCTAAACCTTTGACCGTGAATAAAATACATTTAACATTTAAAGATGATGCTACTTTTTTATTTCCAGGAAAATTTAAATTTAACTTTTAAAGATGATCCTACTTTTTTATTCAATTTAAGAAAAAGCTCATCCACATCAATGTTGTGACTTCATTTTATGATTTGCAAAAAGGATCTAATTAAGAAGCACATTGTCAAAAACATACTAAATATATCATATACGTACTGTATGCTTGAGGCCTGACCTTGATAGTATTGCATTTTGGGAAGACACATCTTCCAAACAAACCAAACAGTTAACCACTAAAGTGATGCCAATTTGTTCAATCTAATTGCTGCAATATGCAAAAGATAAGAATGTGAAAAGGTACTTTTGTTGTGAGATCATTAAAGTCATTACCAGCCCAAATGTTTATGCCGTCGACAACAGCCCTTCGAATCGCGTCTGCTGCCACTAAGCGAAGGTATGAGCAGGTGTCACTCACTTGTTCTAAGGAGGCGGGTGTAGTAGGGGGGTCCAACCTGCCCTCGGCTTGTGCTGTACACCTTGAGCTGGTGCTCTGATCCTGGACTAAGGTTGCTCAGGGTTACGTAATGAACAGCAGCAGGGAGGGAGTACCAGAGACACGTGAGCCCACACGGACCCTCACACAGACTGTCACACGACCCTGGACATATACACACATTCACCCCGTCCATCAGACCCAGTTGTGGACGCTGGATGTAAAGTTGTGCAGAGTCAGTGCCCACTGAGAGGGGGACTGCTACCTGAACTCCCATGGGATCTAGACATTAAAAAAAGGGAGAAAAAAGATTAGAAAACTACTGAGTGAATTGTTAAAAGATAGGATCATTATTTTTTCAAGTCTGCTGCTCATATGAGAATGAGTATTTTTCCAGCTGCAATCCCTCCTTTTGCTAATACAGGCTAAATCCACAGTGCTCATTCTGTCTGTACATTAAGAAGTTTATCGGAAGCTTTCTAAATTGGTAAAAGGAAGTCACAGTCTGTATAGTATTAGCCATCTAGTGTAAAAACAAGGGAAATGTTTTCTAAAAAAAGCTGTATTTTGACTTCCCATAACCATATCATTGAACCTAAGTTGTTGTTTCTCTTACCTGTGGTGTGGATGATTGTGGTGCTGCTGCTTCTCTCCCCTCCCCTCAGAGAGACAACACTTACTTCATACGTCTGACCGGGAGTAAATGTGCCCAGATTAACACACACTGACTCATGTAGCCCGTTTTCACCGGGACCGGACCGGTTAATCCACAGTGAGGTTTGAGTCGGATCAATGGGTGGGTGGGATGTGACGTAATAACCATCGGGAGGGTCATCGGGTGAACTGCTCCAGCAGACTGTCAGATCTCCTGTTGTGTTTGACGCCACCAGACCAGTAGGGGCCCTCACCGCTGAGAGGCACACAAGAGTTATTCTGTGATCAGCAAACGCGGGTCAAAGCAAAGTTTGCATTGCGCAACTATCCAGGCTTTTTGTTTGGATAATTACATAGTAAATTGTGAAACATCTCAAACTTATCCACTTTGGTTGTAGTGGTTTGTTTATAAATGCTTTTTAGATAAATGGCCATCACAGAAAGCCAGTCAAAGACTAGTGTACAGAAACCCACCACTGGACGTGTGTTGGGAAGATGTTTAGCTTTTGATCGCAATACATTCACAGTATTTATCTCTTACGGAAGCCACTGCACTTTTGATGAGGCGCCGTTGCATCTTGGATGGTGTTGTACTGTACGAGTATAATAAGTCACTGGCAATAAAAGTGTACTAATGCGGCCCATGTGTTATAATACAATTTGTGATGTAAATAATAAATTCCGTTTAATTGTTTGTTTTCAGGGGCCTGTGACTTACAGGTCTGTACAGTCACAGGCGCGTGTCCACAGCTCTCTGTGCCGTGCTGGGTGACGGTGTAAACTTCAACCCCGTACTTCCTGTGAGACTCCAGCCCTCCGATCACAGCGGTGTAAGCCTGCAGCCCACGAGTGTCGGATGACCTGGAGATATTGGTCATTCCAACTATTCTCTCTTGTCTTGAAGACATGTCCACACAGCGCACAAGAAAAGTCCATCCGGCCCCTGAGTGTCCGCCTGTCAGCATCCAGTGGACACTAATCTGACTGACCGTACTGGGGCCAAAAGTGATATTTTGAGGGGCGAGAGGTCCTGTAAGAAAGAGACCATCTGTTACCCATATGATGTTGCTTGAGTACCTTACGGCAGTCAGCAGACTCACTAGTGTATGCGGTTAGGGTTTGTCCCAAGATCCAGGTGGAGCCAGACGGAAGGGAAGCTTGTAGGGTGAAGGAGTAGATGCTCCCTGGAGACAGGCCCGTCACTGTGACCTCTCTGGAGGAGAGGGATATAGGTACCCGGACCATTTTACCACTCAAGCTACGTGCCTGCTTTTTGTCCTCTGACTTGCTGATTCCATCTCCTTCCTCTTGACCTGACTGTCCACCCGCCTCCTCTTGGTACTGGAGGAATATCTCAAAAGCAGGAAGATTAAGAGAGTTCAAGGGTGAGAGTTCACTCCAACGAAGCAGCACTCGTTGTTCTGTCACCTGAACCAGCTCAAAGGAGAATGTTGCAGGGACAGGAGGAGCTGTGAAAAAGTAGGACAACAATTGGGAACCAAATAGTGAAGAAAATGGTCACATTGGTGCATGAATGATCTCTAAATTGTGTCAAATAATGGATGCACAGTAAAGGCTGTGGGTTACCAAGTAAGTTATTTACTCTGGAAATGGCAGACGAAGGGCAAAGGGATGCTACAGAAGAACGGAGTGAGAAAGTATCCTGGGGCTGTGGCGTTCTTCTGAAGGGCAAAACAGTCAGTCTGATTGTCTGGCAGTAATGACATCACAGAGTTCGCCGTGTTATAGGCTGAGCCATCAGACCAGAGTGGGTGCCCCTCCTCCTGTGGGGTAACAAAAAAAAGAAATTCTTTCCTCAATATTCTTGTTGTTCTTAATATTAGGCCTTCATAATGGAGTGAACACAAACAGATTCCCACAACTGAATTCACAAAGCCATCAGACGTAACTCTTTCTGCCCCTGCCCATAAGGCTCTCTGAATAAAAAAGATGTGTGTCATCACTATAGTTGCATACGATTATTGGAAAACATGTTAATCAATAAAACAACCATTCATAGCCATTTAGCCCAAAGCAGTCACGTCGTCTCAGTGAGTTTATAAATACTTATTTGATTGGTTTTGAGGAATAATCTGAAAATTACAAAATGCTGCATTATTTATGAAGATTCACAAATGACCCCTTGTGAGAAATTGTTACTATATAACACATACTGTACATATTCATATCCTGATGAAACATCGACAATTCTGTAATGTAAATGGTATGGAGGAGGAGAAGAAAAAAAGCCTCCTATTGTATCGCTCCTTAAAATGAATTTGATTTATTAAAGGTACCTGCTGGTCATTGAGTCCGGTCCATAGCAGCAGCAGGTTCGTTTTCAGCAAGTGAGAAGATATAAAATGCAGATCTTCCACGGTCTTCAGATCAACCAGGTGACTTCCAGCTGCTAAGCCTCTACAGCCTTGCCGGGCGCCACTCCAGGTCAAAGCCGTCCTTCTCACAGAGTAGCAGCTTCTCCCTCTGGCCGACCAGCCGGTGGGGCACCGAGCTGGAGACAGTAGCTATCATCAATAATCGCGTTCCAGGCACACGATCGAATTGTGAGGTGTGTGAGGAATACATTGCGGTAAAGCACGTGTGCATAATAACCTGTTTCAAAAGCAATGCTGAGTCTCTGCTTCAAGGTCACGTTCAGGGGTTTCAGGAATGTACTGACCACAACTTTGGCCTTGAAGCGTGTGCTTGGCTGGAGGCCTTTCACCGTGTACTGAGACTCTGTCTCCGATGAGCTCACATTGAGGATGTGCGTGACAGACTGCGTGCGAGTGTTGTATAGACTCAAGGAGGATAGGGTTTGTTCTTTGTGAAGTTTCCACACCAGGAGAACAGTAGTAGCCGTGCTGTATACATTAAGTGAGGACACGGAGACTGGAACTGCACACATATTTAAAAAAAAAGGGAAAGGATAAAGATAAGATGAAACATAGTGACATAAATAGCCATTACATCAAGCCTTAATCAAGCATGATCGAGCGTTATTTTTCTACATCAAGAAATTGGTATTCAGAGTTCACTGAAACTTACTGAAGGGAAAATACTTTTTCTCAAGAGTTGTATCATTTATGCTGACAGTCAGTGAAATGTTATATCCTGTCGGGTTTTCAACCAATCTTAATGACGTTTTGCAGTCATGCACGGAGCAAGCGGATTGATCGATGGGCCCCACATGCACCTGCAGGGATGTGACCATTCATTTAGACACAAAAACAAATAAACTCAGTCTAACGAAACTCGACCAGTCAGCATGCCGTTGTTCTTACCAGCTGGGTAGTTGCAGTCCTGCAGGTGATTGTGTAGGCATCAGAATATTTGGTGGATGGGAAGGTCTGAAATAGAACTTCAACCTCAACAGGGTTTAAATGCTGCTCACATGTCAGCGACACAACCTTAGAATGTGGGAAGCAACATGACGCGGTGGTTAACGCGGTGGTGTATCTCAAGAGGATTTAGATCCACACAGAGGCCAGACAATAACAGTGTGGACAAAGCCAACAATCTTACCCTTCAGTAAAGAAAACGTTGTTGGTCAACACCAAATGAGCGCAGTGCAGAGCACCGACATTACAGAGCAACTAAGTCACACAAATGTGTAAGAGGGAGTGCCGAGAGACTCAAATTACTACACACACACAAGGAGAGCACCAGTTCAGCAACTTGAAAAACAGTTACAACACACCTGGGAAGATCCATAAGCGTGATGGATATTCTCTTACCTGGCATAAACTAGCGAGTAGCCACAGGCGCTCTGTTCCAGCCATCGGAAATGTAACTCCAACTCATGGAGCGGTCACTGATCCGCCTGGATGCGAACGATCACTGCAGCCACTGGTTGTGGTTTCAGCTCCTGGTAGGTTCGTACATACAGTACAGGCGTCACAGAACATCAGCTGCGGAAAGTCCCAAACTATTGGGAGTGAAAAGATGTTAACTTTAGCAGTTGAAGGGTTGTGGATTATATATTCAGAGATATCTTAAATATTGGTGAAATCTCAACTCGCTTCACCTCGTTTTTTCAAGCCGAGCGTGGACTTTAGCGCTCACTCAAAGTCAGAGTTCAAGTTCTGTAGTTTCCTCCGAGAAGCAAACCCTAATGAGAAGGACGAGAGGTCTTATGGTGAGGAGAGTGAGAGTGAGAGTGAGAGAGAGAGAGAGAGAGAGATGCAAGAGTTCAACCCAATCTCTTCTGGCTCTTTGTTGGGATAAGAGCAGGTCACCATGGCAACCACGGGCTCGGCCCCTCCAGAACTGGGCTCCCGAGGCGAGGTGAGGAGGGTATCTGGGGCGTTCTGAGGGGAAGGAAGAGAGATAAAGGCGATCTGGTGGCGCTCAGTGTTAAATCGAGATGTGCTTAGTGGGCAAAGCCACCAGGCTTCATGCATCTGGCCGACCGACGGTCAGCAAGTCAGTCATGTCAGACCCGAGATTATATTTTCTTAACCTCCAAAATAAGCAATCTGTTCATAGCAAAGTGCAGTGGTGGGAATGGTTTGGCTTGGATGTGGGGTGCGGTGGGAGAGCTGGCCCATGTGGAATGGCAGGAATGTGAAAGGGAGAAATGAGCGACAGACGGGGGAGTCTGCTGAGGCCTTCTGTTATGAGGCAGTGACTCCCACGAAGCAATAAACTCCCGGGAGGACACACGCAAACACACATCAGCACTACAAATGCTGCATCAGCATGAGAGCGTACTGATCAAATTTGAGGACGAGAACCTCAGGGGTGTGTTTGTAAAGGACACGTTGTGGGTCATGAGGTCAGCCGGTCTTGCAATAATTCATACTAAGACACTGTTAAATCTTTTATTCCCCTACTTTAAAATACAGCAACTGCAAAAGCCCCAGGGTCACATTAAACTTGTCCAAGGAAAAAGCTTGTACAGTATTTGAACCCAACAGCAGTTATGAAAAATACAAAAACTTTTGTGTCAACATTATAGCAATTGTTAATACACATTAGGATAATAGGTTAAGGCCTTCGTACCGCCACCTGAAAGGACTAGATAGAAGACAAGGTTGGTACAGCAGCAGGTGCAGAAATAAATGATTAAAGCAAAGACTTGAAAACAATCTCAATCTTCACAATCACCTATTTTCAGAATCAAAATAATATGAAACATGGCTGGTTTTCATGCTCAACCATCAGTACAGTAAAAATATAATTCACCCCTCTATTCATGCAGTCTCTTCATTTGTTATACTCTCATTCATTTTTCTCTCCTGGACTCTATTTTTAGTTCCACTGGCAGGAGCAGTCCAAAGGCTCTTGAAAGTTGTACTCCACGATTGTGGCATTGCGAGAGCAGTAGAGCGTGACCGAGCGGGTTTGCAGTCCACTCTCGCGGCAGCACTTACAGAACCGGGCGTGACTGTTGATGTTAAAGTTGAATATGGTGGCGGATGGGCATTTCCCGTCGCAAGAATAGACTGTTACCTGTAAGAGGACGGGGGACAAAATGGTGAGGAGGAGCTTTTTTAAATTCTTTATTATTTAATAATGATAACTTAGTTAGCACGTCTCTCTTCCCTCACCGGTGCGTTGCTCCTGCAGTCATCTTTTCTAATGGCAGTTCGAATGGCCACACGTCTGCAAGTCTTACCATCCTCTTTACCTACACACATGTTCACACAGATTTAAGATGCATACACAGAGTAGCATCCAGAAATGACGATAATTGATAAAAACAGAAAGGAGTAAGATGCAAGTTCACACACACAAAAACAAACACACGCGCACATTCACACAAAGACAAAAACACATAGCACGCAAAAACATATGCTCACACGCAGACACACTTTACTGCAGAGATCCGGCACTCACACGCGTCCCAGAGGCCTATTGAGCTTTTGTGTTTTTGTTGCCCAGCAGTAGGAGCTTTGCTTTGATTGACAGCTGGGTGACGGGAGGGGCACACTTCTCACAGCCGAGATTGGTGTCTTTTAATGGCTACCGACCTAAACTTAACCTCACTTCTAAGCCAATCAAAGCTGGTCAAATGGATTATGTATGGGGAGGAAATGGAGGAAAAGAGCAAATGAGCTGCAGCTTTTTTTTTAAATGGATGAACACTGGGGCTTTTTTAAGTTAATAACTTGTTCTACTATAAAACATCGATCAGATGGGGAAAAACAAAAAACACACTGAATTCAGTGAAATATTTCTTCATTAGCAAAAATAAAGCACAACATGGAGGTGAAAGTAGCACTCTCTTTGCTCCAAAACATTTTGCTTCTAAAACCAAATGAATAATCGTGATCGTGAGAGAATCATGGTATAATCGTGCAGACAATGAATTGGACAATAGACTCACATTCACACAAAGCTTGAATGCGTCACTGAGTGACAGGATGCCAAATATTCATTGTAAGTGGTACAGTGCAAAGTGATGGTACCTGTGTCACAGTTAGTACTACCAGTGGTGGTTACGGGATTAACGGTAAAGGGTAAAACACCCAGTCCAGAACCTGGGAGCATCGCAGGGTCACGGCCGCCGGTTTCAAAGAACGCCATGAGAACACACACAAGGTTACGTTTGGTTCAAAGAAACACAGAGCAGCGCAACACACAGACACACACAGGAGGGAATCGCGCAGCTGGCATGCACATGGATTTCACTTCTTTTTCACTTCAGCCAAGGAACTCAAGTCCTTTTATGAAAAACAAAGAGCAGCTCGGCAGGACAAACTCTAAACCCTGCACCGTCACGCATCCTCATCGGTAAAACGCTCACCGTGGAGCCCCCTGATTGGCCAAACTGCAAGGTCGCTGCAAAAGCAGGCAAGCGGGCGAGGCTGCAGTGCCGAATCCACAGAGGGGAGAAAGATGTCATCACTGCATGTTTATTAAAGCTTTAATCCACACAATTTAGAAAAGTATCATTTAGTAAAGTAGACACAAAGAACAGCTCACACAACATCATCTTAAAAACAAAAAGTTAATAAAGTTGTATGTTGTCTTAGTAATCACATTAAATGTTGTCATATTTCATCATTCTGTTTAAAGTATTAATCATTTCCACCAAATCTTGTTTCCGTCCAAGCCGCCATGGCTCTTATATGTCAACAAAAGATTTGGGGACAAATTAGGAAAAGCGAGGGATTGTGGAAAATGTAGTGAAAGGCCAAAACATGGCTTTATCTCCACCATCTACAACAGGCCACCCCCAACCACTCAGCCAACAAGCCCAACCACTGCCAGGCAACAAGGCGCTCACCACTTGGACAGCTCAAAGCATTACCAGAAGCATTAAATACATTTTGAGACTCACATGTCCTGCAGCAACCATCCACAAAGCTCTGAACCACACCACCATTCTGCAGGAAGAGAGTGAGACATTTACCAGAATTAATGAGGAAAAATAAACATTTTAATACGCATACGGGTGCACTACTGAATTAGCCTCAAGTCATAATTGCCAGATAAACATTATTTTGGCCAATGCTCAATCAAGATAAAACAACTGTGAGCAGAGAATGGATCATAATCAATGTGAACATGGTGTTGAATCTGCATTACGCAGCATCCATTTAAAACACTATAATTCTACCTGAAACTGAAAGTACAAAAACAACAATTTTAGATTAATTTATATTACACGTAGAGGTCCTGACCTGAATACACTCTGTTTCATTGAAAGGTGGACAAATCACCCCAGAGGCCAGTATCACTGCTCCCACTGAGGTTTCTATACAGTCGTAACGTGTACAGTTCTCCACCCAGGAGCTCCCTGCCTGCAAACACAACCATGATCACGAGTGCTCAAAAAGAGGAGGGTTGGGCACATGTCGATGTATTTGTTCTTACGGCAAAAAGCTCTGCTGTCCCGTTTTCATCATTAAAAGTACAGGAGACATTTTTACAGGAGCCGCAGCAGACCTGAGGGTCCGTTGACGTTACGTACACCTGGTGCTAAAAAGATGAGCCAAATTATTAAAAAAAGAAGGATTAGCACAGGAAGCCGAGAGGAAGACGAGTAGACGGGGCGTGTGCTACATTTGTTAATGTGGAAACTTACGGGACCACATTTCTGGGAGCAGTTGACGGAGGCAATTTCCATAGCGTAGAAGCCAGAATCTGGATCTTTGTGGTGCAGGCAGTGAACGGCGTAACACATATCTCCTTCAAAGTACTGAACCAGAGACTGGCCTGGGCCCAGTACTGTTACCCCTTGGAAAAGACACACCTCTGCTTTCTCTACACACGCCACACAAAAACAAAGGATGAATAATCATACCATACCGTGATTTATCGCTAAGATCAAGGGAGCGTGTATGATGAGCTGTAGGAGGAGGTAGATGATGCAACATCTAGAGCATATCAATCAGTCTTTGTGCGTGCTCTTGCGCTTGCGTTGCACGTACGGCATGAATGCTGAAGACAGCCGCAGTTGGTGCTACTGTCTGGAACCTCGACCAGCACTTCCCCCTGAGAGACAAACAGAGTGCGGACTTGACTTAACTTGCTTACTTTTTCTTCCTTCACGCAAAGACCTCATGTCACAATATCTCGTTAGGCAGCTTCTTGCTGACTTACCACCTGACAGACGGGGGAAGAGCTGTCCTCGCATTGGCATTCTGGGAGTGACACGAGACAGTGAATGAGAGACGTGGTGTGATGCTAATACGTGACAGGCATGACAACCATAACGCCCACCAGAAACAAATAGGATGTACACAAATGCATGTGAGTGTTTTTGAGTGTGTACCGCAGTGGTGCTGCAGGCAGCAATGCCCAGGGACGACGGTTTGGACTAAAGACAGACCAGGCGCACAGGTCACAGATGAATCACGGCACAGGTTGACATCGCACACTGCATGGGATAAAGTGCGAGCATGACTTTGAAGACACACACACACAAAAACCCACATATGCAAACACACTCACACACTTACTGCAGTAGTACTGTGGACAGCAGCTGTTGGTTGTGTTTAGATCCACGGCCAAAATTTCTTCATGTGAGCAACTCGGAATGGATTCAATACATGACTCACACACTGCTCAGAAAAAACAAAACAAAAAATAGTTGTGTTGCTGTAATTGAGTCATAATAGTGTTGTGAATTGTAATAGTGAAACAAAACCGTTAGCAAACCGCTTACCAAAAACTTCCAATTTCAGTAGTCGACTGATTAAAACTCACCGCAAAGGTAAGAGTAGCAGCAGGATTTTGCGGCCCTGACCTCCACTAGGAACTGATCTTCCCTGCAGTTAGGGGCGGACACAGGAGGGCATGCCATGGCGTCACACTCTGAGAAAGACCAGTCAAAGCCAAACGTTCAGGCCACATATCCCATCAAGACCTTACAACAAAGACTTTGCAGTAAAAAAGTGGAGCATCAAAAGAGTTTTTCACCACATCTGTACTCGGGGCAGCAGGACAGAGCGCTGTAACCGATCACTAATCTGTTCCCGTTATCACAAGGGGGAGCTTCTCTGTCACAGATGGTCATGTTGCACTCTGAAGTTGTGAGGGAGTAAAGAAAAAGAAAGAAATTAAAACGGGTCACATGTCCCTAAAATAGTGTTTGGGGATAAACTCACCACAGATTTTCTTTGGGCAGCAGGCTCCTTCTTGCAACACATCCAGTACATACTCTCCCTCTCTCTCACACAGCGGTATGGGGCTGGAGCTGCAGTCCGGCTCAACAGCCACCACAGAGCCGTTCTCCATACACTTGTACAGACAACAGCCGCGAAAGGAGCCGTTCCACACCTCGCCAGGGGCCCGCGGGTTACCCTCGTTATCTGTGCACACTGGATTCATCACAACCGAGTAAACACACACTGTATGAGTCTAGGGAGTAATTTGCAGTCCAAAATGAGTCCAGACTCTGTGTGTGAGTGGCGTTTTCATCTCTACGGCATGTAATTACTCTGTCACTCACCACAACGATCCTCAGTTACGCAGAAAGGGGAGTCAGCACGATGCAGAATAGTTCCACCGCGGCACACACACTCCTCTCTGATGAAGGAGCACGTAGTCTCCTCGTAGTAATCTCTGTTTAGACAGGTGCGGCTGGCGCAGGTGCTCACACATGGCTGATATTCCTTTCCGGGGGGGCAGCGCAATGCTACAGGATGACAGGCACTTAGCAATGTATGAGCAAATGAAAGACAAGAAAGAGGACATCTGCGTTGGTGTGTGTGACTTGTCAGCATCGGTCCACTTACGACAGAAGTTGTGTCGTCTCCAACTGATGCAGACCTGATGTGTGTAGCAGACCGCCACGTAGGCCGCCAGGAAGTCACACTGGTGATCCTTGTAGTGCAGGTCCCCCGCCCACATGATGTCACAGAAATGCTCTGGAGGAACCTGAAAAAGTCACAAAATGAGTATAATTTGTCAGAAAAGAGTTCATTTTATTCATTTATTTATTAATTTGGACAACAGTTAGAAACCCCAAAACATAATATTCACACTATGAATTACAGACAAATCCTCAAATTGGAAAAAAAAACTGGAATCAGAGAAGCTCCGTATATCGATTTTCTCTTCATTGACTTGTCAATCGATCCACTTACTGGAGTCATGTCAAGTATCTACAGACGATCAGGCTTGTAAAGTGCTGTGTGTTCACTGCAGCTACCTTGCTGTGGCATGGCATGAAGGCTCGCTGGCGCAGCATGGACAGGCAGCTGGAGCAGTCTTCAATAGTGCAGTTGTCTCCGACTCTGCGTGTGTGTTCCGTTTCGTCGGTGGTGTGGACCCTCCAAGCCTGAAGAAAGAGCCCCATGTCCCCCACCTCTCGAACGACTGTACCGTTTGGCAGTTTCAGGTCATCTTCTGGGTTCCCATCACAACAACCTGACATAATGTGCAGACAAATGTTTTGTTTAAGTGTATTTGTGTATGTGTGTGTGTGTGTGTGTATGTGTGTGTGGTTAACTAAACCAAATGTCTCTCAACATCTCAAATTGTCACATCCAATAAGGACTCAAGTCAAAGTGATGCTGCTGTTTAAACATTAAGCCCTCGGGTGCTGACAGCTGGCATGAGGCTGCTGCTGATGTAATCAAAGCTTGTGGTGTTCCTGTGGACTCACCACAAAGGCCTCGCGTGGGCACAGATGCATTATAAGGAGTGATGTACTGCAGAACCATGATGCCAGTGCTGTGATACCACTGTATGCTGACCCCGCCCGGTGTGTGGATCAGGTACATGCTGCCTGTGTCTTCCACATAAAGAGAGTGACGGGAAAATGGAAGTCTAACAGGTCTGTAGTTCACTGTCACCTAGAGTCAGACACAAGAACCACATTATTTACTTGGGATAAGTTCAACTGTAAGTAAACAGTAAATCAGATTCAGAGACTCACCTTGCGATCCAGTCGGTTGATAATGATTCTGTAGGAGGAGGTAGTAATGTTCAGCTTTCTAAAGCACAGACCAGATGTTCCACCAGTAGGAGTCTGCAGGGGAGTGAAATAGGATAATGTAATAATACAAGATAATGTTTGTTGAATGAACAACGTGATATCAATACAAACACAATTGTCGGCAGTGAAAAGAGGAGATGAGAAAGTACTAACCGTTCGTCTGATGGAGTTTACACTCTAAAAAGAAAAGAACACATTTTTAAAAATAGTTTTAAGATGTCTAAGATAAAGTAATAATGCAGCATTTTATTCCAGGCGTTACCTGGCTAGTAGGACATTTCACTACAGTGCCAATAATAGTTTCTTGAGGCAGGTTAACCAGGATGTAGGAGCCGTTGTCATACAAGGCCACATTGTTGCCGTCAAATGTGATGACGCGCAGGTCTGACATCACGGTGCAGCGACCTGGTAAAAAGCTAAATGAGTCAGTACAATTGAAGAAGACAATTGCAGTAAACGACGGATTACAATCCCTACACCTCCTTAATGCAGACTCAAAGAAAAAAGTGTGTGTTTTTTTTAACATAAATCAAATTTACAGGGGCACTGCCACAGGGGACAGCAGGCGTCTGTGTTGATGAGGATGGGCAGGCCCAGCAGGCTGCACCGGGGCTGAGTGGTGTTGTAGCGGCAGTGTAGAGACGAGTTATGAAGCAGCAGCTCCCCATTGAAACAGATGAGCTCAGCACACTCATCGATGCGGTAAGAGTATGGAGGCTGTGGGGAAAACAACAAACATTTTGAATTCCAAAGCATGTTTACATGTTTGGCTCTCGTTCATAGCCATCTTCTACACAATTGTATACAGTGTTGGCCACCTGTAAATATAGAAAGGTTACGGTTATATTTCTAAAAGTAAAAAAAAAAACTATTGATATCTGAATTTCATTTAACTGCTCCAGTTTCAAGATCCTGATACTTTTCATGCTTGGTCACCATCATGTTGTCCTTACTTACTGGCACACTTAACAATAAACAGAACTCTGACTAGTCAAAATGTCCAGAGTGAAATATTCACTTAAGTCATCAATAATTAGGTGTCCATTAATTTCAACTGACAAATGCATTTTTTATGTATTTGTGTGCAAGTACAAAACGTACTGTGCAGGGAGTAGTGGGCAAGAGGAGAGGATGTGTGGTTGATGCTTCCTTTGTTACAGAAGAGGTTCGCGGACTGGTAGTCATTTCTGTGGACGTCGGCTCAGTGGTAAGCTCGACGGTTGTAGGAAATGGTTCTGAGGTTGTCTCAATAACTGAGGCGTCTGTTGGGGTCGTAGTCTCAATCTTGATGGTCGTGTCACCGAGTGGAGGCTGAGGAGTGGCCGATCTTTCGGTAGTGGTTTCAGGGGCAGAATCGGCAGAGGTTGAGACAGCCGCCGTGGGTGGTGGCTGTGCGGAGGGGGAAGTTAGAGGAGCTGGAGTTGAAGTCACCGGGGATGTTGGCGATGGCGTCGACAATGTGGTGACGCTGGTCGATGTAGAAGTGGAGGGAACGGTGGTGAAAGAAAGAGTAGAGGGGGGTTGAGGGGAAGCAGTAGTGGCGACTGTAGTAGCCTCAGCGGGTACAATGGAGGGAGCTGCTGTGGTGCTGGTTGCGGTCTCCCTTGTGGTTACCGTAGTTTGAGTGAGGCTCATCCCGGTTGTCTCTGGCTTGGTTGAGGGAGTGAGAGTGGTAGAAACAATAGCGGTGGGAGTAGTCGTTAGCGGAGTGGTGACACGCTCTCTTGCTGAGGTCGTACTGGAGGTGGTGGGCATTGTGGTGGTTGTAGAGGGCCTGACTGTAGTGGAGGAGGTAGTTGTTGCTCGAGAAGTAGCAGTGGAGGTTGTGGTAGTGGTAATGGTGGTGGTTGTGGTTCTAGGCCTTGTGGTAGTACTAGTAGTAGATGACGCAGTGGCAGTCGTTGTTGATGGTGCTGCAGAAGTCCTGTTAGACCGCGTTACGTATGCAAAGGGTGTTGGAGTTGGGTCAAGAGACACACCTGATGGAAACAATTAATATTGAACGACACATTTTGTATTGATTTCAAGAATACCAAATGTATTGCATCAGAAGCCATAAATGCTCACAGTCTTCTGCATAGACACATCTTCTGGTGACTTCATCAAGGACCATGTTTTTGGGACAACGTGGGAAGCAGCCTTCCACACTGCAAGACACACAACAAGATTTTAGCACCTGAATGAATCATAGATAATGTTGATTATATAATGACTGCTTTGAATGAACCGAGCCTCTTACGGGGGCAGGAACTGGCACCGGGTTGCATCTGGGTCACCGCACGTGTGGACACAGGGGCTAGAACAGGCCTGGTAGCGCCACTCACACATCATACGGTACGGTATCACAAAATTACTCTCTGCCAAAGGAGAGGAAAAACCCCTAGTTGGTTATTTTTTGTGCACATGTAATCCCACCTGCGTATGTCGGTCGGGTACACGCTTAAGTTTCTGACCCTCCAGTGTGAAGCAGCTGCTTGCTCTGAAGCCCTCTGAAGCGTTGTAAGGTTCAGCTTGTGCAGCAGCGCGTGTCAGTGTCAGAAAGACGCCAGGTTGGCCGACGAGCTCGAAGGAGGTGTGACCAGGTAGAAACAGTCCCTTGTGCTGGATGAAGGTGGCTCTGAGACTGAACTCCGGCCCTCGACTCCAGCGCTCCAGCTGAAGACTTCGTCCTGACACAACAAGGAAATAGTTCGGTCTCTCTGCAGACTCCAGTGACACGACAGGGACACCTGTGAATATAAGCGATCGGAGGTCAATTCACCGCAAATAAAACATGATTAGTAGTGTGTGATTGTGTGAATGTGGACGCTCACGAGATGTTCTCTCCTTCTGCAGGCCTGCTGTGATCATGAAGTTGAACAGTAAACCCGGGGCAGGCAACTGCCCTGGTCTCTCTCTCACCAGAGGAAACACTGAACTGCTGCTACGATTCACTCCAAACATGGTGTCATTATAAGCAGCACTCATCAAGGAGAATGGGCCGTCACCTAGCTCTACGGGA
Source organism: Apeltes quadracus (assembly GCA_021346845.1). Taxonomy (NCBI): domain Eukaryota; kingdom Metazoa; phylum Chordata; class Actinopteri; order Perciformes; family Gasterosteidae; genus Apeltes; species Apeltes quadracus. The sequence continues at coordinate 11,086,735 of CM037935.1, forward strand.
AGAGAAAGAAAACTGACGTAGTTTAGAAATGACAATCAACAAAGAAACTCTCTTAAAACAACAAACCCTCACTTATACGTACCTTGATTAAAGTATTCACAATCGTAGGCTAAAAGAGAGCAAGAAAGTAAAGAAGTTATAAAACATTTGAACAGCTTGAGGTTTTATGCGACAAACATGGATATATAAATATATATATATATATATAAATATTGGTGTTTGCAAAGAAGGACTGCAAAAAGTGGGTGAAAGAGATAAGCAGGGGTCACATCTCTGAGCAAATAACAATAGGGGCATGCGTGTGTGTACTCACGACAGACAGAGGGCGATCTCCAGTGAATGGTGACCCCCTGTTGGCAGCATTTGTGTGCATATGCAGCAATGGACGTACACAGACACTCACAGTCCCCCCCACGGTTACAATTGCAAGTGTCTGTCAGGCAGTTCCTATAGAACCAGGCCACATCCACCTGGAGGGTTTGCACAACATATTTTTATGGTCACACACAAACACACAATCCTAAAATGAAGCGGGCGACTCTTTAGGGGGTGAGTAGCCTTCAATTATTCAGACGGGGAAGGAGTGATGAGATATCAGCACAAAAGAATGTGGGTCAACCTCTGGTGCAGAGGGGATCAGATGAGCGCTGTGACACACAGACAAAACACGTCAACAATGACTTGTTCTCTCCAAAGGCGAAGTGAACCGGCCCTCTGTGTTTTTGACTCGCTTACTGCAATGCGAAAAAACAGCACACTTCATCATCATCAAAACTTTGACATGCAATATTACCTCACCGTTTTGATGTGTATCGATTAGGTGGGGTGCTGCAGAGTGAGCATAACATTAAGGTTTCCTGGAGTAATTCAGACACTTATCTTCTATAGAAATCTCAAAGAACATTGTGCTCCAACACAGTCTGCTCCAACACTGTATCATACAATCTAAATTAAACATATCTTACCTATCAATACTGAATGCATTTCAGCAACGATAGTTTATCATGTAGCAACCACTTCATTTTTATCTTTACTTTTTACTACTGCATATATATGCTACTTTTTTATCTTGTTTTTACCAAGTCTCTTGTTTGCCCTTTAATCTTTGCTGCTGAGAATTTACCCAATGTGGAAGTAATAACGGATTATCTTGTCTTATTTTAAAAAACTATACAGCAGGGTGACTGGATTGTGTTCTCTCTGAAAAATTGGGTTTCTTTTAAGAAAGCAAGCCTTACGAGCTCTCTCCAATTATGATGTGACTACAGTCCACCAGCAAAGCCACTAAAATAGGGATTTTTGGATAACTTCATTGGCCTTTTAAAATATTGCTTCCCTTCCTTCTGTTTTTATAAGAAAGCCAGAAGTAACAGTCTTATGTCACTTGTCTTGTCTGAAAACAAAAATCAGTGCCGTGACAATAATCATATTATGTACAAAACACATTTAATGCATCGTGTAACAAAGGAATTGTAAAACAAATATACATGGTTAGTTCTTCTATGTCCATTATAGTAATGTCTGGGAGTGTCAATGTTATCTTTAGCTACCGTTATTATGTGGCGGTGCCTTTGCATACTGTATTTACATAGCTCCATCTGCTGGCAACATAGAGAAATAAAAAACTGTAATAAAGCACAGTGCGTTTAGGAAGAGCGTGTTCACTGGAATCAGTTTGGAGTTATTTCCCTTATCCGCTCACCAACCCTCACTCCCGTGCTGTGTCTGTGTGTATGCATCAACTTTAACGGCACTCACCACGTTGTGACAGGGTGCAAAGACATCGCTGTACAGGAGAGCACACTCCCTCTTGGCGTACGGCTGTCTGCCTAAATCACCTTCACACGGTCTCTCGACTACGTAATCACTTTCGCACTGAAACACACAAAACACACACACGGAAGGTGATTGAGTGTCTGATAACTCTTAAATATCACAGTGGACTCGAGGGAGACACATAAATTAAAGGAGCAAAAAGAGAGCAGGAGAGGAGTGAATCAGTGAGGGCAGGGCTGATTTCCAAAGATGGAAAGAGGAGAGAGGGTGAGCGAGGAATCAATGGAGTGGAGGAGCTTGGCTGACTCGTACCTGTCCCAGGGCCCAGCTGTCTCCAAAGGTCTGTGCATTGTTGACTTCCATCTGGCTGGAGGTGGTCATATCATTCACGGTCACGCTATCAAAATTTCCGCACAGCCCACTGAGAAGGCCCTGAATGACAAAGAAAAGACAATGAGCCATGTGTTTATAGCTCTTTCATAATAATTTATAATATTGGTATGCATATGTAAATATCAAAGAAGATTAAAAAAAAATATTCTGCAACATCTACTCCTGGTCCAGACCTTCCACTGAGGTCCGGCTCTGATGTGAACAGTCGTCTTCCGGTCCCAGAGGATGGTCAGGTCCTGATTTGAGAAGTGAACCACAGTGTAGTAGCCGGTTCTCCAAAGCTCAAACTCTGATCCTCGACCTACAACAGTCGACGGGTTCTAAGGCAAAACAAAAGAAGGAGATTGTTATTAGCAGATTTCACTGGATTTGTATTGCTATATTTCATTTACCCGTTTGTCAGACAAAAAAAGACACATGTACATGAATAGATTTGTAAAGACAGAGCGTGACTGTGTGGGTTAGGCGCATACAGGGATCCCAGAATTGTCGGTGAAGTAGATCTTGGTAAGTCCCACATGAATGACCAGTATTTTCATGCACACAATGCCGCTCTCATAGCAGTCCTTGTTTTGGGCAACAATGGACACCTCGGTTTCTTCTGAACTCTGGTGGAAGGGAAAGACAAAATATTACTCTTGTGAGGGAGGGAAATCTGACAAGTACTCTCATCTCTGTCCTGAGAACACAACAGTTTTTTCACCATTTAACTTTTATTTTAGCCACAGCAGCCAGAAACGATAAATCTGAACACCCCAAAATAGATTCAAATTTATTTCTACCTGTTCAGTGTCATTCTGGGTGCATGGAGGCTGACAAGAAGAAGAAGCACCTCTAAGCAATCAAGACACAGCTCCGACCTGCTTCCTCATTATTTACAGGTCTGCACGGTGGTCGGCAGCCTGTTAGCTCTGAATTGGAAAGCCTGTTCTGCTAATTCTAATTCTATATCCCTGGGAGAGCAGGAGTCCTGGGGTTTGAAGTGAACACTAGTCTCTTTGTGTTGCCAGAGCTTTGAGCATCGTGTGCTAGCATTACCACGGCGGAAACCCCACAACACACAAACACACACTTGAACACACCTTAATCTGCATTAATTCAAAACTTGGACCTACTTTTCCTAAACCAAACCAGTCTTGGGTTAGGAAAGACTGGTTTATGTCATTGCATTTGCAAAAGCTGGACTTGTAGAGATCCAAACACAAAATGACTCTACTCACTTTAAGCAGGTAGACCTGACAGTCGGAGTAGTAGTCATACTCAAGGCCATCAAAGGTGTGGTAGTGCCTGTCGCTGTAGACAGTACACACTGCTGGACATGGTGAGTAGCTGCAGTTAAAATATCCACGATGACACACACTGTGGAGTTGGACAGGCAGATGCACATGAGAAGAGTAAAGAGAAACTCATTGTACTATAAATTATACCATTTTCTGCTCTGGGAGAGTTTGTTGAAACTGACTTAATATTTGCAGAATTACATATGCAGGAACACATTTTTTCAGTCTGGTGTTCCATCTATAGGAAAATATTAAATGAGTGCGGTAAAGGTATGTACCATTTGTAACATGGAGTTTCCACAGTTTCTCCAGGCAGGTATTCCAGGCCCAGCCAGGCACATGGGCAGTTCTCTGGATAGTAGCACTTGCTGTGGTGCCGCACCAACCTTCATAGGTAGAAATATTACTTAAGTAGGAGTTACAGAACATGCAAAAACACAGTTTAAAACACATACTGCAGTAAGCTAATTTCACAGTTCTGTGAAAGGTTATTGTTTTATACTTTAGTTGTGGAAGTAAGTAAGGAAACCTTCCACTTTATGTAGTCAAGGTGCCCTTTAATGAAGGTTTTAAATTATAAACCGACACAAGCATTCACAACCGAACACTCTTCGTCAGTTATTCTGGAATAAAAAAGAACATGTCATGGCTATACCTGTGGTTTTGGTCATTGAGTACAGATACCACTGAATAGCTTCCAGGCAGCCTCAATCAAGTTCTGTTATTACAGCATGAAAATCCACTTGCACAGACTTGACAGAGTTTTCTAATCCATTACAATCACCATATGCGTAGCTTCCTTAAGGTCCTTTTTGTTTTGCCAAAGTTGCATTATTCTAGCATGATGCCTCAGTTGCAACAGGGGACTACAGCAAAGATATGGTGACTCTATTTAAACACACATTTTTACACAATCTTCTAGTAGTTGTTGATTCTGAAATGAACAGAAAAAAATCAATTTCAACTTCAAATTCAATCAACATTTTACACGTTTTGCTGTGGGTAGTGGAAAAACAATGTTTATGGATTTTTAATAGACAACAATATTAAGGCAGTAATTGCGTATTTACCCAGGAGGGCAGACACAGCCAGGGATGCATGGTGTGCTGGGAGAGCAGGTGAGGTTCAACATTAGGTTACGGCAGGTAGGTGAACAGGCCACGCCTCCTCTCTGCTCGCCGCAGCTGTGGTACACTTTACCCTCTGGACACTCCCCAACCTCTACACTATCTGGCTCTACGTGCACGCACACGCACACACACACACACAATTAAGAAGATCAATTCCCCAGTCGCCTTAAACATCAAACACTACAGCCAGTCATGGGAAACGAGCTACAAACACAGACATAAGGCTCTTGATTTCAGCAAGAGGGACACAGCCTGAAACGGCACTTTGTTGTCGGAAAGAACGAGAGCAGCAACTGAAGGGAGGTGGGGGAGTGTGGAGAAGTTACCTTTTTCCTCTGGCACACACTCCATCTTCCCATTTCTGCAAAGGCTGTTGGAGGAGATAGGAAGGGAGAGGAAAAAGGGGTGAGTGTTTGGGAACAAGAGTAACCGTATCTAACTAGTTTAAGAGCTCCGCTTTTCATTTGACAATCAGCGTTAATTGCTTTCTCAGATGTCTTCAGACGGAAAGGGTGTGTGAGGATGTTACACTGTGTCTGATTAGCAGAGCAGCTAAAGTGAAGTTCAAGGCCAGCTGTGACTCACCAAGGGCCGGAGGCGCTGAAAGTAACCTCCCCTGGCTGTGACAGCCCCCCCATGGAATAACAGTGACACTGAGACCTGAGGAGAAACTCGTCACTTTATTCTAATTACATTTACTATGGATGAGGCTTCCTCTGTTGGTGTATGTGTGTTCCAGCCAAATGGCGATTGATGACCGTTATTAGGATGATGTACGAGGTGGCAAAGTCTTACAGTTGCACACAGCGCTGGCGCACGTCGTCATGGTAACTGCCGTTTGGACAGCCGCACCCCTCGGCACAATCGTCCGGGTTACACGCCTCTTTGCTAGACAGAGCACGGCAGGAACGCCCACAAGACGACACACAGGAGTGGTACAGCATGCCTCCAAGACACACCACTCCTTTGTAAACGCACACACACACCCATATGTTATATACTGGCCTCGAGGCAATCATGTTTTACTCAATGCGCACTGTGTCAGTGATATAAGAAATCAATGGACCGGACAGGCAATGAGTTTTTATGATTCTGAACCAACACTCAATCCCCACATATAGGGGGATTGATATATTATATTATATATATATATATTACATATATTTGTAATATCTGAACAATTTTGGGCTGTACATGCAAAATCATTTTAAAGTGAATATAAAAGCAGCCCAGTTAAATACTCACCACATTCAGAGACATGTGATCTGAAATCAACGTTGACTCCATGTTTGGAGCAGAGGTAAGCGTAGTGAGCCAGTGCTGTGCATAAACAGCTGCTTCCACAGCGACAGGCCTGGTAGCGGCACTGCTGCTGGTAGATGTTTGGACTGATGTAGCCATGACATGCGACAAACACACTCCCAAGAAGCACCTCACACTGGGATGCATAAAAAACTAGAATATGTACACACAAAATAAATCGTCAGCTGCACGCTCAAGATCAGACTTGTTTGCTCTATTTCAATTTTTGTACTTTTTATTCACAAAACACTTATATAATGTGATATTTAAAAGGTTAAATACAATATAGAAAACATCAAGGGGAAAACATTCAGCTCCCTCCAGCCAGTTGCAACTTTGATAAAGTTTTTATAGTGAAATGAAAGAAGGTATCATACAGATAACTTCTCACCTAAACTTTAAGAATCATTCATTCTTCATCCATTGGGGGCTTTCAAAGCAAGCAACCGGAATAAATAGAAACTGTTTGTCCAACAAAAGCAGCTCAAAGAGGGGCTCTGTGTTAGGCTGCATCACTTGTTGCCAGTTAGGATACAGTACAAAAAGTTCCAATAGTTTAGAACCCTTGGTTTAGTTTTAAATGTTAGGTTATAATATTCAGGATATCCAGGTGTATATTTTACTCTGTAGAACTATGGTCTTTAAGCCCATTGTATCATCCTCGTGTGAGGTATTCTGTAGCTTCATAAATGTGAGGTCACCCCTCCCCCTTTCCATTGTCTTACTCAACATAAACACAGCAAGTACCCCTAAAACATTAAAAAGTAATTATTACCATTGTGCTGGTTCATCTCACATGGATCTACGATGGGCAAGTTGACTGGAGCAACACAAGCAGAAGAAACCTTCCAAGAATTGGCATGAAGCTGAGGTGTTCCCTCTATCATTCCTGCTGGGGACCTGCACACACACACACACACACACACACACACACACACAGAGTCAGGTATAATTATATTTTAAACATTGTTCTAGAAGTGGCAAATACTTGCTCACAGGAAGTCATCTCGCAGATTGCCATTAAAGGTTCCACAAAGGCCCAGCGTCTGTCCATGCCACTGGCTGCCCAGCTGCAGATAGACCCGCCCCCCTCGACCATCATAGTGCAGCCTCAGACCAACGCCTGTCTTCAACTGTGTGAACACAGAGGTAAGCTTCTGCACTTCCAAAGCATCTACAGACCCAGAAACAAACATCAAACCCCCTGATCAAAGTACTGTTTAGGAAGGAAAATGTAATAACGTATTAGTTAATAGTTACTTCAGCGTATTCCGACTGCATTTGAATTGTAACATAAACCTGTGGTTTATCAAAAAGCTATTGTGATTCCTACCATCAACATATGGCAGGACGGGCACTGGGTTAACACCAATTATCACCTCCCCCTCTCTGGTCAAAGTGATCTGTCGACTCACGTCTTCATCCAACACCACTGTCACTGACTGAATGCACACCTGCTGCTGTAGATACACAGAGGGATGGTTATGTCTCCGGAAAATGAAAACTGCTTAGTGAGTGAGTGTGTGCGTGCGTGCGTGAAAGTAATCATGGACGCTACCTGTGCACAGGTACTGTATTGCAGCGTGACGGTGAATCTGCCGCCTGGTGCGGCTCTTTACCAGGACGTACTGACATGACCCCGGCTGGAGGAACATCCTACCGTCAAATGTTGTCACGAACACGTCACCTACCACCGAACACTCGGCTGAGAAGTGTGAAGAGAAGAGGTATGGTAATTTATCCAAATCCACGGTTTACACTTCAGTTACCGTTCTGTTCTAAAAAAGCGTAAACTAACCCGTGCAGTTGTTCTCGGTGCAGTTCCACACTCCTCCCATGCACACACTAACAAGAAACAAACAGTAGGTTAAGAACACATTGGTAAAAACGGTTGAGCCCCTTTTTATCGGACCAATAAAATAGAGATGCTATAGATGTCCATGTAATGTGGTGTCTGTTTGGATCGTAAATTTAGTTTATACAGTAGATATATAAGTCTAATCGTCATTTTGCAACCTTTGCCTCGACCTGAGCATTAGGGAAACCTCAATAAATTGAAAGTTTAGTCTTCCTTTCTCAATGTTGATGATAGACCACAAACAGTTGCCTAATTTTGCTTATCCGGACGTGTATATTTATAAGAATCCCCAGGTGGTGTTAGGCTACATATGTTTTTTTCTGAAAGTAACCAACCAGTTAATTTATAGTTAATGAGAACCCTTACCAAACACTACATCCTTGTTGAAGCACATGTCCTTGCACATATGAAGTCCCATGGTAAACACATGGACACTGAGAAACAGGAATACATGTTCCGTTTTGTAGGATAAGACCTGTGGGAAATATTGTTGAACGTTTTAGAGAAGGTTTAGAGTTCAAATAAAATAACATTATTTGACAGTAATTTGTTGATAATTAGATACCATCAGGACAGTAGCAGCCATCCAGACAATGCAAGTTGGTTCCTAGACACTCCTTCTCAAATGTACAGGTGGGTGGACAACAACTGATACAGTCCCTATATACAAAACTCTCCTCACAGCCATCATCTACATACAAAGACAAACACAGTTTTTGGTCAGGCAGATAACAGGAGAAAACGTGGACCTAATATGAAAGGACATGGAGATTTAGTCAAAACTCACTACAAGAAGGGAAGCTGTCTCTCCACTCTCTTACTGGGTAACCAACATGTGAGCAGGCTCTGGTGTACTCAACTAAGGCCTGACAAAACGTTTCCTCGTCATCAGATCTGAAATGAAAAGAGGGTAAAAAATCCACATACGAGTTCTTGAAAACTGCATTCTTTTATTTGAAAAGTATCTACAACTAAGTCTGTACTGTAACAAACTATGGAATGTTCATTATGTAACTCTGTAATTATGTAAAGACAGGCAGAAGTTGTATAGTCAAGTCGTATCGACAGTGTTGTTAACTTACACACAAAGGTCGGACACGCAGCTGGCCACAAAGGGATTTGGGTCAATTTTTTCATGACAGGACAGAAATGGGAAGAAGAGAAGGGCACTGCATTTCTCTATGGCATCCTGCACACATTAACAATAAATACAGCATGATATGAATGTAACGTGTAAAGAAAACGAACACGGCTGCAGCTATGACTCACAATGTATTTGAATCACAAGAAAACCAACTTTATCAACTCTATTTTCTGTCGAGCTGTGAAATTATTGACATTGTTTACTATGCTGACAGACAACGGAGTGTACGCCAACATGAATACAGAGTGGTTCTCACGTCCATGTCTGACTCAGAGTGGCAGGGCCCATTGAAGTCAAGGTCTACTGATGGACAGGCTCTCTCGTGAGGCAGGTCCACTGCCCAGCTGTTAGCAAACACTGAGGGTTCATCAGTGCGAATGCCTGAAACACACAAGCAATACACACGTCTGCACATTCGCCACAGGTAGCAGATAAATCAATTGTTGAGTCAATGGGGTCGACACACTGTACAGTTGATGCAGTATTCAAACATTAACACAAGTATTTATTTTTCTATATTGTCATCAAGCACTTTTACATTAAACATAAAATAGTGTTTTTTGTACTACAATAAAAATGCAATTCGCAATATTTTAATCATTTCTGTCATATGCATTGAATATATTTTATATATTTTGTCTTGTTAATTCTGTACACATGACATCTATTACATGTTCATCCCTCCTCTCCCTGAGGTTCCCTCCTTTTTACTCCCTGTGATTCCTGTGACGGCGTGAGGGGTTTGGGACAGAGGATGTTGCATGTGTACAGATTGTAAAACCCTCTGAAACAGATTTGTAAATTTTGATTTTGGGCTATTACAATTAAATTTAAATGATTTAACTGACCATTAGGAGGAAATGTAATAAAATGGTGTTTATAAATGTGCCATGTCTATTGTAATTTTATACTCAAAGCATTTCTACTTGTTTATTCTCTCAGTCTCAGCTCATCTTTGCCCTTCTGGACAGCTTTCTGCTCAAAACGAATATGGGTACAGCAGTTCATATTTCTGGTCATCTGAGGAAGAATTCTTGCTCCTAACAGCCATTCAAATCCAACCTATCAGTTCTCCTCTATCATTCCACTCTGTTCTCCTGCTCCCACTGCTCCTATAATGGCCACAATCAGTGTTGAGTGTATAATAATAATAATTGAGGTGCATGGGTGCTGAGAGAAGGGATAAGTGGATGGGAGGGTCGGTCAGGCTGGCCTTACCACGGGCAGTGGTGAGGTCATCGCCGGCGAGATGGTTGAAGTTACCACATAGGCCACAGGGGCCCCCCAGGTGCTCCTCACTCATTTTCAGGTAGACGCCCGAGCCTCCATCCCAGGCCAAAGAAAATCCCAACACACTCTTCACCAGCAGGTAATCGGCCAGTCGCTCAATAAACACACCGCCAACAGTCTGAGGCAGACTTAACCTGACATTATGAGGACAGACAAGTCAAGAGAATGACCGAGAATAGCATCTTTTTTAAAAAAAATGCTCATAATAATGCATTGGTTGTTTTAAAAAAAGAAATCACCACAATGTTTTTAATTTTCCCCCAAAATGTGTGCATCATTGCTCTTTCTATAACAAAAGCAACACACAAACACACACACACAACACACACACACACACACACACACACACACACACACACACACACAAACAGACCTGTGGCCTCCCTGGTGGACCTGATATCCAGAGATGTGGATCTCCTCCTCATTGGGGAAGAACAGACTGAGAGCTCTTGGGCAGGAATACACACTTCCGTCACAAACTCTACTGTTGTGGACCTGACAAGTCAAGAAAAATAGGATGGAAAAAAATAAAGGGTAACGGGGGGAAAAGGATCAAAATGGATAGCTGTACCGAGGATTAAAATACGTTTCTCTCCACAGAAGTACATTGTCATGTATCTAAAAACTGTGGGCATGACAGACATCATCTACAGGAGGTAACGGCTATATCATATAAGAATGAAGGGGAACATGTGGTATGCCAAACACAGCACATTTAAAAATAAACCAACAGAATATGAGAAGTAACTGCTAATTAGCATGCCATGTACTGTTGTAAAACCCTTATAAGAATCATGTCTGTCAAAGGATTTTTGTTTGATCTTGAATATAACTGAGTTTTAGCTTCTTAATGTGACTCCTGGATTATTTTTGTTTAAAAGTAAGCATAGTATTATTGTAATACAGTTAAACCACCCTGATTATATAATTATTATACTATGGTTTACATTTGAATGGGCAATATTAGTCTTGTAGCTCTTACCCACACCGTGTACTGGGGTGCAGTGGAGTGGCAGTCTTGGGCCAGAATATAAGAGCAGGTTCCAGGGAAGTAGAAGTATATTCCATCAAAGGTTTCATAATGGTGTTGACCCCACGACCTGCAGATCCCGTCTCTATCCTGGCCCTGGTTAGGTACTGATGGGAAGGTGGACAGTTCACTCAGACAGTTTTATGTAGTGACGCAAATAATTTGCTGTCAAACTGAGAGATCAGACAGCCTATCTTTTTTCCAATAATCTTTATCACGTTATTTATTCAAACTTAACAGCGGAAAATGAATACCCAAAATGTTCTAAGGTAAAGCCCTTAGTTGTGTGCTAAATATGTGCATTATTTATCTCTCTTTTAGGATTTAATTTACAGGCCTCAGTTCAATTGCAGGACCCTAAAGAAACAGGTGTGCTGCTACTAAATTAGATTGCTGAAAATAAAAACTCTCCTGTTTCAGAATATAGAATCCAGAACCTTCATCACTCAGCCTTTAACCTGTTGCCGTATCACAAGTGATCTTGTAACTGCTGCTATGGGGAGTACAGTGTTTGTGTAATCGACGTGTAGGTGTGTGTGTGTGTGTGTGTGTGTGTGTGCGCGTGTGTGTATCAACAAAGATAAAATATGTGGGGAAATCTCAAATTGAATACTGGAGTGTGTGCACTTAATAAACCTTTGTTGAATGATTCGGTGAGTCCGATGCCATACACACACACGCACACACACATACACACACACACACGCACACACACACACACACACACACATTCTCATACACATTCCTGTTTAATTGAGTATGTAACTGTACACTGGATGCTGAAAAATATGTGAGCCTCTTAACCAACGAGTCCGTTATATACCAGAATTGGTGCCTGTCAACCTTCAACGACGTTGTCATGTGGATAACATGTCTGATCTGACAGCAAAGGAATCTATAGACGTGTGTGTGTGTGTGTGTGTGTGTGTGTGTGTCTTACTCACTGATCTGGCAGCGGTCTCCCAGAGCCTGGAACTGAGCACAGTCACACACACCACCCTCCTGACACCAACCACCATTGAGGCAGCCACAATATTCTGGAAAAAACACAAACAAACTTGTTTTTAATCTCCCCAGTCCACCAGAGTAATAATGGCCTTAAGTATCTGTGAATGGGTCGCTTCTCAAGTAGCATATTTACCTGAAGAGGAATCTCTGGCTGTGTAGTTGTGTAAAATGCTGCGTGACAGAGCACCCTCCGACAGCAGCGGTCTGTAAGTCTGGGAAAAAGATAAACAATAAACACCAAGAGTAGTTCCTTACACAAGTGCTACGTTTTAACAGCATCGGCAACACAGTGCTGTGCCGAGTTAACTCGCTGCTGTAAGTTGAAAGTTGCGTCAGTGGGAGAAAGTGTATGTGTGTCTCATTCTTCACAAAGACAGCTTTGTGCCAGTTAGGGTGGTGTGCGCTTGTGGGTGCCCTGAACTCCTCTGGTTCTCTTAGGTGTAGTGTACCAACCTCCTCCCCAAGGAGATCCCGTTTCCTCCGAAGTGCATTAGCCCTTCTGCGCACACACACACAAACATGCACATTAGTAGGAAGAAACGGTCAGAGGGGAGACTTAAGTGCACTTTACACCACTTGAATCCGGACTCTACACGGGTCTTAACTGAACCCTCCCTCGCACAAGTGCGATTGCTCATATGCCATCTCTGTCACACACTCCAGTGACACAAACAGAAAGTGTGTTAATAACTACATTTACAATATAAAAGATTGTGCGAATGACATGTGAAATATCATTTAGATAAAACATGTTTAGACAAAATGACCTATATTTTATCCACTCTAGTATTGTCGGGAAATACTTTTTGTATTTTCCTTTCTTTCTTTCGTACCTCTGTATTCTTTCTTCAACCACTGAAAGTCGGCTCTGAGCTCCTAAAGACAAAGTTGTACAATTAGCATAAGATTTATAAAAAAATGTAGCAGTTATTAATTGACAATGTAGTTACATGTCAAGGGGTCAGAAACATCTGTCAACAAAAATCTGTCATTTGTAGTAATAACTTAACTTAGCAGTTATGCAGATGCCATATTAGTACACAACAATAGGAAGGGTCAGCACGGGCCAAAAGAATTGACTAAAACCATGGTAATCTATAGAACAGACCAGATTAAGATCCATCTGTGTTTTTTAATGCAAAAAAAAAAATTCAAAACGTTGGAGCAAACGTTGTTACAGGACTATTAAAACAATTTGTAAGAACTAAAACAGTCAAACTCACCCTCCAGTAGCAGCAAGTGGGAGATTGCAAACGACATAAGAAGAAATCGTTTCACTGTCCACTTTAGGTTCATTTCAGAGTCCGAGAGGAGGTTCCGTCGAAAGGTTAACGGTGCATCTCAATTGTCCCGTGAGGAAAGCGTTTAAGACGTTCGGTTGCACCGGAACGATGCTTGGTCGTACCTGTGAAACCTACCCGGTGATGATGACAACCCCCCTCCCCGCCCCACCGACCCCCCCCCCCCCCCCCCCATATCAGATCAGGTGACGAGGAGACCTGTGTGGGCAGGTGCGCATGCGCACTGCTCTCTGTGACTAGCTTACAACACCCTCAGTCCTTCGTCACATAGGCTTTCACGCTAACGCTAATGTGACCAAAGGCTGACGTTGAGAGAACTTTTTGGGAACCTTAAATTGTTAGCTGGGTATAATATTATATATATATATATATATATATATATATATATATATATATATATATATATATATATATATAATATAATCGCTTGACATAAAATAAAGTAACTGTTAGACCAAGAATGACTGTGGCGCCACTCATCACTGCAATACAACCACGGAGCTTTAGCAAGAAAACAAACGTGAACACTGGAAAATATAACGTTATATACCATAATGTAAGCATTTATAGTTTCGAAGGTCAAACCTCAAAGCAGCTCATGTTACGTTAATGCCAACGTTAGCTGACAAGTAACGTTAATATCCATTAAAGGAGCAGGCTAGCTAACATGGGTTAGCTGCGCAAATCGTTTTTAAAAACTAGCAAAGCGCCTCCATGAATGTTAACTGACCTGTGTATTGTTAGCTTTGGTTTTTCCAACTCCAAATAGTTTCGTAAGTTAGTCAGCAAACGTTACGTTAATAATGTAATGTTTATTTTGAGCATTGAAGAAAGCTGAGTTTAGTAATTAACTACGCTAACTTAGCTATGAGTTATGTTTTCTTTCTCTGTGTCGTGAAGCATGATCACACCCACCCAGTAATCTGCAAAGGATGGTGATTCTTCGTCTGTTCTTCGGCCAGTTTGTGACGCTGAAGAGTTTTATCTTGGCACCTCTCTAATTGGAGGCTAAACTCAAACTCTAACCAGTGTACTCTCATACGTTATGAATGTAATTGTAAAACGAAATTGCTTTGGAATAAAAATGGAAATTTATAACACATACATTTCTGTTAGGCAAATTGATAACTAAACCATTGTTTAACCATGAATATGTATATAATTATGTTTCAGCTGTAGCGTGTATCAGCACAGAAAAGAATGACACTTAAATTCAAAAATCCTCTCATGGTTTATTAGCACTGTACAGAGTGAAACATTTTTGTTTAACACTGTGTTGGAGTTTAGGTATAAGCAGGAGAAACCTTCTTCAAGGAAGAAGGTTTCCAGTCCATAAGAGTTACTTGCATAGCGTCACGGGTAAAACAGGGTATGGTGGTTAGATTCGCAGAGTTAAGAAGCTTAAAGTGTTTATAGCGGGAATTATGGGAAGGTCAGGAACAGTATTTGGAAGAAGCAGAGGTAAATGCTGCAACGTCGTAGCCAACTAAACCAGCCACCGCCGCTTCATTTCTTGTTGGAAAGCAGGGCTTTTATTTCATCCTCTGGTTTGAGGCTATGCCATTGAGCTATTGGCCTGCGAGGGTTTGCCAACATGTCTTCCCAATGCCGCTGCTCGGTGCCAGTACCGTTAAGGCCCAGCAGCACTTTCCCAATGGCATCATTCTTCCCAATCTTATCATAGTCCAACACAGTCACTGCAACCTGCACCTTCTGTAAAGAAACACATACGCACACAAAGAAAATGAATGAAATGAGATGAATTACATGTGTGTGTGTGTGTGTGTGTGTGTGTGTGTGTACAAATACATGTACCTCTATTTGTTCACATGTCACTTCAAAGCTGAAAGACTCGTTGTAGTACGGGTTCAAAGTGTTTTTCTTTGTTGTTGTTTTCTTTTTCTTGAGTCTTTTCCCGTTCTGCATTAAGTGGAGCTTCACATAAGGGTCTGACAGAGAGAACAACGAGGTTTTGCATCAGAGCAGCAGATTCACATTGTGGCACTGGTGCAGCTACTCCGTCAGTGAAAAATGACATTTATTGTTGTAGCCCCTGCACATTTCCATGAATTAGAAACTGCTTACGGGCACACCACTGAAAAGCAGTTTAAGGCCTTATTACTTAACCAGAGTTAACAAATCTGCGTAATTTAGGGTGCATATGAAAAAATAACAAAAAAATATTATGCATATTTCGTTTTAAACTGTTTTTACAAAGTGTTACTTTACTGTGGCACTGACATTGTCTCTACAGTAAAATACTGTGTTACTGCTTGACTCACCAGATAATCCACCCACATCCATTTTCTTCAGGTTTTTGGCCTCTAAAATCACCACCGTCAGCTTCCCTGCAGAAGGCACATACCTCAAGGACAAACATATGTCTCCAAGCCGCTCACTCTAATACGGAGAAAAAGAATTGAGTATGTTGTTGTGGAATTGCCCTAGAAACTTAACACAGAGACATCCATGATTGAATCTTTTTGTGCTTCCCTTCCCCCCCCCTCTTCTCTCTCTCTGTGTGCTCCCACCTCCTCTTTCTCTGCCTTCTGCAGATCCCTCCACTCCTGCTGAGACTGGCTGAAGTCCACACCGCTCATCGGTATCTTCACGGCGCCAATGGCGTCGTGTTTAGAGAAGCGATCAAAGTCGTACACGGTCATCACCAGTGTCTTCCCGCCCAGCTCAGTGTACGGTACCTTCGAAACACAAGTCAAAGACAGCCAGTTGATACACTACGTGCTGACTGTGAACCCTATCAGTCAAGATAAGTACTTAACTTTTTCTTCACCGGTTTACCTTAAAAGTAAAAGTCTCATTGAAGTTGGGTTCCAGAGTTTTCCTGTGGACTTTGGTTTCAAACTTTTTCTTTTTGTCCGGGAGCAGGTAGAGTTTAACGTAGGGGTCCGAACTACCGCCCACATCCATTGCTGGGAGTTCAGCACCTTGCAAGATGCCGACTATCAGCTAAAATGGGATTGCAAAATAAACGAATGACAAGAGATAAAATCAGGTTTAGCGACAGACACATGAGAAGTATTAGAATGTTGGCAGATTTTGGGCAAAACACGTCATGGTGAAAAGCAGCATCTCACCGTATTATCTGTGAAGTTGTAGTCTAATGTGAAATGTAGCCGACCCAACTTCCCCTCATCCTTGGGCTCAATATCTGCCAGCTCGGTTTTGTCTTCATCTTTCAGCGGCTGCAAGCATATAGAGAGGCGCCCAAATCTCATGCAAGGAAAACAACGTAATTTCACAAATAATAAATAAAGACCTTTGGTCTTACATCTTGGCGAGCAGCTATTTTTGCTCTGTTATAACAATACACAGCTAGAGGACAATTAAACAAAGATAAAGTTATTACTGAATTTAATGTATTGTTTAAAGGGAACAGGCCATTTGTGCACCATCAGTGAGCTTACATGTGACAATCCTTGAAGGGCAACACCTCCAACAGCCAATCTCAGACAAACACCTTTACTACAATATGAGCATTGTGCAAAGCATCTGTTACACCCTGACAGGCTTCATAGTCCCGGGGAACCTGGATGTCGAGGCGGTGATACATTGCAATAACAAGACATCTGCAAGGCGAATGTGTGTGTGTGTGTGTGCATGTAGCTCACCTCACTGTAACCTCCATCCATTTCAGTGTCGGACCCTCCGCTGGTCTTGTCCTTTCCCTTTTTCTTGTCCTTTTCTTTGTCCTTCTTTTTCAAGCACTTTTTCCCCACACACACGGCGAAGGACAGCACCACACACAAGCTCACGATGGAAAGAGCGGCGAAAGCCCATGAAGGCCCTGCAAATGCACAAATATATACATACTTGATTTACGTACTGTTTTAGTCAACCACTTCAAAGCGCTGCTGGAAACGTCTCTCTTAAATTTCACCTCCAGATAAAATTACTTTTCTCACAGTCTGAAAGCACAGAATGTGTAATCTAACACAGCGGGAGTCAAAGATAAACAGACACACTGGGGAATCCAAGACAAGGCAATCCAAAAATCTTGTACTTTGTAATTCACTTTTGTTCCTTGGTGTAATACTGGGTTACAATACATTGTAAGGTCTTATCATGTGTACACTTCCCATGTATTCTGTTTTGCTTCTCGGTTATAAATGCACGTAGCAATACTAGCAGTACGCTTGTACAACTCAGGCACATATGTATTTATATTCTCTAAGCAAGAACACAATACCACATATTGGGAAATATTTCTTCACATGCTTTACCAAAAATCTCCAGAACTATATCTGGCTTTGGCGATGGATATTTTACACAAATACCTTATAAAACGCAATAGTTCACCACATGATTGCATACATTTACATTACACCTGATCGGCCTAAAGGTCGTTGAGAGTGACTTAGATTTCCAACTCACTGCGGATGCTGTGCAGTTCATTCATGAACTTGTTGTGACTGTGACCACCAGATTGTTTTTG
The DNA here is from genome assembly GCA_021346845.1 of Apeltes quadracus. Lineage (NCBI taxonomy): Eukaryota > Metazoa > Chordata > Actinopteri > Perciformes > Gasterosteidae > Apeltes > Apeltes quadracus. The sequence goes on from CM037935.1 coordinate 11,104,700, forward strand.
GCCTGCAGAGGTTGTTGTATTTGGCAAGTGTGTTGGGATAGATGAGGTGCCCGCTGGAGCCGCGGCAGCTCGATGGTTCCCGGTCATTATTTGAGGAGTGACAACAGATCCGGAAATAAACTGATGGAGAAATGTAGACACAGAAAATGGTTGTCTCAACTTTTAAAAGCAAACTTGTGCAATATGTGGAACTTTATGCTTCAACAAGCAGAAATAGGCAAACAATCCAAATCTAAAACGTTTAAAATTTGAGAATCCATCGAAAAGTACTGCATAAACACACACAGCAGAAAAAAGTTTCCATAAATGCTTTTGACCAGATATATTTGTAGCAATAATAATCTGCTTATAGACACTGTATGACCAGTGGTGTCAAAGGACTTCTCCTGTTTCTGCTGCCCTGGCACTTGATCACAGAATATGCAAGCAGCTGTCTGAACCAAACCTGCTGACGTGGACGGGAGAGGGACAGGGGAGAGGAACGGGAACAAGCGAGGTGGAAGTGTCCCGTGTGGACTGCAGCTGTTCCACAGTGAGCTGCTAGGGGTGAGAATCACAGGCCAAGGTCGTGCTCGGTACGACAGAGAAGTCCCACGGACAAGGCCACGACCCCCGAGTGCCAAAACGTTTTTGATCAATTATTTTTTCCATTTTGCAGACATCTCAGGTATTGGGGTATCTGTATCTAGGGGTTGTTGTTAGTATTGTGATCGGATACTGATCTGCGTTTATGGCTGCTGTTTTTCTGATTCGCTTACAGCTGCAGGATAAAACAGAAATGATCAATTTTAAGCATTATTTCTGATCTGTTTTGGGGAAATGTTATTAAGAAAGAAATGATCATAAATGATTCAGAGGTTCTATATTTTAAGTATGAAACAAAAATATGATCATCATCTGCACCAAATACAGAATGACTCATCCGCACCATTTGGCCCCCTAACTTCCGTTGTTCATGCAACTTAAACTATTTCTAATGCATTAAAATATTTGGAATTCAGTGCTACTGCAACATTGCTGCTCTTTAATTACCTTAAACATTTGAGGGCTTTGGAGAGCCTGGTTTTCTGCGTGTCATTGACATTTTCTGAATGTCAAGTGAATCCTCCATTAGGATCCATAAGAAAACCATTGAAATTTGAGTTACAAACAAATTACCACAACAATTTGGTATTATTTCATATTATTGATCTGCATTCATGGGTTTATGCAGTTACTTTTAACTCGGCACTCTAGAGGAAAATAAATCAAAATTACTTAATAAAAGGTCCCAAAGACATACCTGTATTCACTCGTCCATCCGGCAACGTCCAGACACCCGGGTACTCCTTTTCTCTCGAAGTGGAGATGAGTGAAGGAGGAAGATAAAAGAGGAAAGGACCAGAGAGGGCAGGAGAGGTGATGCAACAAGAAGAAGAGTGCAGGTGCATGGAAGCTGAGGCAAGAGAGAGGGAGGGCGGGACAAGATAAAGTTGGGATCAGTGGAATTGCAGCTCAGTCATCTTGTCTCATTTCCGTCTGTGTGTGTGTGTGTGTGTGTGTGTGTGTAAGAGAGAGAGAGAGAGAGAGAGAGAGAGAGAGAGAGAGTTGTGTATTATGTGTTCCTTGTGAATATGATCTTTCCTGTCATCAAGTCCCACGGGATCATGGCTGCTTATTTGTGACTCCCCTATTGTGACCCCTTTCCCCCTCCCTACAGGTCACCCTCACTAGACGACTGATGCATATTCATTAGTGTAGTGACACGGCTTTTTAAAGGCTCGTTAGCATAATGAGAGTTCAGCAACAGAGGACATTTACATTCAGAGTGGACAGCTCTCTATACGTGTTGGTGTGTGTGCATCCTTACATCTGGCACTAGCTGCAGAACTGTCTCATAATGTCTATGTATAGATGATGTTGCCTGATTTAGAAAGTAAGGATGTGGTTTCTGCAGCAACACAGAGATCAAGTTCCGGCCCCGCCCCGTTCACCTTGACGTATCACAGATGCACAGATACTGTACAAGGAGGGATGAGACAGAGAGAAATAGAGGGCGTAGGGGGATGGGAGCTCAACTTAACCTCTGCCTGTGACTTTTGAAAATACACCATGTTTTTTGCTAACACAAACTTTTTCGATTAACTTTGATTATCACTCCTGGAGGTGCGCTGTTTTTTTTTTGTTTTGTTTTTTTAACTTTGTGACACTGCCTGGAGGTCAGCTAACTCCACCTCATGTTCAAATCCGGATTTGAAATAAAAGAATTAGCACGTTGGCCTATTAAGCTTTATTTGTTTTTCAGGTCCCTTTAATGAATGATTTATTTTACAAGGGACCAAAGCAAATCACATGTAAACATCATTACATCAAGAAAGTTCAGTAAGGCAAAACGGTCCTCACATATACAAACACAAAACATAAAAACAGGTGAAAATATTATTAAATACGAGAGGCTGTGGTTTTAACTCGACTAATGGTATCTGCAAATAAAATGTGCATAATTCACTAAATATATCTGATTTGTCTTTTAAAGGAAAACCCCTTTTGCACGTGTTTTTTGGGTGTAAATAGTGAACATATTTTGACTTGTCACGAGAAAAGCACAGGTTTTACTAATACAGATTGCAATAATCATACATGTAAAAAGGGAATGTTCCTTTTTGCACACAAACAGTGTAAAATGTACTCTTGAACCAAGAACACATAGATCTTTAAACAACTTTACCTGAATGATGTTGGTTGTAGGGATGGGAATTCCGGCTCATACCTCCTCCCGCTAGGTGGCAATAATCCTCTCTGATTAACATAACTTGACGTCACAAACCCAGAAGAAGCCTCGTCTCTAGGAGGCAGCGAAAGCGTTGCTGCGGAGGTGAGTTCTCTCAGAATAAAGCATCAAGTTCTGAGGGAAAAGCGGGTCGTTTTTTATTGTCCAGCCGATAGAAATGCTTTTGGGTTGTTTTTAATGTTATATGATGAAATAACCTTTGCAGCTGTCGCTGACGAAGTTAGTTTGCCGCATTCGTTCATGTAAGTTAGATAACTTAGCAGGTGCTAAAATGCTAACGGTCGCTATGTAACTTAACGCGAGGTATAACTTCGTGAAATCGATGATTCGTGTTGAGACGTCTTCAAAACCAACAATTACAAATGTTGGCTATTAAATAAGTAGTGCAAACGGGAGTTACTGTGGTAGAGATGTATTAATGGGTCATTAGTAAGTTAGAGTGCAGCATAGAATATGACGGCTGCTGGTTCTGTTTTATGTCAACTATGTCTGTATGCAGACTATATCCAATATAGTCTCTCACACCGTGTCATACACAAATACACTACATTATGTAGTGAACATAATGCTGGCTACATTCACTATACTGAATAATATATTACAGTATGATTCAAATTCATATTTAGGGAAATACCTGCAAATTGACATGTGTCATGAGTTAAATGTGGAAAGAGTACAATTGTGCCTCACGAACAATTTTGTTTATGCTTTTGTGCAGACTTGTGCAAAAATATTAGCCAATATTATTTCAATACCTCTGCTATTTCCGAAATACATATTTTATTTTGAAACCCTTGCCTATCCTCAGCATGTGTGCCGTTCAGAGTGTCGGCATGCTGCCGGTGGAGCATCTTCACCTGGAACATGTTCTGCAGACTGCTGTGTGTGTTGGAGTCAGTCGTATGCCGCAGTTTTGGCCCAGAAGGAGGACAGGTGTTGTTCACACAAGACACCGGACAGGCAATGTTGAGCCGCAGTGGGGCTCGCATCCTCACTGCACTGCGACTGGAGCATCCACTGGCCAGGTAATGCTGACTACATTTTCACATTCATAGTCTTTGTCAAGGATCATCTTTTTTCTTATAATGTATTTGTGTGTTTTTCATTTCAGGATGGTGGTAGAGTGTGTCTTAAAACACAGCACTGAAACGGGGGATGGGTCCAAGACATTTATAATACTGATGGCATCCTTACTGCGGCTAATTCATACAGCGGCCTGCAGGGAGCCGCACGTGTCTCGCTCCTATAACTCCAAGGCGGCAGCAGAGACAGCCTCTGCCAGGCACCTGGCTGACAAAATGCTGGCATTTGCATCGGAGGAACTGGATGATCTCATTGCCGCGGCAGTGGTCCCGTATGGATGCTGCCTGTCTTGGGAGGATTTTACTGCAAAATCACAAGCACACTCAAACAATCCCTGTGTTCAAACTCTGCTGGCGTCCTTTGTTCAGTCTCGCCTGGGTCCCACACACTGTGAGTTAATGAGCAACCTCACCTGTGAACTGCTCACTAACTGGAAGTTTCAAAATGACTCACCTCCCTCATCACTTCACTTTATAAGAGACAACTTTGCTGCCTTGCATACACCTGTGTCAGGCTTCCCTTTTAGTTTTTCGCGTTTGGTCGAGGGGCAAGTCATTCACAGGGACTTTGCTGCGCCCTGCCAGAGGGCCGACCGGCAGCCAGTTAAAGCTGTGGTTTTCACTGGGTACCTGCAGCCCAAGCTGCTTCGTGCAGGAGAGGTCCTGGAACTGGGGCGTGGAGAGCAATGCAAGCAGAGGAATATCGTGGAGTTTAGCGCCTGGGCAGAAAGGTCACTGGAGTGTGTCCTTGCAAACCTGCAGAGTTTGGGTGTCTCTTTGCTCCTGTCTGCAGTGAAACAGTCTGCTGCGGTCCTGGCTTTGGCCACGCAGGCAGAGATGTCCATTGTGGAGTGTGTCAGTGAAGATGAACTGTCTCTCTTTGAAAGGCTAAGTGGTGCCCACTCCAGTCAGAGACTGTTTAGTGATTGAACCAGAGCACGTTGCTACTCTGACCTTTTGCAGACCAATACTGCTGGGAGCCCACAGGTACCTCTCATCTACTGTGTATAAGGACAAGTAACAGACATGATACAATGAATAATGGATAACACATACTTGTATTTGAGTTATGGAGGTTGTTTTCTTCTCTTCCACAGGTATGTCCATGTGGCTTTCCACGATTCAGAGGAAAAGATCACAGTCAAACCTTGTAGTCTGGTTCTTTGTGGTTTGGGGGAAGGGCAAACTGACCAGTTTGCTTGTGCGCTAAAAGATGCTGTGCGCATGCTACTGTCGACTTGGGACCCCATCGGCATCACTGCAACGGCAGCATCAAAGAGGGCCTCGCTGTCAATCAAAAGCACATCTTTACATACCGACAATCCGATCCCCAATGCCGCTCCCTTCAAGCAGTGTGTGTTGGAGCCAGGCTGTGTTATACCTGCGGGTGGGACATTTGAGTTTCTCTTAAACAACGCCCTCCTACAACATGGCAGGGGTTGCTCAATATCTGATGACAAAAATATGGGTGTCCCTGCTGTTTCCCAGCTCTTGGCAAAGGCCCTCCTAAGCGTGCCAAGACGGATTTACTATCACAGTCCACGCCGTCTCCTGCAGACTCAAACCACACTATTGAGTTTTATCAAAAATCATTCGCACAATTTCAGCATTGCACACAAGCAAGAACACAACACACTCCTCACACAGTTTGGGGGTGAGACTCAATGTCCTCAAGAGGACAGTACTACTAACCAAGCCTTGTTGTTGGGAAGCTGATGGGCCACCGCAGCTTTTAATGTCAGGCTCAGGCCTCGAGTCCGTCTCCTGTAAATCGCAGGTGCTTTTGGCCGCGCTGCAGTGTGTCTCAAGCCTTCTTCGTGTGGACGCCATGCTGCACACACACACTGCCTTACGCACTCAGCCACACAGACGTACAAGCGTTTCGTGGGTGGGCACTGAGGACGAGGCTGAAGACTGAGATTGTATTACAGTATGTCCCAGGAGGAAATCCATAAACATATTTTTTCAACGGTTCAAAAGTAGAACAATGATTACTTGTTAGCATATGACTGAAAACATTTTTTGTGTTTTTGGAGGGGTGGGGTTTGGCGTACTCTGAGATTAATGCAAGTTTATACTGACATATTAAAGTACATACATTACATTACATTGCAAATGTTATGATGCCTCTTTACAAACTTGTCCTGAATGAAGGTCAGGTTTGGCAATAACAGTAAAAAATTAAACAGCTTAGTGTACAGGAAAGAATGTGCTGTTGTTTTCAAATAATTGAGTCCTTATCTTCTGTGTTGGTGTGGAGTTTGAGTGAGTACAAGTGGATGTGACCTCTTTCCTCTGGAGTTCTCTAGTTTTACTTTTATTTATTTTTTACTTATCTGTTTCCTGCCCTTTTCCCCTGGCCAACACATGCTGATACTTAAAAGACATAAACACAATACAGAGACGTTGTCTCACGTCTTTACAGACTCCTTATAATCAGCGTTATCTCAATCGGGGGGGGTCTGAGGGAAACTCCCAGCCTTCAACAACCAAGTCAAAGTGTACTTCCTTGCGCTATAATCACCTCTTTTCTGGTCAAATAGTGAGTCATTAAAAATGGCTTGATTAACTAGAATACATGTGACCCGTTTGCTTTAATCAGTGTTTTCACCTAGATATAAACAGATTGACCGCAAATTTTAATTGGGATTTCATGACACGAGACGTGAGGACAGACAGACGAGGACTGCATGAGTCACAATTGACGGTCGCAAATATCAAAGAGGGGGAAGCTGGGTGGGGTATTTAGAGTGGAAGGCTTTCTCCACTGCGCACACGGAAGAAACCTGGAGGTTGTTGTCGGTTTTATCAAGGTCTTTAGGGCCTTCTTGTCCTGACATGCTCCCCGTATCCCACACAGCTAACTTAAACAAACCAAGCAGAGTCCATTTGTTAATGCATCGAGCCAACGGTGAAGACTTTTCTTTGGTTAATTACTACTCACTGACCTTTGGAGCCTAGTGAAATAATGAATTGAATGAAATGAATAATGAATGAGTCAACCAGGTCAGTACATCTTGGTTTATTTGGTTCTCATTAATATTTGTCTCGGTGAAACAGTGCATGTGGCATAAATCAGCCCGAACTCTGTAAAATGAAAAGGACCTTACAAAATGCAAAACACACATCTAACTATATGTATTATATAACCAGACAGATAAATTAAATCTTTTATGAATAAAAAAGAAGACATTGACAAATCACGACAAAAATCAAAGGCGTTTTTTTTTAGTAACTGGTGAGTAAAAAAGGGACATTTTTTTTTTAAATCTAACACTGAAGGAACTAATGTGCTACTCTATGTCCGCGGTTCACAGCTGAGCATTGAACCGGACTACCAGTCACCATGGTCTGATTCTGCTGTAAGAAAAATAATTTCCTTGGCTGCTGCTGTATTGTGCTGAGGTGGTAGTGGTTGCCTGTTTCTGTGGCCCTGACTATGACTCGTCTGTCCGACAGGTGACCCAAAGTGATCGCAATAGAAGTGTGATCGGTATACAATAATATGATCTTTTGTTTAGGTAATTAGCAGTTCACAAACACTAATTTCATTCAAATGACCACAATGTGACACATTTCTGCACTACATTGCCAAGAAGAACAGATGTAACCCATTCTATAGTTGGGCCTTGTAACCACATCACAAGGTGGGCTTAAGTGTCACCAGCACAGTTACAATTGATGGATTACGTAATAATCTGAGAAAAATCTGCACCCAGCCGAGTTTTCCTCAAACACGTAGTGTTTCTATTGGCAGTTGGTAGTCACGTGACTCGAATGACATCATGCAACATCAATAAAGACTGGGACGTGATGGTGGGTGTCACACCACTTCTCGCGACTTCCTGATGGCGCAGCACAGCAGCATGCTGAAGATCATCCCAAACACCTAAAAAAGAGAGGGAGACATACATTGCTTGGGTTATTTCTATTTCTCCAGGGCGGCAAACCCTGGAATTCAATAAGTTACAGTGAATCACACAATTACTTACCATAACGACACCGATGGTGATGGCCGCTCCTCCTATGATGTGTAGTTTGGAGTCAAACACCTCATCAATGGCGTCGGGGCAGCTCTGCAACACACAAGCACAATTTCTCTCAGCTTTGCCAAAACATGATTTGTAGAATGGCACAGACAGCTTGAGAGCATGCAGACTCCACTAAGCCATTGTTGCCATGGTGACTCTGCAGAAATTGAGGGAATTTCAAAGGGTAGGCAAGACAAATAAACCACTGACACACGTCCCACCGTCATCCTTCAGCTGTAAACTAAAGCACGTCTGACATCTGTTAGATTATCTCTGGCACTGATTATTCTTTTTGCTTTAGCTCTTGAGTTACTCGGCTGTGTTGGCATCTGTTGGGAAAATCTTAAAGAATGCTTTGTCTTAGTGTACAGAGAGTCTGCGAGCTCCCACACAGGCTCATAGAGCTCTGGGTAAACAGATGTTCGGCACGCTTTGTGAGTATCAGGCTTGTATGATCCCAGAGAACTCATATTGAAAGTTTTGTTGCCTAGTTGTAAACAAAGTACCACCATCTCTACCACCACCTGCAATCATAAATAACAACTTTCTCCCAAGCGGTTTGAAGGGAAATGTGTGTTATCTAAGATACCATAGTTCAAAGTCAAAGAAGGAAACCTTTGAGCAGCCTTGCTGCATGATTTATACGTGTGTCAACTCTGCTCCCACCTGCAAGTATTCTATAAATGTCCTGTTTCATGATTTTACACCAGTGTCGAGTAACATTTTTCCAACAGCATCTAGTCTACAGAGATATCGAGGCAGGTTGTACCTCGGTAATGAGCACCTCCAGTGGCTCTCCACGGGGACACGTGTCTTTGGCAGAATCGACCACAGAACCAGTTGGCCCACAACATTTCAGCTGCAAGCATAGACAAAGTCACGCCTTAAAACAAGACGAGGAAAACACAAACCTGTAATGATCGCTGTTTTTAAAGGGATAGTTTAACATTTGGTTTTGAAAGAAACATTTCCTTGAAAGTACCTTTTGTGCCAAATTCCTTTTAGAGATCACTTGAGTCTGAATGATAAGGAAACAGAGGATGCTCACCCCGGTTTGAATCACGCGCAGAGTTTCTTTGAGTCGCTCGTCTCCTGTCGTCTTAAAGTTATTGTAAGTCTGCATGTAGAACGTTGTGATGTCATTCACCACCTGCAACACAGCGGAAAACCCGGGAAAAGTCTTTTTATCCACAACAATGATTTAGCTTTGCTGTTTCATTTGGTGATTTGTGGCTTGTATTTTGTTTTTTTTCTTATTTTATTGCCTCTGATGTACTTCTTTAAATATGCATTATGCTTGTAATATTGAGTTGTTATAAGAGTTGTTAATAAAATAGTTGTTAATAATAGTAGTTGTTGTTAATAAAATAAAATGTTCAATGTACCCTATTTTAAACATATACAATACCTTGCTTTGGTTGGAAAATACCCAGATTCCAGCAGCGACCTCAATGGCAAATATGACAAGAAGGAAGAAGAAGAACTGCAAAACATAGAAAGAGAAATAAACTGCGCTGATTGTGAGAACATGTGCCTGCGCGCAGAGTGTAGCTGAACCACATTTACATAGACTCCTCCTCCTGAGAGATTTAGTACAAGAAGATTAAGGTCAGACTGGACGAGGGGGAGGAGGGGAACAAATGTAAGGGAATCTAGAGACTCTTTTCTGGCCTTGATACTGTTCAGTAAGCTGGTAAAAGTAGCTCATATTTCTTAGCGAGCACAAGGTCAGTTAACAAGATAAGTAGATAAGTGTTGCTGGGCGGGATCACTACAATATAAAAAACTCAAGACAATTAGAACGACACTAGTGGTCTCCAACGTGTTTAAATCCTTAGGTGGAGGATAAAAAAGTGTTACGAACCAGTCCGAGCATACAGGGGGACTCTTGGATGGCTCCGCAGCATCCCAGAAAACCCACCACCATCATCAGCGCTCCGGCTGCAATCAGGATATACACACCTATACACACGCACAGAACATCAGAGATACACACAATCACATGTTGCGTTGTTCAGAACACAATCCAAAATGGAGTTGTAACTTTGCCTAAAGGATAATGGCTAATGTGTCCAGCTCGAGGACAAAGAGGGCCGTACCTGTGTAAAACACGTATGGAGAATCTGCTCCTTCGAACAGGCCTTTGGTCTTTGGGTCTAATCTCAGCCACAGGCCTATAGCAAAGACAGCAGTGCCTGCAAGCTGAAACACAAAACTTTCGATTTTTCAAACCCCACTGTAATTAGTTATAACTTCACGAAATGCATCGTGCACACTGTGCACTGTCAGTCTTATATGTACAGAAGCAGATTTATCCTACTGGAGATTGTAGAGGTCTGTGGAGCCCTCATGTCAAATCTAACTCTTCACCAACACCAGAATCTTGTGTCTGCTGAAGCATCCACAATTCATATTTGGGCTTAGAGAGGCTATTCATCAGGTGAGTGATTATTTAAAGACGACGCCCAAAAACATGCATACAGGTCTGTAATTTGTGCGAAGTTGGGACACAGGTATTTCCTGACACAGCTCATAAGCGCAGGCTGTTAACCGTGAAAGCCTGAAAGCAGTTTTGTTAGGGAGATATTTCTGCGTAGCGTCAACTGTTCTTTTGAGCATTTTGTCTGTGTATACTTTCTGTTGTGTACCGTAATCCTTTTTACAAAATTACAGATTAGAGGAAACCACAAAAACGACGAAGGCACAATTGTCTGTCTCTCCTTTACACACCGGCACACAACACATTAAGGCGATAAGACAATAAGAAAATAAGGCACACCTACCCAAAAGAAAAAGTTGAAGACAAACATGAGATATTTTAAACACGTTATTCCCCCGTGGACCGCCATGCTGAACCCGTCTACACAATCTCTACACGTCTACTGGGAGTCGATAATAATTCACTTCTTCCCATACAGGAAGTGAGTCTTAGAAGGTGGTGCGTTTTTATTACGACGCCTTCAATATATCACATGATGCAGGGAGTGTCAAGATAGTTCATTGTGTATGTGAGGAGTAACTGCCTCCTTTCCGTTACATGTCCATGCATGCACAGCTTGTCTTTAACTACTGCACTTGGGGGAGGTTGTGCGGGGTTACAGGTTTTTAAGATCTGGGAGGTAGCAGCACAGAGGGATCTGAAATACACGTACTTCTCACTCCTGCTCCCGGGAAGCTGCTTTTATTGCATTTGAACCCTGCTCCTGATGCATTGACTCAAAGCTACGCGCACGGACACTGCTGAGATCAGATGTCTGTGTCATGGGATTCGTGGCTGCATTGGCAGTGCTACGTATCTTCACTTTCTGTATATCATTTTCTATATATATATATATATATATATATATATATATATATATAGAGAGAGAGAGAGAGAGAGAGAGAGGGGGACAACGCTGACCCACATACATGATGTTTGAGTGGATTCTCCATGGACTCTGAATAAGGGACAAGAAGTGAACACTGGCACTGTGGTTGATTAATATTATCTTTTAATCGTTGTGGTTCTGTTGCCTTCACTCCCACTCCCCTCCCCCCTTTTATTTTTATCTCTCTCTCTCTCCCTCTCTCTCTCTCTCTCTCTCCACAACCACACACTAGTTGGGAAATCCCAGTCTGCCCTGTAATGAATAGTTGTCCTTGGCTCTATGTATAACTGCACACATTATAAACAATCATAAAAGAGCAAAGCATACATCCGAAACACACATGCAGAGATCCCAAACAAACGGCCTCAACAAGACACACCCTGAAGGCTTAGAAATAAATAGCCTGTACGGGATACCCAGGATTCCTTCACACACACACACACACACACACACACACACACACACACACACACACACACACACACACACACACACACACACACACACACACACACACACACACACACACACACACACACACACACACACACACACACAGGATGGCTGGCTATGCGCAATTATTCACATCACGTGAGGGAGCCAAAGTCATGATAATATCATTCTTTACCAAAATAGCCCAACTGTTATTTTATTAAAATGCACAGGGCGCAAACTCCAGGCTTAGGTCGACAGTGGGTCCGATAATGGCCAGAGTCAAAAATAATGCGTATGAACCCAAGAATATCGCCTATAGCGTGTGCATGCAAACGAGGACGCTTAATTACGTTTCTGCAAATGGGACGCCATGTCTTTTATTTCACTATAATGACAAGCTAACACGCACGCACGCACGCTGAGCTCTCTCTCAGACACACGCGCGCATAAGTAACATAAAACACGGGCAGAACACGTTTGCTTAAATAAGAGCACTGCGTTTCCTCATTAGAAACTCACCCAGAATATCAGATTGAAGGCGAACATCAGGTATTTGACGCACATTTCTCCTCCCGACAGCGCAGCCATGGCGGTACTTGGCGCAATATAGATCTCACTTCTGGCTTCACTTGACGTAATTCCGACCTAGGGTTGAATAGAGTATAGTCAGTATGCAGAATGGGGTTATTTTCCAACGCGCAGGCTACGCGCGCGCCGTGCTGTGCGCGCCCGTATAGTGTTCCGCCCCCACACACAACGCAGGCAAAACCTCCGGGGGCCTTTTTTGTCTCTCCTTTTATTCTTACTAGTGTTTGTTACTTCAATCTGAAAAACGTGGTTTCCCGTTTGCTTCCTTAATTACCCACATTTTTTAGATTTAATTATATTCGGGAAAAATAAATATACGTATTCCAATACAGTTCTATCGCCAAATAAGATGACATTTGATTTGATTCTTAAATAAGCTCTTGTGGGAACATTTAGTCGTGCTCAGCGTGAGTCCTTCCTGCATTCAACAATGCCCTGAGAAGAAGCCAGCCGTGGGCTTTTTTACCAGCAGTTCCTGCAGCAGCCACGGCTGAGCGATGACGTAATGCTCCCAGAATAAGAGAGACGCGTCCGTGGCTTCAATTTATTGCACATGAATGAACACGGTGCACGAGTACGTCCACGCAGACAGACACACACAACAAAACCACCCAAAGTTACCAACCTCCTATACATCCGAGGCATGTTTTCAGCATTCGATATTTCTAAATAGTCCTGCTGCAGAATGCACAATGCATTTTATATCCACAGATCAATGAATTTGGGAACTACCTATCATTCATACGAATGTATGATTTGTTGGCTTTGGCTTTGTTAATGGATAAACAAATCGTAACAGTTATTAATAGTCAGTCATTAACAAGAGTTTCACCAGAATGAACTCCAGCAAAACACATAATTATACAAATAATAAATAATATATACAAATATATATAATTATACAAATAATATATACAATACTTATACTACAATACTATACTTGTGACATAAGGCTTTTCTGACTATAAGAAAGAATTACAACCATTATTTACTGTGAATAAGCTTCTTTTAGTTTTTCTTTCAGTTTTTCTGGACAATCAGATCCCTGCTGAGGAAGCTGCTGTGACGTGTCACAGTAGGAAACTTGTTCATGTTGTTGTAACTTGATAGCTTGAAACCTTATCATGGCTATGTGTGTAATGAGTCCTGTAATTTGCAATACATTATTGTACATTACATTACATGTCATTTAGCTGCCCCTTTTATCCAAAGCGACTTACAATAAGTGCATTTCAACCATAGTCAGTGTTTGTCTTTTGGCCAAAGGGCATCTGGTAAGTCTGCAGCTGAGAGTGTTGAACCATACACATTCCCAGTGTGTGTGTGTGTGTGATATTTTGTCGCAGGATAGTCATGTGCACCACCAATAACAGCAGTGTTATTGCGTGCAATATCTCCAGTGAGTGAGTGTTCCACAAGAACTATTTGGGTTGGCGCCGATACAGATGCGTACGCGTAGACTAATCACTCAGCGAGGCGATCAGTGGGCATATCCTGGCATTGTCCTGCTGAGTGGGTTTGATGGTGTGATGTTGAGCTTTCGATGGCCTAACATCCTTCCCTGCTGGATACAACCTGGCACAGGGGATGGGTCTTAGAGGAAAGCCAATGGTAGTTGGGCGGGGGTACGTTTTTCGCTATAAAATCAGTTCCACGGTGTTTGAGCTTCTTAACCAACCTCTCAGCGTTGGTCCCCGTTTGACCGACTGAGGCCATCTCAGTATGCCTTCACCGTGTGAGCTTTAAAAGCGCACATTTGGATTTTCCGGTTTTGGTTTTCCTTTGTGTGGATTAACTGGAGCTATGGAGGTAGAGTTAACTGGAATTCGGTAGACTAAAGAAACAGGCTATGCAAATCACTATGAATATTGCGGTGTTAATTATATGATGATGCTGGTACTGGTGATGATGGTGAGCATGTTCATGTGTTTCAGGTCCATATGAGAAGACTTTTGCGCAAAATGTTGGTTTTTCTGCATCTGACAGGTGAGCGTATGTCAGAGGATGTTCAAATGACGTCGATCTCAGGGGCTCTTAATTGCGGAGATTTCTCGTGTAAGATCCCCCTTTATCCTACTTCTACAAGCAGCTGTATATTATTGTATTTTGTGTGTGTCCAGCAAACGTGGCAGGTATGACAGGGAGATGCAGTCTGTTCGGACGACAGCACATTCACACTTTTGATGGGGTTTTGTACGAGTTTCCCGGAGACTGCAGCTACCTGCTGGCTGGAGACTGCAGCCATCGCTCCTTCATACTACTGGGTGAGTCACACACAGTTCAATAAAGAAACAAGTTGTCCTCTAAAGGTGTCTGATACACATTCAGTGCAGATCATTGGCTTGTGCAGAGCCTCTGCTATTGTTTTAATTATTACTGGGATGTGTGTACTTAAACAGTGCGCATACCTGAACTGATGTTTTAAATTTGAACTTTGTTTGAATATTGTCATTACTCTGATTCGATAACGGTGTGTTAAATCTGCAGGTGATTTTGCCAATGGCAAAAGGACTGCAGTCACTCTGTTTCTGGGAGATGCCTTTGAGCTGCGCCTGTCTGTAGACGGACGGCTCTCTCAAGGAGACAAAATGTTGAGTATCGCATGCATCATAAACAATATTCATCGCATTGAAATATTCTGGAAAATGATTCATCCCTCATTTGATCATGGTAAAGCCTAATTCCTATCTCCTCCTTTTCGCAGACTACCTGTGCCCTTTGCATCTCACACGGTTTTCGTGGGGTCAGACCTGGGCTTTCACAAGCTGTGGAGTGAGGAGTTTGGCTTCACCGTTACCATTGATAATGCAGCCAACGTCGCCGTGACAATGACCAGACACAATGCCAACCGCACCTGTGGCCTCTGCGGCAACTTCAACTCTATATCAGCTGATGAATACACCGCCCAAGAGGGTAAGATCACCAGAGCAAGTGGGTAACGTTAAACGTTTGGAACTGTGTGCCTACGTGGTATGTGTAAAGGGAGATTATTATTACTGGAATCAAGGAAATGATTTGAGTCACCAGCACTCAGCAACAGGAAGGTTATCAGCTCAGTACAGGAAAAGATAACAAGGTAAAGGGAAACAAGAGGAACAGTCGTGGCAGGATGAGATTAAGGAGAAACTTGTTCATGTGTGTCTTTTTTAGGATTTCTAACCGAGAACAGTTATGATTTTGCAAATTCGTGGGAAATGAAGGGGGCCGATCAGTCCTGTCGACGTGTCTCGAGTCCTAGCCTGTCCTGTGGCAGCACAAAAAAAAGTTCAGTGGTGAGAGGACCATTCCCACACACAAACATGTGCACCCATACATGTAATGTATCTACAAAAATGTCTCTATATAATATAAAATCTTTTTTTGAAAAGGACAGCAAAAATACATTTGTACATCTGATCCTTCGATGTAAAATGATTTGGAGTTATTTTTACGCCAGTGTATTATTATTATTATTATTATTATTATTATTATTATTATTATTACCTTTACCTTCTGGCTCTCTCTGCAAACAGTGTTGTATTCTGTCTAGTGTGCATTTATCTGTTTTGTCTGCACTTGTTACAATAGTGTTGTATGTAAAAAATCATCTGGTATTATGGAGGAATTGTAGAAATTGATTGTAGAATATAGAAAATGTTGGCTCATTTCTTCAAGACTAGTTCCATTAGAAAGGAACAGACAGGTGCAAGTCCCTTTTTCCATCATGGTAAAAGTAGCCAACACCTACATTACGTATTTTCTAGAACTCGTTACCTTAATTTACATGAGCTGACATGAAATGACAGCTAATGGCAAAAAGTATACTAATCTTTTCAGGCACCGAAAACTTAAAAAAAACAGAAAAAAATGTATTGATATAAAACCCCTACAACTGCTAACTGCAAACAAACTCTTCTTTTCTTTTGTCTGAAATAATAGATTTCCCTCTGTTTTGTTGCTTTGTGTTTAGATTTTGTCGAGCTGCAGTGTGTTGCAGACCTCCAGTGTGTTTCTGCACTGTGCCCACTTGGTCTCCTCCGAGGCGTTCCTGTCACTGTGTCAGGAGGAGGCGTGCCACTGTGACCACGGGGAGGTGGAGGACTGTTACTGCCCAATCCTGCTGGAGTACGCTCGCACGTGTCACGCCCACGGGTTACTCCTCCGTGGCTGGCTGGAGGAGAGTCAGTGCTGTAAGTTTGTTTGTTACTGGGAAGGTAGTCGCAAGCACTAAAGTCCCATTCATGATCTAACTGTGTGTGTGTGTGTGTGTGTCTTCAGTTCCCAAGTGCCCAATCGGGATGCAGTACAGTGAATGCACTAAGTCCTGCTCTACAACCTGCCACAGTCTCAACATCCAGGAGGTCTGCAAAGAAGAGTGTGTGGACGGCTGCACATGCCCTGGTAGCCTCCCGGTCGCACTGTTTCCCTCATCTGTGGCTCCGATGCTCGTACTTGTAACGTGGTCGTGTTTGTTTCTCAGCGGGCAAAGTGCTGGATGGTAACCGCTGCGTGGAGGTATCTCAGTGTTCCTGCGTGCACATGGGGCGACATTTCCCTCCGGGATCCACCATCTCGCAGGACTGCAACACCTGGTGAGGGAGCGACGGGCATGCAGAAAGACAGACGTACTGCTTGATCACAAGTGCAATGCTTCCTCAATAAATTGTCCCTTTTGCTGCAGTGTTTGCCGCCACGGTTCCTGGGAATGCACTAATGAACGCTGTCCTGGTGAGAGAGACGTACAGTGGTAATCAAAGCAGCACTTTACACATTCTGCTGGTAATTCAAATCCCTGGTTGATCATCCTCTCTGTTTGCAGGCGAGTGCTTGGTGGTCGGCCAGTCTCACTTTAAGACCTTTGACAACAAGTTCTTCACTTTCACTGGTCACTGTCAGTATCTGCTGGCAAGAGACTGCACAGATAATGGCTTTTCCGTCATTATTGAGAACGTACAGGTAATGTGTGAGTTTTCCTTTTTTTTTGGTTCCTGCCTCTAGCCTAGACATGTACAACATGTTGGCTTTTGATACCCTGTTTCAGTGTGCAGATGATGAAGAAGCTGTGTGCACACGCTCAGTGACGCTCAGCCTGTCCTCTCTGGAGGACATGACAGTGAAGCTGAAGCATGGAGGAATTGTCTCTGTCAACAGCATGGACATCCAGACCCCAATGCATCATGGTATGCTGTTTTGGCAGAAAAGTTGATCAGATCTGTATTTTATATTCCCTCTAAGCATAATGTGCTGTATATGATTGTTGTTTTGTCCTAGTGGACAGAGAGCCTGTGAACCCTCACACAGAGACGCATGGTGTTCTAGGGTAACAGAGTTTCAAGATGATTTGTGAGACAGTATGAGGACAGTTTTACGGGAAACTATGTAGTGAGTTTTATTGCCTAGTTGTAAACAAATGTGTTCTCAATATCTCTTACAATCATGAATAACAACACTCTATCTCTCTCTCTCTTTGATGTGGAAAAGGTGTGTGTGTGTGTGTGTGTGTGTTATCTAACACTAACTAATTCTAAGCCAGTGAAGGAAGCCGTTGAGTAGTCTTGATGAATGACTTGTATGTGTGTCAACTCTGATCCTACTTACAAGTATTTAATAAATGTCCTGTTGAAAGATTTTAATCCTGTCTTGAGTAACGTTTTTCTAACAATAATAATAGATTTATAACAACGCCTGAGGCAAATAAGAGAAAGTACTGGAATTGTTATACTTTAGCCTGTGATATTCTGAAAGGGACAAAACATTAGCTCAAAGATACAGTAAAATAAAGATAAAACCATCTTTGCCTCTGAATTTCATAAGAACATTTTGTTCATTATAATCAGCACAAAAAAAATGAGTTACCGATAGAACCATTAATCACTGTTCAACCGCATCTTCATCATGTACAATTTTACAGGTCACCTGCATATCCAGAGATCTGTGCAGTCTTCTGTGCATGTGAAGTTTGGAGATAACTTTCGTCTGGACTGGGATGGCCGAGGCAGAGTGCATTTAAAGGTATTCTATTAGATTCTTCCCATTCTAGTGGATAAGAGTGGCAAGAACAATGGTTCTTTTTTGAATATATAACAACTTTATTGAAATGGGTGCATATTTCCAGCTGGGACCACGATGGGCAGGGCAGACCTGCGGCCTCTGTGGTAACTTCAATGGTAACCAAGGTGACGACTTCTTGTCTGGATCCGGTCTGGTTGAGGCGGGTCCTCAGGCGTTTGGACAATCATGGAGGATCAATGGAGACTGTGAATTGACCCACAAACACGAAAGCGATCCGTGTGCCATCAACCCCAAACGAGGTACCCTCAACCACATAGAAAAGAATAATATACACATCTATACATGCAGTATGTACTGTACATACACACACATACACTACCAATCCACCTCCTACTCCCTCAGTGCGTTTTGCAGAAGAGGCCTGTTCGGTGATGATGTCAGACGTGTTCAGTGCTTGCCACTACCTGGTGAACCCGGGTCCGTTCCAGCGGTTTTGCCGTTATGATGTGTGTGCGTGCGTGGACGGCGAGCAGTGCCTCTGCTCTGCTCTGTCTGCCTACGCAGCTGCCTGCGCTGCCAGAGGAGTGATGCTCAGCTGGAGGTCTCCCTCACTCTGTGGTAAAACACTTTGATTAACGTGATGCTGATCATTCATATGCACATATACTACTGAACATACAAACGTATGAACACGTAAATGCTTATAATCCTGGTTAGCCATTACTTTCTCAAGGTGAGGATCAGGGCCACCCTTGAATCCGTATTTGAATATATTTAAACAGAAGACCCATAACAATTCTGGGAATGTAAATGTTCGGCACAACATTTCTTAAAAACCAAAACGCAACACAAGATCCCCAACCCTGATTTTGTTTTGTCAGAACTTGAGTGCACTGGAGGCCAGGCGTATGAGGCCTGTGGGAGTGTGTGCGACCGTACGTGCCGCGCTCTGTCCGGCACTGAGCCGGGATGTCTGAAGGAGAGAGTGTGTGAGGAGGGCTGTTATTGTCCCGCTGGAAAGTACCTGAGCGACTCTGGACAGTGCGTGACCGCTGACCTCTGCACCTGCATGCACGACGGACAGCTTTACCAACCTAATGACGTCTACGCGGATCACAGCAGCATCTGGTCAGTGACCGTGCATGTGTGTATTCAGACACCGTGCTGATGGATGTCGATTTACATAGGTTCACTTTTGTTTCTTCTTGTTTGCTTCTGTGTAGCCACTGTGAGAACGGCTCCATGCGCTGTAGCTCCCCAGAGAGTGGTGCGTTACTCTCGGACCTCTTCTATGATGATGACGTGGCACCATCCAGAGGTACAATTTGAATAATTTACATAAGCTTTATTGTATGTGTTTTGTGACTTGTGTGATCTATTACTCATTTGGTATCTTTCATTTGCCCATTTGTATTTGACATGAGACATTGCTGCCCTCATGTGCAGTGATCAACTGTGTGAGTCAAGTGTGTCTGTGGTCTGACCATGTAGTTCAACAGCTTTATTATCTCTTCTGCGTTTTTAATAAATTTTTGTTTTTTAGGAACTGATTGCTTACTTCATGAAAGCCAGCCTCATGTTGTTTCTTGTTTGTGTCTGCAGACCGCCGGTCGGCACAGTGCCCACCTCCACTCGTCCGTACAAAGTGTGAGGGCGTAGAAAAGGGGATTGAGTGTGCCAGAACCTGCCAGAATCTGGATCTGCCCTGTGTCAGCCTCGCCTGTATCCCTGGCTGCCTTTGCCCCCCCGGCACAGTATGTGCTTTGTTATCTGTTTGTGTTCCCTGCAGATAAGGCACCAGACATCTAGACAATAGGAACATGCAGATTGACGAGCGGACTGATTTCAGGTACGTCACCGCAGAGACTGCATCGCACCGGAACAGTGTCCCTGTTACCATAACAACAGGCCATTTGCAGCAGGACACACTATCTCTGTGGACTGCAACACCTGGTAAAATGACTGTTTCCATACATGATCGTGAAGGAAAATACCCGGAGTGTGTTTACATTATTTCTTGTTCATAGTGTGTGTGAGAATAGGAGGTGGCGCTGCACAGAGAAGGTGTGCGATGCTGTGTGTCGCACCGTTGGGGAGGGGCATTACATCACTTTTGATGGCCTCAAATACTCGTTCCCTGGCCTCTGTCAATATGTCCTCGTCCAGGTAAGAGACAGAGAAATTAAAAAAGAGCTCCAGGGTGGATCACAGCACTGTGGTGTGTAACAGAAACAGGCAACATGCATTGATTTCATTCTCTTCTATCCTTCACGGTCAATAGGATATGTGTAACGGAGAAGAGAGTTCATTCAGAGTGCTGGTGGAGAATGAGGCCTGTGGAATTGTGGGACATCACTGCGCAAAAGCTATCACAGTCTTCTACCAGGGAGGGTTGGTTGTAATGCAACACGGAGAGGTAACACACACGTACACACAACTCAAGTTTATTTTGTTATAATACAACCAAAGGTAATCATCAGAAAGTAATGCACCACTACTATTTTGAAATAAATTAAATTAGTATCAATATGTACTGGCCATGTACTGGCCATGCATAACTCGTGACCAACATTCTTGCAGGAATTGAACTGTGTGCTCAACAGATTAATGCATTACAACATGGAGAGGATTAATAAAGAATATATATAGCTGAGTAATGATCACTATTGGAAAGAAATGATTGTAGATGAATATATAGGCACACACACACAAAAACACACAAAAACTTTTTCCTAGAGTCAGAAGATGATACGTCTGAATCAGCATCTCATGTTCTGTTTTACCCATTCGATCCTGCAACCAAACTTTTCAGACTTGACCTGTGAGTGTATGAATCCATGGCTGGCGTCTCTCTCATAGGTGAAGATGAAGAGGCCGGTGCTACAGAACTCGCAAGTGGAGATTGTGAAATCTGGTCGGTTTTACACAGTTCTGCTGGGGAAACATATTTCCCTCACCTGGGATAAAGGAACTAGCCTCCTGGTTCACATCTCAGCAACATACAGGGTAATTATTTATTATAACGCTCTTTTCGGCTGGTTGGACCTTGTTTTTTATTACGCACTTTTTTGTGTAAACCATATTCTTTGTGTTGCATACATTATATTTTGTGTAGGGCCGGGTGTGTGGTCTGTGTGGGAACTTTGATGGTAACGTCAACAACGACTTGGTGAGCAGTAACAACCAGATTGAGGTTGACTACTCACACTTTGGGAACTCGTGGAAGGTTGCTCCCAGCTGTGCAGATGTAACACAGGTAAAGGCTGGTTTCACATCAAAGGGCCCATCTGCTCAAATTACAAAGCAGTACATTTCTTCTGTAGAAAAGGGTTAGAATGAACCTTAAAATGTACATTTTGCTGTGCAAAATATTTAATAATATGCTAGTTTAATTCTTAAATTAATCACCATTGAATTTCTAGTATACAGTTAGATGTTCATACTTTCACTTTTGCTAGTTTGATGTATGTTTGTTTTGTATACTGTAGATACCTGCTCCCTGCAGCAACAACATTATCAAGCTGGTAACAGTTGAGCAGTCGTGCCGTGTAATCAATGCTCCACTCTTTAGAGAATGCAACCACGTGGTGAGTTCAATGACAGACACACCATATTTCCCTCTACACCCCCATCCATTGGTCTTCTCTTCACATTTGCCCGTGTGTCCTCAGGTGGATGCAGAGCCATATGTAGATATGTGCGTGGAGGCTGCATGCTCTTGCCCATCAGTGGGCGACTGTGCGTGTTTTTGTGATGTCATTGCGGCCTATGCACAGGCCTGTTCAGAGCAGGGGGTGTCCATCAGCTGGAGATCCAACGAACTTTGCCGTGAGTGTGAAGAATTTCTCCCGCTTCCCATGCACATTTAGAGTACCGTCACTACAACCGTAAGTAGGATTTGTTGTCAAAGAAATAAATCAAGGCTGTTCTACCATGATAAAACAGTTGACAATGTAATCCAAGCTATCAAGTGGCTAGAAGAAAATAATAATACAAATAATAATAACAAGGATAACAAAATGATAATGTTTGAAACACGGGTCACCTGCCAAGCAGCTTTTCTCATTTTTTAAATTCTTAATAATTCACCACAATTGCTGAACTGCCACTTTTGAGTTACATCTTTTGTGTAATAAAATATATATTATTCACATTTCTTTTCTTTAGCCATAAGCTGTGAGGAACTGAACCCAAGGAGCCTGAGTATAGGGGAGCAGTTATGCCAGTGGAGGTATAATACTTGTGGCCCCGCCTGTCCGGTCACCTGCCAGCACCCAGAACCCCTCCAATGTTCGCTGGCATGTGTAGAAGGTTGCCATGCCTACTGCCCCCCAGGTGCCAAAATGACTCTCTGGAAGCATTTGAGCATGCAACATCCAAATGTATATACTTGTATGTAAGTATGGACAACATGCAGACAATGTAGGCTGGTTTAACTTCAGTCTTTTCTTTTTCTTAGGCCAGCTACTGGATGAGGTGGCCATGCGTTGTGTGGATCCCTCTCAATGTCAGGTGTGTATCCATGAGGGTCAGAGAATCTCCCACGGTAACAAGGTCATCGTGAACAACAATAACCCGGAGCGCTGCAAGATATGGTAATACTCCATTAGCACACTCAGTAACACCTCCGTCAATAACTCTTTATACATTATACGCTGCTTTGTTTTTATTTTTTCTTAAGTCACTGTGACAACAACACACTGAGCTGTGAGGCTTGTGCCTCTTCCACCATGTTCACCACCACACCAACACCTGCCTATGCCGCCTACACAACCCTTCCATTCACCACCTTGATGCCCGAGGGCACCTGTGACCGCGCTATGGATCTGGCCTTCCTACTCGATGGTTCAGAAGCTCTGAGTGAAGATGAATTTCAAGCAACCAAAGAGTTCATACTGGGAGTGGTCGGACGCTTCCGCATGGGGGCAGCTCACACTCGAGCCACAGTCCTGCTTTACCATTCTGGAGTGAAAACATATAATCTGCAGGTAAATTAACATAGGTCATTTGTGACACAGTAAAGTATTTTTTCTTGCGCAAAAACATGCAATGCTGCATTAAGAATTCTCTGGAATGATACTTAACCAGTCATTAAAATTCAAAGAGACTTATCAAGCCAACGTAAAGTGCTTCACCTGGTTGATTGATTCGTGATTATTTTTCTCCCCGTTTTACATGCCTGCAGGTTCAGAAGAGGCTGTTTAGGAAGACTGTAAATGAGCTACATTACACAGGAGGCGATGTGGCCTTCTTGGATGAAGCTGTCAAGTACTTGGCTATCAACATCTATGACAAGAACAAGCGGGACCATGCTGGTCGTATTGCCATCATCTTAACTGCCACGGCCAACCCTCGCCCCGTTCGTGCCATGGTTAATTTGCTCCGGAAGAAATCCATCACCACCCTGACAGTAGCGCTCGGTCCCGGGGTAGACATGAGGCAGATCAATGACATCACCAAGTTCAACCCGGAAAACAGGGCCTATGTGCTCAGCAGCACGAGTGAGCTGCCTGAACGTCTGTTAGAGCTGACAGACTACCTCTGCACCTTGGGGATGGAGCCCGAGGGGGAAAAAACTCAAATAACCACCACAACCCGGGCTCCCCGTCTGGAGGCTAGTCCGACCCGATACCCTTCCAAAACTCCCAAGTCTGCCATCACCACATCGCCCTCCACCGTCTTACCTCCCACCGATGTGACATTCATCCTAGAAGGCTCCAATGCAGTTGGCGAGTCCAACTTTAACCAGTCGCTTCTCTTCCTGCGGGAAGTTGTCTCACAGCTGACGGAGGAGAAGTCCATTCGGATCACTGTGATCCAGTACTCAGAAACTGTCACTGTGGAGATCCGTCGATGGGAATTGAGTCGGCACCTGTCCCTGCTGGAGCGACGTCTGAGCGAGATACGTTGGAGGGGCGGAAGTCAAACCAACACAGGAGCAGCTGTCAGGACAGCTGTTACAACTTTTCGAGAAACGCCCACGGTCCAGCCTCCACGTGGCCCAACACCTCCTCAGCTGGTCTTCCTTGTGACAGAGAATCCTCCCACTGACACAGTGACGCGCCCGCCATTCACGAGCACCCACACTCAGGTCTACCCCATTGGTGTTGGACCAAAAATAACTAAGACTGACTTGGTGACGTTAAGCTCACCTCCATGGCCAATGATGGTTGACGACCCCAGCACTCTGTCGACCCTGGTGCACCGTGTGGTCAGGATCACACGCGATACCATCAGGCCCCGCTTTCCTACGCTGCCACCGCACGTCCCAACTCCCTCCAGCCTGCCTCCCTCAGGTACACACAAGTGGGACGACACACTCGTTTCATAACTCAGTTCACAAGGCTCTACGCAGGTACTAATTGTGAATATGTCTTTGCACAGTGCCGTGTAAGAAGCCTCTGGATGTGTTGTTCTTGTTGAAGGCTGGAGGGCAGTTTGAGGACATGAAGACGTTTGTGAAAGGTTTCATAAATAAAGCTGACATAGGTAAGTGTGAGCCGTCCCCTAAACGCCCAGCCACATTTTATTCGTGATCTTCATTTCACTGATGTGCAGTGTTATTAGTCTTGCTCAATGATATTCTATATCAATCTTCCTTCCCTGCGTGCATCATTAATTGTAATTGGTTTGTGGGTGCAGGGTTGAATGGCACTAAGGTGAGTGTGGTTCAGTATGGAGACACCAACACAGCAGAGCTCACCTGGAAGGGTGAACAGAGCAAATCGCAACTCCTGAACCTGGTGGGGCGCATTCCAGGCAGGACCTCCGCTGCCCCTGCACTGGGTAATGGATACACATCAACTGATATGTGCACACACCTTAGAGCGGACACGCACAAGCTCACTGCTCTTGTCTTCGTGCAGGCTCTGCCCTGCGATTCGCTCTGCAGACGGCCATCTCGCCGGGAAGCGGTGGAAGAGTCGGCGTGGCCAAGGCTGTGGTGATGCTGGTGACCGACAAATCCGCTGATGATGTCCAAGGAGCCGCAAACCAGGCACTGGCAGCAGGTGCTTAAGTCACCATTGAAAAAAAAAGACCACGTGATAAAATTCAGTAGTATCGTTCCATCATCACACATTCTTTGTCATTTAGCTGGTGCAGTTTTTACTGATAACATTCTCTTCACTCAGGTGTGTCAGTTTTCCCCATCGGGGTGGGATCAGACTATGATACGAGTGAGATTGCCACACTCGGTCAACATGGAAACAAAGACAACACTCTGCACTTGAACAGCATGGATCAATTGCTGATGTTGCAGACTCTGGACAACAGTTACACAGAGAAAATCTGCAGAGGTACTTAGACACTTAGATACGGGTTACTTTTTTTTAATATTATATTTATATATTGATGTAACAATGGTATTGGGTATTTACTTTTCTTTACAGCTGGTCCACCAGGACAGTGTGTTGATGATAATGGAAATGAGAGAAAGGTGAGTAATGTCTGCAGAGGTTGAATACAAATCAGAGCTGTGCAGCAACCTTCTTCAGCATTACTTGAAATGAATTGTCCGTTTATTGTTTCAGCCTGGTGAGTCATGGCTGCTGGAGGATGGCTGCCACAGTGTCCTCTGTCACCCAAGTGGGGAATTGACGTTACAAAGCCACAAAGTCAGCTGTGACAAACTGGAGCCGCTGCCCTGCAAGAACAACATGCCACCTGTCAGAGTCCCGGAGACCTGTGGCTGCCACTGGGAATGCCCTTGTATGTACATCCAAGGGTTGAAATAGCTTCTGAAGTTTATAGCACCTTATTTACTGTCTATAATTACTGCAAAGATTTTCCCACGTGTGCTGTTAACCATGAGAGACTTGCATTGCATACTATTTATACTGACTAACAACGGATCACGTGGCTCGTGTTCAATCACTCTCTCGCTCGTGCCTCGTGTGTTGCAGGTAGGTGTATGGGCAGCTCCACCAATCACGTGGTGAGGTTTGATGGCTTGGCACTTAGGCTAGATGGGGAGGGTGTGTGCTCCTATACACTTCTCACTGTCAGCGGAGCCATGGGTGATAAGGTCAGAGGTAAAACTCCACAGTGGGCCTTGTCAGAACTCAGCAAATTACAACCAGGTCTGCATGAAAGCCATGGAGGTGATCCATGGACCACATAAACTGCTGCTGAAGGATGATATGACGGTATGTTGTGTGGGTGCCTTTGTACTGAAATTGGTGATTACGCTTGGGTCTAAGAAATGTTTTTTCCTGGCTGTGTAATTGTTTGAGCAGGCACTGATAGATAGGGAGGAACTCAATCTGCCATGGCGGTTCGCCGGCCTCGAGCTGGTGCTGTACGCGGGAGTGATGCTGCAGCTCAAGTCAGACCACGGCTACGTCCTGACTTTCACTCCCCGTAGCAACGAGTTCACCATCACAAGGCCCAGCTCCGCCACCACAGGGGACACTGCTGGACTCTGCGGTAACAAAAGCGAAAACCTATTTATTGATGGGTAAAATAAGTCAGCCCTGCTTTCAGACATCTATAGCATGTGGCCCAAGTTTAATTCCTTCCTCAAACTACAGCTCTCTCTCTTGGTATCGTTTTCCAGGGGCCTGTGGGGAGGAGAAGGGGAACGTCTTGTTCCTACGTAATGGAAGCTCAACCTCTGACCAGCTAGGCTTTGTCTCAGATTGGACTGTTGCTGTAGATGATGGTGTGTGTCTGCCAAAGCGCAGCGCCGTGTGTGTCTCTGGAGCGGCGGTGGGATGTAGGGCCCTACGTTCTAAGGTATTTGAGCCATGCCACGATCAGATTCCTGTGCAGATGTTCCTCGCTAAGTGTGAGGAGCAGGCATGTGAGGAGTCAGATGTGTGCGAGCTGTTTTCTGCCTACGCACGCCTCTGTAGAGATAGAGGTGTGTGTGTGGACTGGAGGAGCAGTGACCTTTGCCGTAAGTTTGTTTTTTATATGTATGTTTCAATCCAATGAACAACGAGCAGGAACCTGACGTTTAGTCTGATCTCTGTGTTACAGCATTGCATTGCCCGGGCTCCATGCTGTATGATGCATGTCGGACAGGCTGTGTAGAGGACTGTGGTAGCATACAGACGTTACGAGGCGACAGGTTGGTTGCCAGGGGCAACGAGTCATCCTGTATGGACACACCTACTGAGGGCTGTTTCTGTACTAGAGACACAGTTTTGCATCGCGGACAGTGTATATCACCGGAGGCATGCAGCGAGTGTGTCGACCAACATGGACACAAGCATCCGGTGAGACACATGAAAGCTCCAAAATGACTAACTTCTCGTTTACAGAAACACATTCTGATCGGACTGGATGGGGCAACCCTTGAGTTGTTCACAATTAGAGTGGGCTGTGAGCGCCCTCTAGTGTTTATTTTTAAGTCATTAATAATATTGAGCATGGTTTGATGTTTTCGTACAGTACATGCACAGTTGGGTACCAGATGAGAACCCATGTTTGATTTGCATGTGTTTGGACCAACAAAACATCAACTGCACTGCCCGGCCCTGCAATGGCGTCAAAGGCAAGATTACTGCTACTTGTGCTAATGCAGTGAATATATTCGTATATATATATATACATATATATAAGCGTTGTCTGTTTGTATATGCCGCTTTAATAATAATGAATCAGATTTATGTGTCTACAGCTCCTGTATGTGGAGCTTGTGAGATCCTGAGAGAGAAGAGAGGTTCTCAGTGCTGCCCTGAGTTTGAGTGTGGTATGTAAAAAAAAAACAATTGTTATTGTTACGTTTCTATTGCCAATTCAGTATTAAAGGAAAATCTTCAAATGAGACCAGGAAGAACACACTTGTCTGTGCTCAATATGATATAATCTGAAACTAGGTCGGGCTTCCACCTAGAAGATATATTGGGAGTGCAAACCAGAATATATTGCTACCACGTCAACAATGCAACAAAATAATTAAACTTCCGGTACCTAAATTTTCAATAGCTAATTCAAACAAGATAACTTCAATTATTCATTGAAAACGTAATGGCTCCATATTCATCAGGCAGCATATATCTCGCCCAAATGCAACAGGCTGTCTCACTGTGACTTTTCAGTGTGCGATCCGGTGGCGTGTGGCTCGCCTGAAGTACCCCGCTGCGAAGACGGGCAGGCTGCGGTTCTGAAAAACCCTGGGGAGTGTCAACCCATACACGAGTGCGGTAAGCCATTATCGGATTCCCTGTGATGTTCCAGCCCTGCTTTTCTCTGGCACTCACACACAACTGAAACGGAGCGCGCGTCTATGTGATCTTTCTACGTGCTTTCCCTTCATCTCTTCCTCCCCTCGCAGTCTGCAAAAAGGGAGAGTGCGCGCTTGAAGCTCCCACCGCTTGTGCCGCACATCGTCAACTGTTGGTGAAAAAAACAAAGTGCTGCGACGTGTTTGAATGTGTGTGCAACTGCCAGAACTCCACTCGCACCTGCCCCGCGGGGTTCATCGCATCCTCCTCTACCAACGACTGCGGCTGCACAGACACCACCTGCCTGCCAGACAAGGTGTGTGAGGAGTTGTGTTTTTGTTTAAACGCGTCTGTTTGTCATTTGTGTGCTTTCACTGATTTCCTTATTTATGTGTCTATCCAGGTGTGTGTGGTTGATGGTGTGGCTCACCCAGTGGGGAGCGAATGGGAGGAGGTGTGCCAGAAGTGCAGATGCACTCAGCTGCAGGAGGAAGATACTTCACTGCACATTGCTCAGTGCACGCCACCTGTGTGTGATCGGAACTGTCCTCCGGTGAGGCACACAAGCCGCAAATACGCACATTTGCATTATCATTTGCATTATGCTTCTATAACCGTTAATCCATATATATATAATATATATTTCAGGGCTCGACATACACTCCATCAAAAGGAGGGTGCTGTGGGAAGTGCATAACGACCAGCTGTGTGGAGTCAAAGGGAGAGATGCGAGGGGACACCCTGATTGGACAAAACCTCAGACGCGTACGTGCAGAGACATTATGCATGCCTGAGTAATATGTAGGAAATCTGTGCAGCTTAATGTGATGTTTGAATAACAATAATCGATTTCCTGCGGTGTTTTTATTTTATTTAGCAGAACACTTTTTCCTCTCTCTTATTCGATTTGAATCTAATCTCGGTTTCTTTTAATAGGTGGGAGAGACGTGGCCGTCTCCTCGTGATAAATGTGTTTTACATGAGTGTGTGAAAGTGAAAGACGAACTGTTCATCTCTGCAACAAACGTCAGCTGCTCCGTTATGGAAACGCCATCCTGCCCGCTGGGAACAGAGTTACGCTGCAGCACCCGGGATTGCTGCCCCAGCTGCCACTGTGGTAAACACACGTTCATGTGCAATTACCCAAAACAGGAAAACAAAGACAGACACACCCTTTGGCACAGCAGAGTGACGTCGTGAGTTAGGAGAGTGTCCTTCAACTGGCATGCACTGCATCATGAAATCGCTATCTACTGAGGTGCAGTCGCAGTGTCCGGCCAGCAGATCTCTCCCATAAGTGTCACCTCAGAGCCACCTTTCCTGACCTCACCTTAGAATGTCTGCGGTCCAATGATGTGTTCAACCGATAGCATTTTAATTATTGGTGCTTTCCTCTCCACAGCTGCCATGGATGCCTGTGTCCGCAACCACACTGTTATAGGAGTAAGTCGTGCAGATAATCAAACCCTTCTTTTGCATCAGAACAGTTTTGAATGGTTCCTTTTTGTGCTCCACGTGTGTTTGTGCAGGCAGGCGAGGGGCTGATGGTGGACCCGTGCACGCACTGCGAGTGCACCGTTGTAAAAGGTGCTGTGAGGAAATACAGTCTGTCCTGTAGAACGATCAGATG
Organism: Apeltes quadracus; assembly: GCA_021346845.1. Taxonomy (NCBI): domain Eukaryota; kingdom Metazoa; phylum Chordata; class Actinopteri; order Perciformes; family Gasterosteidae; genus Apeltes; species Apeltes quadracus. Next base: position 11,134,767 of record CM037935.1, read on the forward strand.
TCCCACTTGCCCTATGGTAAACGTCTTCCCATTTTCATTCATTTACCATAACCATTGTCATTTATCATCATCATGATCATGTTCGGGTTCATCAAAGACTTTTTAAAACACTGTCCACATTGCTTCCCGACTCATCATTAAATTGTGGTAATGTTGATTTCCATTAATCACTATAGAGGTAAACAGTGATGACATTGATTTGCATAAAAGGGCTGGGTCACATTTTTCTTTGAAATAACATGAATGTTGTTCAGATGTCTTCCCTGATTAACTAACGGGCAACACTAAGCACAATGTTTTCAGGGATACGCTCTGCAGAAGGAGGATGATGCTTGCTGTGGCCGATGTGTTCCCACTGCCTGCTTTATGCAAAGGCCAGACGGGAAACTAATCACAGTGCAGGTATACCGAAAAAACAACGCCTAGCTCCTGAACCCAGTCACATTCAAAACAGACATGATGCTCGTATAGACTAATTTACTATTTAAAAGAAATGTGCATATTGTATTTCATACAACTGCTAACGTGTCATATTCCACCCTCACCCATGATTGTTCCATGGATCAATACAGTTTGTGTACATCAGACATGCATTATTTTGATTTCATTTATTTACCTCAGTACATTTTAAAAAGAAGCAAAAAGCATACATGAATGCTGATCTACTCTGCAGGTGAACACCACTACTGAGGACGGTTGCAGCTTGTATGCGTGTGGTGTAAACGGTAAAGGGGATCTTGTCCTTCAAATCAGAGTGACCTCCTGCCCTCCTTTTAACCGTCAAACTTGCCTGGACAAAGGGGTACAACTGCTTAAAAAAACTCCCTACATCTCCATCTCCCAGTATTCCCACTCCTGCAAATGAGAAGAAGTCAAACATTTGTATTACATTTTGCCTCCCCTGTTGGTTTTCAGGGGAAAATTAGCCGGATTGGAACCACTTGCTGTGAGATGTGTAAGTAGATCAGGGGCCTTTGCAAGACTGGTAAACAGCCAGATATTCAGATTTCAATAAGAAGTGTGTGTGTGTGTGTGTGTGTGTGTGTGTGTGTGTGTGTGTGTGTGTGTGTGTGTGTGTGTGTGCGCAGGTACAGAGCCAGAGTGTCGGAGGACAGTAGGAACACTTAACTACATCAAAGTGGATGATTGCCAATCAGAGCACCAGATAGAACTGAACTATTGTGAGGTAAGAGACCACACACACACACACACACACACACACACACACACACACACACACGCACAAAAACTGGAGGATTAATCCACCCCAAAGGATTAGCCAGGAAAGTTCAATAAAATCAAACTAACCCCCGTGCCTCTCCATCCCGCCCTCTATGTCTCTCACTGTTGTCCTGTCTATCCTACCATCTGTCCACCTGTCCATCAGGGCAAATGTCGCAGTAAGTCCATGTTCTCCCTGGAGAGCGGTGCTGTGGAGCAGGAGTGCGTGTGCTGTGCTGCCGTGCAGACGGAGCCTCTCAGTGTTCCCGTCCTGTGTGCCAACGGCACTCGTAGCCAGCAGACTGTCCAGTCTGTCACCGCATGCGACTGTATGTCCAAAGACTGCACCTAGAGAAAGACAGACAGACAGACAGAGTGTTTATCCATTCAGAAGCTGTATGTGTATCCAAGTCAAATGTACTGCACTTATGAAATAAATACACAAATAACAATAAACAAATCTGACAGTTTTATGTAACTAAAATGTGACTGTGTGTTTTTCTTTTAATATTATTATTACTATTTAAAGGTATGGATTCATATAAAATTATGTTTGTCTTTTAGCTGTTTGATTTGTTTAAAAGTGAGAAAAAAATTCTTAGCAACTGAGTGAAAGCTTGCTCAAGGGATGATGCATTTCTGCTTTTCAACTAATTATTGATGCTTTGGGAACATACACAACTATTTTATCTATCAATTCATCAATAAAACAATTCAGGTTTTTACTGTACGTGAGATAATGAGCTTAATATTTTTGAAAATACGTGTTGTTGAGGGAGGTTCGGTTTCCAGTCGGGTCACTAAGCTTTCTTTCCTCTCTGGCTTACACACGCTCGTACACTCGCGCGCGTGCACGCAGTCACACGCACGCAAAGGCGCACACGCAGACACTTAAACACGCGCACCTGTCCATCGGTACGCATCACCGCCTCTTGCCCTTCCGTATGGAACGGTTAGTGGAATTAGCCGCGATGTGCTCGTGCGCGGTAAGCCACGGGCACCGGGAGCGCGCGCGGATTGTCCACCATCTCATTGCCTCAGCGCCTGTGCATTTCACGCGTCTACAATGTATTAATCTCCAGTGCGAAGCCCTGATCCTCCACGAGCACCGGTGAGTAACTTTTTTTTCCCAGTTTTCCTTCATGTAAAGTGTGCTACTAAAAAGTGCGCAGACATTCATCCCTTATGCAACTGTGAAAGTCTTTTTTTTTTTTTTTTGCACTTTTGCGTTCATTAGGTTGAGATTGAGATTCTAGTGTGAGCACTTGTTGTGCTTCCATCTCCCCGGGGCTGCGGGCCCGCGTGCCATGTTGCTGAGGATGTTCTTATTTATCTGACCACCTGGTAGCAGGCAACTGTGGCGTCCATGATCGCTTAATCAAAATAATGCAATGTGCAATAAAGAGCTCCTGACAGCTGCTCTGGCATTAATTACTCAAACGAGAAATGTATTACTTTCATATGTGTTGATGATGAGATTCACAGACAGGTGTGCAGTGAAAGTTTACGCAAGTATGTTTTGATTGGGGCTTCAAATGAATAGCTTTGTTTTTGGGTTTTATTTGTCTAGTTCAGGCACTGGAAAGCAAGCAGCTATTAAAATGATAAAAGTGTAATCTTCTGACGAGACAGTAGGCCAATTAGATGGTTCTCCAGGTGGCTTCTGCCCTGTTACCTGGGTAGGTAGTAGAGGATGCAGCTGATTCTCTGTTCAGCTCTCAGAGGGCTTTAGGCCTTTAAGCCCCTCGCAGTGACACAAACTTGGATGCATGTGCCTTCTCTCCGACAATAACAACATATTTTGGCTTTAAAATCAACATGAAAAATGAAAACCAACAAATATAATCAAACACAGTATGGTTTATGGTATGTAGGATGTCATAGTAAAGAAACATTGGGCAGAATTAAATCACAATCCATCCTTGCTGATTCTTTCCAATGCAGCTTCAGCCAAAACAAGTTTTCTAAACAGTATAAAAAGACTGGAATACACATTCTTTTATTTGGCTGTAGGAAGAAGAAGAATAATGAAATTTAGTTGGTTATTAGTTTTTTGATTGTTTTTGTATTGAATAGCATGAGCAACATGCAAGAATATATTGTGGAAAAGGTAACCTGACTAATAAGTTAAGTAAATCATGAAACATGTGGCTAACCGCACAAGAACATATGACATGCAATTGTTTTATGAAGATTACAAGCCAAAACATTTAGGAATGATCTAAATGTTACTGCTTCCTGATTGGTCCAAGATTTACGAAACATCTCATTGACTAAGAGACATGTTCTCTATTTCCACACGGATCTATGTTTGCTAACACACGGTAACCTGGGATTATTTTGTGCGGATGTGTGTGTATTTTTAAGGGGATTGAAGGATAAAGCAATCTGTATGTGTTTGTGTGGCCCACTGCTCTATCTGCAAGTATAATAACTTTCCTCAGGCGACTATGACGTGCTGTTTTGAAACTCTTTTGGTGAGCATGTTCATAAAATGACACAATTCAAATAAATGTTGAGCAAGCACTTAGGAACATGTTTAAGTTTAGTTGTAACATTAAAAAAGGCACAGGATGCGCTCACAGTACTTAATTTATAATTGGTAAAACTGACCTGTAACCGACAGTAACACTATTCTTTGCTTTTTTAAAAAATATTTCCGAGCATTAGGGAGAGTTGATAAACCGCCATTGATGGACCTTCACCTCCAAAGAATGAGCCCAGGCAATAAATGACCCCAGGGGATTGTAAACTATGACGCTTGGATTGAACTGTGAGCTTAATCTGAGCCTACATCTTCAATTGGGGTGAAAAGAGAGACAGCTTAACTTTGGCTCACTCTGTCAAAAACAACCGTACTACCGTATGTGCTATTTCAAAGGGAACATAAACCCACATCAACGTAAAACTCTTTGTTTAGCTGGCTCTACATATCTAGCAATAAATAACATCCATAGGCCGTCATCGAAGTTTCAACATGAAAGAAAATGTGTTCCTTCATGACAACATTTTATCTTAATGGCTAAAATAGTGGTTCAAACAAATGAAATTGCTGCATCTAGAAAACATATTCATGAGATTATAAATCATGGGAATTGAAAAAAGGCAAATGAAACTATCAAATTGAAAACCTTTTTCCAAAATGGCACTAATTGATAATGATCGGAGACTCTGGATTTATGTTCTTTTTTTTTTTTTTTTAAGTTTCAATCTAGTGCTCTGTACATAATCATTTTCCATGTAGTTTTTCAAATTAGGATTTTTTTATAATTGGTAGACATACAAATCAGTGGCGATTGTTCCAGACCACTGTGCTTAAATATTAGAATGCTGCAGGCCGGACAAATGTTTCATCTGGACATCTGTACTGAATACTGAATATATATATGTGTGTGTGTGTGTGTGTGTGTGTGTATTTTTTTCTTCTTCTAGCGACAGTGATGAAACGGAAAAGAGCGTATGCCTGTCACCACAGATATGAGTGAGTCGTTGTCTTGTCACTCAGTGAAGCTTGTGTCTTTGGCCCGGTCGCTGTCCGAGCTCGGGGCGGATGCTGCCAACGGCGTCCCTGTCACCCCCCCTGAAAATGAGGAGCCTCCTCTCCCGGTACGGACTCCTCGCGTCCTGCTGTAACATGTCAGCCCGGTCTCTCCTTACCTGAGCAGACACACACACACGCAGCGTTGTCCATTTGTCATGCTCTTGGATTGTATTACTCCCTACGTACTTGTTACCCAAATTGCTAAGTCTTGTGTGCCTTTGCGCGTTTGTGTAGGAGTCTGGAATCGATCTGGGCCCCGGGCTTTTTTTTGATGATGGCAAGAGAAAAGTGGACTATGTCCTTTGCTACAAAAAAAGGCGCGCATCCAGACACCGGCTCTCCATCACTTCCAACGGGAGCATACCGTTGCATGTACTGGACCGAGGGCAAACGGAGGCACCGGAGTCTGGTGATGCCGGTGCACCTGCAGGAGATTTGGAGGAGTCAAAGCTGTCAGAGGAGGAGAAGGCTGTAATGAGGGAGGAGTTTGAAGCGGGTTTACTGGATGCTGGACTACAGCTACAGCGCGATAGAGAGGTGTGTATCTGCTTTCACCGTGATTACTTTTCCATCTGCTGTACACTATGGACCGTTACGGGCCAGATTGTAGGGCCTTATTAGAGAGTGATTCACGAGTGAGCGGTGTGTGTGTGCGTGCGTACACGTGATTGCACATTAGGGGAGATTGGTAGGTTTCATTTGAAATTAATCAGTAGAAGGGCGGCACTCGCTTGTACATCGTGTACTGTATCAGTACGTCTGTCTCTGTGTGGTCAAATATGACTTTGGGGTGACTTTTAGGTGCCTGCCCTAACATTCGCCTCGTGCCGAGTTGCAGCAGCAATTAGATGCAAAGACAAATAGAGTGGAGACAGATAGGCAGTCGGTCTGTCAAATAGGCCGATAATCTAAATCTAATTTGAGATGTACACAGTGGTTGATGTTCAAATATCATAAAATAATCTGTGTGTTTTTTATATGCAGAGGGCGAATGGACTAGGGTTTATTCGGCTGCATATCCCGTGGCCGATACTCAGCCGAGAAGCCGAGCTTCAGAAGATCAAAGTTCCTGTGAAAAAGGTCTGCGGCCGTTTACACACCCTGGTCTTTAATATTCGATAATATACAATATAGTACTTTTTTTTTAAAGATTAGTTTGGGTCCACATCACACACATGACACTTGTATGTCAGACAGCTGGGACATGACGTGAATTGTAGTAAATCCAACATTGTGTGACTTGGCAATTGATCCATGCATGTTTTCATTTGCGCAGAAGTGTGAGCTGCGGAAGCGAATGGGCATCGCTGGACTATGGGATTCCATTATGAGAAAAGCCAACACGCCGTTTCAACCAGACGTCCCTGACTTTGACACCCACAGAGACTCGCAGACCCGAGTCCACTTCAAAACCCTCAAACACCCTTTTATCAGGGACAAGCTCCACCTGTGAGTACCCGGTCTGTGATGCTCACATGCACACGTGTAGCGCAGCGGTATCAAGAGTCTAACCCGCTTTAGGAGTCGCCCTTCATTTCAGCCACGGTCAGTGATTTGGATAATACCCGGATATCTAAATGACCTGCAGGCCCTGTGCTTTAATCAGAATATGAGCTTTCACTTGAATTGGATTGTGACTCGATTTTGACTGGTAGTAGTAGTAGTAGTAGTAGTATCTCACCTGGGTCGACCAAAGTATATGATTTTAAAAAACACTTTTTTTGGCAAATACAAAAGCTAACGGTGATGCCAGCACAATCCATTAATTTGGTGAACAGTGCAATTGTTAATATTGAACAGACATTGCCGTTTCTTGCAGATACGACATCAAGTCGACAGATACTGTATTCGATAACGCAACGCGCAGTCGACTAGTGAGTCCAGACACAACTCTCTGCTTATTTTACTTTTAAATGAATTTATTCTGTTAAAATTGAGCTCACGCACCGTTTGGACTTTCCTTTGTTTATATTTAGGTCGCTGAGATTATTTCACGTGTTACCTGCAGGCAAACCTGCCAAACCACCGGTGAGGTCTAACTTGCTTTGTTGTTGTCGGGTCAGTCAGATTTCAGGCCGCTTGTTTCCGTATGTTATCCGGCTCAAGACTGAACCTGTGTGGCGTTTTGTCTTTGTGTCATAAGGAATCAACTCATTATTGGCTCGGGGTGTCTACGACTCTGCCTTCCCTGTGCATGATGTGAGTATAACAGACTGTGGCCACATAGACAACTAATGTACATGAAGTACTCTGATTGTGGCATACAGGACCAGTGGGCCAACATACCCGCAGTGTGGATGTTTATAGAAAGATTCTGATCAATATTAGTAGATATGTTTCCTTTTATTTTTTTTTCCTCATTAGGGGTCGTTCACAAGGAGAGGACGGAAGGATCAACGAAATGACAGACAGGTAAGATGAGAGGCCTCTAAAGGGTGAGACCGCCCTCGCAAATACGATTTAGAAACCAAATAAACCTGAACGTGACACTGTTTGTCTGTTTGTGCTGGTTAACAGTTGTAGTTTAGTGTGCGTCTGAGAAGTATGATGTGCAAATGTAAAGGGAGACTTACACATAGAATCTGTTTCCAGGTCTTTGGGCCACAAAGTGAAATATATTAAAAAGAAACCGTATGGAAACTGAAAAAAAAAATGCTTCATGTGATGTCACTTTAGTCTGACACTTAAGAGTAAAATATAGATGTATAGCTTGTATATATTTGGGGGTGGGGTGATAGAAAAGAAGGGTGACCAAGTTGCATGACCTCTACCAATAACTCACCCGTACCGCTGAGCGGTTGACATTCAATAGAAAGTTTAAAATTAACAAAGATGAGGATTCCGGCTGTGTGGTATTGATTCTGATCATTGTGTTCCAACTTACAAGTCTAAATCAGTGAATCACTTTTTTAAATGTGTCTTCTGAAAGGAATGAAATGCGAGAATGCATTGTCAAATTAAATGTGTTTTTGATTTGGTGAAAATGTATATCAGCGTGGTAGTTTCTAAATATAGAAACTTCAAAGCTATGCTTTTTGTACCAAAAACATGACCTTGGCACAACGTCTAAAATATTTGATTGTTAACTGTATTTATCTCATTTCATGTGCTTGGATGTCTTTCAGATCCTTCATGAAGAGTGGGCTAACTATGGAGTCATGCACAAATACCAGCCTGTGCACCTCATAAGGTACTAGTTTGACTAGTACTAGTAATTCAAGTAGAGCTGGAGCTTCAGACTGTGATGCTTATTGAAGCCACTAAATCATTTTTGTTGTGAACAAATATAAATATGATTGAGTGGGGTGAAACAAATGAATATTGCTCTGATTTTGGTTCAATCATCTTTTGCCAATATTAGCCAATACGACCAGGCCTTCAAATGTAAAGCCAGACAGTCAGTTGATACAATGGCTTCATTCTTCACAGGAAGTACTTTGGAGAGCAGATTGGGTTGTATTTTGCCTGGCTGGGTGTTTACACTCAGCTCCTCATCCCTCCCTCTGTCCTGGGCATCATTGTCTTCCTGTACGGCATATTCACTGTGGATGCCAATGTGCCAAGGTAAGCGGGTTAAAAAGCTCTCCCTACTTGTGTACGCCTATCAAAGTACATTCAATTTTCATATGTTTACATTATTGTCTTTGCGACTTCTCAGCCAGGAGACATGTGATGACAACCTAAACATCACCATGTGTCCACTGTGTGATGGCGTGTGTGACTACTGGCATCTGAGTACAGTGTGTTCACTGGCCCGAGCGTCGTACCTCTTCGACAATGGAGTCACGGTCCTCTTTGCCATTTTCATGTCTCTTTGGGGTAACTAAACAGACTTTCCTGATCATGTTATGAGTTGTATAGATATTAACAACATGCTGCTACCCTGCATGTTAATGTACTTCAGGAAGACCACAAGGTGAATCCTGTTTGTATGAGTGCTATAGTGTACTTCTGCATTTTCCTGTGTTTGGTTTTGGGGGGTTTTCTGAACATGTTAATATTCCTTTTGTGTAATGTCTTGTAGCTGCCTGTTTCCTTGAGCACTGGAAAAGGCGACAGATGTGTCTGAAACACATGTGGGACCTGACGAGTCTCGAGGATGAGGAGGTATACCTGAGGAATACTCTATGGATCAATAAGCGCACACACACACGCGGATTATTATAGACAAGGAGCAGTCAGAGCCTTCGCTTGCTTTGTCACTACGATTCCTTGTGTCTGTCTGTCGGATTGTTGAAGTGCCAAGTCATTAAGAGTGAGACGGTGAACCTAAAGGCCTGAGTCAATCATGGCCCACACACAAACTCGCCTACACGTGGCAACCTACTCATTAACCTCTGTTCCCTGTAAGGGTCTGTAATGGGATTGGTATGAACGTAAAGCAGCTCTCTCTCTCTCAATCTCTGTGTGCTCCTGTTTTATTTATTTCTGTCTCTGCTGCCTGAAGGATCGAGTCCAGGTGGGCAAGTTTCTCTACCTTAGTTAAAGAAGCTCTATTACACACGTATTTATTTAGAATTTCACAAAATGCAATTGTTTTTGAGAATGTTTATATTTCAAGTTAACAGTTGAAATTCAGACAATAATCACAACAAATTTTGGACTTTTGGTAGTTTTAACTGGTGACTGAAGCGACTGTACGGTCGTAACGGTTGTGGTTCTAATGGCGTTTATTTGCAGAGTGGGGTCCCTTGTTTTAACGTGCCCATGTGTGTGCTACAGGAGGATCTGAGGCCTGAATATGAAGAAGTTCTACAGGAGAAAAAAGCCAAAATGAAAGCCCAGTCCAAGAAGAAGGTATTTTCCGGTGCAATGGGATGACTTGTGACACAGAAATGGTTGACATGGACGGCTCACTGACAACTGTTTGTCACTTTGTTGCAGCTGGCTCAAGCTGACGATGGTGTAGATCGAGAAACCGACCTGATGCTGGCCTCGCAGGTATCACTGCACTGCAGGGATAGGACACTATGTTTACAGAGCTGCTAGTTAGAACGGGTGGTGCTGTTAGACCTTTTAGACTGGCTTTGTATCAAATGTTATTCCCTTTATTCAGATAAATAACACTCTATAAAGGTAAAAACAGTCAGCTGTACATCAAATTCTTAAAGCCTGTGTAATGTTTAGAATATACTGTGGAATAGTTATTGCAGACCCCCAGTGTCTGCATGAGTTTATGTAGGTGCACAGAAAGAAACCCCTTACGTGCAGTGGGTGGTTGAGTTCAAAGCTGCTTACCTTCCTGAGATTAGCCCAGATTACTGATGGAAGCGAGGAGGGAGAGGAAGAAGGGGAGGGGATTTTTGCTGCTTTCAGATGGCAAAACACGCACCTGCCAGACCAAATTCATAACCTGAGCGTATATGATGAACTCCACATTACGGCACGTCACATGCTAGACAAGCATTAAGTATTATAACAGCGCGCGTGTGTCGTTTTTTTCTTCTTCTGTGTGCTCAATTTAATATGCATATTCTTCTTGACAGCGAGAACCAGAGTCCCTTGACATTGAGGATCATCTGTCAGGTTATCTCATCAATGTGTCCACCTTACTGCTCCTGGTATTGCATATACAATATTTTAATACTTTCACATCACAGTAAATTCTGTCATGTTTCTGAATGTACTAGATATTTAATAGAAATCAATTGTCATGATAATCTGTGATTTTGATGACATTAATGTGTATTTACTGTACAATTTCCTCAAAGTTTCCTATAGTGTGCCTATTAAATCTAATGTCAACAGTAGTGACACTACAAGCAGCATTGTCTTACTGTGAGAAACTCTATAACCAGAAAAACAATACAATACGAAATTGGAAAGAAGAAGATAAGAATAAAAGCTAAAATATTTATTACAATAATGTGTATATATATATATATATATATATAGAAAAAAAATACTAAAGATATTTATATGAAACAATTATCATATAAATGCGCTCATGCAATCAGCATAAAGAATTGTCATATTCGGATATTCTTCAACAACAGTGCCATTTTACCCTTTAATCCTCCGTGTGTTCAGATCTTCGTAACCTTCTCGGCAGTGGTTGGGGTGGCAGTGTATCGCATCTGCATGTTGAGCGTCTGGTCCATGAACCCCGACCACGATGCCAAGGCCAGCGTGAGGATGACCGTCACCACCACGGGCATCATCCTCAACATGCTGGTGGTTCTGGTGCTGGAGGAGGTCTATGGTGCGATTGCTGTGTGGCTGACGGAACTGGGTATAGTACTTAATGACATGGACCCGCAATATTATACCACTGCTGTTCCATTGGAGATGTATGTTGCTGGAGTTCGGTGGCGCGACATGTTATTGATTTCAGGAAGCACACGTTTGTTTGAATGTCAACCGCTGCGATTGTGACAGACCGTTATGAGCACGTCTGCTTTAAATGACGTTTGCATTTGTTGTGTCTGCTTCCCGATAGAACTTCCAAAGACAAAGGAAGAGTTTGAAGAGAAGCTGATCTTTAAGTCTTTCTTCCTCAAGTCCATGAACGCCTTTGCACCTATTTTCTACGTGGCCTTCTTCAAGGGCAGGTGTGTGTCCTTTTTCAAAGTCTCACTGGACTCAGTTGCCTTTCTTTTTTTTTTTTCTTTTCTTTTTTTTCTCCATGGAACTTGCTTCTCTCTTCATTCAGGTTTGTTGGGCGGCCTGGCGATTATGTTTATGTCTTTGGAGACTACCGCATGGAGGAGGTTTGCTCAGTTGGACACATTGGCGCTTATTGTTGATTGCCATCTACAGTAAAATGCACACGTGTGTCTTGAGTGCATGTGTGTTTTCCCCTCACAGTGCGCTCCGCCAGGCTGCCTCATCGAGTTGTGCATCCAGCTCAGCATGATCATGCTCGGAAAGCAGCTCATCCAAAACAATGTGTTCGAGGTTCTCATACCGTAGGTGTTATACGTATAGAGATATTTTTTAATTCCAGGGTCACACAACGCATTTACCAATAATTATTCTTTTTGCAGTAAACTCAAAAAGATGTACAGAACAATACAGGAAGAGAAAGTTAAGAAAAGAGCAGCGGAAAATGCAGAGAATGCCACAGAAGAGGAGAGACCAAAGCAACAGTTTGACAAAGATTACGCTCTTGAACCCTATGAAGGCGTGACCCCAGAGTACATGGAAATGAGTGAGTCTGTTTTAGTCTCATTATCTTGCGTACTGACTCACCCACTGCTGCAATCCCAATAATGTGATTTATTTAACAATGCGCGTGCATTCGTATTTACAGTAATCCAGTATGGGTTTGTGTCTCTCTTCGTGGCCTCCTTCCCGCTGGCGCCAGCGTTCGCTCTGCTCAACAATGTCATAGAGATACGCCTTGATGCTGCAAAATTTGTGACCGAGATCCGACGGCCTGACGCTGTGAGGTGTAAAGGCATAGGTACTTGAGAGTTTGTCCATTCTGTCCGTCTATGTGTGGGTGTGAATCATATTTTTAATCACTTTCTTTTCCTTCGTTCCACTCTGCCCCACCGTCTATTTCTGTCACGTTTCCATTTCCCTCTCTTTCTGATTTCTTGCACATGCTCTCTCCAGGGATTTGGTACAACATTCTCTGTGGAATCAGCAAGTTCTCTGTAATTACCAATGTAAGTGTGTGTGGCTGATGAGTTTATGTCTACTTTACCCATGACCATTGATCTGTGGCACAGAGAGTCCCACTAAAGTGATGTGCACAACAATAAGCTCTTAAACAATTATCTGTAACTAAATTGTGTTTGCATTCTGTCTGTTTGTATACAACACACATGGGGTATCTCATTCAGGGCTCACAACACGTTAGCGTGTTTCCTTCCTCGTAAAATCTTATTATATCAATTTTTGTAGTAATTTGCTTGAATGAATTTAAGCGCAAATAGACCTTCATCACAGTAGAACTTTTATACTTTTCATAGGAGGAATGGCCCTTAGCAGAAGTTATGGTGTTTGGTGGCCCACAGGAACAGTTTATTGCGACCATTAAGTCAATCAATGAACAGTCAATTTCACCTGCACTTTTCTTTGTAGTGAGATGTCATGGCCACATCGGCAGCTGACATGGGGGGGGGTGATGGGGGATGTTGTTGGCTTGTTGTGACGACTCCATATTTGTTACATTTCATGAGCCAGTTTTGTGACTATATGATTTGTCAATGTGTGCTGTAAAAAAAAAGGTCCATGGCAGATTCCCCACTTACTTCCAATTAATGATCTATTGTTCGGGAATACAGTAGTTAATATAATTAACAAAAACACATTATTAAAATGAATCTAGGTGGTTAAGTTTAAGTACGGTTTTAGTTAATAAAGTTAGATGATGAGTCACTGTGGTACGAAGTCAGACATCATAATCCATTGTCGTGTCTTCTCAGGCGTTCGTCATCTCCTTCTCGTCAGAGTTTGTTCCGCGCATGGTTTACCAGTACATGTACAGCGTGAACGGCACTCTGAATGGCTACACAGAGCACTCGCTGTCCTATTTTAACGTCAGCAACTTCCCGCCGGGCAGTGCGCCCACCCCCGTCACCGGAGTCTCAATATGCAGGTCAGAGTAACTCTTTTAACCCTAATCTACCTAGAGTTCCCTTTAAATCCTTTAGCCAATCCGATTAAGTCTTACTCTACTTAAACCCACACTTGTTATTTACTGTATTCTGGAACTGCATAATGTGGCATTCATGTTAGACTGTGTTTTTCAGGTATAAAGACTACAGAGACCCCCCTTGGAACACGGATGCCTACACCTTCTCTAAACAGTACTGGTCGGTCCTTGCTGCAAAATTGGCCTTTGTCATATTCTTCCAGGTATGGATGTAATATTCACAATTGTGTCTAAAATGTAGTCTCGGACATTTATGTCTTTTCCTCAAGTCCATGAACATTATAGCACTCGTTAGATGTATAGATTTCCTTCATTGGCAGGTGTGCACTCAAAGAGCAAATATCTTTTTTTTTTTTTTCAATATTCACTCAATTTTCTTGTCTTCAATGGTGCAGAGCTAATATTTTAGAGAGAGGTATACGTCAAGCCAACTTCTTGATCTAATGCTTCCTTTTCCCGAATTGAAAGTCGATATAGCTCCCTGTTTGGCGCTTAATGAGATCATGTCAGCTACCATAAGGTCAGGCAGTGCTAATGCGCAATTCTGAAGCCTGCCATGACTAAATTACTGTATCCTATCAACTTAATAAGGTGACTACAGCCCCGATACCAAGGCGGCTGCATCCCTGTAGATTATCAGATTGTAAAGACTGCTGACCCACTTTAAAAAATAAGTATTATTATAAAAAGATTTAATTCTACTTGTACATCGCAATACAACCTGCATTTCCCCTTTAGAACCTCGCCATGTTCCTCAGCATGTTGGTGGCCTGGATGATACCAGACGTCCCGCGATCTCTAAGGGAACAGCTGATGAAAGAGAACATGATGCTGATGGAGTTTCTGCTAAATCAAGACCAAGAAGCACGTGCCAAATCTCTCTCCCCGAAACGCGCCACCCCGTGCTTTAACGCCAACATAGACATTGTGGTGGAGGCACCACCGAAAGACGTGGAGGAGCGACAAGTGGAGGAGGAAAGGGTTGAGATCAATCTGGATGAAACGAGGGGGAGCGGTGACCGCGAGCCAGAGGTTGGGAAGCCATACGAAGAAGTTGAAGAAAGTGGACCGGAAACGCGAAGAAGAGGGGGAGAAGATGTGGGGGAAATGGAAAAGGATAGTGACATAAAAAGGGAAGATGGAAACGGAGAAAATGAACAAGCGGCGGGGGAGGGAAATGGGAAAGTAGCTCAAAGAAAAGAAGAACAAAAGGAAGTCGACACTGAAACGGTGGAGAAGGCGGATTTTATTGTCGATCTAGACGCACTCATGACCGAGCTCGGGCTGTTGGGTGAGAGAAAACCTTGTGTATTTGTTGTCTACCTTTTTGAGTTGCTTGTGTTCGAGATTGATTTTTTTTCCCTCTTTATTTGATTCCTTCTCACATAGATGAAGATCTTTCAACGAGCACACCGACAGATACAGAGTTCCCCCGCTCAGAGTCCGAACAGCGATCCTCAAAACACCAGCAACTGTGTCCTCCATCATCCGAGACAGGCTCCGGGTCACAAATGACACCAGATAGCAACACAATGCTAATTGCTCCTCCTCCTGGAGAGCGAGGCTCAAGAGGAGAGGCCCGCTGTTCCACCCTGCCTTCCCGCAGCAAAGGGGCCTCAGCCCGCTACAGCCTGCCACGGCCGAGCCACTCCAACAGCCTCCCGAGGGCGGACACGCTCACTCCCGCGGTTCCCCTGGACTCCCCGTTGTCACCTTCACCCGGCCCGTTCCCTCCCTTACGCACAGCCGCGTCACCGTCATCGCCGCCTCCCACGCAGTGCCCGTCGGCCCGACGGCACGAAGCCCCCAGTGAACTCTTTGCGTTGGAAGGGCCTCCACCGCAGCAGCAGCGGCGCTCCAGGGGCAAAGTCCGGTGCTCCACGCTGCCTCCCCGCCACCGGGCCGCCGGACCCGAGGAGCCCGCCGGCAAGCCGAGCCACTCCACCAGCTTGACAAAGCTGTACCCCTCTTTCCCCCAGTGAACTGAGGTGCAACGCACCAGTATGAAGATCGCTGGAAGATAAGAGAAAGGCACAAACTGTGGTGAAGGGAGGGAGAGGGAGGACTTTCCAGATTAGCTTCTCCCATCTGTGCCTGGAGACCTCTGCCTGACCTTTTTTTGTAATTGCATACATAACACCTGGGATCTGAAGAGGGACCATCCAGATCAACTGAAGGTCATTTTCATCCTCTTGGTCTTCATGGAGATGTTTCACCACTTCAGAAAAAGACCCCTTTGAAACCCTCAATTGCATGCTTAAAACTATACCACTTGAACTCTTTGTGTTTTTCTCTCTTTTTTTTGGTATAATGTTTTGTTTTCACAGCTCAATAGCCACTGCTCCACTGCCCCACACATGCAGCTGTGCTGCCTTGTAGACCAGGGGAAGGAAATAATATATTCAGCACAGCTAGAATCAACACTAATGCTTGTAGCTATTGTTAATTCTTAGATATTTTGATATATATAAATGTAAACTGATAATAAAAGGACCTGTTTTTGATATGTGCTTTTGTCTCTGAAATTTCAAGGTCATGTATTATTGTGTTATATCAAGCAAGCTGAATGCAGTTGATGATACAAGAGCCATAGCAACACAGCATTTATAACGTCACTGGTTAATCCTAATTTGGAGCTGGTGACAGTCTATTATTGGGTTGTCTCTGTTGCCTCCCTGTGGTATGCTGGATCATTTGTAGATTAGTTGCTCTGCTGTATTTGTATATAGTGTTGCATTACTTTTGTACCATTCTTCAGTATTAAGTATTTTTATCGTTATCAGATGTGAATTGTAATAAACTTGTTTCTATCCAGGTGAGCCACCACACGCATGCTCATTAAGTCGACATGCTCTCTCTCAAGGTGCATTGTTCAGATTAGGTAGGTTTTTTTTAACTGGTCAAATAGCGCGTTCGTACCTGCCCTCTATCATGGGCAGAGTCCAGACAAAGGCATTTACTACTTTTCTAATCTACCCCCATTTGAATCCCCCCCCCACCCTTGTTTATCTTCCTTGCCCTTTGATACCTATAGTACTCTAAATTACTTCCTTAGTGACTGCCGGTCGCCAGAATGGAGCACGGCTGAGAAGTGGCAGGGTGTATTCAATACGAAGAATGGGGGTGCACTTTTGGCTGTGAATCCACATGGAACATTTTTTGTTCCTTTCAGTGAACCCTCTTCTCTCTGGGAAACGAGTGTTCCTTATTACACACAGAGATTCTTCTGTTTGTTTGTTTTTCCGAGCAGCATGTGGCAGACGGTGAGTGAGTGGCTGTGGTGGGAGCGTCTGTGGCTACCAGCGAGCGTCTCCTGGTCTGATCTGGAGGACAGCGAAGGCCGTGTTTACGCCAAAACCTCCCAACTCCACGCTGCTCTGCCCTGCGCCCTCTGCCTGCTGCTCGTCAGATACCTGTTCGACAGGCAAGAATGCGCAATCATCTGGTTTCAGAGTTGTGTCACACGACCTGTGTGCAGTGCTGCATATGGAACTTTAAGGACAAGGCTATAGCCCTTTGTTTACTGTATTGTGTTTTTGTAATGCCTGATTGTTGTCTGATTGTGTTGCAGATTCCTGGCCACGCCACTGGCTAATGTTTGGGGGATCAGGGACCGTGTACGTCTGACAGCGGAGCCGAAGCCCCTCCTAGAAAACTACTTCCGATGCCGAGCACGCGCTCCATCGCAGGTACAATACAATCACAGGGGGAATTTCAATTTTAACTAGCTGGTGTTTACATTGTCCCGATCTTGTCGGTCTTAAACCCAACACCAAGAAGTGTGACACTGGTGTACAGTTAAATTTCAAACCTATCAAAGAGTTAATTCAACTAAAGTGTCACAATAAATCTGACCTTGACCCTAAATGATGACTCCAACTCTTTTGTACAATTGACTCTTAACAGTTGAATCAACTTTTCGCAGCGTGATTCCAACTCTGCACTTTAACACGTTTGCCTAACACCAGAAAAGGAACTGAGTGTATCCACTGGGTGGATTCCCTTCTGTCTCAGGTTGATGTGAGGTCTCTGTGTAAGAAGACCAGCTGGTCGGAAAGGAGAGTGCAAGTGTGGTTTAGGAGAAGGAGGAACCAGGAGCGCGCAGGGCTTCGGAAGAGGTTCTGCGAGGCGAGGTGTGTGTGTGTGCGTGTTTGATTGTGCACTGACGGGACAATAAGTGTCCCTGTATGAATATGTAATAATAGTAAATCATTGTCTGTCAACAGCTGGAGATGTTTTTTTTATACTTTTGCATTTGTCTATGGAGTCCTAGCTCTCCATGATGTAAGTAGCTTTGGCTCAAGTGGAGCTTTTACCACTATCTCTCTCATCAGTCTCTTGTGTCAGTAATTGCTTTTTCAGTGCACAAATTGTTTGCTTTTCTACTTTGTTCTATTTGTTTTATGTGTATTGCTCTGATTTCACTGTTATGTGCAGTGTGTGTGAACCTCTTTGTCTCTCTTGTTATCACATGTCTCTGTAGCCTTGAGGGTTATCTTACGCACATGGAAACGTGTATGGCTCGTTGGCTAACATTAACCCACTCGCCCACACACATTTATTGCCCTCTGTTTTTGTTGGCTGAAGAAACCATGGCTGTATAACCTGAGGGAGGTTTGGGCCGGCTTTCCTAGACAGGTAAGGGGTTTTGCCCTTGCTATCAGAACGCCTTTCACAATATCACAGTATGCAAACATCTGAGTGCGTGTGCTATGTGTCCATGCAGTCCATGCTGCCATCTCAATACTTTTATTACCTCATGGAAATGGGATTCTACCTCTCTCTGCTCCTCAGCCTCACCTTTGATGTTAAACGGAAGGTGTGTATGGTGTTGGTGTCGCAACACATTCTGGATGTCTTTGTGTCGCTTCCACTGCTGTGTTTGTGCAGGACTTCAAAGAGCAGGTGATTCATCACGTAGCCACACTGACTCTCCTGAGTTTCTCTTGGATTTCCAACTACATTCGTTTCGGAACCCTCGTGATGGCAGCTCATGACTCTGCTGACATACTGTTAGAGGTCAGTGCTGAAATCAGTGCACGTGCAAGCTAATCTGTAAGATTTCCATCGCCATAATTTAGGCTGAAGAAAATAACTTATTTTGAATGGTCACAATGTAAGATTCAAAAACACAATCATCACAGCCTCAATTAAAAGTATAATAATTTGCTTCTGAGGGGATAAATATGATTCAGCCCCTGAGTCAGAAGTTTGAACATGTTCTCCTTGTTTTTATGTCACAGGGTGCAAAGGTATTTAACTATGCCAAGTGGCACCGGACTGCTAATGCCACGTTTTTGGTGTTTACAGTTCTCTTTGTGCTGACAAGACTTGTCATTTTCCCTTTCTGGTAAGGATGATGCATGGTGACAATATTGGAGTAATGCGTGAAAAACATAGACGTAGACATAGAAATACATTTGCGTGTCTTCTACAGGCTCATCCACTGCTCGTGGGTGTATTCAATGGAGGAGTTTGCTCCCTTCTTTGGCTACTACTTCTTGAATGGGATGTTATTGGTTCTTCAGCTACTCCACTTCTATTGGGCTGTTCTCATATTAGGAATGGCTTACAAGTGTATCTTTAGCAAGGTGTGTTTACAGGGGTTTATTTGTTTTAATTAATGTTAAATATTTGTATGAATTAATTGTCATTTTCTAAGTCTTCTCACTGGCACATCTTCATCTTATAGCTGGAAGGCGACGAGAGGAGTGATGAAGAGGAGGATGATAGTGACTCACCAGGGGAAGGGGACAACAAATTAAGTTAGAAAAATGGAACTGGAGCCAGAGACGGGGCCAATGGCCACTGACATGTATGGACACAGAGAAAAGAGGAACATGGACTGGACTGATCCTTTGTCCTCTGCTCATTCAGTTTCGGTTGCAACGGTTTGAATCTAGTTGCATATTAAACAATGAGAATTTGTGTTTATTCTAAAGGAACTGTGAATGAGTATACATACATAAAGAGCTAAGTACAGAACTGTACAGAACTTCACTTAATTCAGAACATTTGACAATTTATTCTACCTTTTTCATATTGTATTTTTCATTTTTTGAGGTAAGTTGGATGGTGATGGTCACAAGAAGGATGTGTTAATCCCACATGTTTGGATCTACGCAACAGTCATGTGTTTTCACATGTATTTGAAACGTATTTGTACGTTTACAAACTATTTTTTTCACTATTTTTTTTTAGCTCGTCATGCTGGCATGAGACACAAAATAAGCAGAAATACCAAGATATCTCACTGGCCCTGGATATCAGTTACGGGACTAGCGCGCCCTCTCGCGTGAATGAGCAAGAACTGACAGAACATGACCGGTCGTCAGTTACCATAGTAACCACCATGCGAACCATGCTAACGCTACGTTTAGCAAGGCAAACACATAAACGAGGTTTACGTTTAGCAGGATAACAGTTATCCGCATTATTTCCCAGGATGGCTTATTCGAGTAGCTACAGCAAAAAGGTGAAGGTGGGAAACTGGTTTCAGGAGGAGCTTTTGGAAGAGGTTTGTTTATAACCCTTATGCTTTAGCTAACGTTAGTATAGAGAACATTTAGCTAAATTACATAACAAAACTAATGGCGAGTATTTAATCTACGTGGAGATGTAAACACAGGCTTATAAAAGAAGCTGTATGTTAAGTCTGGTTCAAAAGTGAAAGTTTTTTTTGCAGGTTAGAAGACGATAATTAAGACAGTGGTGCAATATTTGTTGGTCTCTACACTGTGCTGAACATCATGTTGTAATTTTAGAGGGTAATTAAGAAACTGAATTTAAATCAATCTTGATTTTAAACTGAAATTGTATTTATTAGGAAATGATATTGTCTAAATACAACGTGCAGCCTGCCCAGTGCAATGTAAATAAAGTGTAAAACTGTAGGCTTTGTATTGAGTTACATTAAGACTCGTCAAAAAAACATGTTCCGGTGTAGGTTTCTGGGGCTTTTATTGTGGCGAATACAAACGGAACTTGAAAGCAATTCAGAGGTGGGAATAATTTAACTTAATGTTAATAAAGTCGTTTCCGTTATGTGGCAAACTAGAAATTGAGCTGCTTTCCACATTCATCATACTGCGGGTATTTTAAGCAGGAAACAAATCCCACCTATAAGCTATTGTTTGCTATTCAGTTATTGTTAAAGCCATTTTCATTTTAGTCGATTTATGATCCCAAAGAAAGTCAGGAATCACAGAGCCAGGTGTGTTGTAAGCAGTTTTATTGTATGCACCTTATTCATTGAAATATGTTGATGTTGTTCCAGGATGATAAGAACAACTACCTCGAGAAAAAAGAGAGGGGTGAGCTTCTTACCCAAAAAGTAGACTTCCTCAAAATGAACATTTTGAGACCGGTAAAAAAATAGTTTGTCTAATAACGCGAATAATTCCACAATGGTGATGATGGGGAAGGCCATAATAATCCTCATAATAATGTTTTGTGTCTAGGTGAATCTTACTATGACAAATGATGGAACACTGCGCTTTGGGAATGTTGTGATGTTGGTGAACATGGGAGGAGTAAGTAGGGAGTGCAGTGCAGTGAGCATTAGAGTCGACATCAACAGTTTGAAGAGCATTCCTTCGACTGGCATTGAAGCCCCATGTGGAGTCAGTGCAGGAAGTGGTATTCAGGCCTGCGTGGGCACCGCATTTATCATTACCAGGTACACGTACATACACACTTAAAACCTAACAAACCCAAATCCGCACACGTTGCAAAAACATTCCCAGTGTTGTCAACTTGTAATGTTGCTTGTATGCTAGTGTTGATGGCAGTCCTGAAGGATCGACTCTGCATTTTGAACAAAGCTTTGCGCTAAAAACAACAAGTGGTTTTGCCAGTGGAGTAAGTAAATTGACACACACACACACACACATGTAATTACTTTACCTGTCTTTACAAAAAGACATGCTGATATATTAAATAGGCACCCCGATGAGCGCACACATAGAGTTTATATCTTATGAGGAGCATTATGCAGCCAATGAACGGTTATGTAACAGCCTCTGTCACCCTGAGAAGGCTTTCTAAAGTTTAAGAAGGTAACCATAATTATAGGCCTTGTTATTATGGATCAAGGTTATCCTTATTGGGCTTGGACGCAATGTCTTAATTATTTAGTTTACTGAATATGTGTTTTGTTACTGTCGAGGGATTATTTAAATTCAGATAGACAACGGGGTGGCATGGCTTTTATTACAGTCGTGATTTTGCCTAATACCTCTACCTCTGTTTCTATGTCTTTCTGTCTAGAACTAAAAGTAACTCTGTTTACACTTTTCTCTTCTCTCTTTACAGCTTTACCTGACGAGTGACATGCAAAGTTTTCAAAAGGTAGATCCAATTTTGACATGAATTATTTTCTGAAGCCATTTGAGTAGAATACATTGCACTGAGCAACCACCATCTAAGAAGTTTAACAATGCTGAGCTGTAAAACCCTTACATGCAGACAATTCTGAATGCAGCAGTTGGGGTTGTCCTTTCAACTAGAGTCTCTGCAGGTCATGTTTCATATCATTGTGATTTATTTATTTAGTGTGCCATCAAGTCCAGGCTACAAGAAGTCATCTTGGACGACAGCGTTTCCTTTATGTCATGGTGGAAGGTCGTCCACTTTGACCCCCAGGAGAGGCTTGAATATGAGGGACAGCCTGTTCCAGTAAGTGTTCAATGCATCCTTATGGTTAACTATTACACCTGTAGCAACATCATCAGCATTTTGCGTTCTTTTAAATCTGTGGTGGAAATAACATTCCTTTACCTCTGTTGCATTGAGAATGTCCATGCAATCCTCATCATTTTCTACAGGCAAATGTGACTGTGGTGATCAAACACTGCAAGACAAACCAGGCTCTTGCTGTTCTGGGAGATCATGTACTATGGTATTTACCATTTTCATTTTAAATGTAACCTTTGCTAAATGTAATAGAAAGGCTTTCAATTTGCTGCCCGATCTGGAGGTCAGCTGAAGAATTAGCACAAATGATATATAAATATGTAAGATGGCTCAGCAATACAACGTGCCCAGGGAATAATAAAGACTCAGATGTACCTTGATATAAGTCAGCTAAATGTAGGATGAGGAAACAGCCTGATAGAACTTTTGTTTTTTACAATGAAGTGAAAAAGGAAACTCTGAACCAGTCAGTTGCAGCTTGAGATGAATCAGCTTTCTTAATCCAAACAACATATTTAATAATTCCTGTCAAAATATAACAGAAATGCAACATGCTGATTCACTTTGATCAAGCTGCACTTCACAGCTACTCAAAAGACAGTATGGCAGCGAAAAATCCTGTCCCAGTGCCTTCCGTCTGTCCTTCTGTACGTGACAGTTGTGTCTCCGCAGGACCACATATGACAAAGGGTATGAGCTGACGGCTCACACCTTCCTGGACTCGCACAAAGCCGAGCAGGACAACAACCACTGGATACTTTGCACTTCTGACTCTGCAGGGAAAGGGCCCCTTATTCTCAGCCACCCACCGTCAGCGGCAAACAACGAGGAGCTTCCACCTGCAAACCCCGACGTCTAAATCTACAGTGACGCGGTTCGCTTTCATGCAGTAACGAGTACAAGCATGGCACACCATTGATAAAACTTTTAACGCTTTTAAAAACAAAGCCTGATTTTGTTATGTTGGGTCTTTTTTTATTCTTCTAATACAAAGAGATTCCAGGATTAACTTCAGGCTCAGGTTATAAGATACACATTATTGTTGAAACAACTAGTTGATATGTTTCTGTAAACAGCACTTCTACTGTTTGGTTGGGCAGTTGCATAAGAAGTGGACTGTGGCATTCGGCTGTCGGATGATTCGGGTCAGTTTCACATGTTTTTGGAATAGTATCATAAGAGCATTGATGGGATATGGGAATAAAGTACAGGCTCTGTCATGATAAGAGGTGCAATACTGGAAAAATCTCAACAGTACTCATCAGCTGATTAAAAGTTCTGAAGTAGAGGTGAAACTTACTGCACATCACTCCCAAACGCCTTTGAATTCTCTTGCTAATGGTGCCGCTGCACTTTATCTCACTTTTTCATGGAGTCGCTGTGGGATTTATTCCATATCGCTGCTCTACAGCAGTTGCTCTTCTGTGTTTTGAGCACTGTGGAGATTGATCCTGACAAGTCACTGTCTATTTACCCGTGCTGACGAAGCCTAAATAAAATCTGACACAGGTTAAAATATACTTATAAAACTATAATGAGGTTTTCTCAACAATAGATAAGGCTCTCGTTTATTACGACCCTCCAAGGTGCGTTCAAGTATAAACGTTTTGACAACGGTTTGCATTTGCAACGACCGCGCCAGCGGTGTCGTTACTTCAGTACTTGAAACACTTTGTCACGATTGCGCTCTGGAACCGGATTCAAGCTCGTTATCAAGGTGACAAGCCAATAGTTGTTTCTTTTATAACGTTTTTGCAGCGCTAATATAATAATTATATATATATATATAATCAGTAAAGGCTTTTTCTCCAGGTTTGTGTTAGGTTTTTGTTAATTTTCTGGCCAGAGAGTTAACTTATTCCTTGTTCCTGCAGTAGAAGGTATTTAACTTCTACATTGCCTATAAAAAGTATTTACCCCTTTTGTTGCCTTTATACACAAAATCATGGTCAATGTAAGTTGTGTTTTTGATGAGAATGTCACGTCAAACTTATGTCAATTCATTGAAAAGGTATAGTGTAAAGTAATTATTTTCATAAATATTTACCCTTTGTGAAGCTGCACTCACAAAGTCTGTGCCGTTACATCCTTGTTGGTAATGTTAACAACGCATCACAACACAGGACCACCCGCACTTCTTTCTGTGAGCCCTTTTCACGGGCATATGGCTCCTTGTTCAGACACTATTGTCAGGTTGACAGTCTGCTGGACGAGGGATGGGGTCAAGGTCTGGCCTTCTAAACCACTAAACCACTTCTCTACCACTAAAAGTATTAGTTTTGACTTGATGTCCTCGTATAGGACATTCGTCCAAGTGCAATACAGCTGCCGTGCCCGCTTTGTAACAGCAGAGGGCAGCACCTGAACATTCAAAGGACTTACCCAAAGATCGTCCCAACCAAAACAAACACCCAAAACTTTAATAAAAATTGATCAATTAAAAAGGCACTTTGTTCAGTTCCACTTTGTGGCACATGTGGTATTTAGTTTTTTTGTCAAAGAGAGATTTATTGTATTTCTTAATCTGTCTAACCGCTCACTTTACTTCAAGAGGAGACAGGCTTTCAGGTGTATGAATTTTTAAACTCTGAACTCAAGTCTGTTTCCACGCCACCAATTCAGGCTATAGTGGGAGTATTTTCGCTTTCATCACACTTTACTTATAATAAAAAAGATATAATAAAAATAAGGTTCAAACGCGTTCCATTTAAATTAATTTATAGCAGGGCACGGCTAATGCCATTTTCTGGTAATTGTGTTACCACAAAAACAATACGAGAAACAGACATATCTTAACATATATTGTATTGTTTTTAAATGTACTGATAATTAACACCGGTCATGATCCGGGATCTACCTATTCATTCAGAGTGATTTCATTTTAGTGCTGGAATATTTATTATGATTAGATCATGATCAAAATATCTATAGTGAAATTGGGTATAAAATAAAAACCGACACGTGAATATCCATTGTAAATGCTTTAGCGATGTTTCAGACGTCCATCGCTCACCGAGGTGCTGCGTAGTGCGATGAATAAGGCGATCCTCTCCAAAATACGATGGATCCATGTCAGGCTTTACTGTTGACCGGGACGATGGCGTAGACTGGATGGTACAGCTCCAATGCACGAAATGGACTTCATGGTACTGAAAGCTTAAACGAAACATTATCCTCCCCAGAGTACAAAAAAAAAAAAAACTACACTATCAGCAGCAATCCAAAGGAATACTTCATTTAAATCTTCCTCTTGGTGGAGAAACAATGACTGATGGTGGTACTCTAGTAACTTCACAGTGGTTTAATTTCTGGAGGAACAGTTGTAAAGTAAAACGTATATTGTTAAAAACAGCAATCATTGTGCATGCGTTGATGCAGAGTTCGCTGCAGCGGGACATGAAGAAACGCTTATTTTTTTGTTTGTCGATAGAGGGCGCTACTACCAGTCAAAGACAGCAGAACACCTTCATAAGCAACCCGACAGCTGCCTGGTCGGCGATGCACAGTGTGCACACATTGCTGTTATTCCAGCCGGTTCCTCACCTGTGAGTCCTCACCGTGCATCCCGGCTGTTTATCCCGCATCACGCATTGTAACCCACGCAGAACGGGTATCCACGCAGCGGGCTACTTTAAGAATATTTTGATGCAAACACTTGAGTCAAGTGTTTATCGAAGTGCAGTTTGGATGCGTGGCTTGTTTTTAGAAACATGTCGTTCACAACAAGGGAGGTTGTTCTAATTGAAATAGCCCACGCACAGCACGGCGGTCCGGGGACCTCCCAGGTGGGGAAGTGCGAGACCCGCCGTCTCCTTCTTTAGGGGTGTGCTGGGAGTTTTAGAGGGGTGGGGGGGGTTGGTCCAGCCCAATCCAGTCCGGGTGTTCCGACCTGCTTCCCGGCCACTTGATCCGTAGCACTGTGCGTTTCTGAGAGAGAGAGAGAGAGAGAGAGAGAGAGAGAGAGAGAGAGAGAGAGAGAGAGAGAGAGAGAGAAAGAACGAGAGAGCGAGCGAGAGAGCGAGGGAAGCCGACTCTTGTTGTTTACAGCAGAGATCCCACGGAGGACCGCGGAGCCGCAACGCTGCGTTAACTCAGGGCGAACCGCAGGACTTGAGCCTCTGGATATACGCGCAACGGGACTCTCTGTTTGCGCTCTTTTTTTTAATTTAATTTTTTTTAACGAGGATTAAAGAGAAAACACTCCGAAAAGGGGCAACTCCTTGTGCACACGTTCTCCCTCCCAACCCCAGCCGAGGTCGTGTGACGCGGAGGAGCCGGAGACCCGTTCTCTCTTGCGTGGCACACGTCTGGTGTTTTCCTACACCGAGCCGAGGAGCAGATTGTCACCGAGGGCCGGTGCTGCTTCGTGGGGGGGGGGGTTTAGAACCTGCGCTGTTTGGATGGCATAAGCCAAAAAGAGAGGGAGATACACGCGCACACACACACACACACACACACACACACACACACACACACCCCAAAAAAGAGGTTTTCATTCATTTTCCACCTCGCGGCCACCACCCTGTGGATCTGGACGTGTTTTCTGCCCCGGTCCTTCTCTCGTACACAAAACCCACAGGGGGGAGGGATCCGTGTTAGCAACACTGGCGTTAATTTACTATGGTGGAAAAGGCTGCCAACAGCAACATCTAGTCGGATATCTGTTATATTGGTGTTGCCAGGCCTGACTGCACTGTAAGCGCACTGCTGTTTTCAAGAGATGGAGACTGAAGATGGGGATTACCATCATTTATCCAGTAAAATCACTGGCTTGTGTGCCATACCAGCCGACGTCAAAGTATCCTGTGATTGGCAAAAATAACTAACTGTTTTAGTTTTTTTTTTATCCTTCAAAGGAATATCTTGTTCCTGCGATTTCTTCATATTTTTTTTTTTTGCGTAAATCCTGCAAGCCACGTATTTGGGCTACAGACATTTTGTGTTTCATTACAAAACCTTCTTTGCAAGGTTGGTGTGTACAATTATTTCATTTCAGTACCATCCCTGTCCTTTTTTTAATTTTTAAACGGAGAATAATGTGGAAGAACATGAGCTGTGACACACGGATGTGTAGCGCGACCTTGTTTTGGGGGCTGATGCTCTCCGTCTCTATCATCTGCATCTGGTCCACACATGGAGAGAGTGAGTATTTTTCACTATACTATTTCGTAAAAGTTTATTGTTACGCATGGTTTGACATGTGCTATTTTGGGGGTCTTGGTTCAACGTCTTGTATTGCAGTCGTTTGCTGACTGGGGGAATGAATACTAGCTAGCCGATTTCTTAAAAACAAAAATAGGGGAACCCCTTTTTCAACATTAGGTCCTAGATACTCAATGTGACAAACCTAATGTGCATCTAGCTGCCGACCTGCGAATGTTTACTTGCATATTAGCTGAGGACCATGTGGCACAGCTGTGCGTCAGTAGGTTCACGCACACATTCACGCAACATCTGCTTTATTGTGCGCCATATCGCCGCGATCCGTTGGCGCGGCTTTGATGAATAGAAACCATAGACGTCGTGATATCCACGTTAGACGTGCAGAGAGCAAAGGGATGAATCCAGGGAACCAGAGCTGAAGGTTACTACGACCATGTGGCCATTTTGCATTTCGTGGCGTCGCTGCGCATGAAAAAAAAAAAAAAAAACTAAATCAGACACAAACATTTTGCTCTTTTTTTTAAAATGCCATAATTAAAGAAAAAGACACCGCAACATATTGAAAGGGTTACTTCCGCCGACAGCGCGGATGATTAAAGAGAGCTCGACGTCTCCGAAGCGCTCGGTAACATTACTCCGTGTGAAGCTATGTGGCGTCTGGGTGAACACGCACGAGCTTCTGCGCGCGGGCACGTTTCTTATCCAGATCCTCGCATCGCGTTCTCGCACACTCCTGGAATCACCGGAGAGGGAAAATGGCTCTTTTGTGAGAGAAAAACACGACATTTTTAGTACACTTTACAATACGGAGACGTTCGTTGAAATGAAACGCTGAGGAAAAACGTGAGCTGGGTTTTGTTTTCTCGGTTAAGATTTCTGCTGCCAACCTACTTGCACTGTTTTTTTTCCTCCTTTAAAACCTCTAACATATGGGAATCTTCAAAGAACTTCCTGAGCTTTTATCAAATTCAGTACCCTCGCTGTGATGTTTTGTTTTATAGTCTTGCATTTAAAATCCACCATCAGGGCTTCAGCCATGCAGCATATTGTGAATTAAGAACCAAATCTCAAAACTCATTGGCGATGCTGTTGACTATTTGTCTTTTCGGTTAAAAACTTTCTAAATAGGATGTGGTACAAAGATGTTGCCAAATGTGCCTTTTAGGAAAATCTAAACTAGCTGTAATTTCAGAAATGATCCAGCCAACTCTTGACCACGTGCACAGAGACTTGGGTGGCATGATCTGCTTTGGTGTTTTACGTGTTGCATCACTTCCGTACTAAATTGTCTGTTTCCTAAGAGGACTTGTGGGATGGTGGCGATGACTTGACATGGGAAAGAGACACATAGGCTGACCTACATTAGCATTCAAATAGAAGGAATAAAGGTTTTTTTTTTTTTTTGTCCCTCTGACCATTGGTCCGACCCTCAGCCACGCAGGGGAGCTTTTCTCTGCCACCTCCTGAGTTGATGAGACAAGCACGACTGCACCGTCTTGATGCTTTGTGGTGTATAATACATCACGCCTATCAGAACAAAGCATGAAGGGACCAATACTGTTGGGGAAGATTAAGACTGGGATGAGTCACAGTCTATTGGTCGGGGGTGATGTTTAGTTCACTAGGCTGCATCTAACAAATCGCTATAATCTCTGTAACTTCATCAATTGGCACCGTTACTATTGGTGTTACACATAGGTAAGTCACCAACAACACTGGCCCAGGGGTTGTGAGCACAGGCGCCGTCTGTCTTGTTCCACGGGGGCCACACCAGTTCTCTTGTTTAGTTACATATGAAGGGACACTGTGGCTGTCGAAAACTTGAATGGCGGCATAAATAATCAAACGTCACTTTGCTCCATTTAGGGCCGTGATCCGGCAAGCGACTCTTGACAAAAGTATATCTATATGTTTGTGTATATATGGATATATTTATGTTGTATTTATAGGATGTATGTTATGTTTTTTTTTTTAACTGACGGGGACAGCGTGACAGGCATCCATTTCAAACCAACAAGTCAGTGGCTCATATATGACTGCTGTAACTACTCCCAGGTGACCTACTCCATCTTGGGACCGGGGCGACATGGTTCCATGCAGCCCCGCCCCTCCAGCACGGGTTCCCTCCCCATACCCCTGGCCAAGTGTGGTGTCTGTTAATAGCCTCTATGTTGTGCGTATCAGAGTGTTCCTGTGCATGCACGATCATTCATTGTGCAGCTCCGTGTGTACCACGGCGGTACGAGGAACGTTAAAGTGTGTCACTGGGCTAGTTCGTGAGAGTCGTGCGGCTCCTCCAGGCTGCCAGCTGAGGTTCACAATGCTTAATTAAACATTCTGTTTCAAGTGGCCTGCTTTGGATTTGCTGCAACGCAGTCTCTGGCCAACCGCACATGCATCATCATAGGCTGACGATTTAGTGGCCCATGGAGTATTGTCCCATTTTGGATCTCAAATGTTAGCTTCTCCAACGGGCGGCACCGCGCGGGTCGGTTGAAGGCGGTGAGCGTGGATGCGCCCCCAAGTGGAGAACTGTTTGCGCCAAACTAAGCTTCAAGGTGTTTTCAGAATCCCAGTCAGGAACTGCTTCCTTTTTTCGTGTTGTCGTTTCAATCGTGAGACCGTCAGTTGTTTATTTATTTATATTTAATAAAGAAAAAAAGAGGCTGTAAATGCTGAGGTCCAAGTTGTGTTTTTATTTGATTTTGCAGCACAGCTGAATTAAAATTGACATAAAGGGCTGGAGCTTCAGAATACATCTTTTAATGAGTAGAGTTCTTGAAATGCCCGATTATTCCACTTAGTTTTCTTTCATGGATTTCATTGCTGAACACCAGAGAGACCATGGTGTTAACCAGACAGACGCTCGTGTTTCTATTCAAAAACAGCTGCGTCGCAAGCAATGTTAGTAAAAGTTGACTCCCAGAAAGGATTTAATGCTACAGCGTACCGATGAACGTAACCTTATCACCATGTCACATTTAAACACTAATAAAAGCTCCTCTATTTTCCTTCCCTTATTTTTGAAAGTTTCCTAAAAGCTTCATTCGTTGCAGGCATTTCTGAAAACCATATTTCAATGTAACGGAAGCAGAAAATTGATCATGTTTTACTGTTCGTGTTGAAAAAGGTATCCAGCCCTCTCTCCTTATTACGGGATGAGTGGGAGGGAGGAGGGGGGGATTTCTTTGAGTGAGATTTGTTGTGATGGACAGTCTAGTGTTACTGTTTGGGGTTTTTAGTGAAACTTGAGCCGCAGTGTTTGAAGTAAGGTCCGCTGAGGGGAAGTGGCCCAGCAGACTGCTGGTCAGATGACTTCCAGTGTGCTGGGGCTTAGGGCCGGTGGCAGGTGTGAGGGGGTAATGCCGCGCTTCCCGTTCCCTCGCTGCATCAACAAGTACTGGATTTTAGTGGCACATTTGTTATCTGTTCTTGTTCCTGTGGTTCTGTGAGTTAAATCTTCACTGGGTAACATCGTCTTGCCATATTATATGTATGCATCAATACACACATCTCAAAGCGAATGCTTTGTAATTGCCCATGGACTAGAGCCAATGGTTGAATTGAATAATCTACATTGATTTTGATATGTTTTCAATTAAATATTGACTTTAATTCACTGTTTAAAATAAAATGAATTCAAAGGAGACATTTTCCTTCCCTGGAGGGGAAAGGCAAGGTTTATCAATCATAAACATTAGCTGTTGGATTGCATTACGCTGTGAAGATATGTGTGTTTGCTCAGCAGTGTGAAGTGCAAAGAGAGCGAGACACACACACATGCAGTCGTGTCCCTCTTCGTGCACAACGCTGCAAAAAGTTCACTAGTTGGTCATTATTATATATAAATTACCAGTCAAAACTTCGTGCAACCTTAATGAAAATGTATATCAGCATGCTATTTTCTCTTTCAACCACTTCCTCTTGTTGATGTAGCAATAGATAACGCAGTTGTTACCCAAATTTGGTTCAAGCATTGTTGTCTTCACAATAAATGAATTGAGTGGAAAGAATGAGAGAAACAGGGGGGGTTTTTGGTTTGAGAAATCATTGTACTCAATCCTTTTCCAAGGAAACTATCGAAATTCCTGGTACTTAACATACTTAATGAGGTACAACAAGGGATTCACAAAGAGGGAACGTTTCTTTCATTCTGCATTTATTTGCTCTATACTTTTCTGCAGAAGTTTAAGTATACATCTATTTGGAGACGGTGATGATTGACAGTGATATTAAACAACCACAAATACTCAGATATTTATGTTTAGCAGTCTCTGTTGGGTTTTTGTAGGGTGGCCTCTCACAGCCACGCACGGCAGAAACCTTATCTCTCTTTCTTCAAAGTGTCTTTTTGCCTTCCGCCCCCCCCCCCATTCTCCCTGTCCAGACGTCCTCCGATTTGAATAATGCTCTCGTCAGGAAGTGGAGCCTAGAGTTTCTCTTTGCTAACAAACAAATTAGTCTTTGTATTGGAGTGGCTCCACCCCTCCTCCCTCTCCCTCCGGCTGCTGCAGAAGCCGGGAGAAAATTCTCAATGAAACAAAGAAGACATGCAGTTCGATGGCTGACAAGTGGAGCCCAGGGGCATTGGTGTTGATTGGAGAGAGCAAATACAATTTTCTTGTGGAGTAATCGTTTCCGCTCTAAATTTGGAGAAGTGAAGGACCCTGACAGGACCAAATATAGCCACCTCAACCACATAAACAGTGCCGCTTCTATTTTTAGAACAATCGTTTGAATGAAGAACCTAAAAGATGGTCTTTTCTGTTAATCTGCTCACAGGGACGTTTTGACAGCACTCTCACATCATCTAACATAATATACAGAGGACCCCTTTGTTATTTAAAAAAGTGGTTTCATCCATACAACCATATTAGAAGGACATCTGGTGGCACAGTATTTATTTTAGCTCTTCAGCTCTCTATGTTATCCCTAAGGGATTTAAAAAGGATCAAAGACTTTGATTGAAAACATGCCTGTTTGTCTTTTGGACAGGCGCTGTGACAGTGTCTCTCACTGCGTTGGCCTCGCAAGCCTCTGTAAGAACATAACAGGTTTAACCAAGGAGCTCATATGTCAAGGCATTTACTGTACGGACTGTTGAACCTTCTTTTAGACCGTTCAAAATATCATGCAACCTGTTGGTGTCAGTATGTGCCAATTCTGTAAATATTCAATGCACCCGCTGTTCATAAATGGTTATTTCAATGTGAGTATGTAAGGGAGTCTAGATATCTGGTTTTAGAGCAAAATTGATCAGGTTTTTGTCAGAGGCATTTGAGTAGTGATTCACAAACAGGAGAAGGTTTGAGTCCCAGTAGGTACAGTTGTTTTCAAGTTTATAAAAAGCTTGCAAGGCAGCTAAAATAATGATTTAAAGAATAAATTACTTACCTGGTTAAAATGATCTCTCCACATATTCACTCACCTGTGACACTTCTATGTATGAACTTTTTATGTATCACAATTGAGAGTGCAAAACTATTTAATAATTAAGCTGAGAGGTCCAACAAGTTTAAATAGATACATTATAGATACCTAAGAGGCTTGGCTAATGGTTAGTTTTGCTTTAAGTGGTCAAACATGTTTGTATTCATTTTGATAATTGGTAGATAGTTGGTTTAAATTTAATCGACAAATGAATTAAAGTCATGGTCTGCTTACATAAGTGCTGCTGTAAAGTGAAGCCAAAAAAAGGTTTTCTGTTGCCGGTTGCACTGTAGTTCATAAATCGGTGTAATAGATGTTTAATCTATTTGATGTTGCATCCAGTGTTGTGTCTTTGGTCCTTGCAGCCGGTGAGGGGCTCGTGATTAGCTTGGGCGTTTGTGTGAGCGGGATTGTGATACCGCCGTTAGCTGCTGGCTCAAAGTGGAGTCACTTTGTCTTCTTTACAGTCAACTACAGTTAAAACAGGCGGATGTATATTGACTAAAGGCTTGAAATAGTTAGCCAAGAGTAGTGGTTTATTAGTTAAAATAGTTCAATGTAGCTGAAAGTAATTAAACTGGCAGTTAGTGAAAAATAATTCCCAGAAGTTGTTGATCGTCTTAAAAATAATGGTAAAGTTCCTAGATGTGCAAATGTCTCGCACACATTGGTATACACATTTCAACTGCATTATTTCCAATGTTTCAATATCTGATTAAACAAGGATTCAGCATGAAAGCAATTCAATAAAGCTTTTTTGCAACATGATAGTGGAGTCGATGAAGCGGCTTCATTAGACGAGGCTTTGCAGGTCTATCAGACTAGAAAGCTTATGAAACCACTGCGTCGGAGCAAAATAACCCCGTGTGCTTTTTCAGAGCGCCCCAGGTGCTGGTTTCAAGTGTTATTTTCCAAACACAGGAATGGCTCATTGAAACGCTGGGGTTATCCGAAGTTCGGTCTGTAATTGATATGATGGATACAGATACAGATAATCTTTCGACTTTTTGACCTGAAACATCTCATTGTGAATATTTTTAATTTTATACACTGTAGCTTGATGTGTCATCTTTCTCGTGTCTATTCCAGTCTGTGGTCCGAATATCGACATCCGCAACGACATGGAGGAGTTTAAGCGGCTGGTGAACTGCACGGTGGTGGAAGGCTTCCTGCAAATCCTCCTCATCAACGACAAGACCAACAACATCCAGCAGGAGACATTTCGCTCCCTCACTTTCCCAAAGCTGACCGTCATCACCGGCTACCTGCTGCTCTTTCGTGTCTCCGGCCTGGACAGTCTCAGCATGCTCTTCCCCAACCTCAGCGTCATACGGGGGCGGAATCTCTTCTACAACTACGCCCTGGTAATCTACGAGATGACCAGCCTGAAAGACATCGGCCTGTACAACCTAAGAAACATCACTCGAGGAGCCTTGCGGATTGAGAAGAACCCTGAGCTCTGCTACCTGGACTCCGTGGACTGGTCTCTTATTATGGATGCTGAGTTTAACAACGTCATCAATGGGAACAAGAAGGCAAAGGAGTGCGACAACGTCTGCCCAGGCATCGTGGAGGATAACCCTCTTTGTCGGAGGACGTCGTTCAATGACAACCTCGACTCCCGCTGTTGGACCTCCAGTCGGTGCCAGAAAGGTAACCTGAATTATGTTCGGTCTTATATTTATATTTAATCGCAGCACATGATGACGAAGCAGCTTTAGATGTTATGATCCCAAAACACATTTAGTTTTTCAAACGGCAGTTGGCAACATTTTGTGTTATAATTACAGTAAATGTTGGTGATTTCCAGTACCAGAACCATTTTGATTTATGCATTTTTAGTTTTTCCCGAGCAAACAAATCCCATGAACCGATGCAGGGTTTTTCCTTCATTTCTGTCAGGCGGCAGGTTTATCCACTGGCCAAACATTTCCTCTGTTCATTATGGAGACCTTGTCTTCAGATCAGGCTATTTGTGGAGTGAAGGACGGCTGCAATATAAAGCAGTAGGTATTAGAAAGGCATACTCCGCTGAGGTTAACGTTGCTCTGCCAAGAAATGAGCCTGTCTACCTGTCTGGACCTTTTTAGCTAAATATTTGCCTAGGGACTTTTTTTTTGCAATTTATGAAAAGGGTTATATTGAATAATTTGGGGGAATGTATTCCTTGTATTCCTAACTTTGGCCCCGCGGTTCGGTGATGCATTTTTAAAAACAGTTCACAGGAGGGTCATGTCGTCAATCTATTCACACCGCTCTCACGGCAAGTGACATCTACATCGCTGTTACTCTCAGATTACAGAGGGACAGACAGCTTGTGCATTTCGATTGGAAATTGGGACAAGAAGATCAGCTGTCTTATGCCTCTTCAAATCTACCGTAGCATGCAGTTGCAGCCTTTTTTAAATGTATTCCTCCGGCCTGTTTAACACAGCAAAGCTGATGAAATCCAACTATTTGTTGAATGTCATGTATCTTTCCTTTATTGCCTTTCATGCAGATATTTTAAAGATATCAGCTCTATACCTCTGGGTTTCCTTAGACCATCTATGCTTTATTTTTTAGCATTTCTCTAAAGGTGAAGAGGGTTTTCAGAAGGTTTTTATTAGTCAAATTCCTTCACAGACTTCACTCAAGAATAACACACAGATTACAACTGAAAAAACAGTGTAATCTTATCTGTAAATCTTTTTTTTTACAAATATGCTGTTTCCAAAATATCTTTAAAAGATGCCAATGCCAATGGCATTCTAGAGGTTTTTATTAAATATATTTTAGATTCAATGTTTTATGTTTTATATTTGTAAGGTGATGTTGGATCAATGTTGTGTCTTTTAAGGTTGAATACTATTTATTATTAATTTTTTTTTGGTCAAACAAATCATGTCAGCCTACACTTTAGACTTTC
The DNA here is from genome assembly GCA_021346845.1 of Apeltes quadracus. Taxonomy (NCBI): domain Eukaryota; kingdom Metazoa; phylum Chordata; class Actinopteri; order Perciformes; family Gasterosteidae; genus Apeltes; species Apeltes quadracus. The sequence goes on from CM037935.1 coordinate 11,170,329, forward strand.
TTTGGCAAAAGAAACGTGTGTCCGACTCCTGCTGACTGTCGTTTTCTCTGTTCTCTCATCTGTGTGAAAGAATGGTGGGAAAGTTCCTCCAGCTCTTTTATTAAAGACCTGTGTACAACTCCCATGGTCAGTCGGAAAACTGACCACCCTCCTTTTTCCCTGGGGAGCTTCAGAACAAATAGTGGAAATCAAGCTTGTGTCTTTTCCCTGGTGATGACTAACTCTTTTGATATCTTACGTTGTGCATTTATTGTTATTCTTCTCTGCGCTGACCTGTCGCAGCTTCCTGCGTGTTGTTGTCGATCCCGTAATCTTATATACAGTTGCCACGTGGATTTTAGAAATTGTTTTCGGGTTTTATATACACACCTTTGTTCATAAACCTTTTTAAGTCTCTCCAAGCAAAGTGTTTTGCAGTCTGTAGTTCTCATGTCTACGACTTGAGAGACTATTGTTTGAACCGGTTCACTTCTCTGTCAGGACGAGGTCAGGCTAAATGCATTAGAGGGCCCTGAAGTCTCAAGGCTGCAGATAAAAGCTCTGGGGAGTAACGCAGTGGGAAAAAAAGGAGGAGTTACTGATGCAATAATAGAACAGAATGAAGCTAGAGCAAGTCTGTAAATATTTCAGGCTTCCTGCGCAGATAACATTTGTCACCCTGTCTTTTTATGGCTTGATGCGTCTACCTCTCTACATCCTGCTTAAGATTGCCTTTCCCTCTGCATAATTGTCTTGTTTTTCCCCAGTACAGATGTTCCTTCAAGGGCATTCAGCGGTTTTTATAGTCAGTATGGCCCGGTCTGCTCTTTAATTACGCCACACCAGCAGGGAGTGCAGCACAGTACTTCAGCCTCTGGGTCCTAAGTGCTTCACAGTGCAACAAAACTCCACCTTCCAGACACCTTTTTTTTTCTTCCCACAACAGTTTTGAGTGTATAAGATTTACATATGATGCTGGACAAAACGCAGGAGGAGGGTGAGGGGGGAAATGTCAGACAAATGTCAAGCTCTCACCAAAGCACAGTGCTTGGTGGTTTGAAAATGTGCCCGTCACTCCACACTGCTGCCCCTCTTTCGCCTCCTTCTACCCCCAATGCGTCCTTCCAAATCCTCCATATGTTCCCTGCTGCTGCTTCCCCCACTTTGGTCTTTGTTTGTCTGTCGCTGCCTCACCAACACTCCCTCTTCGCTGAGCCTCCTCACCTGAACTCAGTTTGTCCTTGTTAGTTTTTCTGCTAGTGTGTCCTCTATCTTCACCTCACTCTTTTCTGCGGGGCTTATCGGGGGCCGTTATCAACTCTGGCTGTCCGATATGCTCTGTTTACTTGTCGGGAGACACTCTCTGTCCCTGCAGTGGTCACAGCCAAGTGTCTTGTTTGGCCAAGCCGTGGATCCTTTGCCATAGCACACTGTTTGCTTTGAGCTTTTTTGGGGGGGAGGGGGGGGTGGATCCTATGACCGAAAACTGGCCTGCTTCAAATAGCCCTCTCAGGTCTCTGTGTCTGTGTTGTCTGCAGACAGGCCTCCCCTCTGCCCCTGAACGCGAGCCAAAACCAGGCGTTAAAACGAGGCAGACCAGCAGGAAACCATGCTGCTGTGTCCGTTCCCAGTCTCGAGGCAGGTTCACCCTCCCCAACAAACATGGAAAAGCGATATCCTTTTGAAGGGAGCTGCACACTGGCCTGGTAGACTTTTGCGTGTTGACTCCCTCCTTGCCAGAGATTAACTTCACAGTACACAGTAGAATCAAACTGTGTGTTTTAGAGAATGGCCTTTTCGGCTCTTTCTGCTCCTTTCTTTTCGACATTGTGATGGACCTGATAAGGTTGTTTTTTCTCTAACAAACAAATCCTATAAATAAATACCAATAATCTATTTCTTTCTGATTTCCCTCCATGATGCCTGGCACTCAGCCCCAATTCCATTGGTTCCGACTTGTGAATCAAAAATGCACACTGTTATTTTGTTTTACAGCTGAAGGTCTTAGCAGATTCTAAAAAAAAAAAGATCTCTAAAACAGTAAAAACATTGGGAATTTGAGCACTATTTGTAGGCACGGATTTGGTACACTAACCAGAATTTATAGCACAAGGAGGTCATGTTTAACACCTCAAAAAGTACAGTACCCATCTGTGGTACACAGACAATTCTAGAATGAGGTGTTGGTTTTAGTCTTGAGGTTCAATAACCATAAGAAAAGTAACTAGCACACGGCTTGTCTTTCAGGTTTCATCCAACTAACTGTTAAGTGAATACATTTTGTTGTTATGTTTTCCTGACTCTCCATGCTAATTAATTACTATTCCAAGTATTATTGACAAGAACATGATTTAATCCAAAAACCGAATGCAAATCCTCCTTTCCCCTCAGAGGCTTTTGTGAATTCATTTTCTGGAGCAACCACATAGCTCATGCATCTATCTTGGTGTCAAGATTAGTTGCAAAAGGATCGAACCAAGTGGAAATTATGCTCCACTTAGGCTGGCTAAGCACTACATTTATTGATACCGTAGCAAAAAGGCGTGCATGTTACGGTTTGGTGGAATGAGGCTGCCCCTTTAAGTAAAAAAGGTGGAAATTCCTGTTACCTTACTTATTGCAGTTGTGAGGGGACAGAGAGGGGGAAACACAGCACAGGCTGTAGTTGCAGGCAACATTTGCGGGGCCATACAGAGACTGTTTGTTGGCAGCAAGACGGATGATATTGATGTTGTGTTTGATTGAGGTGGTGCACCAAGGCGGGCCGAGTTCTTATGATAATCTCTCGTTTTTGGGTTTAACCTACGTCCAACAGCATACAGAAGGAAGCTTTTAGATTTTAAATGGCCCATTCTGAGGCTTATAAAACTTCTATACATATATATCGGGGGGTTATAGGGACAGGATGCAGAAGCAGACTCGAATTCCAGTTTTGTAGTACGGTGCTTTCCTGGGGGCACGTTTGGCACAATGACTCAGGACTCATACAGCCAATGTTTCCACCCAGCATGAGTCGCTGCTCCATTTTGTACAGAGCTTAGGCAGCGTGCCACTGTAAAGGGATGGCACTCATGTCCATCAAACCCATTCACTACCGCCCTGCCACAAACACGAGAGAAAATATGGGATAGTCGGATCCATCATGTTCTCCACTAGCATGCTCGTATTCTCTTTCTGTCCAACCGAGTCATCGGTGCGCTTTCCCAACACTTTCTACCTTAGGATGGACACAGACTCTATGAGGTCGAATTCAACACGTGAGACCAACTTGTCCTGTTTGTTTGTGTGCGCGCTCCTGCTGCTGTCGTTTACCCGGACGACTGGGAGCTATTGATTTAGTGTTACAACCGTGCGGTGTCGCTGATACGACTGAATTGGGGAAAGTTCTCTTCACAGTGAACCTTCATTCTCTTTGTGCTCTTCGATGGCTATTCGGTAAACTCTGACTTGACACAGCATCTTTTCTGCCACAATATTGCGTACACATGTTGATAGTGAAGTGTAAATTAACAATTTTCCTCAAAAAAACCCAAATGCCTGTAATTTTTATATATTTTGCCAGCTTTAAGTAATTCCTTCTGTGGTGTCTCATGTTTTACGTCACATCAACGCTGGAAAACAAGGTTAGTAATAGAATTCTATTGTGTATTCTTTCTGTCTTGGTACATTCCATCTACATCCCTGCACCCTCCCTCCTTGACTTGGCCACATTTTCTCCCATCTAGGTCACATTCATGTATTGAATTCTTGGGAACAGACAATGTTATTACATTCACCTAAGACAGAGACCGTCTTCCCTCAGTTCCTAGAACCTGAGCCCTCGTGAAGCAAAGGGAAAAACTCAGTTTGGTTTCTGCTCGATTGGCGTTATTGGTTGCCTTTGGCCTTTTGAGAGGCCTGCAACGCGAATGGCAGGTGTGATTAGTCCGAATGGAATCCTTTTGCCTCACGCATAAAATTTGTCTTGACCTTTTCCCAAATGCAAAATTGTAACGTGTTATATTTGGCTCACTGCTTGTTTAAGTACCAGGTGAAAATAATGAAAAGCCACACACATCTGCTGCTATTGCTAACTTTTAACATCGACAGCGGTGTCTTTCTCTGCATAGTTTCTGTTCCATTATCACAAGTTGGCGAAGTTCATTCATGAACACATGCTAATACAGTGTGTTGTTGTCCATGAACAGCATGGCGCATTGTCCATTGATGGCCCGTGCCTTGAGTTTATCCAACTCCCCGCCACTGTGGCCTACAAAGGACTCTTCTCACGGCGCTGACAGATTGGCCTCTTTTCCTATGTTTCCTCATAGACTTGATTGACTAAATTGGACCGTGTGTCATGCTGCCTGTGTCTGAAGACACTCCCACCGACACACACACATGGACTCCATCTCCTCAAGTGCCATCAACCTTCGTTTCTAAGCTTGTGCCCTGGTTGTGACTGTGCCTGCAGTGTGTGTGTGTGTGTGTGTCAATGAATGTGCCATCCAAGTGTGTAATGCCTGCTTGAAGCCTATTTGAGCCACCCAGGGCCTCTGGTGATAGGCTGTGTGCTGCCTTCTGGTATGTACAGCTTGGAAGCTGTGACTCATCCTTTGCTCTCGCCACTCATTCATAAATCCGGGTGAATAGTATAACTTGATTATAACTGGTAGGAGGAGCTCTATCTCCCGCCTGCGCCTGCCCTTGGTGCTGGATCCTTGCCTTTCCCTCAATATAGGGGAGGCACAACCAGCCATTTACTCATTGCTTCCCGGGGGATAATGCCTGCAAGTAAGCTCTGAGAGGATGGGTTGATTCCGCGGACGAGATGATGTATGCTTGCGTACACCTCTCGCTCCCTCTTTCCCTCTCTCTCACAGAGGAGAGCGTCGGGCTTTGCCAGAATAGTTTGTCAGGTTCACCGAGGTCCTAGAAACACTGCTCCTCTATTTTCCATCCCTGTTGTGTGTGTGTGTGTGTGTGAAAATGAGGCAGGAAGGGGGGTGGGGGATCTGCTCTGATCCCTCTACCTTTCCCTCCACACATGGCTGAATGTGTTTCCGCTTCCCAGGGGAATGTCAGTGTATGTTGATGTGGGATGTAGTAGTGGCTTAGGTACTAAATACACTCCCAGTTACACACAAACTTTGAATAGGGGTACATCTTATAATCAAAAGCTGTATCCTGCAGCTGCTAAATGCAGGATACGTCATTATTCTAATGAGTGTGTGTGTGTATCTGTAAAAGAGATATTATGCAGGCCTCAGCATGCCGGCAGGGTTTGGCCATCTGTTCTTTTATTATGTGCACAATGAGAAGGTAAAAAAACATCATAAAATTACAAAGGCAATGTTATGAATTACAAAGCTAAATGAAATGCTTTGGTAAAAATAAAATACTCTCCCTCAAACCCCATTCTTTCAGTTCCCTCTTTGACAGTATGAAGATTGACATTATGTTACCGCCAAACAAAGTTTTGATCATGTCAGCTTTTTACAAATCTTTCCCTGTATGTTTTTTTTTAATTTTTTTTTTAGTGTCAACAATCCATAAAGCGTCCCGGCTGGTCTTTTGTCATTAGTCTGCTTTCCGTCAACGACCTTGACCGTGTCTGGAGCCTCCGCTTCCTCTCTCTCCTCAGCTTGTTCGGGCGGGATCCCCAGGGCCTTGTGCAGTTGTCGGCACGCAGCCTAATGGGCACAGGTGGCCGGGGCTCCTCGGCCTTCTCCAGTCCTCTTGTCATGACCCCCCTCTTGGCAGACCGGCAGCTCCCTGGCCATCTGCCTCAAAGGGCCACTCAAACACGGCAGTCACCAGTTGGTGCTTTGTCAGCATCGGGGTGGCCCAGGATGAAATATGCCTCTCAACTTTTTGAAATAGGGTTCCTTCTGTAGAGATATCCGGCGGCGTGTGAAGTGCCGGAGAGACGCGCAGCCAGAGAGTATTTCTTCTTCCCACAGACACGGACGTAAACGCAATTTTATTAATGTGCAATCAAAGTGATGACATGTCTCTGGGTCATCCCTGGTTCCCTCATCTCTGGCCACAGAAGACATAGAGGGGGGGAGGGGAGTGCGGGATCCGGTTGAGGAGAAACCGTGCAGCTGTACTGCACTAGGCGGCAGTCACACAGCAGCTTGTTACTGTGTCAGATAAATATAGAGGTCTCAGGAGCTCCCCACCGCAGCTCTATCTTCTCCTGCTGCTTGGGGGGAAGGAAAAGGCCGCGTCACCTGGGAGCCGCCACTATCCTCATTCATCCTCGCTAAATTGGCTTTGGACTCGCAAGACTTCAGAGATTATTGTGACTGTACGTTGGCAGAAAGGATAAGGTAAGGTGAGAGAACAGTTTGTCACTGTTTTTGTGCAACCCGACAGGAGACCTACATGGCAACTCGGCGCCGACCCATGGTGAGATAATCAGCGGGATTTGTCATTTAGACTACGGTATAGGAAGGATGAACAACGTGGCAACGAGTTTTCCAGTAAGCTTATATTTGCAATATAGCAAACGTATGCAAAGTGACATATAAACTGTATCATCTGTCATTGCGGCGCCCTAAAAACCGAACTCTTATTATTTGTGATACTAGCGTAGCTTTTTTTAGGATTCAAGGAGCTCATTGACCCCCCCAGGCCCTTTGTGTGTGTCTGCGTACTACGCGTCCTCCTCCTCGGGGTCTGCTGCCGATGGAGCACAGCGGATGCTTGGTGGATGTGCATCAGCACTCCTTTCATAGGTCGCGTCTTCTTGTGTCTGTGATGAGAGCGCATTTGTTGATAGACGTCCAGCAGACCTTTTTTGAAGTCCTAGTCTGGACTCGTCCCCATTTAGTCCCACCTCCACCCCCCACTCCCACCCCCACCCCCCCCCCTCCACTGTCATCGCTTACAGAGACAAAGCGTGCGGGGCCTGTTTGCACTTGAGTGTGCGTCAGGCATCGCCTCTCTCCCCGTGGTTGGCTGATAAACATGGCAGACACACACAACCCGCCGCCTGCAAGTACACGCCCCTTCTCATTCATTAGGTATTACTCACACTCATTTACTCGGCGTAGCCTTTTCTTCGCTGTAGCCATCGGCTTGCGTTGGCTTTTGTGCCGTTAAACCTCACTGTTCAACTGTGACGTGTTTTGGAAAAGCCATGACTTGCTGTTGATGACTAATCCAGAATCCGGCATCCCACCATGATCCGGTAAAAGAATAGACTTTGGTATTTGCTGTGTTGTGCTCCGTGTCTCAGCCCTTCCCACCGGTGACAGTGTTTGGTCCCATATGTATTGTGAGTGCCTTTTTCAGGCCGGACATGTACTTGCTTGTAAAAAGCTTGTTATTGCATTCCACCGAGCTCCCTCCATAATGTATGGTATTATCTTCCAAACCTTTTTCTCCTTTCCCTCCTCCTCTGTATGGGGTAATGACACAGATGCTCCTATTTAGGAAAACCCCTCAAACTTCATCCTGCTCTGATTACTATGTTGTTTTCCCAGCCGGTAATGGAGGGACTTCAAGCTTGTAGTTACAGTACGGATGTACATCGAAAATATCAGATTTGTATGAAACGTTATGATGCAATAGACAAAAGCGGTGCAGGGGTCAATTCATAACAAGGAGGTTAATGATCTTTCTGTACATGGTATTAGCTTTCGTAAGAAGGAGAGTAATGTGAATTTTCATATATGTAAATGGTACATTTACATATATGAAAAGAGTGACGCCCGTCTTTCGTCTTCCGTTTTTCCTTTCCATTGCATGGTTTGGCTTCACTGGACTGTTTTGGTACCAGACTCCTTTTCTCTTTTATTTTTCACTATAGATAGTTACCCCCCGCCCCCCTCTCGCCCTCCCCCCAGTAGAGGCCAGATGTTTAGCTGATGGCCATTGTGAAACTACCTTGGTATCATCTTCACCCAACCCTCCAAACAACCTAAACAGAATGGAGGAACATCTGCACATGGTCAATAGTATACTAGATGTATGTAGTAACGATTCTTTATGACCAGTCACTTGTCCGCTGTTTTTTAACTACACCTTCAAGTACCGACTCTGCCCGCTCAAGGCCGCAACTGGGGTTTTGTACCAATAAGTCCCATCTATAACTATTGCTATTGGAAAACAGTTCTGTTGATTGGAAAAGTGCCGTACCGTGGAAATTATATTCCATGTAAAGGAAATCCTTTGTACCTATTTTGTATGCCTAATAACTTCAACGGGCGTAGCGCTATTTTCTTTTGTACCTCCCTTTCAATGCAGCAATAAAACTAGTTAAGAAATAATAGAATAGCTGAATCTGAATGGTTGTTGTGAAACATCTACATTCCAGACATGCTGTTGACATTCTTTTGTTCATAAGGCTTTATCCTCATCGGATTGGACGTAAAAACTCTTGAGAGCTTAAACACAGAAGAACGCCTTTAAAGGTCAAAGGTTAGATTTGTTTGCGTTTAAAAACCCAACTCGGATGTGTCCTGAAAACTAATCCGGGCCAAAGAGGTGTGTGAGAGGCCATGTGCCCTCCGGCACGGCATGTGTCTAGCATGTAGTCAATGCACTTTATGTATCTGTCTGCATGTCTCACAAAGTAGCTTTTGTTCAAGGAACTGTAGCATTGTAACTCTTAACGTTTTTGCTCTCCGACTGTAAGTCACTAATCTGCACGGCAGAGTAAAATTTCCTTGGCCTCAAATTTATACATGTAGGAATTTCCCCCTCCTTTCATCTTCCCATACCACTTTACCAATGAGTGGCTAATTTTATTTACATCCGACTCATTAGGGAGTGCGACCAGGTGCCAGCAAGCCAGTGTTCCACAGCATTGCACCACACAAATAGACAATTCTAACAAATGACTCAAGTTCTAATTAAATATTATTACACTGATAAAAAAAAGTATATTTCGCTTGTAAAAAAACCAAAAACATTTTGTTTTTTAGATAAGGACTGTATGTGCTACGCTCTCATTTACATAACTTAATTGTTGTAGTTCTTTTATAGAAACTCTCTGCACCTTTGGCCGTTTTCATTTATTTGCTCTCCCTGCATTCACCTGCAGTCGCACTAAAAACCAATTGCAAAATACACTTAAAAATAAACACGTAAGAATTATCTATTACAAAATTAATTGTGAAAGGCACCACTTACTTGATATTGTTGACAGGTGCCACTGTACACAATGGCTGTACGAAATATTCAAAATAATTTGAAAGGTCTGGCATCCTGTTTACAATGTCGCATTTAAGTCAAATGTCTATTTTTATTTCCTCTGGGCATTCATCCTGTCATCTGGAGCTTGTTCCCTAGTTCACTCTATCAATTGAACGGTCACAGGCCGTAGTCTGCTTCTCTGAAGCCCCGTGACTTTGCACGTGAATGAGAACGACACGGCGACGAGATAATGCTGCAAGTGAGAAGTATGTGAAAAGACAATCCGCAACTTAGCTTCAAATACAGCCACGTCAGCGGTGGCTTCAATACGTGGACATATTTGGATCCTTATGGGTGAACAGCTGAAAAGATGTACTGTACTGTGGCACGACTGTCACATGAGATGTACCAGACCTGCAGCAGTTGTATTACCGTTCTATGAGTCTGGGTACCTTCTGGTCATAAAACTTGCACCTCCCTGGTGTGAGATCCCATATAGAATCACAACCCTGGGAGCTTTCACACACTATTAGTATACTGGCCAATATTTTAGTACAGGCTAAAGCCTAAAGTGGCTGGTTTGATTACACAAGCATGATGGCCTAAGTGAAAGAAATATTTCAGACCACCAGAGATGCCTTTTTGCAACCACGGTGTTTATTTCAGTTGAATCAACATGGCAGCACACACTAGACTTTTTGTGATTTTTCATCGGAGTGTAAATATCAAAGGAACTGTTATGTAATGTAAACGAGCGCTCTGCTATACATGTTCTTTTGGTGCTGCAGTGGAGACAGGCACCTCTGTGATTGGCACATCACTTTGTGCCTGCGCGTCTCAAGAGTTGCTGCACCTTAGCATGTGTTTAAAGTCACTGGTACGGTGGGAGGAAGCGGCCTCTCAGGGCAGAGCAAAGTAAAGCAGCCGCGCTACTTCTTTTTTTAGGTGCAGTGCCACTGCCCTTGATTTATGGAGTATGAGCTGAGGAGGTCATGTCCTGCCAGAGAGGCCAGCGTGAAAAATGATTGAGACTAGAAGAGACAAGTGGAGGTTCTCATATCCGCACTCGGGTCACATCTACATCGAGATCTGTATTGGAGAAAGTGAAAATCAAACAAGTATGTCCATCAAATTGTCCCAGAAGTAACCCCAGATCTCTGAGCTGCACAGTAGACCAAATGATAAAGCTCTTCCTTCAACTAATCAATCGAAGGAAGCTGAAACGGGGATTGGGGAAGGAACGGAAATACAAATTGTATATTTACATTTATATTTTTTCTGGGTTCACAAACACATACAATCTAGAAATGATACCCCTTAACTGCACATTTTAAGCAACTCTGAAAGGGTAGGTTTTGAATACATTGGCATTCATTTTTGCGTGTCTGCAAATGTGTAAATTTGTTTGTGTTTGACTTTTGTGTGAGGGTGACACATCGATATCATTTTCATGGCGGTCTAATGTGCGTGGCAGCGACAAATTTGTTTGTCTGTGACCTTATTTCTTTCATTCTCTTTTCATTGACACGCCCCATTCCAGGAATCATTTTCTCATGTAAATACGCTCTGACTGGCCCAAATTAGGGTTATGGTACTGCAGATTAATCCGGGATGTTGGCAACCAGTAACTGTGGTTATGGTCTACAGAGTGGCATTTTTCTGGCACAGCTCAGTGGAGGAGGTCTCGCATGCCTGCTTCTTTGGTGGAGAAGGCTGCATGAGTGTGTGTGTGTGTGTGTGTGTGTGTGTGTGTGTGTGTGTGTGTCGGTTGGAGCAGGAGGGGCCTAAAGAAACAACAGCGACGGCTCTTGGGTCTGTCGCCTGTTCCTTTTGACTTGGCAGTAAACTTGATCAGCGAAGAAAAATAAACACTTCCTTCACAATACAGGCCTTTTGTCTATAGTCGGCATCAGAAACGTCAACCATTTTGGACATGGTTTCCGCCTTATTGAAATACTTCCAGACCGTGAATGTTAAACCAGTGAGTTTTCCAGTTAATTGCTTGGCAGCCTTCCCCATCTTAGGTCTGTCATGGCTAGCCTCAGAGAGTAAAGTCTTTCTGATTGGAGTTACGATGCCATCCTTTCAAATGGAGCAGAGCATCGCTGATGTCAGACAACAGCAGCACGTGTGCTTTGTTGGCTCTACCGTTCGACTGTTTCCTTCAATCCTCCTGCCGCCATGACTCTGAAATATAATGTAGATTGTGTTAATTCCCACCCTCATCAGTGCTATTGTTCTGTCTAACTAGGCTGCGCTGCTCAGCAGAAATGAATTATCCATTTTGTGCCACCGGCCTCTTTTTAAATGGGGATTTATTGTTTCTTATCTACTGTAGGCAATGCAGTGGTTCTTGAGTCATTGCACTTGCATTTAACATCTGACACAGTGATACTAAAGCTGCTAAAGCCAAGTTAGCTTCTCGTTGTTTTTCTAAATCGACAGTGGAATTCAGGTTAGCTTGAGAAAGTAAATTGATTTCTGTTGAATATTGGCACAGTAGTGTTTTATTTAATCTGAATATTGGTTATCATTGCTGCATCACTTCTGAATTGATCCCTCACAGGTAATCGGTGTATGGCTCCTGTGTTATTGGATTTAGTGCCTTTTCGTTGCTCATCTCAGCCTTTAGTTGTTCCTAACTGTGCCTCTCTTCTGTTTGGTTTTGAAGGACCGTTTATCTGCTAATTGAGTTTTTCTAATGTGCTGCTCCATTAAATCCACGAAAGGAAATGTCTGGACCAGGAATAAACAAGTGCACGTGAATGTTATTGAAAGGAAATACTTCTCTTTTGATTACATTTTCATTAATGTCTTTATATACATTCTTGTCTGTTCTTGCCTGTTCCCAGCAATCTGCTGTGATTTCTGGTGAACCTCATATTCTCTAACAGAATTGCAAGCAAAGAAAAATCTACGTGTTTTGTTAAAAAAAAAAAAAACCTCAGACAGGGTTGCTTAAGGTCTGTCTTGTGGCCCTTTTTCCTGGCTGGCATTCTTGTGACATACCGAAGATTCCTCTGCCAGTGAGGGAGATAACGAGGGGAGAGAAAACGCTAATGTGTAACGGGGGATGATGCGAAAGAGGACAGACAATGCGCACATTGCGTTAAACAAGCTCATTGTAATTCACTCAGGCCTACTGCATCTTACATATTGTCACAGTGTCGGTGATGTCATGTCGGCCTCATGAAACTGTCTGTTGTTCTTAATGCTGCGTATGCCCTCTGTTAGAGCTGGTGTAACACACAGGCTGTGTTCTGTTAAAGGCTTTTGTAGGGCAAAAGCATGTTTGACCCTCTCAGGGTGAACTAGAAGGATGGCTGTTGTTTCCTCATTAGTTGTTTTGTCTGATGAACTATCAACAAACTCAACGTGTGAAAGCGGCCAACACTAAATCACCAACTCGCCTCCCTGGGTTCTCACCCAAATCCTGTCTCTTGTACTTTCATCTTTGATTGTCTCCCTGCTTCCTGGGCTCTTTCTCCCCCATCGTCCTGCTGCTCTCCTCTCAAACAGCTGCTGGGCTGGACACCATTGGCTTGCTTATTCAGGATGGAAAAGTGACAGGGAATACATAAAATATCTTTGCTGAGAGTACAGTTCTTTTTTTATAGTTACGAGAGAATAACACCGGAGCCTTTTATATCATGTTCCAGACAAAGAGGACAAAACCTCTGTCCCTCATTTCTCAATCCGTCTCATCTACGCTTGTTCAGGCCTGGTCTGGCAGGTCAACGGCATAGATTTCTCCATGCAACACCCAGTCACTGGATTAGTGAAGGTAAATAATATAAACCAGCGTGTTTACTGGGTGACTCATTACCTTCCTTGGGTCATTTTTGTTTGGTATACAATCAAGTGGAAGGGATGAATGATTCCCCAAATGTTATCGTGTTGGGCTTCGTGGGGCTTTGCAACAAGGGATGTCTAGAACTCCCCGTTATGGTACCGACTGTTGAGAATCTAAGGCAACACAACTTTTGTTACGGCTCTACTTCAAGCCTTTATTCCTCAGCATGCTTTTGTGAGTCACACAGCTCAAATAAAGAATGCATGACGGAAAGTGATCCGATGAAGCGTCACTAGCCCTCAGCTCAGCTTCTCCAGAATGCACAGTTTAGCCTTTTAAAACCCCAACAAATCGGGGTATTTTTAGAAAATTCCACTCCTTCTCATTCCGTTAAATGGTGATTTAGTCCGTGACGACACACATGTTTTTTTTCCCTACTTAAGTAGCAGCAACGAGCTGTAAAGTACAAGAAAGTCTTCTGTTGTCACGCAAGCACAATCTGCATTAGCATGCTGTTCACCGGTGTCACGTTTACTCGATATTAAAATGTTGTCTTTACTCATATTCACTGGCGACGCCGCATTGCCCCAAGTCTGGACGGCATCGAGTTCAGCACATCAGACGCAGGCTGTGTGGGCTTGGCTTGGATTCATCTGGGCTACTGACTGATTTCTCAACGACGTCGTCATGTTCCAGCTGTAATGCTGTTGCTGCTCTTGGCTTGGTCGTCTACATTCTTCCGTAGCCCCCCCCCAGAGATATGTGATCACGTTCTTTGGATGTCATGCCACTACAGCATCTTCTTCTGGGCTACACGGAGTCAGGGCTAAGTTGACTGCCTTTCTGCGCGCCTCCAGTTTTTAACACAATTCAATGGATATCTCCATCTCTCCCATGCCTCACACTCCATGTTTTAATTTGATGCGTCTGTTTCATTACATGATATGATTAATGGGCTGGAAATTAAGTCCACTTGCGGGTCAGGGGCAGTTAATTATTCCACAATTTCCCCCAAATGTTCTGACCGTTGAACTCTTTGAAGTCTCCGCTGGGTTCACAAGTAGCTTTTCTATTCTCCCTTTGATTGGAGGATAAGTGGGATAGGTGCCTTGAAATCTTTTCCCTTGTTTAAACGTGTAACGGGATTAGAGGTGCCCCTTTGGAGAAGGGTGCCTTTTTATTATGCAGCACTGTTGGACACAGCCGAAAACCCCCTGCCTGCACAGCTCCCTCACACCGCCTGCATGTGGATGTTTTTGGACAGCAGCGGATCTCCCGGATGTGTGGGTAAGGCCATTTATCACGGCTGGACACCTGTGGCCGCTTTGCCACAGGTGTTTATTGCAATGCACTCCCGGAGTGTATTTTTAACTCCCAGCGTGACCATGTTCATAGCCTCTCCCCTCGCCCACGGAGAGAAGGAGACATAGGGGGAAACGTGTACGATAGGAGGATCGGAACGGCCAAGCCATTTTGGGCTTCGCCTCACAGCCGCGGCAGACTGGGGAGCCTGAGGTAGAATCGTGGTGGCCGTAGGCTCCGCTCCTGAGCCCCCCGTGTTGTCTAACACGGGGGGCTCACCTCAGAGGAGAGGGAAGAGCACGGGGTCAGAGGCCTCCATGTGTCCATCTGACAAAGTGGGGTTAAGAGCCTGCTGCCATGTTCCATTATGAGCTTCATTTAGACACAGTGGGGGCCCAGAGACAAATCGCCTATCAAGCACTGTCCAGACATTTTAGTTGTTTCTGTAAATGTGCTCCTGTGTGTAAATGTACACACAGGCGCATACTTACACAGTTGTACAAAATTACCCGGCAATTTTTCTCCCCTGCGCACTAGGCAGATCCCTGAGCTATCAAAGACAATTAATGCAGTCATTCGTCTAGCGTAACGATATGGCTAACACGAGAGGAAATGTAGGCCGGGGGAGGGGGGGTCGAACACTGATTAAGGAGGTCTAACATACTCTATCCCACCAAGCAAGCCGGTTCTTTGCTATCCTCAGATGGCAACCGCGTGGAGGAAAAGGAAGTAGTAAGCTAGAAATGCACACTGAAAGATGTACTCGCACTCATTGTTTACTGACAGCTTCTGTCTGTCCCTCAGTGCTGCAGTCAAGAAACATACTATATTTAAACTTAATATTATGATTTAATATAATTTAACAATCTAAATGATACTGCAACTAAGGTACAACATACAAAAAATGTAAATACAGCAATATCTAACTAATTATTGACCATTGACCATGAACCTTTCTTTCTCTGGCAAACGTGTGGCTTGGATTTGTGTGTTTTGATCCCCAGGGGTTCTGATGGAGGAAGCCAAGCACAGGTTCTTTGTTGTTGTGATTTAGTTTTGGCGGTTGGTGCAACAGATGGGAGGGGGGGACTGGAGATTGCAGTACATTTGCTGCTCCCTCCCTCTAGTGTGTGTGTGTGCTCAAGGTGCTCTCTAGCCTGTCTTTAGGCAGTAGGACAGCTGGTCAAACAGGCTTAGGAGAGCAGTGGGCAGTCTGGTCTCTGACTTAAGCACATTAGGTCCTCTTTACTCCTCATTGGTCAACAGCTCAAGTTCAAAACTATTTTGATGTTATTGGGTCGCGAGGGGGGGGGGTAAGCGGCGGCGTGCTTAGCGGCGGCGTGCTTAGCGGCGGCGTGCTTCACGTTCGTCTGTCCAAATGGTGGAAAGAAATCTGTGATAAGTGAAGGTACCAGATTGTCCAGCTATATCTTAAAGCATTCATTCCAAAGTGTTTTGGAGCCTGCGTGTGTGCGTTGTTGGGATGGAGTGTAATGGTGTGTGCTTCGAGGGTAAGGGCCCCCTCGGCGTCCCACCTCTCTGCCGTGTTATGGAATGCCAGACCAATCTCCTGCTTCTCTTGTGGCGGGTGGAGCCGGCAGAACGAGTACCAGGAGGCTGCCGGGCCGACACAGGACTCAATGGAATGTGGAATGAGTTGGCATTTGTGCGTCTGTGTTTTTGAGACCAAAACCCACATGTTTTTAATCTTTTGAGACGTTACTCAAGGTTGTTATTATCATTTTGCACTTGAATACTAAATATATTATGAAGGTAAAAATCATTTTTTAAAAGGGATGTTATTTCATATCAATACATATGTACATGCTTATTGCATTATGAAATTGTTTACTCTTATTGCTCTTTTCTTGGCCCCTGTATCACTTCTCAATGCAAGCACCTACTGGTCAACCAGATAGCGCTATGTTATTTTATTTGTGGGCCTTGTTTCAACGCACTGACAATGATGTTTGCTGTGAAATAGCGGTGTTTATTTTCAGCTCTTCTCTAATCTGATTTCAGCTCATCTCTAATCAAAGAGGATCTCAGTTTCTGTTTTGGGGGTCAGGATTGTGGTCTAAATCCTTCTCATATTCTCCCAGTTAAAACACAGCCATTCAAGCACGTGGACAAAGCACACATACGCTGACCTCACTCCGACGTCGGTGTTCAGACTTGAGGACTACATCAGGGTGGCGAAGGCAGCCAGTCCTCGTGGCTGCCTGGTAGCAGTCCACAATGGCCTTTGTCACGATGTCACGTCCCACAACCGCAAAAAGCCCTCGTGTCTATGACGCTCTGAGAATGCTCTGTATCCATTCACTGTCAAAGAGGCCTGGCTGTTGTTGGGGCCAGATGTGACTGCATTACCAGCTGTCTACAACCTCTGTTGTGTCTTGCGTCAAGAGCCTGGCAAAGATAGAGGTACGACAAGAAGGCTGTAAAGTAACTTGAACTTTTTCAGGTCATGGGGGCCTCCTCTCTTCCTTTGCTTAGTCTCCACCATTACTATCTATCTATGAGAGCTCTACTCGGGGATTGATGATGTGTCATTGAATCCTGTGGTGGATCAATGGGCTCGTCGCCCACTGGGAGCCTCCACTGGCAATCCGTCATCCGGGGTCACAACAAATTTAGCCCTGTCTCACAAACACCCATTGTCATTCAAGTGCCATGGTCAAGCAGGGGAAGAAGGAGAGCGGCGTTTAGTTACGTTACGTTGACTGGCTGAGAACTGCCGGATTTAATCTTTGAAGTCTCGGATGGGACTGCGACCGTGGCCTGTCAGAAGAATGCTGTCTGCCGCAGCCACTGCACCCGACGAGTCACCCACGCAGCCTGACCAGAGTCTACGAAATATGCTTGTCCAAAGATAGTCCCAGAGACGTATCCAGTAACCACAGTTCTTTTATCTGACCTAGATTGTCTCTCCAATATGTATTTGTCTACAAAATGATCACTTTTCATCCCAAATATTGACTCTCTATTATGACAGTTCATGTCAAAGGTGAATGTAAATTTGCACTTGTCCTTGTCAGAGCGGACCACATTAGCTGTGTGCAAAATGACAGCGTAGCGGCTCTGTAGCAGCAGAACCTTGCTGGGTGCTGGCTGCCACCTTTTCAGTCGGGCTGCTGTCGGTTCTTCCGCTCGCATCTGGATCCAATAAAAGCGGCTTCCTTGTATGAAGGAGGGAAACGTATAAATAGCCGGGCAGCCGTAACCACACTATGCAACACGGCATGGATGTTTTTTCATTCGTTTGCCGCTATAGGATGTCGCCGTTCCCCTTTCTAGTACCCCGCCCCTGTGTCCGTCTACTCCACCTCCCTGATACTCCGATCCCCTGGCTGTGGTGTGGCTGACGCACGTGAACTGAATGCTTTGCGCACGTCTACAGAGCTCTGTGTCCATCTGTGGAAACTTTGAGTGGACTGGGGCCAGGATTGAAACACAGGCCGGCATTTGGTGGGTGGGTGGTGGGTGGGTGGGCTGAAAGTGGACTGCGTGGGTGGAAGCCTTTAGGCTGAGGAGGGGGGAAATGCAATATCCTGGTTGAAGCTAAACAACTAAATATGGTTTTGTTTTGTGATTTTTAAATGTGCAGCAACAGTTTGGTTTCTTGAACACTAGAGACTATAAAACCAGATCATACCTTTTTTCTTTTGCACACATATACATACAAAAAGTTAAACGTTATGATGATATGTCCAGCTTCCTCATTTAGAGGTATGATGTAGAAACAAGAGACGCGTTATTTGAGAGGAGCTGTATGCAGCAAAGAGTAAACCATGTGGTTGACTCTTTCTCTCTTATCCCGAGACTGACCCTTGTCACTATGTCTGCCTATTTATACATGTGTATGTATGTGTGTGCGTGTGTCTGTATGTTTGTGCATGCCATTTACTAAACACATGCCCTTTTTGTGTGGCACATGTCCTACCACAGAAGGCCAGCCCCACCCTCCCAAATTAAAACTTATTCCAGCAAGAGGTGGGTCTGTTTGGTTTCACCGCTGCCTCTGGATCTTTCCTTCCTTTCGTGTTCCCCCGTCTGCTCGGGGCTGCAGCAGAAGGTGAGGAGAGGGCTGGATGGAAGGAGAAGGGGGCGGCAACTTAACCTCTCGCTTGAGTGAGTTTTAATTTGTGTGTTTACAGCACAAGATGCTGCAAAGCGGAATTGTGGGGGAAACCGATGCATTAGCACTGATGCACTCATTCACCTCAGACTAGACACACACACACACACACACACACACACGCGCGCACACACACACAGTTATTATTGTACTCTGTGGTTTTTTTCTGAATGGTTCTGGCTCTGAAGTTTTTTTCCTCCATCCATAGCCAAAGCCTATTGTGCAGTCTTATTGATGAGTTTTATAAAACTTGGCAAACTGGAGGCCACGACCTATTTGCTTCTCCTCATTTTGCGCCTGTCCTCCACAAATACCACCTGGCAAAATGTTTGGGTACAAAAAAAAAAAGCCCATTTTTGATCTACAAAGAGACAAGAGAGGTGGCCCGTCATAGCATGTGTCTCATGTTTCTTTGAAATCCTAGATGGTCTGCATATGTGTGTGCGTGCGTGCGTGTGACTGTGTGTGTGTGTGTGCGTGCGTGCGTGTGACTGTGTGTTGTGGTAAAGCTGCAGAAACATGGAGGATGTGTTCCAGGGACGGAACTTGAGAATGTCCCCGTTCCCCCTTCGCCGGCCCCTGAGGAGGAGCCACCGGCACTCGCTCCTGCCCCCGCGCCGCTCTGCGCCTGCCTTTCCCTGCCAGACGCATAGCTTCAGTTTCCCTCCCAAGACATGAGGGTATCAGGTTTGTTTTGGAGGGGAGGGAGGAGGAGGAGAAGGAGGAAGGGGGGGGGTCCGGGATGAGGAAGGCTGGCACACGTGAGGGGTTGAATTAGGTGGACAAATCTCTTCGACTGGAAACGGTTTAGCGGGACGCAGAGCGGGAGGAGGGGGGTGGGGAGCAGGAAGAGATGGTACAGGGAGGGGAAAAGACCCCTAGCCCGTTGCTGCCTCTGAACCCCCCATCCATAAATTCCGCGCTAGCAGCTGGAGTTGTGAAGCGGCCATTTCATGAATGAGGGTGCGAAGTAGAGAGGGCCAAGAGGAGAGAGCGAGAGGCAGGGTTAGTTCGTGTGTTGTGTGAGTGGGTGAGAGACGCGGCTCGGCGGCGCTTGTGGTGGAGTTGGTTGTGTGTGTGTGTGTGTGTGTGTGTGTGTGTGTGCGTGTGCGTGTGTGTGTGAGAGGGTGACTGTTCAGGCTGAGGAGGAGCCTGGGGTAGGCCCACACACATACACTCTTGCCTGTTCACAGGCTTTGTGTTTTTGTGTTTTGTTCATGCGTTTGCTGAGACACCGTGCCGTCTGGGAAAAAAGGGCCCGATTTTGGTCTTTCCGCCGGCCTCAGGCTGCTCGCTTAGTAGCAACCGCAGATCAGTCATTGCAAGCAGGAATAACAGGCACACCTTAACACTTCCATAAAGCCTTCACCAGCGTCAGTGAAGGGAGACTTCCTACGTTTGAGTTTTATTTGTTTATCTGTGTGGTTTGTGGTCTGTAATTATCATTTTTTTCATTCTACCCCCGGAGTCACACCACGTAAAATACCCCTCCATGGTGTTTTCCCCGGGTGCTAACCAGACAAGAGCACACTAGCCCATTCGCACTATTAATTCAGGTAAATCTTCCAGCAAAAAAGACTGGCGGTTTCCTTCCCGTTGTAGGGTGGTATACACATTTATTTATGTTATTTTTCAAAACGGTTTGAGAGATATTCCTTTCTATTCTATTTTCTACAGTATTCATTTTGAATGAATGAGTTTGTGTTGCACTGTTTTTCAGAATGGTCAAACTATCCAAGCAAGCACTGATCTTTTTATGATTTTGCTTTTGAGGTCACAGAGAATGTTGTCTTATAAGCGTCTTTTTCTGAAGTAGTAAATTACACAGACGCTCATGACATGAGGCGTTGAACTGCCAAGATCTATTGATCCCTCGTTTAGGCCTGCTGCATCGTTTCATTTTTATTTCCCCTGGCACCTTAGTGCTATCCAGTAACTTACGGCCATTGGTGAATACGCCGACAGGACCTTTGTGAAGGCACAGGGGCAGACAATAGATGCCACTGCGAGACGGGGATTGAAGTTTGGTTCAGCTTAGTTTGGTTGTTTTCTCTGGTGCTGGGCGAAAATAAGAATAAAAAAAAAAACAAGATAAGAATTTTTAATTGCGTGATTTTTGCCAAATAATCGCATTGTTATGCGGAAAATTCCAAAGTGGCCTATTGCTCACTTTTATTTTAGAGGGAGTGATATACGAACAAAAGTTGGGAGAAGGGCATGGAGATTTAAAGATGAATTAATTGATTTTTAAAATGAAAAAGTGAAAATAATATCCAAGTCTGGGATAGTGCAAATTCCTCCTTGCAGCAGGTGGCATTAACCAGTCGCCGCTAGCCGTGTAGCGCTATAGGTAATGAGAGCTGACACAGAGTGACAGTGCAGACAGGAGGGACACGCTGCCACTGCTGCTCAGGGGCACGAGGACGTCCTCTGATGTTGTTTGCTCCTAACTGTGTATATTAATTCTGCTGATCCCTTCCTGCCTCGAGAGCTGCTGCGCTTGAGTCCTCACTGTTCGTGTTTCAGATAAAGCCAGGTTGGAAACACAATGAGCTCCGTGAGCTCATTTGCTCTCAAGACAACTCCTGTTAACTTGTGTGTTTTTGCAACACGGAGACAGGCAATGCAGTAATAACGTACTCCAGGTGGGCCTGGCGTTGCTTTCATGTAGCAGGAATGTGCTCCTGCAGGCGCAATGTGGCTGAGAAGAAATGGTGGAATGTGCCTTTCATCTGGAGGGAAGTCTGGTTTTGCAAACGACTTTCCGATGTCGTTTTTGAGGAGTCTCTCGATGGGGCAATGTGTTCATTTAGAGTGAAAGTAAATTCAGTCATCAACAATTCTGATATTTAGTCATTTCAGGAATCTAAAAATGATAACAAATAAGATTTGGGCAAAATAATATTTTGGGGACTTTATTTCTTATAATTCTCTTGAAACATTCTGGAAATAACTGTCCAATATTGTAAAAAGATTGTTGTCATCATAGCATTTATTGGTTATTAATTGTTGTTTTAAGAAAAATAATTATTATTATTTACTATTGAGAACTTTATTACATTTCCATGTTAATCTATGACTAAACTGCGCTCTTGGTTATATCCGAGCCAGTCTACGGAGAGCCTGGGCACTCCCTATTAGCCCCATTATATCGATCTTGGTTGCAGTTCCATTAGAATTCCACTGGAGGTGATCGCAGGCGAGTGCAGATCGCATTGGACTCTATGGAGCTAGACGTCTAAATGTAGCTCTTTCTCCTGCTTGTCGTTGAATAAACGTAGATTTAATTGTTGATTCCGCAAGTTCAATATAGATTATAGTCCAAAAGTCGAATGAATGAGTACTTGTGTCCTTTCGATTTCTTACAGGTTGGGCCGTTGTTGGCCGGAACACGCTAGCATTCTGCTAATGAATGCTGATTGTCAGTGACGGATTTGCGACCGATTACGACCAGAGCCCCCGTCTGATGGCAGCTGAAGCTAAAGCAGAATAGAAATATATAATAGAAATATAAAGTTTGGGAGGACTTTCTGTCGAAGTTTACCTCAAATAGCAGCTGGTGTTATCGTTGTCGATCATGTTGCTGATGCCATGAGAAAGGAAGCCATGATTCGGAAGTGCCGAAGAGATTGCCGAAGAAATGGCCGTAAAGCAGCACCTCCGGCAGTATGCAAATATGTGACGTCGCCACATTTTTTGAACGGATTTTTAGAACAGACGAGTGAACTTAAAAATTCAAATTTCGGCTAAGTGTATTATCCTAGCCCCCCATTTTGAATGCAACGTTCAAATTACTTGACAAAAAATTATATCCTGAGATAAGTGGATTCTGGGGGGTGAAACCCCATAGACTGCCAGGCATTCTGCACTCGCCTGTGAGCGCCCCCGCATGGACAGACGGGAGAGTAATATAGCACTAAACCACCACAAGACGTAGCTATATTACAAAATGTATCCCTGGCAGAGGCCCTGGAGCCAAAGCCAGAGGCAGCAGTTTGCTGGCTTTTTTTGTTGAATGGTAGCTAAAGGATACGATCTCCTGTTTCCTGTGTGTGTGTGTGTGTGTGTGTGTGTGTGTGTGAGAGATTGGTGGCTCATTGATTGCGCAGCATGCACCCATTTCCTCTCTCAGCCTGCAATCCATCCCCTTGAAAGTGTGGGAGTGGGTGCACATTCACGTTGGCTTTTCTGGAGGAAAGCACTGATCTGGCAGGTAGAGAGACGCCTCCTCTCACTCGTCGGGCACTTTTTCAAGGACACGTTGTTATGGACTAAATGTGTAACTCGTATCACCTCCAGAACCCGTTAATATCTCACAGCAGTTCATGTCACGTAGTTAAGATAACAATGGGTTGATGATTAAAATGTTACAAAGAGGTCTTTGTGGCATTCTCTTGGATTCCCAGTATTCTCTGTTGTTGAGGGCTGCAGCAGTACTACCGTGGAACAGGAAACGTAGCCTGAAGACTTCCATTTGTTCGAGTTTATAATGTGCAATTCGGTCCTCTTTTGCAAGTCCTCACATGTATGTCTGGGGAACAGGGTTATCTCTTCTGAATGGTGTCAAGTAATTTGTTAGACAAAACCTGTAGACATGAAACCGAGCAATTGACACAGTCTTACAAAGTTCTATGAGCACAAAATGAGGTCGTGAAAAAATATGTATTGCTGTACTAATCAATTGTAAAACTGACTTTGCTGACATTAACCAATTATTTATAAAACATTTATGAGATCCCATACATTTTGGGGCATTACAAGGGGAAAATAAGAAGCACAGTATTAAATTTAGATTCCCAGTGGTTGTTTGTAACATGTCTGCAGTGCAGCGTGCCTTCGGCCCCCTGTTGGTGCACTTATACTTTTTTTTTTCTCAGCTTGGTCCGTTGAGCGGTGGGAGGTCTGTAACGACCGCAAGGACAAAGACATATTTTTCTGAGCAGGGGACTCCAAAGTGGGCTGCAGTGATGCGTGGCCCCCGTCTATGTCCCAACTTAAGGAGAAAGTTTTCCGTGGCCTTCGGAGCTGAGAAAGAGATGGAGAGGGGGAGGGCAAGGCCCACTGTTTTCAAACTGCCTTTATCTCTCGGCTGACCGAGTGTGCCACAGCAGTTCACAATGGAGGCCATTATTTGTTTCAGGGGGAGAAAGCGTTGGTATATTGTGTTTCAACCATTTCTTTATTTCTTAGTCTCATGTGGGGGCGGAGCCCTTCCTGTGGTTGGAAGCGGGCTTGTTTTCTGTGCCATTTTCCCGGCCTTCTTCTGGCATGCGTCCTCTCTGCCCTCTCTAACCTCCTTTTTTAAAGTGTCACATTTACTGCATGTTCACACATGTGCAGTTCTTTTTTTTTTTTTTAATGATGAAGCTAATACATTTTGGCTCATCGTCACTGTTGTACACACAGGGTGGAAGGAGGTTTAAAAGCTACTTAGCCGTGTCACGCTGGCCTGTCCCCTATGTGGTTTAATGTTTAATCTTTGTAGAGTCCACGGAGAGCACAGCAGATCCTTCTGCCTCAGTGCCAGAAAACCCTTCTGCTCCACCCGTACTCCCCATTGCAGCCCCATTGATTCCGCCTTCTGTGCTGTGATGGCATTTCACCTTTCCTATGTGCACGGACTCCTCCTTAATCCGACTAAGGGCTAAACTCTTGGCTAGGGATGTGATCCTGGGCTGAATACTGCGTCTGATTGTAGCAGAGCAGAGGAAGGTTAGTGGACTGCTGTCCCTCCATTCTTCACCTCCACCCTAATCCGACATCAGATATGGTACACCTGCCCGGCACAGGGATCGATCATAGTGATTAAGAGCTCCGCAAGCAGCCACATCCCTTCGCTACAAGTCTGTTCCAATACACTAGATAAAAACGGGGGATTTCTGTTTATCACCCAGCACATATTTTATGTATTAAGCAATTATTTCTCAATTTGCCTCCTACTAAGATCAATATCTCTCTGCGTATCTTTGTCTCCTTCACCGTGAGCGTCTATTTGTTTCATTACCGCAGACGTATAACGGCTAGTCATTTAGAGCTGTCTTTTTGTGAACATTTCAAAGCAAGTCAATAATAGCACGATGTTTCAACCAAAACTCCACATTTTCATAGTCTTGAATAAAATTACACATTCCAGCACGTATGTGTGTGTGTGTGTGTGTGTGTGTGCGTTGCACACGCACGCACGGCTGTCTAATAGTTGTTTTGCTCTTTGTTTGTTTTCTTGCTACTTCTTTGCCTCTGTCTTACATCCTCCTTTAGAAAAGTAGCTGAGGTCCCCTGAAGGGGCTCATAGTGGTGTGTGTGTGTGTGTGTGTGTGTGTGTGTGTGTGTGTGTGTGTGTGTGTGTGTGTGTGTGTTGGAGAAAGAGAGAGATATGACCTGGTTAGTAGGAGGAGGAGGAGGAGGAGCGGGGGGTGGGGGGGTACTGAACTCTCCACCCACCCTTAAAAGAGGAGGTGAAACATGGTGATAGAACCATGATGTCACTATCAGCCAATAGGAAGTGTCGGCTCAAGACTGTTTAAGGCAGTTGTCAGCTGTCCTGCTCCATCCACATCAGCTGCCCCTGTCTGCTGCTGGAACAATAAGGCCAGGCACGGCTTTATTCGTAGTCTGCCCCATATAAGGCCTTTGGTCTCTAACCCCTGACCTTTGACCCACATGATTGTCCTTGCCCTATATAGCCAAACGTGCTACTTCCTGTCCCCCCGTGCGCTCGAGTCCTGCTGTGCAGTTCATACTGTTGCCGATTCGCCACAAACACCCTCTACCTAAACCAAACAGGGTCGAGATTAGATAGGAATCTGATGTTATTTGCTTGGTTTCCACTGCGTCATGACTGTATTTCTTCATGTTTGAGATCACAAGTGAATTGTCGACTGGCGCCATGATAGAATCTGATTAACACAGAAGCTTACATTGAAACTGAGGGCTTGTATCTCTACTGAGCCTGTGACTGGAACCTGCTGAAGGTGACTTATGCTGCTTTCCAGTTGTCTCGTAAATCTGCCTCCCGAGTTGGAAAGTGTAAATTACCCAGCTTTATTGCGACATTTTGGGAAGACACGCCCCCTCTAGGTCGCTATACCGGCCGTCCGACTCGGGATTCTGAGAGTACCCCGAGCATACGGCATACGAACATACGACTCGCAAAACAAAGATGTCTGCGCCCACATTTCATGAAAGTTGACATGAATTAAATTTGTATTTGTACTACGTTGGTCGTTTTAATGTCGATTTTGAATGCTCTTACACACCTATTTCTATTGCTGCTTCAGTCCGGTCACCAATGTATGCATTGTACGGTTTTGCTGTGCGTGCAATACAATGTAATGTTTTGTTTTCGAACTGGTTTGCTAAAAGGCTACGTTGCTAACAATAACAACAACTAGCCTGCCACTGCCACCGGTGGCTCGAGAAAAACGCGACTGCACTTGTTATAAAATGAAATAGGCAAAAATGGCAAAATATTACTGAAATGTAAGACTTGCAATAATGGAATTATTTAAAATGTCAGTGTTTCTGTAATACCTCTACATTATCCTAGAGTCGCTATAGGATTTCTATAGTAGTTTTATAGTACTTCTATAGTATGTCCCAAAATATTATAGTATTTCTATAAGATGCCTATAAGATTACTATAGTATTTTGTCGAAAACGTCCTGCATTAGCATGGCAGCTGCTGCATTTGTGGCGTCCATGTTCTTTCCAACTCGTCCTGTAGCAGGACACATCTGGAACGCTATAAGTGGTACGAAACCGGCAATGACGTCACTTTCCAACTCGGGCGGCGGACTTACGAGACAACTGGGAAGCAGCGTTATCCTCCAATTTATTCAGACTCATGAACAGTGACGTTTTATACTGTAAAGGCTTTGTGCAACTGCCAAATGGGACGCTGTTGTTACTGTTTACTGAACTGTGATGTTTTCTTGTGTGTATTTGGTGCCTTTTTAAATTAACATGGTAAGACGCAGCGGCTGTCTCAATCACATTGAATAAAGGTGATATTTAAGGAAAAATAACCCCTCCTGTTTTTAAACTGGCACCATCTTTGAAGTAGAAGGATCAAGTGAAAACCAGCCCATTGTTAAATGCAGCCAAACATTTCCCATCAATGGCCCTCTTTGTTCCTATCAGTGTGCAAACATGACATTGGGTCTGCAGTAAGTGCCTTTATTCTTGTATTGCTCTGCTGTTTATGAAGGCGCTGCAAGCTTTTAACTCTCTGTGCAGATAGAAAATTGGCAAAAACAGGAGGAGTTCTATAATGAAAAGCTAACCCCCCCTCCCTCCCTCCCCCCAGCCCCCCGAAATGCCTTTTTCTTGCGAAATGCAGCTCTGTATACGCACGCTACTGAATCAATGCAATATTGTTTTACTGTTAAACCATCTGTGACGGCCGTATCTTATCAGACCATTACACTTGAAAGGAACGGCCTTAAATATCAGCACAGGCTATCCCGTTGTAGAGAGTGGTCTCAGTGTTGCCTCGTAACAGATGTTAACTCTGGGCACAACTGTCCCTGCTGAACCCCAAACTTTTCCTTTTTGAAAAGCTAGTGCAGCCTCAAAAAAGGATGTCGAGTGTACCCTCAAGAAACTCATAGTGACAATTAGATTAAGTTGAGGAAAAGGGGAAAACCCTTAATCCAGATGTCATGCTTAAAGTGACTAATGGGACTGTACAGAACGCCGGGCCGAGGCATATATCCCGAAGAGAAGGGGGAAATGTACTGAGCAACACCATTTCTCCACGGTCTGTCTGCGTGAGCCAACAACCAGCCACTGTCATCTGAAAGACAAGACTGCACTCAGACAGACAGAGACTGCAATGTCAGCTATGTGTACAGTTTGGTTACGTGATCCTAAATATGACCCCCCATGTACACGCACACACACACACACATACACACGCATGTAAACAAACACCAATACTTGGACAGAGACACACATACATAAAATGTAACCAAACTGAACCGTGATTTCACGATTTACAGTTCACATGGCCACCGGCTAAATAATCAACTAATGGCAATTTCTAGTGTTTGAAAAGCACTCCACTTTGACTCGGCTGGAACGCTCTCAGTGAACACAAACTGTTTGGCTGAAATCAAATGTTGCTACGCTTAATCAGGATTAAGCCCTCCTTGAAGTCGATGTGTCATTGTGATGTGTCACTTTCAATCCAGACGTCATGCCAGCAGGGAGAATGTACGCCGGACACGGTGCCAGGACCAAGTCTGGGCACTGCGTGGTGCAAAGCTGCAGATGGTCATCTAGAGAAATAGGCCTTGGCATCAGCACCACTACTATTCTGACGCTGGGATGATAGACTGAACCGAGTTTTCGCTACCTAACTATAACGGAATCCCTGAGAGTCCGTCTGTCCCTCAGTCTTCATGTGGACGCATCCTTTGCATATCTCAAGAAACGTTCATCTGATCCACTTCGATACTTGTGCCTGGTCACATTTGGTCCAACATGGACATGGAACATTTAGAGTATTATTAGCTATTAACAGCTATGTGTATTCGTCATTGGATGGCAGAGCAGACTCGTACTACTATGCCTCTGATTGGCGTAACGTAACCACGCCAAAGCCGTCATAGTAGAGGTTGTAAATTGACATAAATAAAATAAAATTTGAACAAAAGATGAGTGGGATGGAGAAAGTGAGGAGTGAGACACATGAGGAACAAAAAGAGAAGTGGACAGCGAAAGCGTAGAGCATTTAATGGACGGACTAGTTTCTGTTCGTACTTCCCACTGCAGCACTAAACCAGTGTTTCATGTGCTCAGAACCCGTTGAAACGCCATCATGAGCCTCAATGAGCTCCTCCACGTGAGGAGAGCGGCCCTGATGCATTCAGGCCCAGTTTAATACAATATATATATATAGTATTAAATATATGTAGTGTATTCACATTTGGACTTGACAGTCTCAGCGAATTATAAATGATACATCTAAACAGATTTTAACAATTGAACAGTTTAATACAATATATATATATATTGTATTAAACTGTTCAATTGTTAAAATCTGTTTAGATGTATCATTTATAATTCGCTGAGACTGTCAAGTCCAAATGTGAAGCAGAAAATGGGAAATTAAAGCTTATCTTCCCTTCATTTTATTATTTCTAAATGGAAGCACTTCATTTTCACATTTCTTTTTTTTTAAAATGCAGCCCTGCTTTTATTTAGTTAATTGAGAGAACATTATTTATATTTGCGGTCACACATATCTGTTTCTTTGTTACATAAATATTGTAAATATTAGTTTTAGAATCATACTAAATTCATTTGATTTGTTAGTTGTGTATTGATTAAATGCAAATGTTCAAACAACACTAAATAGTCACATTATGATCTTCCGGACCTTTGCTTCGAAAAGCTTTCTCTAACTGGACTTCTCCACATTTGTTTGAATCCCCCTGCCTCAGAGGTATACATTTTGATCTGTGGTCATAATACATATTCATATTGACCCTTATGTTGACTGAAGGAGAAAATTCAAAAAATTCGAAAAAAGGGTGTTGCAGAGCCGTTGTTTGAACTAATAACCAAGCTTTAGTCTTCTGTAATTGTCTCCTTACATCCACAAGAGTGATGAGAGAGGGATGTGTCCAGGGCTGAAAGGATGTGCTGGCTTGACACGCTCCCGCTAACCCCAACCAGCCACCCAGCCAGCAAAACAACACGTCTCGCCAGCCAGGCAGCATAGTGCTGCCAGGAAGCGCACCGTTTTTTAAGGAAGAAGATTTGGGGGGAGGTCAGGTGTTTTTAGAAGCAACTACTAGTGAGAGGAAACAATCCGTGAAAAAAAAAGAAGCATTGCCTTCTTCCTCATGTTTTTCCCCACACTGTTGCCTATTTGTCTCATAGCCGCGTTTCACCTTCAGTTCCTGCAGCTGACAGAGTTCGGTTAATGTCATCATTGCGCTGAAACAGCAAAAACCTTAAACTGGCACGTACATTTTTTTTTAAATGACCCAATGAACAACAGAAAATGCAGCTGGTAATGCATCGGATTGCATTTATGATGTATTTATGCTTGCATCTCTGTAATTATATTTGATTTAGACTTGTAGCTCAGTGGAGCTGAAATGATTCTGTAAACTAGTTTGCCGGCTTATTGGGCCAATTATTATAAAGTCTCTTCTAGCAAAGACAGAATAAGTTGAAGAGTCATGTTTTTATAAGCAGGATTGCCGCAGAGACTATTCTTTATTCTACAAATATGACTAGCTTCTGCAGACGGGTAAAAAGGGATTCTGGGACTTCAGGATTACTAGAGGTCTGATGTACAGGGATTCAGAACTTAACTGTAGGGTTTGATCCCATTGAACGGCTCGGCATTTGGATTACCTGTGTGTGTGTGTGTTTGCACTCTGTCATGAATCTCCATAACACATATCTTCTTATGTGTTTTTTTTATTATTAATGACTTACTGATTGCTGTTTTGTCGAAACAATTTTTGAAAAAATTGCTCAGTTCTTATTTTACCAGCAATCTGCGGTCCAAAGTTTTCCAAATACATTTCAAAGATAAACATCCAATTTCGGGATGAAACAAGTTCATAATAAAAAAAAATTCCAGGAAAAAAAAGGACATGTGTGTGTCATTAAGGCCAGATAATGAGAGAATATCCATATAGATCGATAGTCATTGTTTTGTTGTCTTGCTTTTACGGTGCCTTTCATAGCTTTTAGACCATCAACTCTTGTATAATAAAATGATAAAGTGTTCCCACATGTGACGTTGCTGCATATCTGTGGCAATTACCAACAAAGTAACAACAACAACAACAACAATAACAACAGCAGCTGCAGTGTTGGCCGGGGCCTGAGGGTAGAAGGTGTGTGTTTTTGTGTGAGCGTTCTGACTGGATGCAATTGAGGGGGAAATGCCACGCATGCCTGAACACACAGACCAGCACATAGTTGTGTGAAAAACACATTGACGGTGTTTAGTGAGCATGGGAGTTGAAGAGCCCCAGAAACACTGGGACCGGAGAGGAACGGGCTCACACACACCTTTTGTGCACAGGACTGAACAGAGATTTACCCAAGCTTTCCCGAGCCAGCTGCTGCACGAGAGAAATCCTCCTGATGCCGTACAGTGATCCCTGCTTCTGAAAAACACCCTCTGATCAGCAGAGCGGTTTCCCAACATGCACAGCCAGACACACTGCGTTTTTGAAAAGGGGAAAAACACCACTTTAGATTAGACCACTCCATCCCTGCACTTGAGACTCTGTACTGTAATTGAGTTAAGACGGCGCTGGAATCTCCGGCGCGATTTGCCTTTTGGCTGGTAGTGGAGTAAGCATCCTCTCTCTGGCCAGCTTGCCTGATGCGGTTTCAACAAGTGTCTGTAGTGATCCACTTCGGGGCTCCCAGGGAGGATTGGGTTCCTGGATGAGGATGCGGCGTGATGGAGCTCAGGGAGAAGGGGGGGGGGGGGGGGGGCGTCTGCCTGCAATCTGGGCTGCGCAACCCTGATGGGCCTTCCGCCTGCTACTGTCTGTTATACCGTACTGTCTGCTACAGCTCTCACACCTCTGTGCGGTATTACATTAGTGGGCAGTAGGGTGAATGCTTTGGTAAATGTAAGTGATGTAGAGATGAATTGAATCATGTCCTAATGGAGCTATGGTCCATTTACATTATGAGAGCCGGCGGTGTGATAGACACTTAATGTGCAGCTACTACAGCCATCATATTCTTTCCTCCATCAATTTCCCTGTGTAAAAGAACAACGTCTTATCACAACTATATACTCTTTATATAAACCCATTTGATTGACCCTCACACTCATTTTTTTTTTTGTTTCATATATTTGTTTAGCTTTAACTGGTTATGATGAGTCAGTACTATTTACAGGAATAATTGTAGGCTATGCTTGTTGTTGAGAAATATATGTCTAATCAGGTTTTCCCTTAACATGTGTAAAAGCCGTGCGTAATCACTATGGTAACGACTCCCCCTCGAACTGGCTGCTCAAGAGAGGACTTGTTTACCATCTCTGCTCCAGACTCAATAACATGTCAGTCATCGGGATTAGAACCTCCCCTGCCCACGTGCTATTGGTCCAGCCGATTGCTCCCAGTTTAACCCCCACCTTCCTCTTCCCAGACACCCTCCTCCTTGTCGTCCCTCCCCTCGAGCCCCACTGCGAATAATGAATGATTTCCCAACTGTCTGCCACGCTTCCTACGCCTCTTCACCGACGCAGGGTAAACACTTACTACTTACTGATATGTTAGGAACAATGAGCGCTTCCATCTTTCATTCGATCCTTCCTAGGTTTCACTGGCTGACGCCAATGATTGGTTTGAGAAAATTGGACCCGTTTACCAAACCGTTTTTCTTTTTTTTAACACACTAGTTCATCTTTAGAGTTGACTGTCTCGCTGCCAGTAAAAATGTCCCCAGCCGCCCGATGTAAACAAAGTAGTAGTCACTTAGAACGTGTGCGCTCTGTAGCAAACGGGACATGACTTGCATTCACAAGAGGAGAATTGCTGCACTGCAATCAAGCACTCCCCTTCAAGCACTAACGTCCTTCTTATGGTTTTGCTTTTTTCTTGAGATTTTGAACCCTTACACCCATCTGCCCATAACACACAAACAACCCTTCTCCAGACACACAGAGTGTCGAAATCTAGCTGTCTTGTTATAAGATTGAAACTGTTCTTTTTTTTTCTTCTCTGTTGATGCAGAGTCTGGGGAGAGAGGAGGGGTGAGGCATGGATGACGCCTTTTTGGTTTCCTAAAGCTCTCTTGCATGCCGAGCTTTAAGAAGGCAAGGCCGGCCTGACGGAGAAAGTAATTTGATGCTTGACGCCTTTTTGCTCTAATGCCTTTCCACATATCTTTATTAGGGACAAAAGTTTACACCCTTTTATCTTTTTTTTTTTTTTTTTGCAGATATGTTCTACTTTTCCTAACCTACTTTAAACCTCGATAATCTTGTTTGCTGCCAAAATAGCCTCCCCGTCTCGGGTTTCCGTAGAAATCTCTTGCAGCCTGAAACATTCTGCAGATTCTTCGCATAGTTCAGCGACCGGGTGATACCTGAGGAACAAAAACAACCCCAAAAAACACTATTTGTCTGTCTCTTAGCGTTGTTGACTCTTTCTCTCACCGCTTGCGAGTTGCTCAAAATGAGACTCTTCGTTGCAGACTCGTGTTGCCTCCTTAACTATTGATGAAATGGCCGTGGCCACTCTGTGTGTCGGAGGGGCAGGCTGGTGTTCCGGCAGTGGGACTTATTGACTTATTTTTAAAGTTGTTGTATCTACGGTTTGATCCCTGCAAACAGTTGCTTCATGTGATACAGTGTCTTCATAAGGTCAAATCCCAACCAGCCCATGCCTCTTATTCCTGTTTATTTAAGCATCCAGTCAGGGGAGTACAAGAATGATAAGAGGAGCCCCTTGTTGGGAAGTCCCTTTCCTTTGAAGTAGTGGAAACCCACAATGCGCTGCATAGCTATGTGTTGAAAGCAACAGTGTTGAAATAGCGACGCATTAGGAGCATCTATAAATGGAGGTGGTATCCTTGATACGACCCGGTTGACTAATATGGATTTGAAGGAGCAGCTCTCTCTCTCTCACTCTCTCTCTCTCTCTCTCTCTCTCCGGAAGTTATGCATATTTGGGACTTGTCTTCATTGAGGAATCTGTTAAAATGATGCAGAACCGATCTCATCCGATCTCATCAGAGTTTGCCTTGGCTGCCCCCTTTTGGTCGGATTCCAACAGAATAAATCCTCCTCCCAGATTTCTCCCCCTACAAAAATGCAACACTGATGTCCGCATCATACCTCTGTTGAATCACTGCTGTTATGCGAAACCTTGTGCTTATTGGCCTTTTAATGGTGTACTTTAAAAAAAGATGTTTTTGTCATGGATCAGAGCCAGAATAGT
Organism: Apeltes quadracus; assembly: GCA_021346845.1. Lineage (NCBI taxonomy): Eukaryota > Metazoa > Chordata > Actinopteri > Perciformes > Gasterosteidae > Apeltes > Apeltes quadracus. Next base: position 11,203,603 of record CM037935.1, read on the forward strand.
TTTTGTATCCAAGAGCCACAATTCCTGGTGTGACAGAGTTCACTCACACATTGTGCATGGCTACATTAATAGGAGTGGAGAGGCCACGCAGGTGAATATTCTTCATATTCATCAGACGAGTTTGTGGTGCTGCTGTGTATCGAACAATAAAGATTTTCTACCGGGTCATTCTGAATGAGATTTAAAAGAAAATATGTGTTTATCAACAGCCCATTTCTCCTTTTGAACTGTGAGATTTGACTTGATGTGAGAATGAATAGCAAGTATTTAAGTAACGTGAGTGGGAATAATCATTCCCATGGCCCTGTAAAGCAAAACTGGAGTTGGCACTTTGGGAGGATGAGTTTGCTCTGCAGCATTACTACGTGCACCATCACGGTCTTACATACAGATGTTTTTATAAATCAACATAAAATATTCATCGAAAGAGGATTAGCTCAGCGGCCGGCTTCATTTTCTGGACTGATTTGACTACGCGAACCACTGATGCTCCGACAGCCGCATTTAACTTAACATTATATAAACAAATTTACCTCTGTTTGCTCTCTGCTCTCTGGCACACACACGCATTCACATGTCAACATGTGCACCCATGTCACACAGACCTGCACACTTGTTCTTCATTGTATTTTCTCCTTTTGAAAGTATAAGTTTTGGGGCCAAAATAATTGATAAGTAATATGTTTAGTGTCACATTATATAAAAAGAGTGGTCAAATGTGTGTTTGAATGTTCTTTTAGCGTGTATGACTGCGTGTGTGTGTGTGTGTGTGTTTGTGTGGGCTTTGCGCGAGGAGGCGGTTGCAAAGAAACCAGGACTCTTCTGCCTTCAAAATTTGTAATATGCAATGCAGTTTTATATATTTCTTCTGTAACTGTTCCGTTTGTCTAAGAGCCACCTTTAGCGCAGACGGTGAAACAATCATTAACAGAAAGTGTCTTGTCAACTGTTTTTTTTTAACTTTTTTTTACACTCACTTAAACCCACACACACACACACACACACACACACACACACACACATCCAGGTGCTCGGTAGTGGATTCATCTGAAACTAAAAATCCAGATGATTAACTATTGGGAAGCATAAGCTCTCTACCCTTACATCTGCTTCTACTGACGTGCTACTTCATAAATGGGTTTCAGGCTTAAAAACAATTTGAGTTTACAGCTGATCAAATTACCAGGAGTGGTTTGTATATCGACCAAAAAACACAGGCCTCATTCTTGGCCGGTATTACATAAATGAGTAACCTTTCTTCTCTAAATAGATGATATATTAACGGTCATTTAGTAAGCTGTGTTCTATAAATCTGTCAAACTGTAATGATGCACTCTGTTTCGATTGTCTGTTTCAATCAATGGGAAAATGCCGTGTGTTATTGATAACATATTGTTAGGAATTTGGGTTTTGGTTTCTCACGGATGCTCAGTAAGCAGTGAGGAACCTTTTTGTCATTTGTTTTGCTCAAGCTTAATTTGAAGCACCCGACACAATAATTATTCACTTTTTTTTTAATTCTAAAGGCATGAAACTGTACAGTATTGTTTCGAGGCTGTTAATGGAAGTGTGTACCTTCCGGCAACTTTGCGTGCATATTCATATATATATATATATATATGTACATACATGGACAATTAAACATCTTTACCATCATCCTCCCTATCACTTGTTCCTAAGGTTGCATACATTTTGTTTACAACCTCGAAGCGCTTTATCATCCTTTTGACTTTGTGCTCAGTCGCGCAGACTGTTCACAACCAATCAAAACTGACCTCTTCCCCGTCTTTCCGTCTCTCCTCCAGTATGCCCTGACCACTGCAAGCTTTCCTGCACAGACCAGGGGGAGTGTTGCCACAGCCAGTGTCTGGGCAGCTGCACCGAACCGAACAACGACATGGCTTGCTCCGTCTGCCTCCACTACTACTACGAGGATCGCTGCGTGCCGGACTGCCCCCCGGGCACTTACAAGTTCGACGGCTGGCGCTGCATCACCATGGACCTGTGCTCCCAGCTGCATCTGCCTGGCGATAATCCCTTCGTCATCCACGGAGGAGAGTGTTTGTTCGAGTGCCCCTCTGGCTTCACACGCTACGAGACAAATCGGTAAAGACGAACCCTTCCATCCTAGCTAAGGTTCCCATGATTTCGAATAATAAGGATTCATGTTTACACTTGAGCGAATAGCCTTGTTTTCAACATCACCACTAGTTTTTTTTGTGGATTAATACTTTAAGGTTTTAAGGAGAGTCCACTTGAAATATCCACTTTTTTTTTTACATTCTCCTACAACAAGAAAAAATCTTTGTATGCAACTTCCCTCCCTGTCTCTCTGCTGTACTTTTGGCCATACCACTGCTTTTTTTTTTATCTCTGAGGTCAATACAGTGAGTCACACTCTCAAGACGTTTAGACCAAGGCCCATAAAAGATTAAACTCTGCGTGTGAGAGGTGACCTTGTGCTACGGAGGGAATGTATTTGCCTGAATCCTTTGGAATGCTTGGGAAATTGGGAGTGGACAAATGATTTTAGGGTAGAAAAGTTTTTTTTTCTCGTTCCCTGACATTTTCTATTACTAATGTACTTTCTCTTTCTTCTTATTCTCTCATTCCCTCTGCCTTTGCTGTAAACAGTATGTTATGCACTGCCTGCAATGGCCCGTGTGATAAGCTCTGCACATCGCGGACCATCGACTCAGTGGATGCTGCTCAGTCCCTGAAGGACTGCACCATCATCGACGGCAATCTGGACATCAACATCCGCCGTGGAAGTGGGTGAAGCCACACAGAAGCACACAACAAATTATGCAATGTCTTACTGCAACCGAGCTTGCTAAAATATGCTACAATACATCAAGCAAGATCACATTCAATTTTTAATTTGTCTCTCCAATACGCTGTCAAATTTTTCATTATACTGATTTTACTACAAGGGCGCTTTTTGCTGCACATGTATGCACAGCAAATATTATGATTGCAGGATAAAGTTGAAGGGGCTGGTGGTCTAAGCTGTTGAGATTCACAGAGAGGGCCACAACATCAACATTAAATTTGCTTCCTGCAATCCAACCCAATTATCACCACATGCTATATGAAGCGTTTGCTCGATTGGCAGCGCGGCTCACAATCTAATCTTTACATATTATCCCACGTGCATTGGATATTTGCATTAAAAGCTGCTATGGGTGACACAGGAGCAGCAGCATTCTATGGAATCACCGCGGAACTGTTCAATGTAATAATATCTGCGTCGGTGTACGTTCATCCCGTCCCCAGATAACATAGCGTCTGAGCTGGAGAGCTTCATGGGATTGATCCAGACGGTGACGGGCTATGTGAAGATCCGCCACTCCCACGCACTCGGCTCGTTGTCCTTCCTCAAGAGCCTGCGCTACATCAACGGCCAGGAACTCATCGACAAGTACGTCTGCGATTTTTGGCTGCGTTATTTTCGGCGCTGAATGTGGGCAAGCTTTAACATGCTGCGAAAAGAGGACACGAGCAGCCCAGCTGAGGAGGTTGCCACCATGTATCCTTGAAGGGACTTTTTGTCGAGCGAGGGTCGCCCCTGTGGGGTGGATGTACATTTGTGCACAAATACAGTGAGTTTGTAAGAGTGTCTCGTGTATTGTAGACAAATTAAAACGTAGTGACTCAGACAGGCCAGAATTGTGAGTGTGACTACAAAGCTAAAAGGATTGTCCATCAAGCTGTGACAGCAGTTTGGATATGAGAGAAATTGACCAGAGGGGTCATGGGAAATCCCATCGTCCTTGTTGTTGTTTCTCCCATGGCAGTTTCTCTCCAAGGAATGCCGCTGACGATGGCAGACATTCCTTTCACTTTGGAGGTGTTCAGCTGTGTAACTGACCGACTTGAGTATTAGCATGATCTGTTTCTGTCCTCTGTTTGAACCCGGGCTGTCAAACAGACACACAAAACTTGCCTCATACAACGTTTATCTGTTCATGCGCCACCACAAGGAAACAAAAAATGCTTCAGTTTAACCGCATTTCTGACAATAAATATGCATTCAGTTGTTCTATCTATTTATGGCTGCCTGCAACCTCTCATTCCTCTCCTTCCATTTTCAGCATGTATTCGTTCTCGGCCATCGACAACCAGCACCTGCAGTCCTTGTGGGACTGGAGTCACCACAGCCTGAACATTGGGAACGGACGTCTCTTCTTTCGTCTGAACCCCAAACTTTGCATGTTTGAGATTCACAAGATGTGGGAGAAGACGGGCATTGCTGGGAAGCCAGAGGAGGGAGATTTCCGTAACAATGGAGAACGAGCCAGCTGTGAGTGTGCTCAGATGGACTTTGATGCATTGCAAGACGATAGACAACGATTTGTTTGTTTTTGAATTGTCTTAATACCGTACTTGTGTCTTGCACATCCTGCTCTGTCGACAGGTGAAAGTCATACCTTGAAATTCAAGTCTAACGTCACTACGAGCCATACCATCCGGCTGACATGGGAGCGCTACATGCCGCCGGACTACAGAGACCTTATCAGCTTCATAGTCTACTACAAGGAGTCGTAAGTACTAAGCGTAAAAACCTGCAACACAATAGTATATCTAGTTTAATCTACAATGAAGCAGGATGGGTATAGAGGAAGTGTTTATGCAACAGCATGTTCTGTTTTGGCCACACAGGTCGGAATGTAATCCTTCTAACAGAGGATTCTCCTTAAACCATCTACCATATCTATTTTATGTAATAGGAATCTTAATTATCGTAATCACTATTAACTTCACATTACTGGGAACCCCCTTACTTCAGATGACCAGCAGAAGAACTGTAATAAAACCAAGCAAATTGTCATATTAACTGATCTGAGTTAAATTTGGGTCAGATTCACTTAAACAACTTTAACTTGTACAAGCAAAAAGTTGCTGTCTTCTAGGTATGTAAGATGGTAGTTTTGAGATGACATTTTTATAGTAGATGTATTTTTTCTGTAAATGGTGAACATATCGTTTTAACAGAATTCCGTTTAATCAATGTATTTTTACATTTTGTGTCTTTGCCAGCCCGTTCAAGAACATCACAGAGTTTGACGGGCAAGATGGCTGTGGCTCAAACAGCTGGCACATGGTGGATGTGGATTTCCTTCAGGATAAAAACAATGACCCTAAAGTCAGCCTTCCACAACTCAAGCCCTGGACCCAGTATGCTATTTTTGTGAAGGCCATTACCCTTCAGGTGGAGGACAAACACATTACTGGAGCAAAGAGCGATATAATCTACATCCGCACACGCCCATCACGTAAGTCTGTCAGCCATCACCCGGTTCGCAACCTATACTGCAGTTGGTGATTATATCTAACACTTTGAATATTATTATCAAACCTTTTAGTAATTACTGTAAAAAGAATGATGATGAAGCGAACTGACTTTGGCCCAATTGCAGCGCCCTCTATGCCCAAAGACGCCCGGGCATATGCCAACTCCTCAACCACGTTAATGGTGAAGTGGTCGCCTCCGACCTTCCCCAACGGCAATCTCACGTACTACCTGGTCCGCTGGCAGCAGCAGCCTGAGGACAAGGAGCTCTACCAACATAACTACTGCTCCAAAGGTGAGCTATACTCACCTTATACTTTTTATTGTCTGAGCATTCTGCTGTTGTCGTCTCCAAACGTACATGAAAATGAAGCTGCGGCCAGCAGCTAGTTAGCTTAGCTTAGCATAAAGATTGGAAAAGAGTGCAAGTTGGTTTTTGCGCTTAGATTTTTGTATCCATGAAAATAACAAAAAGGAATTACTGAGCTAAGCTAACGCTCTACTGGCTGTAGCTTCCAATTCCATGCAGACATCAGAGTTGTATCAATCTTACACGCAGCAAAAAACTTGATGTTCAAATATTTCCTTAATAAATCTAGGCAGAAAATATATCAACACATATCATCCATCGCTTAAAACTTTTGTTTTCTACTGAAACAGAGCTGAAGATCCCAGTCCGTCTCCCAGCCACTGGGTTCACGGACATGGAGGACAACACCAAGCCCACCAAGTCCGACCTGGCAGGGGGAGACAAGGGCCCGTGCTGTGCCTGCCAGAAGACGCCCGAGGAGAAAGACAGGGAGAAGGATGACCGCGTCTTTTTCAAAAAATTTGAGAACTTCCTTCACAACTCCATCTTTGTGCCGAGGTAATCTAAGCTACAGATATTAAGGTTATACTATCTGCCCCCCTGTTGAACCGCCTACAACTCCTCCTGGGCTTCCTTTTGATTCAGTGAAGATGGCAATCAAAGAGCTGAAGTTATTTGCCTTGATTGGGTTAAAATGAGAATGGGGGGGGGGCCCGGGGTTGTTATGGCTGACAGAACCCGAGCAAGGGGGGCGACGATGTACCTGACGGGTGCTGAGCGGGCCTGCTGGGCTCGGCCATTTAGTCATGCGTTGCAGATGAGGAGGCGTGCTGAGTGGGATCCAATGCCTTCTTAGTGCTCTCGTGGCTTTGTATTGCCATGGCAGCGGGGGCATTGGGGGATGTTAGAAGCAAGCAGGCAGCAATTTTGGCAACACAAACAAACCCAGGAGAGAGATGTGATTAAGGAGTCTGAAGAGCCTTGTTTGGCTGCGCACCCGTGGCTGCTTTTGCTTTTGTTCTCCACATTAAGGAGTGACATCTGTGTGTTGTTATCATTTAACTTAGCTCATGGCTAAGGATGTTTCACTCCGTCGAAGACTCCAGCTCGGTTCTCCTCCAACCCTCCTTCATTCTCATATAGACAGCGACAAACGCGCTATGCCTGTTTGAATCGGTGCCGTAGCACTGCATCTCCAACGTCCATCACGATGAATTATGGAGACCTTTGATAAACTTGTTGCCCCCCAACCATGAAACTCAGCAGGTATCTTATTAATCTATTCTGTAGCGTCTAGTTAATTTATTCAAGTAGCGTTACGGTGTCTTTCTTCTCTTCCTTCGCGGCGTAGGGAGAAAAAAAAGAAGTCTGATTTAGTTGAACTCGTATGCTCCCTCCTCCCCCTCTTCCCTCTTTCTCTGATCTGACTGTGTTGATTTGTTATGGTATAGCTGTCTAGGAAACAAGCGGATGGCAGGTCCCGGGCCTACAGCGAAGGGTTCAAGCTGTGTATGCACAGACTCTCCGCTGTAACAGAGCCCGCATTATACCAAACCACTCCAGGGAAAGGGATAGAAAATGTGGGAGCTTTGTTCCATAGGTTCAGGGTTTAGACCCAGGGTGAGGGGAAAGCGGGTGGCTGAAAACAGAAACAGAAAGAAGAGGAAATGTTTTCCATTCGGTCCCCCTCTGCCCGACACTTCGCTATCCTCCCCTTACAAACTTTCTTTGTCTTGGACTTTTTTTGCTTTCTCTTTTTTTTTTTTTTCTTTCTGGAGTGAGACAGCTCCCAGGAAATGTACAGTGGATCCATCTGGAATTTAAATGAATTAAGGAAGCGCCCCATCGGCCTATGACAGAAAGTAAAGGAAGGCCGGGGGGGATTGCTGCAGAAAGAGTCTGGCTGCCGGTACGATCTAAAACCTGACTGGAGCATTTATTCACTGGTATCACTCCCTGCTGAAACAAATTACGTCTACATACAAGATAAATAGGTAGGGTGAGATCCGGAGATTACTCGCTACAAGCCTGATGTGTAATCGAAGGCTTTACTTTCTGGATTTAATTTCATAAAAGTAAGCTGTTGAGGTCAGCACACTAACTCACAAGTTGTAAGGTCATGATTTGGTCACCTGAGGAATCTTCTCACGGCGTTCAGACTGACCTGCTCGACCTGAAGCTCTCATTGCAGTCATTGGATCCCCTCACGTTATCTTCTATCCGGCCTCTCGGTGTGGTCTATGCATCTCTTCTCCTGTTACCAAATGGTTTAAGATGTACATGCCAGTTTTCATGTATTTTGTGAGAATTTCTTCAGTGGTTTTACTGCCTCAGTTATAACTGTCAGAGAGGAATGTTGACGTATCAGTGCGACTATTCTTGCCCTCGGATCCGTCCGTTTCTGAGCAATCCTCGTGTGGGTGTACGTCTACTCGCGTTCTAACGTGAGTAGACGTAGTGGTGGCGTGGGGGTCCTTGGGCTTGAGGAAATCGTGATGGCCTTATTTACATTTTATAGAATCAATTAAATAATGGCAAATCATCAGAGGAACAAATACTTAAAATAGTTGATGGTTTCAGTACTAATTCCCAGTATATATTTTGTATCATGTCCAAGTTAGTTTAATTTGCACAAGTTCATGCTGTCATTACATTTCTCATCAGCCCCCGAACATTTCTCCCTTGGCGAGAGCGCTGCAACGGCTCATTAACCCTGCAGTCACTTACTATTTTTAACTTAATTTTGCTTTGTCTCAGTTGACTACCCGCTAGCTTTCATCGGGAAGTACAGCGGGCTTGTTGCAATAACGATTCTGATGTTCAGCACCAGGCGTCTCATCTGCACTATGAGACCACCCCCATGTGCATTCACTGCAATGCATCTGTATGGGTGTCCTTATGAATGGTTCACATATATTAAAATATACATTATTATTTTCCTGTCAAGTCTGCTTTTTTACCCTTGTAGACTTTCTTTTTTCTGCGTTGACTGGGATTAGTGAGAAAGAACGTCATTTTTCTTACAGTGGAACCTTCTCCTCTGTATTTCAGACCTCCAGATCGTCGACGTAGAGATGTTTTCGGTTGGGCTAACGACACCCTGCTCCATGACGGTGTCAGCAGGGGAAACTCCACCATTGGTCCAGAGGATAACAGTACCGATGGTATTCCTCCAATCAGGGAGTTCCCCTTCTCAGAGGACAAGAGCAGTGCAGAATATTTAGAGATCCCCAACCTGCGACCCTTCACCGTCTACCGCATTGATATCCATGCATGCAACGAGGAGGTCGGGCGCTGCAGCGCTGGAGACTTTGTCTTCTCCAGGACCAAACCAGCAGGTAAAAAAGGGACCTCGATACAATCCACGTTTTATAAAATGTCACAGTCTGCATTAAAATCTTCTTTTGCAACGCATCGTAAACGAGTGCTTGTTGTGTGTTTGTGTGTTTCCCAGGCAGAGCCGATGACATCCCTGGAAAGGTGATCAATGGGGGAAGTGACAAGGTTGAAGGTTGTGTGGTTCTGCACTGGCCGGAGCCCTTTATGCCCAACGGTCTCATCCTGATGTATGAGATCAAGTTTCGTCTGGGGACAGAGGTAAAGACCGTCTGGGTAAAAACAAAGATTCCCTCAGACATGTTTAAAGCTATATCAACGACACTGATCCTCACCCACCTGATCGTTGATGGGGTTTTTTTTTCTCTGTTTCAGCCTGAGAAACACGAGTGTGTGTCGCGGCAGCAGTACCGCCTGTACCAGGGAGCCCGGCTGACCAACCTGGGCTCAGGGAATTACTCTGCTCGCGTGCGTGCCACTTCACTTGCAGGGAATGGCTCTTGGACAGACAGAGTGTTCTTCTACGTGCCTCCACCCAAACGTAAAAAACAACTACAAATAAATACGGTTAATTGACTCGACTCAATAAATGATAAATGGCAGCTTTACTTGGTGCTGATTGCTTTTATTTTTCTGCTCCGTCTGGCAGGAGATGATGGTGTGGCGTTCTACTTGGTCATCATAATTCCCATTATAGTGACACTTTTCATCGCCACGCTCACCACGGTTGTCTTCTTTGTCAACAAAAAGAGGCAAGTATCGTGATGAATGCATCCACACGGCCAGCAAAGTCCCCATGTAACGTTGTAACTACTCTGCTATGCTCGTGAAACCGCATGACCATTGTAATGTCCATTAGAGCGAACAGGTGCTGTTTTAATTAGCATTACCTCGTGGCTAAGAGAATTACCCGTCACATCTGCAATTGGGGCAGCGGGCTGACTGACTTGGTTGTCTTTGTGTCGATTAGGAATAGCGACAGATTGGGGAAGGGAGTCCTTTACGCGTCCGTCAACCCTGAGTACTTCAGTGCTGCTGAAAGTAAGGAAATGCTGCATCTGGTTAAAGTTCTCACTGCTTTGCTGCGTGTGCGTGCTGTTGACCCGGCTGTCTGCTATGTCGTTCCAGTGTACGTCCCAGATGAGTGGGAGGTAGCCAGAGAGAAGATCACAATGCACAAGGAGCTGGGCCAGGGCTCCTTTGGCATGGTGTACGAAGGACTCGCCAAGGGAGTGGTCAAGGACGAACAGGAGACACGAGTGGCCATCAAGACGGTCAACGAGTCGGCCAGCATGAGGGAGCGCATTGAGTTTTTGAATGAAGCCTCTGTGATGAAGGAATTCAACTGTCACCATGTGGTAAGATAGCGGGTACAGCCTGAGCTGAGTGAAAAAAGCATGAAATAAAAACGGATGAATTGTCGCAATATGGCTTGAAATAAAGCCTCACGCTGATTTACCTAACCAAATTGCAAGAAAGTGCTATTTAATATCACTTCATAATTAATTTTCATAGCTGCAGGGAGAAAGGTGTCATCAGGTCTCAAGCTGCTTGACTTGACTTATGCAGCTACAGCCTGAGGCACAGCTTAGCCTCCTGGAGAATGGGTACATTCTCTGATGAGCGTTACGACTGCCTCGATATGGTTTTTATCGAGTTTCTGAGGTCATCCGAGGAAGCTGTATGTTCATCTTTTTGTAGTTGCATTGTGCTCGAATTCCATCAACGGCACACTAGATAATTACTCCCAGTTTTGCGCACTCACACTTATTATCACAAGATCATTCTGACGGACCGTGGATGTGCTTTGATTGGTGAAGGTGCGGCTGCTGGGCGTGGTCTCTCAGGGACAGCCGACCTTGGTGATTATGGAGCTGATGACGCGAGGAGACCTCAAGAGCCACCTGCGTTCTCTGCGCAAAGAAGTAGGCAGCATTTTCCCCAAACGCGCACGGACACACACATTTCAGCTCTCCGTTGGAGCTCTTGCATAAATAGGTTGATGGTGTGAATTGTCACACGGAGGCACACACACACACACACACACACACACATCTTGTCCCCATTTATTTTCATTGGCCTTGCTCTTCACATAGCGTCCATACCAGACTTATCATGCTGAGCTGTAACCACTGTCCGCTGTTGAGGCCGACTGTACAGTGTTTTTTCATTTCGCACTCTCTCCCTTATCCCCAGAACGCCACCAGCCAGGTCCTGCCCCCGCTCAAAAAGATGATCCAGATGGCAGGGGAAATTTCCGACGGCATGTCGTACCTGAATGCCAACAAATTTGTCCACAGAGATCTGGCTGCCAGGAACTGCATGGTAGCCGAGGACTTCACTGTGAAGATTGGAGGTAAGTCAAGTTAACACCAGGCCTTCAGCTTCCCCCCGAGTCGCTCGACGCTGAACTGGACTCGAAAGTAACTGCTTGGGGTTTCCGTGAGTGCCGAGGCCGAGTACTTAATGTACAGAGGGAGGGAGGGAGAAGGTGAGGGGGATGGATGAGCTCTCAGGAGCTCCCTCTCTCTCACAGAATAAGGGATACTTAAAGGCTTTCCCAACCTCCGTGTTTTTTTTTTTTTTTTTGCTTTTCAGATTTTGGCATGACCAGAGATATTTATGAGACGGATTACTACAGAAAAGGAGGAAAGGGCCTGCTGCCCTGTCCGCTGGATGTCTCCGGAGTCGCTGAAAGACGGCGTGTTCACTACGATGTCTGATGTCTGGTATGAGGACACGTCGCTGTCTTGCACCCACTCAGAAACTTGCATTATGCACGTATGAACCTGTCCTAATTTAGGGGGCTTGTGGAGTATTCCAGTACAAATCACTAAAATATGTCATGCTATGGTGCCGAGGCTGTAAAAACATGTGTACACACACGCATTACCTATGCGTTTGAGCATGCATTTCTGATCTAGCAAAACCTCCAAAACCATCAAAGCATTTGGGGTTTTCAGGCGCGTGTGGAACAAGAATCGTCTGCATTCTTTCACTGACACCTTTTTTTTTAATGCCAGCTTGCACTGAAATCTCAGTTTACAGTCCTGCCACATTTTCTATGAGGAGCAATATTGTTGTACAAAAATACAAGTGTTTACTAGCTCCCTTGCTTCCCTTGTTTTTTGTTTCCCAACTCGAAATGTCCCACGGGTCAGTCCTTAAAAGTGGGCTTAAACTGCTCCAGATGTTCTCAAATGATAGGTTGCCGTGCCAGCACAAACCCACCTCCACATTTGCGTTCTCTATGTATCTCTATTCTTCTTTGATGTTGTGCAGTGGAAGTTTAGTGTAACGCCAACCCATTATGGGCTCCTTAGGAATCCACGAGTAGGGGACTATTTTGTTGATTGAGAAAAGCTCTCTAAACGTGGCTTTGTCTGTCAGCGCTCTTCTCATATGCAGTGTTTCAATGAAAGACCATTGAAGGTAAACTGAATTTAATGCAAGTTGTCAAACTATGTCAAGTAAGTGTGAACAAAATATTGTTCCTTTTGTCAATTAAGCTAAGATGTTTCTTCATGCATAGTTTCATGGTGAAATGCTTTTTACTGAAGCCGCTCCAGCAATAATACCATGAGAGTGATTGGCCCGCTGATACACAGCGTATGTTGCCCCTTAATACTGAAGGTCTGTCAGGTTTTAGGTGCAACATGATGTTGACAGCATAAGAAAATGTGTTTGCTATATCTTAGTTAAAAGGTTACTCTAGGGATCCAGGTAATATAGGGATTTTATGGTGCTATAGTTCTATTTTTTTCTTGGCCGTTATGGGCAGAATTCCATAATATTTCAATCCAAGTTAACGCTTACATTGGAAGTATCTTGGATCTAAATTAATTGGTATTTTTCTACTCCTTCTGGAAAATTAAAAGCTATTCGGGAACCCAGTCAAATGATTCTCTAACACTAATAATACTAATATATTAATAATCTGAGGACGGCCTGATTGGCCGAAACATTATTTGATAAAGTGAGTACGGTGTGCACGATCTGCATCTTCATGGCGAAGAGCTTAGAAAAAAAAAAGACCTTGTAATAGAACGGCAACAAACTGTTGTCACAAAATGTAAGAAGGTCCTCATCGGCATAAGAGATGGAATTATGAATCAATTTACCATAATTATTTTATTTCCCCCCGCAGGTCGTTTGGTGTCGTGCTGTGGGAGATTGCCACCTTATCGGAACAGCCTTACCAGGGCATGTCCAATGAACAAGTTCTGCGCTTCGTCATGGAAGGGGGGCTCTTGGACAAACCTGACAACTGCCCTGACATGTTGTAAGTCTCCTTGTATCAGTGATCAATAACTGTGTGTGGTTTAAATTCCATCACCCTGGAAGGCCTTCGCACAGCCTCCTGCCACATGCATATTTTGTCCAGTATTTATTTTAAGTTGTGGTTTGAAGTCCGTAGGATATCATGTGTTGTGCATGCTTAGGCAGAGCCAAAATGAGGTCTGACATTAACGTCACAGGTTAAACACGTCCCGTTAATGACGTGGTCCTGGACGGTCGGCTGGCAGCGAGATGCCTCCTCGCGCGTCAGCCGGGGCCCCATGGAAGGGACGAGGTAACGCACGCGCGGCACAATTACGGAGACGGCATCTGTCCGTCCGTAAGCGGAGTGGGAAAGACGGAGAAAGAATCCCCCATGAATCATCTTGGCTGTAGGAGCAGAGAGGCATCACAGCACACGCTGCTTGTCAGCATGCGGCGCCGCATGCTGCATTTCTCTCCTCTCCCACTCTGACCTCAACAAGAAGGCGTTCTGCTTTCTGCCCTCCCACTCTCCATGGCTGACCTCACCTTAAAAAGAGAAAAGAAGAGGGCCGAATGTTGTGCCAACACGTAGCTCTCACTCCTATGGCAGCCTGATTATTTGGACCCGATTACAAGAGTGTGTGGATTGTGTTACAAAGGTGGCGGTGGTAACGGGGCGGCCCGTGAGTAACCGACGGGGCTTTCAGGCCTTTCTGGGGCTGTTTGCCTTCAATCGGGTGTCTAAATAGAGCGCAGACTGTCTTTGCCAAGTGGAATATAACGACGCGAGAAGAGAAGCAGACAAGAGCGACTGAGTCAGTATTTGGAGGGCCTTGAATGTCGTCTCCTTGCACAATCTTTCCCATGGTCAGGGAGAGGTTCCTACGGACAAAAGGCCATTCTCTCTTGCAGGGTTGGGTCAAAAGAAAATTTAGACTTGTGATTATGTTAAATGACAGATTTTATTTTGAAATGTGCAGTAAGCATTTTCAGTTCTGTTTCAAGACATTATTAAACATTTACCATATATGTCAGGAAACGGTTCTGTACTCCACTCGGCCTGAACGTGGTTCTGATTCTATTTGAGTGTTTCAAGAGTTCTTTTTGTTAACTTTTTTCCTGGCTGTTGAAACGTCTTCTTCGTCTAGACTGTGCACATTCTTTTGTAAAAAGCCAGACTGCGGCCAAAATTTCATTTTGAAAGCAAATTTTTTCACTATCTTGCCGGATATTTGCTTGTTGCAATAGGCAGTTATTGGTAAAGTTCAGACACACAGACAATAAGCTAAATCGCCCCAGAGGCCCGGCCCGACTCCGAGCCTTACGAGTCTTTCCGTGGGAGGTCTCTGCTGCCTGTGTTTGGACATCTCAACGTCAGCATTAGGACACCAACCGAAACAAGCCACCCCCTGCTGCCTGAGTAGGTGCGAGGCGAGCGCGCGCTCGCTCGCCGGGCGGGTGCCATAGGGAAAGTTCTACCCATAATTCCCCTGTGCAGAGACTGTAAGAGACTACAGGAAGAAAAAGAAAACAAGAGAGAGGGAACAGAAGAGATGTCTGAGGTGTTTGTCAGCCTGCCTTGGAGAGTATTCTTAGCTTGTTTGTGTATAATTGAAGTTGTGGTGTGTGGCGGAGCCCCACACATGACTGTAATAATTCTCTTTTTATGATGTTGTTTTGACATTCCCAAAGCTCGGCTGGCAGGTTTCTCTGCCACGCCGGCCATTACTGATGCGACTATACGTATTGTAATGTAGCAACACATAAAACACCTCCACGTATTCAATACCTCATTTGAAATGTTGTGTTCACTAAAAACCAAATTAAGTGGTACAGTATATTTGTACAGTTTATAGTACCATGTATTGTAATGCCAACAAAGCTCAACATAGTGAACTGGGCTTTAACTTCAGTGTCTCCTGCCACCTGCTGGCGAGGAATAAAACCTTTTATAGGGTAGGTTCATGTTTGTGTCTCAAGGACATGTGCACATTGAAAGAGTTGCTGTAAACTTGAAGACCTTGAAATGCAAAATTAAATTGAGGCTGAAATGACGAAGCAGTCAAAGTGTGCTCATCGAAGTTGATGTCTTTTAAATGTTGGTCTTCTTGGAAGAAGGTCATCTTGAAGATCATGGTGCCAAATGTGTGATTCGTATTAAAAAAAAAGATCTACTGTGCATTCCTGAGCCTCTTTGTCTTTTGTGCATCACCTGTAGGTTTGAGCTGATGAGGATGTGCTGGCAGTACAATCCCAAGATGCGGCCGTCCTTCCTGGAGATCATCAGCAGCATCAAAGAGGACCTGGACCCCCCCTTCAGGGAAATGAGCTTCTTCTTCAGCGAGGAGAACAAGCCGCCCGACACGGAGGAGCTGGACATGGAGGTAGAAAACATGGAGAACATTCCACTGGACCCCGCGCCCACCCGGCAGCCCCCTTCCACCGCTGCCCCCGCGCCTTTGTCGGGGTGCACGGGAGGCACGCCGCCTCCCGCCGCCCAGCAGTTATGCCCCATGCAGGGCCCCAGTACTCCGCTATTGGGACCCTTGTCTCCCTCCTCCCCTGGCCGGGCGCCGTCGGCCTTGGCGTCTCCGGGCCACGCGTCGGAAAAGCCCTCGGGACACGTTTCGGCCAACGGGCCCGTGGTGGTGCTACGGCCCAACTTTGACGAGTTGCAGCCGTACGCGCACATGAACGGGGGCAGGAAGAACGAAGCGTGCGTTGCCACTGCCCCAGTCGTCGGCCTGCTGATATCAGACCAGTCCCCTCGTCCTCCTTTCGCCTCTCACACGGGGGTAACTCAAACCTCTCCTCTGTCTCGGAAGGAGGTCGGGGTCGTGGTGAGGAATGACTCTCTTCTACTGTGTTCCAGTAGATGGTCTCTCCGGTCCTTAAAGCTCTAAAGTCTTGAGAAACCGTAGAGAAACCTGCTAAAGCATTTAGGAGGAGTTTGGTGGCTGGGACTCGACACTGAGGAACTCCTTCCTGTGCCGCCCCGTGTCGTCGTTACATAAGCCCGTTGAGAATGAAAACATTACAGGCATGTTCCCGGACACACAGATTTAGAAGGGAAATGAATGAAAATTCTCTATAGCTTATCTGCCAGCAAATCCAACAGAAGAGCACTTTTTTCTGAGTGTGTCTCTCTACAGAACACGTGATTCTCTCTAATATGGCTCCATTACTAAAGACTTCAAAGCGACTTTGTGTGCGCGAGCAGGCCGGCTCAGGTCTTGTGAGAAGGCCTCTATCAGAAAGTTTGGACTGAGATCATTGTTACTTTTTCCAGTGGATATTTCTATGATCTCGTCGAGGGGGTAAAAATGGAAGAGGAGGGCCTATTGTGTATCTGCCAAACTATTGCCAAATCAAGGTTCTTCTTCAGTTTCAAACAGGTCTCCCTCCTTGTTTCTGGCTGTGATTCAGAGTTGAGGCGGTCTGGTGAAGGGGTAGACTACAGAATTATCACAGGACAGAGTACAGTGTCACTGTTAGGGAAGGCTGCATTCATCCGCGCGGTCACGTTTTTGTGCTTTCGGTAGGTTGGAATAAATTTAGCAATACATGAGATACTTGGGGAGAAACGGGGCACTATAGTGAATTGTGTGAAAAAGGGGGCCAACACAAAAGCAGGGCTGTTGTCGAACTTTGAAATGTAACCAATGGCTTCTTTTATTCAAATTTAAAGTTTATGAAAAATGATTGCTTGACAGGAATTTAATTAAAAGAACTTTAATGCTGATTTTATTTTGATTAAGCTCAAACAATTCACAAGTAATCAGCAATTAATTTGGTAATCAATTAAAGTCAATTAAAGGCCAGGGTTGTTTTAACAATTTCCTTGGTTCTGCAGCTCCTCGTGTGAAGTGATTTGCTGCTTTTCTTCTTTTGCTAAACAGGACTTTTGAGGGTTTTCCACTTCATCACTTGAACATGTGGGTGAAGCACACGCGTGACTTGGCTCGGCCAAATCTGAATCACAGCCTGAGTCAGAAAATCTAAACAAAGTACCACAACTTTCACAAAGTCACTGGACTTCCTAATCAAGGAACATGACTGTGCCTCCACATAGGGTCAAACCCCTTTTTGACCTCTATCAAACAGTGCATTTATTTTGGGAGGTGGAACATTTTCCCCTCTGACACTGCAGTTCCAATGAAATGGCACCAAATATTCCGTGACGAACAGAGCAAAGACAGCAAAAACATGAGAAATTGATTTTAGTAGCTTAGAGACGACTTTTCAGCAGGTCTCTTTTAGAATAGTCATTAGTTTCTCTACATTTCAAACGCATATAAAGGTCTTACAGTTGTATTTTAGACTGCAGGATCATTTTTATACACATTATTGGTTTTGTCACTTTTTTAAACCTTTTTACAGTTCAAAATGTTTGCCTCTGTGTCTGTAGAGAACAAAGCTGCTATTTTATTCTTTTTCTCTTTTGTATGTATGTGTGTGTGTATATATATATATATATATATATATATATATATATATATAATGTATATACAGAAATCCTTCAGGTTTGGTATTTTATGGTCTCCACTACGGTCCATTTCTTATATCTTCAATCAAACAAAAACAAAAAGCAACAAAAAACATTTTTTTCTGTTACCCCAAAAGTTTTTCCGTAAAACTATCTTGTTCATTTCCTTTTATTTGTATGAAATATTTTCTCCTGCATTTGTTTTATGGATGTCTATATTATTATTATTATTATTATTATTATTATTATTATTATTATTTGGAATGGACACCTTAGCTCGATGTGTGAGTGTGTACTTTCTGCACCCTTTTTGTACAAGCACTGCGCCTAGCGTTGCCCGATGTGCGACTCAATCTCAGGTTAGAGTAAAGGCTTTGCTTTCTCCACACATTCTCATGATTGTCCTCTACTTGGCTCAACTTGTAACCACCCAACCCCTTTATGTTGTGTTGAGTCCAGGAGTGTCCTCTCTCTCTCTCTCTCTCTCTCTCTCTCTCTTCCCTCTATGCTTCCTTATCAATTCAATGCAAGATGAAATTACACCTGATCTGGTATTTCAACCCATCCATTTCTTGCCTCCCCTTGTATCAATAATTGGGTTGTCTTATACGCCTTAATTATGCCAAGCATCCCTCAAAATCTATGTTTTTGTATTACTTCAAGCTCAATATAAGACCACTTCTGCTAATGTTACTTCATCACAACGGATCTTGTTGTTTGTCTTTGTGATCACTGCTTCTGAAAACCAAATAAAGGATGGGTTAAAGCCAGAGGAAGTCCAGGAAAGGGAAGACATTTCGCTGTCATGAATGGAAAAGGGGTCTTAAATGGAGGCTGAATGAAGGATTTCTCTTTGTCTATTTGGAAATGTTGCCTTGTTATTTCCCCCACCCTTCTATTTGAAGATTCTATTTTCTCTCTAGGAGTGTTATTTATTGATTATTTTTTTTTCCCTCTTGTGATATCAGTTTAAATCACTGTATAAATGCCCCATGATTCAGTATAAAGTTGGATTTTTTTTGTATGTATTTTCTTCGGTGTCATGACTGGGGGTACTTAGTTTTCTTTTTTCTTTTTTTCCTTCAAGTACATATCTACCTCACTCTTTTTAAACGAACGTGTTTGTAACACAAGTGCATCTCGCTTCCATCGGTTGTATAGAAACATCATCTGGACGAATCCCACGGGGATCTAGATAAAGCTCACGGAGTGAACCTGGTCCGCCGACTTCATGCCCAGTTTACAAAATGTATGTTTCGATCCCTGAGGACTTCGGTTCAGTGCGCTTTAGTGCTCTGCAGAATCTGTTTCAATCGGCGTTGGGTATTTTACATGATTATGTCAACATACATTGTTTTTATTTGACCGGCTATATTTTTAAAAGAGCACACATGCAGTTATCCCATCCCAATATCCCATCGCCACTGATTACCAACATATTTCCAAAACCTTAAATCCTCAAAAGACAGAAATCTACATTTAAAAAAAATAAAAAAAATGTATTTATATAGAAGCTCCAACGGTTATAATGGGGAATATTTAAAAAAGGGAATGTTTTATTGACCTCCAGGAAAAACAATACATTGGCTACAAAACATCCAGATGCCATTCACACTCTAAAAAAATGATATTCTGTTACTGTACGTATATGGATGAGTAACAAGGAGCAGACAGGTAGCAGCAATTCCACCTCCATGTTACTATTGTAGAAATAGACACTTTCAATAATTCTTTAGTCAATGTTGGATTTCATCCTTTTGTTCACCGTCGCTTCCCATGTCCAATCATTTTCTGTGCTGAATACCATGAGATTAGAGCGCTAGACATCGTTTCCCAGGCATTTCCATCATTACAATGCCTTTTTTGGCCTATTTTTTTTACTGCTACTTACACTAATGCTGCTGGTTAAAAAGGTCACCTCAGTGAATCTTATATTGTTGTCTAAACTCTTAAGTGGGGAAAATGGCAAAGAAGCTTTTATATATTTAACTTCTATTAAAAACTACTCACAGCGGCTACTTGGAGAGGACTGCCTCAGTGCAAAGCTTCTGCGCTGGAGGCAAAGGATTTTGAAATGATTAGAAGCAAAAAAAGAAGGGATTATAGATAACACAATGTAAAATCTATGTCCTGAATTAAGCTTGTTCTCAAGCCTTTTATCCGTTTAAGATTTTAAGCGAATCAAAGCGTAAAGTATTTTCGGTTGGGGAAACCGTCTGATTACTGCTGAATATCACGTTGGTACAGAAATCGCCGCTGACCAGCAAACGGCTTGTGTGGTCACTTTACATATCTGTACATTTATGTATTTCCTTTTGGATGTAAGCAATGATCAAATACAAAAGTTAGTTCTTATGAGTAGACATTACATGGACCTTCTGTGAGGTGCATTACTGTGGAATTACTGGTTGCCATTGAATCAGAAACCTGTCGTTTTTAATAACAGGTGGACATGTATTGGGATTCTGCGTAGATTATGGGTAGTCATGGTTAAGAGTAAACAACACGAATGATGAAAGATGATAGGTCTAGGTTTACAGCATATCATAGTTGCTTCTTGCATTGCCAGATTTCAGTGTATAGAAACAGTAACACGTTCAACTTAGTCATCTTTATCGTTTTTATTCTACTGAATGCAAACCTCAGGTTCATGCATTCACGCTGCAATAATAAGTTTGAGGTTTATTTTTATCATGCCTCTGTTTTCATGAGTTGCATTCCTATACCTTTTTGAGGGGGCCTTGATTTACTGCTATTATTTTATTACAATTACACAAAATCTGTGTTCATTACCTGATTGGGGAAAGAAATTATAAAAAAATGCTTCACTAGACTGTCTTTTTTCGAGCGTTGTATCTAAGGCCTCAAAGGTTTTTTTTCTCGCACCTATAACTGAGATGGGGTGTTTTGACATGTCATCTCCAAATGTGTATCTGAGATTTTCTTGTATTTTCTTTTTTTTTTCTGAGATCTTGAATAAATAAATGAATGAAAATGTTTTACTGTTCGCTCAATTTCATCCCTCCGAGTCCACGGTTGACAATGAGTGTCTGCAGCGGAGGTACCAGCCTGACGGATGAGGGCCGCTGACGGTGATACAGTGAGCGGCATCTCTTGCTACGCCCGGATGTGCGACACACTGGGACCCCAGAAAACACACAGGGTAATGCAAGACGGTAACCCTCTTATTACATAATCAGAGTGTAATAGTACGTTTCAACAGTTAGTGTCTTCAATACAGCCTTGGCTACCGTTCATGACGCTGAGGTCACGACTTCTGTATTTCTGGGAATTTTACCAACTTGTTTGAAAATATGAGCAGTCGTTTTTCTCCCCAAGGAGGATCTGTGATTTGTTATGTTTTGTACGTGGGCCTTTGAGTGTGCACCCCTATGTCTGTCCAGAACAAATCATGCGTCGGGTCTATTACTTCATGTCTCTGGTGGCCTGTTAGCGCTGCATGCTCAAAGGCCTTGCTGGTTACGGTGACGCACACTTTCTCAGAACACATTTCGTCGTTGTGTACTGCCCCCCGCCCCCGGACTGCAGAGGCCGCCAACCGCCATTAAATCTAAATAAAAAGAAGAGGAAGAGGACACAACATGATAACAGAGCTGAGCGCCACAGTCCCAATAATAATCTCCACCCTTGTGGGACTGGTGCCCCGCTGACCCTGTGAGGCTTTAGGTGGATCACACTGGGAAATAGTTGAGGGCTCTCTGGTAGACATTTTGAGCCATTTATGAACTCTTCACGTCAGTCAGCATTAGATGCCGGCATTGCAATGTGACGTTTAAAACGGGATAACCAGTGAAAGCATGAAGACGTAAAAGAAATGCTAACAAAGAGGACTACACAAGTGTTCAGCCTGTCATATTAAATTCAAGCAAACATTACGGATTAAGGACAAAACAAAAAGCTCCACAAGCTGTTTTCATGAAATACTGTAAAAACCTTATTTACAATGACCTCTCATCTTATGAGGAAAGATCCTGGAAGGTGTCTAAGTGAGAGAGTAGAAAGTATGGAATAACCCTCAATAGTTAATCATATATATATGTTGATGATGGTTTATGTGATGTGTGGCTGCAATGTACATTTTTGCACCTTTTCAAGCCCTTAGACTCGCACTCAACCACTTACCATTAAGGCAATAAAATCCCTGAGGGATTAGGGGTTAGTGGCGTTTGATAGTATTTCTTTGAAGCAAAAGGCCCTGGTCCTTTGTATAATCTCCTTCATGGGAGACATCAGTCTGCTTTAACAATCCAACCAACTTCAAGCCCTTCAATAAAAACATAAAGACATTTTTTCAAAGGCTTTCCTGGGTTTCCTCTGGCTTTGATAATGACCAGTGGGCTAGCTATTTTTTTTCTTTCTTCTCTTTTTAACAAACATTACCTGGGCTGCTTTCCAGTTCGGGTTCACTGTGAACTTTCGAAGAGGTCCAAAGCCAAATACTTACTTTAGCTCCGGCAGTTCTGTTTTCCTCCACGTGGAGGAGCTGTTTCCCGTCATATGTAGGACCACCTCCCTTATCGAAGTGTTATATTTAGATGAATTCCAACATCAATATTACAGGTCTAAAACAACATAATTTAATTAGCCTGCTCATAAGACTGAAGGTTTCTTTTTTACACCATTTAAAAAAAGATATATTTACTTTTTTGTTTACTTAATTGTTAACAATAATTATTTAGCTTGAAAGACAGCTACACAAACAAAATGCAAAGGCAAAACAGGAATAACAGGAACATTACATTACTAACATCAACAGTTACTTACACGACGATCGTATGCAACAATATTCTTTCTTCATTTCCTTTTCTTCAGTTCACTACATGACATTTTTTTAGCATCTACACAACAGTTGTTTCCACCAAATCCTTGATTAGGCTGTTGCGTTGAGATTAAAGAGTTTATATTTCAGACAGCCCGTAAACGCAACACAACATCTGCCAGGGACATGGCCTCGCTTCGGGGCGATCCTGTGAGGGAGGACACGCCCTCCTCCTGCCGCACTTGTCAAAGGGCACCGATCGCCCTCGGACGCACGCGCGCAAATGACACCGGGACGACCCGTCTGCTCGCGGTATATTGGACTTCAGATGAGAACAATTTTTTGAAACTCGCTTTTTTTTCTTTCTAATTAAATGCCACGATGTTGCCTTTCAAACGAACTTTCGACAGCGAGAAACAGCAGCTGCAGAAGCTTAACAGCAGACTCGTCCAGTATCTCTCCAGGACGAAGCAGCTGGAGCAGGAAAATGCGTATCTCATCAGTGAAATGAACAAACTCAGGCGAAGGAAGACGGCGGAATGGGAGCCGAAGCAAAAGAGCGAGACGAGGGAGCTGAGGAGAATGGTGGAGCTGCTGTCGTTCGAGAAGTCCCAGGCCGAGATGGAGAGGGAGAAGCTATGGCGCGAGTTGCAGATGGTCCAGTCTCTGTGCAGCGAGCAGACCGGCGTGTGCAGGGACATCAGTGGCGAGGTGAAGGCCTACGAGAAGGAGCTTCAGCACGCCCACAAAGCCAACGGGGAACTGCAACAGCGTTTGTTTCAGCTAGAGAACGAGTACAAATGCCTGGAGGATGTGCACAGGCAAGAGAAGGATCATCTGCAGCGGCAGGTGGATTCCCGGCTGGTACCCATCATTACGCAAACCTATCGCGGGCCTCCGGCGGCATCCGTGGAGGAGGTGCAAGAGTAT
The DNA here is from genome assembly GCA_021346845.1 of Apeltes quadracus. Taxonomy (NCBI): domain Eukaryota; kingdom Metazoa; phylum Chordata; class Actinopteri; order Perciformes; family Gasterosteidae; genus Apeltes; species Apeltes quadracus. The sequence continues at coordinate 11,227,001 of CM037935.1, forward strand.
GCGCGCTCTCTCTCCGACGGATGGATCGAGACCTTTGACATGTACCAGCAGAAGGTGGAAGATATGGAGCAGTCGATAAAAGCTGACCAGGCGAGGCTGAGTGATCTGCAGAGGGAGAAGATGCAGTATGCATCGGAGGTGGACAAGTTACGCACAGAGGCGGAAAAACGAAGTCAGATCCAATTCCATCTCGAAGAACAGCTGATGCACATGCAGGAGAAATTCCGGGTGGACTTCAGTGAATATCAGGTGAGGAAGAGTAAATTACCGGCTGATAAGAGTAAGACAGCTTGGGTTTATATTTTCAGAGGGACTAAAGTGTAGCCAGCGATTACTAAAATTATATATAAAGCCAGCCCAACATACATATGATGAATATGATACATTTTCTTTTAAATACACATGCAGAATCTTCCCTTAGCTTATCACACTGAGCCATGAAGAAGGGGAGGATACTCCCTCTTGACCCGGTCACACCCACTTTGCTCAAAGGCAGTGATGCAGATGCAGCTGTCAGAGGCGGATTGTTGAGGATAGACATATATAGTCTATAGTATAGTGTAGTCTATACATAGTCATTCACAATATAACTCTCAACTGTTATTAAACAAAGGCAGTAGATGTTGGCAAACATCCCCGCCTCGATACATGATGGCATGACCAACACGAGGTGCTCGACAAGTTTGCGTGCAACCTTTGACCTCAGCATAAAAGGCTTGACTTGATTAGCTAAACGACGTTCTGCCTCCCCGGAACTCAAGCAGTTAGATTACAGCAGCCACTTAAGCCAATTAGCAGTCAGACTGACAAATCCGCATTAGCCTCCTAAAGATGGAGCCCCTGAGTAGGTCAGTCAGTGACTGACCTGGATGTCTTTAATATTGGAACTAAAAACCCAATTCGCTAAGTACACCACATTTTATTGAAAAAGGCTCATGCACAAAGTACAGAAGCAGTAACGGGATTAAGTCTGTTAAGTGGTCCGAATGATGAGTGCAGGTCTGTTGGTGGGATCAGACTTGACTTTGACTGGAAGTGGTCAGCCAGCTCTCCAGCTTTCTGCATTAGTACTAAACAAAAGTAAGATTTGGGGACTTACAACAGAGAAGTCCAAGGTTTACAATGTTAACAAAGCTCTAGTTTGCAGCAACATTTGGTTTATAAACAAGGCAGCAGAGTTATTACAGTGGTTTTATTTAAATTGCAGAGAAAAAAAAAGAATATATATTTCTTCTCTCCAGGGGATTATTGAGCAGCTGGAGCACGAGAGGAACATGATGGCGGACGCTATTGCAGAAAAGATGCGAGAACATCAGCACCTTCTCCGCGTCAAGATGGATCTCGGCATGGAGGTGGCTGCTTACAGGTGATGAGCATTTATTTTGTTAGCTGTCTGATCAAAACAAATTATTGTCATACTATCACTCTCAATAAATAAAAAAGGACCGTCACAGTGGATGGTCTGACAAGTGTTACTAATAATATCAACAATTGCTGCAGTCCATTCAAGGGTCTGAGTAAGTACTGGCGCACACATTCAGCCTCGCTCTGGTTCTTCAAGTAAGAACAATGTAGGAAACATAAAAGCTCACATCGTGTGGAGAGAAGTGGGGCTCGATGGGTCAAACCAACTGAATTTTTTTTCCATGCTTATGTTACCGAAATGAGTGTTTATTTTCCCAACAAGGCATTAGTACGTTATAAATTGGAATGAAATCAAATTATATCGAGTACATTGTTGAATGTGGGCCTTTGAGTTAACAGCTTTTTTTTGTGAATGAAGAAAGTCGGCTAAAAGTCGTCTAAAATAAGCAAAAAATACGCTTATTTAAGTGATATTTAAATGCTGCCGAGATGAGATTACTGGAAAACCCGCCCACCCCACACACACACAGCATGAAGCTACTCTTAGCTTAATCAGTTATTAGTTATTTAATTAAACACAGAACTAATCTACTGCTTCCTTCCGGTTTGTTTGGCAAGTTCATATGAGCAAGTCATATGAACTTGGATAAACTCAACGTATCATTCACATACATCTCACAATAAATACCTGTGCTACTAATGCATTTTCAACAAACTTTAAAACTTTTGCTTTGGTTTATTTTAGGTATTGATAGTGGAATCTTATCTGCCATATCATATCCTGTAACAGCCCTACATGTCTAGTCTTCATGCGACCTAAATAGCCGGCATCATAAAGGGCCACATTCACGTCTAAAAATATACAATTTATAAACAAGCTATCTTCTTATATCTGGTGTGTTTTGAAAATAGAAAGAATACTTTCGCAGAGACGTGGCAGGTGCGTGTGTTTTTTTGCGTGTGTCATGAGTCATCTTTTACTTTAAGATTGGTAGGGAAGTGTGCACAGCCCTGCGTTGTGACTTATTTTTAGCTCAGTCTTTGGGAAGGCAGTCTCGGGAGAGGTTGTTCCTTTTTGAGGCATGCTTGTTAGCCTTTGTATGTTTGTTGAAGTATGTCCAAGGAAAGGTGAGCTGCTAAAGCTAATTCTTTAATAGCCTACACGACAGGGGCTTGTTATGTTATCGACGATTGCCACCTTATATGGCTGTGTGCGGGGTTCATACCGTCTTGTAAGGCTGCAGGGGTTGAGATAGCAAAGCCAAATGACCTACACAGCTACTTGTCTGTGATCTTGAAATAGGAAAACATAACCAGCAACTTTGTAATATAATAGTCTTCAAGTGGATTTGGTAATGTCTCTTGTTTGTTCAGGGCTCTCCTGGAAGGTGAGAGATTGGATCTGCAAGATGCTCACGGGAGGGGGACTCAACATCAAAGAGAAAGAATAATAGGTGCTGTATTTACAATGATTTCATCTCCTGCTCAGAAATCAAATAAACATGTTTCCCAAAATGTCAAACTGCCAATTTAAATATACACCTAATCATTCATTATCTATCCCAGATATAAGGATGCCTGTTAGGCCCTACACGCCAAGAGCTTCCACCTTAACCACCAGACAACACACGGATATCAGGTGCACGCCGCTGACTTCACACCTGAGACGATCCCCTTTGCCTCCCTCTGGGTCCATAAGTCCCTCTAGGATCATTCCTATTTCAGTTGCCGCCAGAGCTCGGCATGAGAGTCCTGCATCCAGAAGGGACATGATCTCATTCACCAAAGCCCGGGCTACTGCTGCCCCGTCCGCCACCGCCGCCAAAGACAAACAAACAGGCCAGAGTGAAGACCAAAGCAGAAAACATGTACAGAAAACCGCAGCAGAGGAGAAAACTGTGGAAATCAAACAGGTCTCTCCGGTAGAGAACAAAGTCTGTCCCTTCAAGTCATCCGCTCCTGAGACCAGATCATTGAAGGTGGTCTCACCACAAATAATGAGCCTAAGCCCGAAAACTGAGACAGAAATCCAAAGGCAAGTGTCAGAGGATCAAGAGAAAGATAATGTTTATGTTAGGGAGTTCAAAAACGAAGGAAACGCAGAGCCTACGATGCAAACAATTGAGAAAAAGACATTTGATTCTGTGTATGTAGAGGAGATTATCGAAAAGGCGTTGAAACCAGCAGGTTTGGAGGTTTGCTCCCCGGGGCAATCAAACGTAAGTTATCACGTGGAGAAGACTGACCAAGAGGATGGAACTACTAAGATGCAGATCGTGTTGGAATCCAAAGTGGAGGAAGAGCTGGATTTTTCTGAGGACTCAGCACTGGAAGAGCCTACTGAGCCATGGGGTTAAAAACGTGACACTGGATGACCTCAAGTACACAGCAACGGGAAACATGATCGAGAAGCTGCTAAGCGGCCTGCAGGGAAGCGAGAACTTGGAGAATAAGTCTATCAATGTGGAGATCATTGAGGAACCGGTAGAGTCCTACATGGATGAGGAGTTTCAGCCTGAGCAGAAATCCAGATCACATTTTTATGAGCCCTCCTCAACATATTTCCAAATCGAGGAGCTCGCAAATATCCCTCATGGTGCTCAAGTTCAGGGGAGTGATGGTGATCCCATCAAAACCTCCATGACAGAAGCATACAATCCCAAGGGGGGATCTGTACATGGTCCATTAGTCCAAGAGGTTACCAGAGAGAGTGAATCATCATCTTTCTCCCACCACCAAGAGCCTGACGAGTATTTCGTCTCCACACCAGACGATAATCTTTCTGAAACCGAAGAGGGGGGGGGCATCACCTCGTATGGCCACTATGGTATCGTGGATGACCTCTCAGATGAGCGATATTATCAAGATGAAGGTCGTTCCTCGAAAAGGGTGATTGTAGAGGAAAGTGACAAACACAAGTCAGGTGATCAGCCGTTCTTCAAGGAGGGTTTCCCAGAGTGCATCATTGAAGAAGAGGTTTGCGTCTCCCCCGTCGTGCAGGAGTCGATGCTTGAGTTCCTGCGAGAGGAGACTTTGGAGCCCAAAGAGCAACTGAAGGGAGCTCTGGAGAAGCTGCAAAGCTCCGTGTCGGGGCCACTGAGGGAGGAGTTGGCCTTCCTCGCGAATATGAGTAATGATGTTTCTCAGACTGTTGATGTCAAAAAAGTGCAAGAGTCGAGTAACAACGGCACCATGACTATAGTCGCAGAGCTGAAGGTCTCTCAAAGTCTGGAAGACTCTGGGCTGCTGGAGGCAGGAGATGATTTATCTGAAAACCAGATCATGGCAGCGCTTAGATCTTCGAACCCAGGGCTCGAGAAAGCCTTCCAGGGTGGGGCAGGAGGAGGGTACAGCTTCCGAGTCTCCACTGAGGAGGATGTTGTGCAAGGTGAAGAGTATATAGGCTTTGCCAAAGGAGAAGGGTCAGCGTGTGAAATCACTGAGAGGTACAAAGAACTGGGGCCATCAGAGAAGTCCTTCACCTTTGAGATGGACGTGCACGGCAGCCATGCTGAGCCCTCAGAGACGGAGCTGCTGTCCCACACCTTCCAAAGCCCAATTGAGATTTCTCAAGAGAAAAGGGTTGCAACAGTTTACCTCGACAGCCCGACAGATGATTGAGGAAGATTTGGTCAGAAATAATTCCAAGGCAGAGTGCTTGTCAATGTTGGTTGTTTATGCACATATTACAGAAGTTGTCGGGACTCAGCAGTACCCACGCGCTCACTCTCGTGCGCACACACACACACACACACACACTCTTGGCTGTAATGCTGTTTGTCGACTCTAATAATGCTGTAAGCAATGTTTAAGGAGTGCATATCTAATTGATTCTGGTGAACTATTTGGCTGAACTTACAGCGTTTCACCTAAAACGAGGCAAAGTAAATTCAGGTTAAATGTCCAGATTATCTTTTCTTTTTTTTGTGGTATTAATTGTGGCAGTACTGTTATTATAATACAGATTACACATGAGATTAGCTAGCTCAATTTAGGATTGTGCTGCAATGTGTTCAACGTTGATGTTGATTTTACAAGAAGTTGGTTTATTCTCTCAAGATTTCTCTATTTTTGTACTAACCTGTGCTTCAGTGGCCCATAATACAGTTCACGGCACGCTGTGATGCACATCATCACATCACGTGCAGCGAAGTGAGCCTACAGAACGCGGCTGGAGTTATGAGGTGCTGTGAACTGATCCAGATTGGGGCTTTCATTTTTCTATTAACTTTAACAAAACAGAAAAATAGTTTTAGCAGTTAGTTTTAGCGTGTCCTGAGGGCAGAAGTTTGTTTGAAGCGGAAGTCAGTGACTGTACAAAGCGTAGTGGAGCTTGTAGCAGAGGACAGAATAGGTGGGGGGGTAGAAGGCAGAAGAAGGTAATTTGTCTCAAGGAAGTTTGGGTTATTGTCTTGTGCAGTACTCGTGGCACTTAAACACGTTTTTAATACCCAGACCATGTGAACAATGTATGTATGCAAGTCAGAAATGTTTGAATAAATATCTTTAAAGGGTGTAAATACCACCAGATAGCTAAATCTTCAATTTCGAACATGTGAGTGGGGAACTGAGAATTGAAAATGAGGAAATTATTCCATTTAAGCCAAAGAAAAGGGTCTTCAATTTTCTAAATTGCACCAGTGTCTCGTCTGGAGGCCCTTTTGCTTGTTGATCCTTGCTGGATTCTAAATTGTTGACTGGAAACATTCACCTTGGCTGAATCAAACTAGTGACGGTGACCGTTTCTGGATCATCAGCCTTAGCGACATTGACTGTCCATTAGGGTTTGTTGTTCTACGCACTAGTTGCAGGGGAAGAAAATGTCCACTATCAATACAGCAGTTACATCTGTTGAGCCTTTAGCACGTATTTTGCCACTAACAAATCTTACTTTACGTTATATGTATGTACACAGTGTATTTTAGATAACAAGCTACTCTACAGCATAGACACGTGCAGCATCCAGAAAATATGTATAAAGTGTTTAATGTTTAATGACTCAAAAGGTTCAACTAATATTGGTCACCATCGATGGACAACACCATTTATTCTATTAGCATAATGGTTTCTATTGAACTGCAGGGCTTTAATGCTTTTGTGAAAATAAATGCAGCCCTTCGTGAAATTGGTAAATATCTTAAAACAACGATCAAAACACAGTGTTGGTGTCTTTCTGAGTCTTACCCAACAAATGACACAAAGCTTAAAGGAAAAGTACGTAAGTTTAATAAAGATGATTTGCATGATTATTGTACTCGTAAAATAAAAAAAAAACATTTCAAGAGTCAGACATTGAGTTTTCATCATTGCCGCTGCAGGGTTGAACTGTAAGTGTGTGACGCTTTGTTTCCCTTCTACCTTGCCTTTGTTGCATCTCAACCACCTCTGGGATCCTACGCAACACACATGACACGGTTGCGTTACTGAAACGTGCACTTTTCAAATATTGCATTACTGTGAATACATTCAGCTGAGTGCAGTTTAAATAGTTCGGCAGACTTACCGAGCCAAAATGTCCACCGCTTTTTGTGTGGCTTTTGTCTTCTTGTGCCGAGGACCATACAACAAACTCTGGATCTCCAGGCACTAAAATAGAAAATATGGTTAAAATAAAATAGAAAAAAATCATGACAGCAGAGCGAGTGGTTAGTGGAAGATGAGAGGTGCAACTCACACTCAAAGGGCATAAACACTTCCTAGCAACCTGTAAAGGCACCAAACATCCCAAAATAACCTCTGTTGCAGTCCAAGTTGTAGAGAACACCTGCGCTGACCACTCGGGAGTGTCGGGTCAACTAGAGAGATCTGCTAGATTTATTATGACTACAAATCAACAACCCAGAACTCTGAGGCAGTGTAACAAATTCAAGGTGTAATCTGAGCCACGTTCCACTTTTGTTCCGTTCTGTCGAATAGCAATAAGCTAATTACTTTGCTCTATGACATCAGAAAATGTTTCAGAATTTAACAAAAAACAGACAATTCTTAACCATAAACACATGAATCTGGTAACACCGCGTGCGCTCACATGGTTGCGCAATAGACACCACAAAAGCCTGACATTTCTGCTAGCGTCCTAAATAACAAGAAGTGAAGAGAAATGTGTTAAAAGCAGGAACGAGGGAGCAAAAGTTTCCCTCTTTACCAGGGAAAGTAAAACCCTGGAACAGATCCGTTTGGCCTCTTGTTGTTTTCACTGTTGCTAAGGTTGAGGTAATGGAAGAGCTTTTTTTCAGCTGCACTACCGAGGTAGGAGGGAAATGTCCCTCCTAGAACTGTATGGCTGTGTGTGTGTGTGTGTGTGCCATTGTTCTCTATGTTGGTTTATTTCTGAAGTTGTGAATCATCTGTACAAGCCAAGTAACCTTTGGAAAAACTAATATTATTTAGGGCAGATGGTACCAGGATGACGGGAAAAGTGTCCCGACATGCTCTGTGTCACAGTACTTCAGAAAGGTTACAAGTCGGTGCAGAGAGATTGCAGCCTTGTAGTGGTCCTCTCTCTGCCCGTAACTGTCACAACAAAACAACATAGCAACCGGGCTTTTTTACGTACAGGCAGGTCGTCACTTGCATGAAGAAAGACCCATTTACTGGTTTATTTAACTATGTGTGATGGGCTGCAGAACTGAGCACTAAGGAATGAATAAGGAATAAAGAAAAAAAGCAGCAGAGGAACCTGGTCAAATACACTACAAGGCTGCTCTTTAACTGTTGCTGGGTGCTAAACAACACAGAAATGTCACTTATGTTCCAAAAGACATAATGTCATTGTGGTCATTGTCCTTTTAATTGAGTTGGTTAGCAAACTGCAAATCAGCTTCCAAAGTGTTCAGGCTCCATCCAGACTGGGGAAACGCAGCGATATTTTACACCGGCAAAGGCGGCTTTGCACACTTCACCCCTTCCAAGCTTAGCAGGCCACTCTGATATCACTGAGCTTTGGTTAGGCTGCATGGTGGAAATAGCTCACCTCAATCTGACAGACTCTTTGTGTGTTTATTTTGAACTGGCCTTGCGATGGTGTAGATGGACACACCCGCTGACTCCTGCCCTTTTATTAAAGCCCCCCCAAATGCAGAACCTTGGTAGGGTGAGTGTCATATCACTTCTGATATAAAGTTACGGGTTGTAGCCAAGACAAACATTCGTTGTGCTGTTTGTGTTCTGTGTCTTGATATACTTTACTCATGGTCCTGTGGGCCGGCTTCAGTCTGCCTTCACTCATCTCCACACTTCCTATCAGCAGAAGGGTGTCGGCCACCTCGGCACTCAAGTCACCAAAAGTAGCTCTCTTTTGGACAAGGGACACTTTCTGGATCTCCACACATCTCTGAAATGGTACATTGAAAATAGATTGATCCCCTCTTCGTGGTGGGAGCTACAGTACATCCTGATAAGCAGGGGAAATAAATCCGCTGACAATCACAAACTGTGAGGGTGTTTCCATGGAGCAGAGCAGAATAAAAAGTGTGAAAACTCTTTCAAAAGGACATTAGCCAAAAATATGATCTATGCATCTTTGCCTGCAGGAGATAACTGAAGTGGCTTTCTCTCTAAGTGTGCGTGTGTGTGACCTCTTGCTGGCCACAGCGGAGGAGGAAGCGACAGAAATCGTCCTGGGCCGTGAGAAAGGCTGGATCTTCTGGACCTGCAGAGTTTGCATACGCACTGAGACTCTCTTCGAAATGGCAACCTGCAGAGTCTTCACCAATATGGGGAAAAACAAACAAGATATGCAGGTTAACTTGGAATCCGGTAACAATTATAGTATTTAGTACGATATAAATTCATCTTCACAACACAGTTTCCACGAAGCATACATACATATGCCTTGAGACAGTTGACAAGGGTGAATCATACTGATAATTTCACAAATAGGAAGAAAAATCCCAATGAACCACTTGACGTAGCATTTTGCTCGGGTGCAGTCCGTGTCCGAGAATAACCTCACCATTGTGATGGGGCTGCGCAGCAGAAGAAAGGAGGAGGGCCAGGCTGTGGGAGGTCTGAGCCCCCTCTACCCCCCCTGGGCAGTGACTCATGGCAATGGCACGGGCCTAGCAGAAACACCCACGTGAAATAAGGCAGATCACATATCACCAAAATAAGAGGTGTGGGAACTTCACCTAACAACAAAACCTGGCACCATCTCAAAAAAACCTCCATGCGTACACCAAAGGGTGTGGTGTGTGCATGAGTGACATTCCCCCCTTGCCTTGGTGAGATGCTCTACGGCTTGGTCCAGATGACCTCTGTCCTGTTCAATGGCAGCCATGTCCCTATAGACGCAACATGTCTTCTCTGGCATACCGCAGTCCTTCAGCCACAGCAGAGACTTTTCACACCTGCTTAAGGCCTCCTCCGGCCTGTTCAGTCTCCTATAGACCCTGTTGTGAAGAAAAGACATGAACATGTAGAGTCTATCAGAGACAGACGGACGAGAATAACGGCCGGGTCAAGGTCAGCCCACTATGAGAGCCAGTGACCGTAATGATTACAGAGTGTACCCTTCAAGTTGATTGTCTGCATCCCTGTGTAAAGTGTACTTGAACAGTTCTCCATTGCCATTTTTAGAGTATGACTTAAAGAAATGATATCTAGTAACATTCGTTATTTCGAATATCGCTTGAATACAGTATATACCCATAACAAGCCTTTTACTTCGTTACCACGAGCCTGTTTTACATTACAGAAGTAACCGCTTGGTCTCAAGCCAAAGCCTCTTAGCTAATGGCTGCAGTTGAGGCCTGGTGTAATGCAGACTATATTGGGGAAAGCTTGCATAATGGCCTTTTCAAATGTTTTGAGTGGCATGCTTTTCGTAGCCTCTGTGTTCTCTCTGGGGTTGAAGGTTAAACAGCAAGAACTTCAAGTGTTTTTTTTTTTAAATCTTCCTCTTTGTACTTGAACAGTTACAAGGCTGCAGGGCTCGTTGTTTCAGTCTCTCTCGCAGACACACACATCAGGTTAACCTTAAAATGAACCCACTAGAATGTGAGTCAGTACATTTGGTCAACACACCCCCTCATGTTTCCCCTCGGTTTGGTTATTGTCTGTTCTCCCACACGTTAAAAGCATTTACACAGCTTCTTTGTGGAATTAACAATAGCTGTGCAGAACAAAACAACCATTGATAAGTAAAGGAAAAGTCCCTGTTTCTAGTTATCCACAGTACAACAAAACCCCCGGGTTTTGTAGAGTGACACAGCGTGGGTATTGTTTTTAAAGGACTTTATTTTGGGGATTTTAAAACTAAATTTATCAGCCACCTCATCACTTACTGTTGCTACCAAGTGCGCGTCATCTTTTGCAGATGCACAACGTAGCGTCTTTGCTCTTTTAAAAGACAGTCACTTTGCTTGAGCCTCTACAGCGCAACATGGCGGGTGGATCCCATAAGGCTTCTCTGCTAACAGCTCCAAACCATCTAATGGACTCTAAATTGAATTCAGCTGTCCAGTCAAGAGGGGGGGGAGGAGGGTGTGGTTTGCCTCAGAGGACACACCACCAGCTACGCTACAATCTCGAGCTACATTGTTGTCTCAAGAGACCCATTTTCACGGACTCCCACATCCACACTGAGCAGAGTAAGTGTTGTGTGAACAACGGTTGACGTATGAACAGAATCGATGCTGAAGTCGATCCTAACAGCATGCATTTGGTTTAAGGTTTTACCCAATGTGCATGCAGTATCATTAGCACACTACGTTTTTGCCAGGGACAGCCCGTGACCCTGTAAAGTCTAAGTTAGAACGGATGATGTCATGCTTGTATCCCAGAACAACGCGAAGGATTTGGATACCAGCGGCACAGGTTACAAAAACACCATTAGTTTGAATTTTCCCATGAATCCAAGATCACCCTAACAAAAGTGTTCAGTTTCCTTTCAGCTGGAGCGGAGCTACATTCCAGCATGGCCCGAGTCCGGCCGTTCTGCCTACATGGAAAACACAGGGACAATACCCCTCTATCCTCTCATTCACCCTTCATCCTTACTCACTTCCCGGCAGGGCGGGAATATGCCACATCCCTCTGGAAAACATTGAGAGTCCCCAGGGAAGGGAATTAACAGAATTAAGGATTTGTAGATGTTTTGCCAAGCTGGCCGCACAGCCCTCTTTTGTAAACGCTTGCAGCACATAGTTGACGTAGGTTTGCTGCGGGCTTTCACTCGGAAAATGATGAACACTGGCCCAAACCAAAGTGGAAACTGAGGAAGAGAAACTTTACAGCCTTCTCCAGCAAATCTGTGTGGTGCTTTAAAGTGACCGGGATTCTGATTAATGAGGGTATTTTCTGAGTGCCTGAAGATCATGTCAGTAAGTCCTGTGGAGAAAATCTGTGTTGGGTAATAGTTCTCTACAACTGAATCCATACTGGTTAAGTTTCACCAAACTAATCAGACACATTTACCTGAAAGAAGCACAGGCAGATGCTGCGTCCTGACCATAACAGTCTACACTAGGATGTGTGTTTATACCATGGCAGTAGATTAACTCAATAGCATACACACTATATATACTGTACACAAGTAATTATTAAAACCAGGGCACAAATGTGTGACACTGTTTGCACTAAGTCCGAGAACACAGTGCAATTAAACATGATAATTAAGGCGGGGAAGATGTGGAAGATTAGTTCTTTATTTTTAATTGATCATCCTAAAAATGCTTAGGTTTACGAAGATATTTATGACAGCCGCTATGGAGATTTGAATAACATTTTTCATATTATTTTTGCAGCCGTGGTTAAGCAAGGATGTGAGAACCTAATAATGAAAATCGCATGGGTCTGATCAGTGCACACCTGGAAGGGTTTGGGGCCTGGGAGCTAAAAGCGAGCCGAGCATACTTTATGGACGCAGGCTTTGGGTGGGAACCCAACCCTCCATCACAACAGTGGTGACCGAAAAAGAGCTTTAGAAGCACGCCAAATTCACAGTCATCACATAACAAAAGAGATTTAGCCAGCTTACACACCAGCCAAAGTCTGCACTTTTTTTTTCCATCACACACATCAACAAATGGACTCTAAAACAGACCAAGATGGCATCACTTGCAAATTCCTTTCAGCGTAGCTAACCTCAGCCACTGACAAGGACTGTTCGCTGTAGACGCAGCAGGATTATTGCCTCAGTGTACATGGCAACAGGATTTTCAAAACATTGGGTCAGGCACAAACTCGCCTGTAAAATGGGCAGGAGATGATATGCACTCGTGTTGTACTGTTACAGGGTTTACTTCACATACCAGTTATGCTGCTCCTATCACCCACAGTTATCTTAACTATGACAAGTAGCGTCTATTTTTATGTTGTCAGACCAGACAGTTCCGGTATCGGTGAGATGTCTGTGATCCACTTAGTCTTTAATCTTTTCCTCAGCATACTGCACTTGGGGCCTCTGTTGTCAATACCGCTACCAGGTTACACATGCATATCGTAAAATGGACATGAGATCAATAATGAAAGGAAAAAGACGTCTCTGCTTGAGAGCACATGCAGAGACAAATAAAACCCAGCAGGCTTGTTAGCATCCTTACAACGCATCCAGCAGGGGGAATCCTGATTTGCTAAGTGTTTTTTTGTTGTTAATTAAATAGGAGTTTTACTAAGATGACGAAGATGATGGTGAAGATGATGAAGTTAGATGAAAACACATGAAATGTGTAATTCATACAATTTACATGAACATATCGCCACCTTGTGGCCTAACCTAAATATCAGGCACTGCGTTTGAAATTGGAAAGGTTTTAGTTTGGCTCAGGTATAATGCTGCAAATGCTTCGTTAAATCCTCACTGTGCTGCTACTAGGACATATCTAGAAAGTATTTGTTTTCCCCAACTGAACCTGGATAGACAAGAAGAGATTTCCAGCTCAGTCTTCATCTTCTCTTCCTTGTTAATGCCACACAGTCGATGAAGCTCCCCAAGAACTCGTTCGGCCTCCAGAAAAGATAATTCTGCCTCTTCAAGAGTAGAAAAAGAGTCAAGGATTTTTTCAAACATAGATTTCAATGAACTATTCTATTCAATCACGGACATTTTTGTAAAACAATGTATCATGGCGAAGGATATTTGGCTGTATGTAGTGAAGCGCCACCATGTGTGAGCTGTACGTCCAGGAGACACACAAGAACCTGGAGCTCATCATCGGTGTGGGAGGAGGAGGTGGAGGGGCAGAGAGGCAGCATCTCCCTGGCCAGAGCCGAGTGCCGCTGAGCCTGCAGGCCCCAGCCTCAGGGACGAGTGTAAATTAAACAGCATCACAACAGTATCCCCAACTAACAATCCTTTGGATTGATTGTACTACGGTGAAGTTTTGACATTAAAAAAAGATATGTTTTAACACATTCATTTTAAGAAGGACTTCAGGTTCCTGTATTTCATAATATCCAGTTAGGATTTAATGCACTCAAAGTATTGCCTGTTTGAAATTACCTTTCAACTGGAAATATGCTTTAGCCAGTCTGGCGTGGGCCTGGGCTGCTTTCAGATGGGCATCCCCATAGAGCAGCCGACACAGAGCCACACAACGCACCAGGTCCTGAATGCAGGCATCCGACTGAGCACAGACAGTAAATAACCGCTCAGGATCACTTCTCCCGATGTGCCATGCATGCAAACTCAAAGCAATAGTACCAGTACTAAGAGCCCAGCAAACACAAAACGTCAAGGGAACGTCCTATAGGTTAGTTCAAACCAAACCAAAGGGTTCCCTAAGGGTTCTAGCGTTCCCTAAAACGTTAAGGCAACCAACCAACTGAAACGTCCTCCTGTGGTTGCACTGTACCGTCCTCACGACGTTCCCGTTTGGTTGTTTTGGGTTGTTCCGAGTGCTGCTGACATGTTTATTTTAACCAGCTCCGTTCAAGTTTTTTAGCCCTAGCATATACAAGGTTTGCAGTCACTTGAGATTCACTAAAAATGATTGGCCTTATATAATCTAATTATATAATCTTATCTAATCTTATATAATCTTACAGCACAGTAAGAGAATATATTTAATTTTAGGCTGATATCAATTTTGCTAACCTAGGTCAGATTAGCATTTAGAAACTACAGCTGTTGACATCAGGGGAAAACATTGTTTGAAAACTAGTACATTTCTTCAATAGACGACCAACGCAAAATGAATAATTTGATTATCCACCGGATGTTTATAATGTAGAAAGTTATTTGTACTTGTACCATGTTTTATATCATTACAAAATCAATATATTTGTGTTCACTATTCACTGATATTTATAGCCCAGGAAAAATGAATAGAGTGATTTTATAAACACATGATCACGTGTCTTACGTCTATTTAATACCGGCAACTCAGCTCCATGACGCTAATAAATAACATTTACGCGCATGTGAATTTGTTTCTGTGCCGACCTCTCCGTTGTCCTGGCGGGCCTGAGCGCGGCTGTCTAAGCATTTGAGCTTTTCTTCGGGTGCCATCGTCATCAATTCCTCCTGAGCGTCTCGTGTCTGGGGGGGACTCAGTGGATCGGAGGAACTCGGAGATGCGTTCACCCCCCTGCTGGAGCTTCCAACGCTTTCAGGAGATCTACAGGTTGGGTCCAAAAGGTACGTGGGTGCAGTTATGATACATGTGTAGAAACTTCCTGATAGACATAATTACAGCTCGGGACACAGTTAATACGGAAGTCACGCAGTTAAAATACTCTTTTGTTTTAATTTTCTGCGAGTCGCTTTTAACGTCACTGTCCCCTTCACTGTCCAACGCGTAGAACAAAATGTCACTCACTCGGCAGCTCGCTCGGAGGAACCGCCTCGTGTTCTGGTCTCGGCATGAACACCAGCCATTCTTGCCTCCAGACATTCAACGCGGTTTGTGTTCTCTACGTGTGCGTTTCCGTGGTTACACCTCGCGCGCTACTCCAGCGTGCGCGCGCCGCAACGACCGTAGTTTCACCTAAAAACAACACTTACCTACCTTAACTTACGATGTCCACAACGAAACGGAACTTAATAATGGCCGTTTTCAATCAAATCGAGAGAAAAAACCCGATGTATTTACTTCTTGCTCGAAGCAGTTTGATTGGCAGCTGTTTATCTCCTGTTGGCGTTGTACCAGCTGGTGTTTTGACAGCACCACATTAATGTTGTTTTCACCTTCATGGAGTGATTCAGAGTTTGACTATCTATTATCTTTAATTGACTACGGAGCAGCATGATAAGGGCCCCATGGCAGGGCATTGGTATGACATTCATGTCTTAAAAAGGCCCCTGTGTCAAGATCTAGCTTCAAGAGCATCATTTTTGAAGCATCTATGGCAACAAAAAGCTAATCCTTTTGTTAATGTGAGTTAATTGAGTTGCCACACAGTAAGCCTACACCTGGGGCCGGAGAGTACTCCAGCATGCATAATACACAGAGGGGGGGTGGGGTGAGGGGGGTAATGATGGGCCACAATGGCTTACCATCCTAATATGGCCCCGGGGGTACCACCCCGCTAGACTTTATGCCTCACTGAAATGCCGTTCCAGTTAAAGTCATTGAAACAAGGTAGAAATGTCAATAACGCAAGCTTTTTCCTTGGGTATCTCAAATGCGTGTGAGAATTCAACATGTTCTGAATGATAGAGTTGTAGTATTTGAACATGTCCACAAGATGTCAGTAGAGTAGCACAACAGTCCCGGTCCCAGTAGAGGAGTACCGGATACTCTGTTGTGCTCAAAGGAGTTTATCATTTGAAGGGATTATAATATTGTTTTGCACGTTTTAAGAAGTGGTGCCTGGGATGATGGCCTCTCCGTAGGGGCATGCACACTGCACTGCAAAGTGTTTCAACTGTGTGTTTCAATGGGAAAACCCCGGGGTCGTTGTCCTGGGTACGGATCAGACCATTTAGTTTGTTTTCTCAGACCTTCCTTTAGTGACCTACTCATGCCACGGGTCTTCAAAACAATACCACTCCATTGTAGGGAAATTGTTTATGATACAATGTCAAAAGCACTTGGCTTTCTAATTGGCTATGATTTTGTGAAAATACAAAAAGACTGTTTATTTATTTATTATAGATATACACATCTGTGTTGAAACATGTTCCTTTATTTTATAATGTGCATCTAATTTAGTAAAATTAGTTTAGAGTGCAGATAAAAAATATTGCAGGGAATACTTGTTTCACCTCATTCTGCTCTTGGTAGACCTAAATGTATAGGCCAATTTATCGAAAAGAGGAAATGTACATTTCCCTGTGAAAATATCCTTTCTTACATCAGCACACAAAATCGTTGCCAAATAAACAAGAAGTAATGTCTCTGTGGCTGCTTTGAGAAATTGCTCTCCCGGGAGGGCTTTCTAGGTTAATTTATTCTGCGTTGGGTAAATTCAGTATGTTTACTGTCGCCGCTTTTAAACTCGGGGCAAGGCACATTTTGCGTGCGAGACTGCCTAAGATAACTTCTTACGGCTCCTCGGGACGGCTGCCGCCGGTTGATTCTGGCAGCCCATGAGGCATCCAGTTTATTTGTTTGTTTGTCCCGTGAGTTTCTGGCTGGCCGCTCAGGACTCCGTTTGGCCCCCGTCCCCGCCGGGCTTCTATTTCTGAAACCCAAGTGGCTCTTAATGAAGCTCGCAGGGTTGGCATGGGCCCTCAGCAAACGCGGGCCTCATCAGACCCTTCTTCTTCTGCCTTGGCAGCCACACTACATTTGCTCCCTCTGGCTTCCTAATTTAGTAACGGTGGGTAAAAATATGTGCTAACGAACAAGGTCTGGTATGTCAGGCTGGCGTCCAGAGAAGAGAGGAGGGGGGCGAGGAGAGGACTGTTTGTGTGTGTGTGTGTGTGTGTGTGTGTGCTGTTTTCACAGTGGGCACCCAGTGACAGGGGTAGAGTCACTCGCCGACATGTGCGTGTGTGTGTGGGTTTGTGTGCGTGTGCGTTTGCGTGTGTGTAGACATTCAAGGGAGCGCGTGGGTGTGGATGATGAGAGGTGGAGGGTGAGCACTTAAAATGTTTCACCCTCGCCAAACACTTCTAAGCGTTCTTCTGTTTTATTCCGACAACGCTGTGAGACTGCAAGGTGACGCAGTGGTTCGCAGTGCAAAGGGGGGGATTCTATCGAAAGAGAGGGATTTTCAGCTCGAGTTCTTATCTAACGGTGGTTTTCACCTACTGTGTGCAGCTTTCAGTGTGAAGTGAAATGCTTTTAAAGTGGAAAATGTAGGCCCCCGTGCGTTTCATGTAATGTGGTGTTTTTTTTTGTTATTTTAAGTCCAACTGTTACCGTCTCTCAATGAAACATTTAAGTGGAAAAGCAGCAGCAGGTCACGCTAGCTGCTTTCACATGCACTGTTTTAAATATCCTGCAGTCCCACATATCACTTTTGAAACATTCAACTAATAATGGTATACGGTGTAAAAGGGGATGAATCAATCATTCATAGTAAAGTAAAATGCCATTTGTTAGAAGCGTTGTTACATTTTTAGTGGGCAGACACATACATTTTGTTCTGTTAAATTTGCTTTGTTCTTTTTCTTTCATTGTATTTCAATTAATGACCTACTGCTGGAGAAGAGCTTAAGAGAATCCAGACCATGAGGAATTACTTACAAACGTTGCCCCACGTGAGCCATGACACCTCGGTGAACGATTTTGAGTTTCACTCGTATGAGTTTGAGCTAAAGTGTCGCTCACTGCAAATGATTTCAGCCTCTGGGAGGGCTTATTGCGTCTGTAAGGTAACCCTTTCACACCCGAGCCACTGAGCTTCTGTATGGGGTTTAACTACAAACCCCGCAGGCAGCGGAAGAAAAACATGCCTTTACTGTATGTTTACCCTGTTCACCTCAGACTTTCGGACTTCTTAGTTTTCCATGGACCTAATCCAAGAAACATTAACGGTGAATAACTTTATTGAAATATTTTCAGTGACAGACAGAGGAGAAGTCGTTCCAGTAAGCTTTTTTTTTTTTTTTTTTTGTCAAATATGTTCTTGTTAAAATGACAGGCTTTTTTTTTTCTAATGACACTTCCTTGTCAACTTCACTTTAGATGTAAACAGAGAAACCTCCTTGTACCAGAGGAAGCTGCGCACTTACAGGACAGACAACAGCTGCTCGATTTAATACAAGTGGAATGAGTTTGGGTACAAACTGTACAAGCTGTGCCCTGAACCTTTGCCACACAACAGCGTTGTCACAGGGGGGCTCGGTAACAAACCACACCACACTACATGTAATGTGTTATTCACATGCAGCACGACGCCCACTACTGGTGATTAGATTGTTCTTACTGAGCTGAAAAAGAAATATCTGCACAACAACGTTTTGATTCCTACTTTGAGGAACATCTTCTAAATGTTTGTTTCATAATGTTTTTGTTTAATTTGTGTCTGGATATGATAATAGGAAATGGCAAACATCCATTTAAGTTTTTTAAAGACATCATCTGTTATGTGATTGTTCCCACGTAGTGATGGGCTAACAAGGCAACTGAGACCAGTTATCATAAAGTCTGGATGAACAATTTTACCCAACTGAGTATTTTACCTCCAAGCGAAAGCAAGAAAGCAATTTACTGATCGGCTTCTCAGATGAACACATAAACTCCCCCTTGTTTGGAGACATTTTTGCATGTCAGATATTTCACAGTTACTTGTTAGTACCGCAAAGTAGCACCTACATTTTTATACAGCTGTCCCCACTTCCTGTTCTAGTTAACCCGCAAACACCCACCGTTCAGCAATGATCTTCAGCCACTGTCACGGCAAATAGTGTTTCGAGTAGGAACCATACAGTGTTTCATGTGACATATTTTTGATATAGTGTTAGTTAATTGAAAAAAAAAAAGAATTGCTATTGTAGCATTTCTGCAGTTAAGAGTTTGCCGTTTTGTTCCTGTTTTATCTTTTTATCTGAGTTCAACACAGTTTTTTTTTTTTATTCGCTATTGCTAGAAAACTATACGAGTGGTTTACCACTTTAACAAAGTTTTCCTAGGCGGACTCGCAGCTGCTATGCCAACGTCTTCCCATCTGCTGCACTTCAGATAAAGCATGTTACTTGCACAAAGAATAAGAAATGTGTTTCTGTACCGCAATCAAAGTATTTGTGAGAGTAATGCCGCTGCAAAGAAGAAGAAGCAGAAGAAGAAACAAAGCCAGCCACTTAAGCCCGGCACCCCTTCCTTTTGAACTGAGTGAAGCTGTCCGCAGCAAACGCATGATAGTCACGGTACGATGAGATAAGCTCTCTTTCCCGTGCAGCAGCATCGCCCGATGCCAGTGCACTGTTCAACAATAATTTGGAATTCAAACGTGAATTGTTCTCTGCTATGGCAGAGACTTAGAATGGCTTAAACTTGTTTTTATCCTTACCCAAACCGTGGCCTAATTTGAAGCATACGCAGAAGACAAATCTACTATTGTTTCCACACTAAATCTCCTTCTCTTCTTTCTATTCAATGTCAAAATCAAAGATTACGCAGCGCTTTGGAGGTGATATATTGCCATTCTTTGTTTAGACAATAGCACACTAAACCAATAACTGTTTTGTTTGCTGACGGCGTGTACGTCTTTTCATAATTGCAGTTTTAGCAGCACTGTGACAGAAAGATATGTGTGTGGGGGAGTTTTATCTGCTTCCAATGGCCCTGCAATCGAGCTTCAGCTGCTGAAACACGGATCAGCCACTGTTTGCCAGGTATTTTCAAAGTCATGTAGCACGGTTTGGTCTGTAACTCTGGCCCCTCAAACACAACGATAGCACTGCCAAGGATATCCCTCACCAATCATGGGAGGATGGTGCAGCTCCTTGTCTTGGCTACACTGTAAGTCCAGCCTTTTACTCCCTTATATCAGGTTGTTTGGCAACCAGGCAAAAACTCAGCAAGTTGCCTGTTCCCTCACTGAGACTGCAGCAATTCATAGTTACTTGTGCTACCTGCTTCTTGAGCCAAATGTACGGTATCTGTCCAGGACAAAACGGAAACCATGCCCAATGCCCAATGTCCAACCAGTAATATTTTAGAGAGTTTTTCTGACATCATGATGAGAGGACTCTGTGAATATGACTCTTTGCATGGTCGCTTTGTGCAGTCTCACGCATGCCTTCTGCTTAAAGCTGATTTGAATCACTCACGCTGAAGGCCCAAACCCCCATTCCTATGAATATACGACCAAAACCAATGAAAGCCATGGTTATATACTGTATGAATATCAAAATGGGAGTTTTGTCTCTTACCTTTGACTATGAGTGGGAATTGGAGGCAAAATGTCTGCCCGTGGTTCTTTGACCTTTGTGGCTCCTCTGCTGTCTTGGTTCAGGTAAGTGCAGGTTGTGTGATGCAGTGATATTAATAATGGAAGAAAGGCAACCCCCTCCCTCTGGCTGCTATGTGGGTCAGAGGAGGCTCTCGGTGGATGGGAGAGATTGATGAAGAGCACCAGGGAGAGCGTCGGAGCGCCTACCTCACAGCGGTGCAACCCGAGCCGCTCCCCCTGCACTTGTTCAGAGGCCCCCCTCCAGAGCTGCACCGCCTGGCGCTCTTTAAATGACCTTCAAATTAGCCTTATTTTTCAGGGCTCCGAACCCTTCCGGGTCCTTCCGTTAAGAGGCTGCCGGGTCTTGTTCTCACTCTCTCTTTCTCTGCCTCTTCTTTTGTTGACCACAGATGGATTAGAAAACAACCGAGGTGAGGAGCTTCTGTGGCAAAAGGTGAGTGATTTTCACGGATGTTTGTGAGCTGAGCTGTTCACTGATTATGCCATTATAATAACACACGCGCAAAGACACGCGTCCAAGTACACGCAACTTTTTACCCTTTCGTTACACCAATTCGCTTCGTGTGATTCGTGTTGCTTGGTAACACATTATCCTTCCGGCATCTGCAGACAATGATACAGGACACATAGATGAATAGAAACGCCCCCTTCTCTGGAACTCAACCACTCTCTCACACTGCAATTTGCAAGGTTATGCTTTCAAAGGAATACGCTATTTAAATTGACGAACTTTAACATCAATTTCTAGAATAATTTGTTCGATATTAAGGTCAATTAGAAGTCGCCAATCCCACTTCTCTACACCTACGACAATATGTGAAGGGTAAAGAAGCTTTCCCCAAACTCAACTCGCCAATCTACCATATAAGGCTCATTATAGAAAGAAAACCATTTAATTGCTGAGACAGTGAAACTGATAGTTGATGCTTAGTTGAATCTACTTTTGGGCCGTGTAAACACTCACAGCCTTAAAGGTGACCTTCTACAGTTCAAGCATATGTTTGCACCCTGTTGGGAAAAGCTTTGACTTTTGTTTCATTCTTATTACACTTGGATGAATCCTCACGCCCAAGAGGACAATGTACCTCCACACATTACCGGCATTATAAATGTTGTTTGCACAAGTGGCAATTTGTCATGAGCTCCTCGTTTTCACTGACCTTGTGTAAAATTCTGCATGGAAACTTTTAAATTGCCCCGTGCAGATCATCTAGAGATTGCACAAAAAAGAATTTGAAACCTCTCCGGAGGTATTCAATGAGAACATATTTTCATTTTACAATAAATGTCAACAAGCAGAAAATTATTAAGATCCAAATTCAAAGCTATCTTTTTTTTTCCTCCGGTTGCCTTTGCCAAACATTTTGAGTTAATTCTCCAGCTATTGTTATGGAAGATCGACTGGCGGGATTGTAACTCCCAGGGAATGAGGCAGTTGAAAAGCAAACATCGTGGGGAATTAAGTTGGAAAACATATTAAGTCATTGTGTTAGCTCTGTGAAGTGAAATAGGCAGGAGGACAGACAGAGGTGGGGAATGAGTGATGGCCCGGTACGATGGGGGCTTGTGGCTCCAGAAGGGCAAACTTGACCTGATTGATTGGCTATTATTTCAGAAAGGCGTGCCCATTTGCTCATGATGCTAGACTGCCTTGGTAGCATGACGATAAGCAGCCAGGGTCCAGTAAGATACGAAGTGATTGGCTGCGAATGATCCAAAAGGGCCATGTGAGTATATCATTGTGCAGAGTGCTATCATTTTTGAGAGAGAAAACAAAGTGGGGAACCAACCAATCGTCGTTTCCATCCTTTAGTCATGCCGCTAACATGGCTAAAAAGCAGGATTTTTGGCTCATTGAGCTTTACTTCATATTTTCTCTCACAGTTTCCTTCGTTAGAGTATAATAATGAGAGTATTGTGCAATAAACTTCATATATAATCCCTCCTAAAGAGTGTATGTAGGTTTCATGAACTACAACAGAAAGAAACACTTACTTCTGGAATGTGCTTCACTGAAGAGCTTTTCTCCATCTGTAGTGGGACTGCTGTTCAGATCTAATATCTACCCAGAGAGCTTATTAGAGGGACTTCACGGTGCATTATCCACAGACATGGTAAAACAACAATCATGGAAATGTACTGAGCACTTTGCAAGAACATGGCCAGCTGTTTGGCTCTTTTTAAGGAGGGAAGAGGATACATGCTGCTTCCACGTTGCACTTTTCCTCTGCTTTGAACTTACTTCAAACATTCAGTGTGTGTGTTTGGTGTCATGCCAGCCATGTGGATGGCATATGCTAACAATGCAATTGGGCCAGCCGGTCAAAGGTGTGTGTGTGTGTGTGTGTGCGCTGACCAGTAGCTCTTGGTTGTGTCCCAGAGGTGTAACTTTGATGTAAGGTGTTGAAGCCTGTGGTTTGAAAGTTGTTGACTGAAGTAAACGTGTGCGTGGAAACAATTCCCACACAAGCGGCGCACAACAGCGTGCACGTGAAAGGCCCCTTTGTGGGGCTCTGCTACCTTGCAGATGGTCAGCTTCCCTCGTCCATTAAACAATAACCGGCTTCGAACTCTCACCGGCCCAGATGTGTTGAATCCATGACACTAAATGGAAACAAATCAGCCCGGCTTTACTCCTTTAATTGAGCACTGGAGTGTTTATTTTCTTGAGACTGTCATAATAGACTCGAAAATTCCCATAAACCTCAACTGTGAGGGGCAGATTAGCCCATTTAGCACCTCTGGACAGCATTTTCCACATGAGACGAGTCTTAAGTGCAGTTCTGCTAGTGGCAAGACTTCCACACGGGACTGGCCACATCTTTAGTCACTCCTTATTTCTACTCTGTGATCTTGCACTTAGAGGCTCCTCTTGTGAAAGCAGCAGTCATGGGGAGGTGGCCCTGACATCTTTATCATAATTGCCCTAAATACCCCCATTAGAGGAGCTAGCCAGTATCCTCAATAACGCCAGTCATCCCTAGTAGCACCGGTGCATCTAATTGCCTGGGCCTTTTTTTGAAAGATTGCCTGACATCAGCACGGGTCCCAGTGGGCCGGCCCTCTTCATTCTCTGCCCAGCAAAGCATATCGTTATCGCAGCCAGCAAAGAGACCCGGCCTCCCTGCTCCCGGATAATTAACTGTCGGGCTTAACTGCTTAATGGAAAGAAGGAACATCGGAGGTGCGGTCAAGCAGGCCTCGGAGAGGAGAAGTATAAGACAACACCGGGGTCGTCCACGCTCATCATTTTTCAGCGGGACGGCTGGTAACGCGGAGGGATATGGACGTCCTACTCTAGACTGGTTATGGAGGATGGGTTTCTTATGATAATTAGGACCGTATGCTAATTGTTGAGGAGGCTTGATGAATTCCTCTCTACTCCTGAGCTCGCTCTCTCTTATCA
The DNA here is from genome assembly GCA_021346845.1 of Apeltes quadracus. Taxonomy (NCBI): domain Eukaryota; kingdom Metazoa; phylum Chordata; class Actinopteri; order Perciformes; family Gasterosteidae; genus Apeltes; species Apeltes quadracus. The sequence goes on from CM037935.1 coordinate 11,251,020, forward strand.
GCCGTCGCCAACGTCCCCCCCCCCCATTTCAAAGGCTCAACGGCGGCTTTGTGTAGCTTTACCTTCACTCTGCGACTTCAGCGGCTACCTGTGCGTACCTGCCTTTCCAAAAATTAAAAAAAATGGCAAGAGCAGCAGCAGCAGCAGCTGCAAGAGGAGGAGGAGGGCGAAGTAAAGGGGCATCCGCTGTAGTTTGACATTTACAAGTCTCTTAGTAAAATACGTGGTGTATACAACCCTGCAAGTGTGTGCGCACAAGTGTAATTAGAACACGGCAGGCATGTGTTTGTCTTTGTGTTGTTGTACGGTGGAGGTATCAAGGACAAGTGCATTAATGAGCACCTGGAGAGGAACAGCTTGTGTCTCCTGGTTAGTGTGACCGCGAGCAGGGCGCAGACTCCTTCACTGACTCGGATGACGTGACTGATGGAGGGGGAGGTCTCTGTCAGATCTGGGGCACTCCCAGGAGCTGCAGTTTGTCTCGACGAAGGGGCCCCCGTCCCACACGTCAGCTGCAAAGGCGAGAAAAGATGTTGTCCTTCGTTCTCTACCAAGAGTCGTACCTTTACAACACATTCATATCGCTTTTAAGATGAGCCTCTTCTCTCGATAATGCTTGGATATTCCTGACACGGGCTGCATTATAAAGATGAATAAAGATGTATATAATAAAGGGGGATCTAATCAACACACTTTTCAATCTGGAATTCCATCAAGATCACAATTTGGGTTCCGCACAACGGATGGGTGTTGTCCACAAACTGCTCTTTTCACAGACAGACAGGTACACTAGATTAGATGCATATGGAGCAAGAGAAATGAGAAAGCATCTGGATTTTAGAGTTTGGCCTTTCTTGGAAGTGAGTCCAGCCCAAAATAGGCTTGATAGATTTGCTCTGTGGTATTGCATAGCACTACTAATATAATTACATTCTGACTGCTAATAGCAATATCATGTCACTAAAGTGTCTCCCATCCTTATCAATGTCACACATTCCCTGCAGTAGCTCCGATAAAAAATACCGATATAAGCATTCTTCGCTATATTTAAACCCTGAAATGGACTGTTTGAGCTCGGATTTGCCACAGTGCGTGTTTCAGGTACGACCGCTAAAAGGCTCACTGTTGCCCCGGGAACCACTGTTGACAAAATAACCGCTCCGGACCTCTCAATCATCTTTATTGGCAAATATATGTTTTTTGTTTATAGTTTATTTGAATCTCAATTTCGTTGGCATAAGCACTTCTTTCGGCTGATGAGGATCATTTCATACAATAGACCAAAATAGAGGTCCAAAATAACTTAATGGATCTTGCACTTCTTAGAGCAACATTATTTTGTTAACAAAATACTCAAATTTGTATTCTATAACAATGACATGTGACAAGTGCTCTATTCTCATTAAAGTTTTACAAGTTTTAGTCAGTGATGGTTTTTCCAGATTCCAGTTGGCTGGTAACAGAACGGCTGGTTTTAAAGGTACAACAACCCTTCTGAAACCACTTTAAACACATGCTTCTCTTAAAAGTAGAGCATTTCTTCAACAATAAAGCTTGGAAAATGGGAGCAGATAGTCCTTCACTTCTTTGTGACTTGCCTGTTTTTTATTCAGCACACAGCGTTGGTGGATTAACACAGCAGAGCAGTTTTCCATCCAGTCAGGTTGCCTTTAATGAGTTTGTATTATGGCGTTTTTTGAAACTGCATGCATTCTCAATGCTGAGAATGTCCACTGACTTGATAAGGTTATCAATACAGTGCTTCCTACTGGCACTGAGCCCACAGGGACTTTAGTGCTTGTGTTACAGCTGTCCATGTTTACCATCCTCCACCCCGGGCTCTTTCCACTGAGAGCACGACGCTGGCTAGGGTGCAACGCTGCAAATCCCACCTGGATGTGGCATTTGTGACAAACAACCTAGGGGCATGGCTGCCACCCTCTTTCTCTTCTAACTCCAGGCGCCTCGGTGCTCCTCAACCTCTAATGTATGTCTTGATTAGTGGCACATAAATTGCGGCGTGTTGTTTCCAGAGAAACTCTAAACGTGTGACATGGCGGTTCCGCTGCGGGCTCTCTTTCTTTCTCTCTCTCTCTCTCTTTCTCTCTTTCGCACACATGCACGCTCTTCATCACCGTGACAGCACACGAGGGGGAAGATATAGTTATTCAGGGTATTATCTGCCTCATTGGTGCCATATCTCATCCCGTGCTTTTCTGCCAAATGGCCGTGTTTCCATGGAGCCTGCCTGTGTTTACTGTGACGCGCCGCGCGGCAGAGCCCTTTCTGGTATACGGAGGGACTTAGAACACAGCAGCGGAGGGTATTTCAGTCCCAGTTTGGAGTTTTAGGGGGGCTTACTTCTCCAGCTCTCCCCTCTCCTCCCACCTGCTCTCCTCGCTGTTCCTTCGCCGGGCGCCTGTGTTGCTGTGCCGGTGCTGCTGGCCCCCGTCCCTCGGACAGACAGGGCTAATTGAAAGAGAAGGCTGCTCTCTGCTGATCAGCTCTGACAGCAGTGGCTTGCCAGAGGTGGGTGTGCCACCCCCATGCCGAGAGTTTTCACAGCGAAATAACAGTGCTGTCGTGAAAAACACAGGCCGTGCCACGATTACCCGGGAAGCTTGCCAAAGGGAGCCAGATGAATTTTGCGGGCAGGAGAAAGAAGGGGGGAACCCACTTTGTCTGCTCTTGTGACTTAAGGGAGGAGGGCTGTGCCAGTGTTTAGTGAAAAGACTCACATTTCGTTCACGGTTAGAATGGACAGAAAGTACGTCTTTTTTTCTTCAGCAAATGCAAATGCAAAAAAAAATAGAATGATCGTGTTTGATCGCAGATGTACAGTCGTACATTCAGTAGCTAACAACTCGCCCTCTTCATCCGAACCGGACCTAATTTACAAAAAATATATGACAAAAAAATAATGATTAGTGAGCTTCCTTGTAAACTTTTAAAAAGAACGTCAACTCAATTTACCTCATTCGTGTATTTCTTATGGCAAAGACAATGGTCCTTGCAATTTTAATGGAGCTGAAAAAAGTTGAAGGCTGAAAGTGCAACACTAGCATCCGTAGATGTTTCACAGCGGAATTTCCATTCACATTTCCAGGTAAATTGTTCCTTTAAGTCGGACTTCAATGATCTCATCCAGCAGATCATTTTCCTTTTGCCTTTAGTTTCTTGGATAAACACAACCTCTTTTTGCAAACTTTCGCTTTAGCCGGCTGGCGGGGGCTTTCCCCGCCGCCCACACCAGAAGTGCCGCGGTCCAGTGTGACTTGATGCACCAGGACAGCTCGGAACCCCACAGCAGGCCCACAGTGGACAGCTGTGATTACTGCTGACAATAATTTATGGTCCCCCTCTGATTGAAAACACGAAAGCTTGAGATAGAAGGGCTGGTGAGGAGTCAAGGCACCACCTTAAGATATAAAACTGAGGCCACAGCTGCTGTCAGAAGCGGGACTCCTGCCAAGCTCTGCAGGCCTTCTGCCCATCCAGACGAACACAAGCTCTTGTTTTGCTTTCTTTCCTCTTCCACCGTCTTTGCTTGGTTATAATCCTCCTCTACATTGTCTCTCTCATAATTTCTTGCTAGGATTTCTCTTATTCCTTATTTTCAACTTCATGATATATATCAACCTACTTGTCCATAACAATACGGAGGTGCGCTCCGTGTTATAATTGTCTGAAATAAAAAAGTACTTTATACTTCTCCACCCTGGCTGATCAGGTGTTTGTACATTGAGCTTTTTCGGCCTTGCGATTACCATGCTAATCCCAACAATAGCGACGAGCCACTGGTTTGAACAACTATCGGCTCCATTGTGTATGTTGTCATCCCAGCTGGATGGCACTCACGAGGAGTACCGTGGATTTGCATTTACTATTTCAATGCCATATCCAGGGATGAGCATCTCTTCCCCTAAAAGGGTGTATGTTCTGGGTATTATGTTCTATTTCTAAAAGAGGCCTTGAACTAAAGAAGGGGGGGGGGGGACTCTTGTGGATAATGCAACGGAAATTAATCAATGTCTAGATTGAATTGAGTTTATTTTAACGGAATCAGATGGGATGAAATCTCAAAAATGGACAAGTAAAAAGATTTGCATTTAAAAGTGGTCACTGCTCACATTCTCTCTTTGATTTTTGGTTATGCTCAATACAAAAATGATTGTACAGTATATTCAATACACATTCATTTGTGAGATATCCTTCTTCTAAGTGGAGCCATTTTGTACTGGCAGAGTGTTTTGTTCTATGTTTGAATTCTAGGTTTGGTCTAAAACTTGCCATGCCGTGATTTACATCATTCTTCACTGTCAGCTGGTATTACTTGTACATGTAATTATTGTATTGTCATCTGGTGAAGTCCTTTTTTAACGTATCACTCTATCTAATCTTAATGCATGTCTATTGGCTACCTGTAAAAATTGCACTTCATTCTAAGGATTATATGTGTTTCCTCTCAGAGCACAATGGTTGGCAACAGCTTCAGAAGGATGCCAACAATAGAGGGGAATTCAAGGTGCACCTGTTCAAGACAAACATTTGAATTTACACGCACGGAGTAACGTAACAAAGATAAATATGTATTGATTGCATAGATGGAACAATAAAAACACCATCAATCAAACAAGGGAGCGATAACTCTCCCGATTCGCCCAATGTGTGGGCCAGTTTTCAGCCTCCCAATACTCTGATGAGCAGGTATAGAAAATGGATGGCTGACAGAGAGATAGACGCGGCCAGACCATCACAACAATCACACAGCTTACAAAGGCTAAACGTTTCCTTTGAGGTACCGTTGGCCACCAGTTTGGGTTTTTGTGAGATGTGTGTTGAGCTGTTAACCTTAATTGCTTTAATTGACTATAATGTAATGTATTCGTCATGAGAAAAGAAGACGACACTGGAGCTTTGAGTCATTTTAATGGCCGTTGAGGCATTTTTTGTTGAATGATTATGCAGTGTTATGAAAGCCTAGTTTCTCAGTGTTTTATCGAGACATAATCCCCACCAGATGCCTGCTGATATTTAAGTCTATCTTTATGCTCCCGATGTTACAGGGTCGTTTTATGCCGGAAGACGTTTTTCTTTGTTAATCTCATTTGATTACCCTTTGCCACTAGGGTAGTGGTCAATAATTCCTCCTCCTCCTATGGAGGCCGTCAATAATTCCTGCACCTCATCCCAGAGAGCATGCAGCCATCCATCACTTTGTCACCTCTTACAAGGGACTCAATGGTGTCCATTTATCCAGTGGAATAAAAACAATCTGACACATACTAGTGTCCGTGACCATGTTCGATTAACCGAAGCAAAATCCCACAGACCTCTTCATATACTTCAAGATAAAGTATTAATTATATTTCAAATGTGCATTATGTTATTGGAGAAAATGTGAAGATGCAGAAAGTGATAGTAACACTGTGGCAGGATTCGCGATTTCCTTTTTAGGGTGCTCGTAACCGGCTGCTTGATGTTTTTTAGCTCAAAGAGGGCTGATACTATCAGACTCCCTATCTCCTCTCCCCCTTATCTCTCTCCCTCTGCCTTCCTCGCTCACATTCACTCTCTGCCACCTGCACATACTCACATGCGCACACATCAATGACATAAAAACACTGCTTTCTGATGAATAAATTTGTATATTTTAGAACCTTTCCCTGTTTCGGCAAGTATTCTCCAGAGGCCCTGGCTTCTTCTCTCCCGAGTTCCCCTGCAACCCAGTGGAGTCATTAGTCTGCTTGCTGTGTTGAACTCTTTAATCATCTGTGTGTTACATAAAAAGAGGACTATTCCTTAGTGACACACAACGGCATGCTCAGCTTGGTTGGGGCTTGCTTTGATGTACATTGTGCTGTTGTGTTGTGTCTGTGCTGTTGGGTTCTTCAGGCTGAGTTTTTTTTTCTTCTTCCATTTCTCTGTGGAGGTGAGATAAGATGTCAGCCTTCCTCATGTTGCGTTGAAGACTGTGAGTGTACGGCTTGCTGCTAAACGGGAGCATTGAGCCTTTTTAAACGAGCACGTCCTATTGTAGTCGAGTCCCAGGTTTGCGCCTCTGGCACCTGGATAAAGTCATAGCGAAACTACCGGCATGGTCCTGATTGATAAAAGCCCCTCGTTGCAATTAAGTCGTTATTTACACTTTTCTCGCGGTTGCGTTACAGCCGAGAAATGTTTTTTTTTTTTTCCGTTTCGCACACACCCATGTACACTGAGCATCCCGGAGGGACGCAGGCCGGCGCCTGCTGCCATGATATCAGGTTGCAGGTCTGACAGACACAATGGTGTGGAGTCGCCACGCGGCAATGGAACAATGGAGCCGCAGTGCAGACGGAGCAGCAGAGGGCACGACGAGCCGATCTGTCAGCCGGGCAGCGCTGCATCGGCTGCTCTGGCCCCAGACCCTCTCTAACGCACACACACACACACACACACACACACACACACACACACACACACACACAATGGAGAGCGGGAGGTCAAGAGCTACAGCGGAAATGGAAGGGGAATTCCCAGCATGCTATGATAAAATGGATTCCTCTATTCTGGTGACTGAAGGAATAGGACACAGTTGTGCTACACCCAGAATACGTTTTTCACTCAAGTGGTTTTTAGCGGGCCAGCGTGCAGCTCAAGATGATCAATTCATGGGTCCATCGCTGGTTACTTAAGCATACAAATAAATGGCCTGTCTATGTGGCAGCTGAACTTGTTCTGTATAATATGTGGTTGAAAATTACATTTTTGATGGGGGGGGGAAAAACAACAAGAATTTGAGTTGTTTTCTGAATTTTAATTGGAATAATGGGATTTTGTGGCGCACATCTAAATGGGTCGTGCAATATGTTGAAAGATAAAATTGAATCATGTCAGGGCATGACATCCAATAAAGCTGAGTGGGTCTGATCTTCTGCACCAGTTAAAGGAAAAAAAACATATCGCGTCAGACCCTTTCTGCCGTGAGTCATTCAGCAGCGCAATAATATCTGCATTGTGGCCTTTTATCTGTCGAGCACATGTTCGCCGGGCCAAACCGTTTAGGAGACTAGGCGTTTATTCAGGGTTGCACACAAACCGAGGCCCTGAAGACGGCTGCCCTCGCAGTGGTGGTGACTAAGGTGGGGTGGGGGGGGGGGCTGGTGAAAGCCAGATTTTGTTAAAGCTCTTAATAAGGCACAGTGTGATATGTAAGCCTGCAGGCGGCAAAGCTCTGTGTGCAAACACTTCAACAACTCGTGTGATAGGGCAATCTGTGTACGGAGCAGCGGATGGCCCAACAACTCTGTTATTTCAAACACGACCCTGTTTGGCCTCTCTGATATCCTAATTCGGTAGATGAATTTGATATAGTGCTGCAAATATTTGCTAAGGCGCACGTTTACTCTGTTTGCCTGGTATGTTACGACAAACAAACCGCAATGGTGTACTGAATGTAGTAAATGTTAAACAGTGCGTGCAATTATACACTTTACATACCTGGCCCTCCACACTGAAAGGCCGCTTTGTGGATCCTGGGCTCTATTTTGACAGATCGTTATTCCCCTTCCTGACCACCTACTTTCACATTTAGAAATGAACTGTTTATGAGATGCCTGGTGCAGAACCGCATATTTTGGCTCATATTTCAGTGTGAGGAAAATATATATTTTGAAGTAAAAATGTCACAGATTTAGGGAGCAGAGGATAGATTAAAGGGCAGAGGAAAAAAACGCTTCAAGAAGATGCTTTGGATCAGAGTGTGCACCGGATAACTTCACTATATTTATTTGATCAGGACTTAGTTTTTAGACTCAGACTCGAGAATAGACTCCTCCTTAATGTTCAGTTTGTCCATTTTGCCTCTACAATCTATTCCCATGGCATTACTGTACCCAATAACAGTTGTATCTCTTTTATGTCTTCTCTTCCTGCCACATATCGCAACCTATTACTATTAACTCCATGAAAAATAGAAATTATTTTTTTTGTGTTAGACAAGGACTTTATAGACTTTGATACAAGACATTAACCTTTGAATATCGCCAGAGACTTTGGTATCGCGGAGAGACAAAGATGTAGTTGACAGCGCTTCACCATTGTAGGACTTGACAAAACACATTTTTGGCCATTGATTGTGACAATTTCACCCGAATCACTAACAAGATAAAATGAAGTAATGGCAAACAACCAGGAGTCCATCATTTTAGTTGAAGTTGACTAGGTAGAGTCACCCTTGCTATCGCGCTTAAATACAATCGAATCTAATGCTACTGCTTTAATGAATCACTTCAGACCGAGGGAAGAAGCAGTGTGTGAGACCAGTAGGAAGCGGAGCATCAGCGTTTTTTGGATTGGTCGACATGTTTTTAGCTGGGCTGCTTGCCACCTCGGCCCTTACTTAGAAAGGGTAGTGAATCATCTTAATCCCGTATATCAAGATAACCTCATGAAGGAGGAAACACAGGCATTATAGTAAAACGATGTCTGTTACATATATGCAACTAGTTGTAGGTAAGATTAGGATCTTGACGGCAGACGCTTGCATGCCACGTCTACGAGTGGGGCGTCCTCTTTGGTGTGGCAACTTCTCCGTGGGAATACATACACACCCTGTAGTTTCAGAATGGCGCCAGCAGTTTCTCTTACTTCTCGATAGTTGTTCTGAAGCTTTTCTCAGCATGGTGACAGCTTATAGCGCTGGTGTGAGCGGAGGAGAAGACAAAGCACTCCGTGCTCCGAGTCTGTGAGTGATTAATGACTGAGGTGCGTGTTGCAGTGGGCACCCTCGGAGCTGCTACAGATCAGTCTTCCTGTAAGTCAAACCTGACACCCACCGCCCCACCTTCTACCCCCTCAGAGCCATCAAACCCTCAGCACCTCGCAGCCAAGTGCACCTAGCACACAACATCGCGCTCATAAATCATCCCAAACAAAGCATGTTTAATCTGTGACGAGCAGGCCCGACATGCAAATATATTACCTGTTGGGGGGTGGAACGGCGTGTTCCCCACTGAGTCAAGCCTCTGTTTACCTTTTGAGAAAACCAGGGAACTACTGGAAAGACAAAGTCTGCTACAATGAAAGCTGATGATGGCGGTGTCTGGCAGGCTGGAGTCGGGAGACAAAGCCCCGCTTTCCTCAGCCGTCCCGCTGCCTTTTCACGGCGGATGACATGCTTGCACGACTTTCTCGACTGCACTTGCCAAAAAGATTTGGGGATTTTTCTCAAGCACATTTGTAAAACATGAATACCAAATTATCTCTTGTGGATTAGAGTGGGATAGCAGCTCTATGTGCTGCTGTGAGTCATAATGCTTAGTGAGGGAACCGGGTACCTTCTACTTACAATTGTGTGATAGGGTTGGTTTTTTAGAAATCAACTGGGCAGTAGTAGAGCTTTGTGAGGGAACACACATTTAATATTGTGCTGGTCTCTGAAAGCCAGCTGCATAACAGTAATTCAAATTCAGCAAAAGCTGTTTGTTTTGAAAACAATTGGAACTACTGTACTCTCTATCTGGTTTCATCAGTGTGCCAACTATCAGTTAAAAAGGTCAACGGTGAGAAAGAAAAGAAAAACATAATTTGAATTATAGTGAAGAACACATGGCTTCTTCTTCTAAATGCTGCCTACGGGTGAACAGTGACAGTGAGTACATTTAAATACATTTAGCTCTCTTGCCCTATGGTCTGACAAACTGAATTATCGTAGCATTAGCTCAATGTGGAATAGCTGCTAAAATGCCGAGAAGAACTGGCTGAGAGGCAGAAATGATGTTGTTCTCCCACACATTTCTTTTGGCAGTCTCCCTTGATCCTGCTCGTCCTCAGCATGTCTTTGCACTGTAGAGGGTGGGAATGAGAAGTGATGGCACCTGCTGACTGGCTTTGAGGGTTGTCAAAAAATCACACACACACGTACCCTCGCACACTCGCACACAACAAGGTTTTTTCCCATGATGCAATCATCGTCACAAAATCTGTGAAATTAGCCGAGAGTGAAATGCATAATGATCCTTATGGCTCATAGGACATCGACATTTTATCCCAAAAAAGGCAGAAAGTGCATAATGAATGTTCTCTTTTCTGTTCTTAATAAGTCAAATCACAGACATTACCGATGCCTGTGTTTTATTTCGCCCACAAAAGAATCGTGTGTTTGTAAGTATATGAAAACCTTTAATATCTCCCCGGAACTTATAACATTTTGAATTATTCGAGCCATTTCAGGTGATTAATTAAATAATTCTTGAAATTAGTGACAAAATGAATAATGGTAAGAGCAGTTTCATTCCTGACCTTGTTCAATTTTTAATGAGCTCAGCGCGGCAGAGACTACATTTTATAAATGGAGCTATAGGCTCATGTGAATATTAGAGATAATTAAAGAGCAGATCTCTGTACATCTGCAGGAGAGAAAAGGCCACCAAGCCATCTACTCCACCTTGCAGTTGATGAGCATTCAGCATGCGATAAACAGAGAAGACTACTTTAAGAAACCCAAGAGACTCGGAATCTCAAGAGAGATCATCAACTCATCATAAGGACCTTTTGTGCTTCTCTTCTCTGCCTCGGGAAGAGCACAGACGCTCAACAAAACCTACTGCACCGTGTCAAAGATATAAACAAGATGAAAGACCTCGCAGAACATGTGTGAAGTCTGTGATGTCTGTCATTAAACCTCAATAACAAATACACCAAAACTGCATGTCCTAAAAAGGACATTTTATAACTGGACACTTTCCCACGTTCACTGGAGATCTCATTGCTCTGTGTCATCTGCTCCGCTCTCCTCAGCGAACTGACAGCACGATTTCATTTCCACTGTCATTCGCTCACATTAACAGTCGAATGCTATTCTATGCTATCGGTTACTTTTAATTACAGCGGGTAAAGAGAGGCGAGATCCAGAGGGTGAGACATGGAGTATTTTTAGGTGTTGATCATCCAACTTATTGCTGTGTTCCCCTCAGATATGACTTGATTGGAAAAGTTTCATGCTCTCAATATGGTTTAAAAATCACTGCAGACGCACAGTTGTAGCACCTTTTTAAACCATTAATGAAAATGACACTTTACTTCAATAACCCACACTTTTGTATTCATTTATTTTGACCACTACTTGCAGATCTGTTTAATTAACATGGGGCTCTTGTGAGGAACTCACAATGCAGAGTAGTGGGTGCTTTATATTTCATAGTCGTTATCTCAAAAGTCCCTGAGACAGCAGAATGCCATTTGTTGGCTTTTGTCTCAGGACCGAACGCGCATTGTGTGGCGGATCAGAAATTGGTGAGTGTTGAGGGCTTTTCAGAAAGGCGGTTTTAATGAGCTCCAGATAATGAATTGTTATTTCAGAGCTCGGTGGTCAGACTGCTGTCTGAGAAAGTTGGTGACTCAGTGATCTGTTTGTGCTTTTCTCATTAACAAACTACACAACTATGTCTTTCCCCCCTATCGTATTGTAGATCAAACTTGACTTATGTAGCCTAATAAAGCTTCCTGCATGAGACGACTGTTTTAGTTGCTTTTTTTAATTGGAGAGAAAGAGTGTCTGGGTCTATTTGTGGTCTGGTGCAATGTTGGAAATGCCAGCTGTCGCGCATCAAAGACTTGCTGGAACAAACCGTTGTTTGGCATGTAACTTGTTGAAATGCATCACTTTCTATGTCATGCAAGCTAGATTTTCACCTATAACTTTAAAAATAGACAATCCAGCTCACGTGGTAATTGGATAAAGTTTGAAAAACATTGCGTTTCTGAAGTTTTACTTGACTACAAACCAAGATCAAAATGTTTTTTTTTCCTCCCGTACTTTTGTGGGAGGAATAAAAAAAAAATCATCAACACTTTCTGGAGTAATGACTGACAGCTGTGGCTGGTCCAGAGAGCGCCGAGCCAAGCCCCGTCACATAACGCATGCCTGACATGTCTATGTCCATCTGGGGACCTACCTTTCAAATCACAGCCTCCCCTCCCCCCTTTACTCTCGTCCTTCAGAGAGACCAAGGGACATCCCGGGCCGAGGTACAGCGTGCAAAGTCAGGCCTCTTAGGTCTCTGAAGGAAGCATCCCGAAGCCAGCTGGTCTGGCTTTGAGGTAAATCAATGGACAGAGGGAAGCAAAGGCCGCCGAAGGAAGAGGAACTGTTGTAGACAGACGGAAAGGAAGACCGAGGGAGGGAATAGAGATTGAAGCAGCAGGTTCTGTGAACAACAACGTCAAACAGGTGAGACACAGGTGTCAGGACAGGTCTTGACTCCTTGCACATGATGGAACTGTGATGCCAATTAACACTGTCGTTATTTTTTTCATCTATTGAATCTGGCACAAGATTGTATATTTTGTGTGATTATGTGGATTCGAGAAAAATCCCACCACATATCCTGAAAGCGTAATGTAGAGGTGAAACCTAATGAGCTGATTGTGTGAATACCTGCTTGATTTGTAATTTTTTGCTAATATCACTGTTGGGGGAAAATGTATGTCAACACAAAGTTTCTGCTAAAGGCGATGCTGAGAGCAAATTGGATCCACACTGTCAGTTGGCATCAGTGTGAATTTGGTAATAACCACCTCACGGCAGAAACTTCACTGAACGCTGGAGACGGCTTCTGTCTAATTCTTGGTTGTTGTGACTATCGTCAATCACAATGCACAGGGGAGTGCAGAATACCATGCATCTGTGAGACAATAACATGTTAAGAACTGCTTTCAGTTGTTCTCGTCAGAAAAAAAGTTAAATAATGCAAGATTGCAAACAGGCTTTCACTTTCGGACCAAATACCATAGTATGACAGGCGAACGTTTTTAGATTTTGCTTAATTATTAGAATCGTACACTCAAATGGTGTTGCACCAAAATGAATGGTGTGAACATTGGTTTGAAGAGAAGATATTAGAGGAAGCTACCAATATCCATTTGGGCTGTTGCATTTAGAAATCAGTGTTATTTAAGACACCAAGGAAATATATCTGTCATAATTGTGTCACAGGATAATTATGTTCCTCCGTATTCTTAATGTAAACCTGCTTAAATTTAGATTAGTTACGGAGACAGTGGTTGTTTTTTATTTTTGAAATTAGGAATCGGGAAACATTTATTACCATAATATTTCAAACATACAGGGAATTTCACTTGGTGGAAAATGGGTAAAGAATGGATTGACGCTTGAGATTGAGGATTGGCTGCAACCCCCCTCAACCACTGAAACCAAGAAAAAATCATCAGAAAAGTTTTTATTGAAAAAACTTTTTTTTCTGAACTCAAACTTTATTTCAACCCTAACATGCATACATGTACAAACATTAAATTTTATTGACATGAAAGATTGCAAAGTACCTCACAATCCTCACCAAGCTTTAATTTACTTGGGAGCTTAATTTCATGTGAGCAAACTGGTCCCACCTGTTTAGTTTAAACCAGTTGAGACTTCGAGACACTCTTGTTTCTGGGTAATACAGTTTCTTTATTGGTTTGTCGACAGGCGCATCAGGACTTTCCCTTTGTTCAGACATAAAGACCTTTGTGACCTGCTGACATTTTGGATTTGCTAGAGGATTAGTTGAGTTGATGCTTCGGGGATATGAGGTGATAAGCGTTCAGTGCTACGTGGTAAAGTGCACTCATGTCATTCATAGATTTATTAGTGCATATGGTTGGAGATCCTGAGAAACTAGCAAGATTATATTGTATTTTTTAAATGATCCACCCTAAAAACCCCAACCAGAGTGGCAAACTCTTTTGTAGTGAAAGTAGATATCAGCCCCACCTCTGAAAGTAGCTAAATGAAAAAAGAAAGTTGTCCGCAGTGCTGAATTATTTCCATTCAGGCTTTGTACATCCCTCCAAAGCCACTAGCCAACAATTATGATTATGAACACAAATAACGGAGATATCTATTGTTAGTACTAACAGCTGTTAAGCTAGCATCTGGTGGAAGACTCCACTAAAGAACAATGAGTGCACTGGCAGAATATGTGCAGGAAGGTAGGTTGCCAGGCAGGAAAATCGCCAATTTGGGCCAAATTAAATGTTTTGAGTCGTTATTGTCCTGTAATGTAGTTGCAATCTTGGCTTGATTTAAAGGACTGATGTGGGTGCAGAAGGGAGTAAAACTAACAAAGCATTACTTGTCGACGCATTGACTCTCTATTTCTCTTTTTTTGTCTTTGAATGGGCGTGCATGTGTGATACCACATTAAAATGTAATACGCCGTATATGTATAGTGGTAGGTAATGCAGGAACTTTGCTTGACAGGTATTACAATCCATAAAAGACTCTTCTGACTCTCTGTCCTGCAGCCCTGAGGAGGATGAGGAGAACTTTTCCTTTGGGACTTGAACTAACTGGTTAAACTGTTGTACCTTTCAATTGATACGCTGCTATCATTGAGTCACAGATTCTGATTTCAGTTAAACCTGATTTCTAAATCCTCAAAAGAAAAGCTATTCGATGTAGAAGCAGTGATTCGAAAGTAACACAACATGCCTTTGAGATGATGAGTGAATCATTTGTGCAATATCTAGATTTCTATGGCATAGAAGGAGGATTCAGATCCTTTTCTCAAGTGGAAGTATTTATTTCAAAAGAATAATAACTGCATTGTACTTCAAAGCCCTGCTATAAACATTTAACTTGAGTAAACAAAGGCACTGTATGCAAAATATAGGCAAACCACCAAGGGGAGAAAAAACCTAATTAGGGAGGACAAATTTAGCCATTTTGTGTTTGCTTTCTTGATTGGTACAAAAATGATTATGATTTCATGAACATGAATGCATTCTTAAACAGCAGTAACTAGGCGTCAGATACATGTACATTTACTAAAACTGTAATAAATGTACCGTAGTACACATTTCATTCCTTTGTGAAACAGGCACTGTTAACTTGCAACTGAACTGACAGATTATTTATAAAATGAATCCCATGTGCATGTAGTAACTCAATCTAAAACTGGCCACATGTGTCTGCCATTCATATAAAAAAAAACTGAAACAGAGGATGATAAGTGTGCTTAATTTCTATCGCACCTGCTTCCAAACGCCAGTCCACACACAGTCCCTTCCTATGATCCTGCACATGCACGTGAAACGCTCATGTGCAAACCCCCCCGGTCCCGCCTCACCCCTTTTAATTGGCTGCTTAACAGGTGCTGACGATGCTTATTGGCTACGGGAAGTGCCCTTTAAACCAAATTCCATCGCTGTTGTCTTGTGACGTCATACGTGCGTCTGACGCGATGAGGCCGAGCCAAGTCAGTAACTACTTTCCAAGTCGAGTTGGAAAGTAGTTATCCTAATGTCAAGTAAGTGAATATATTGGTCTTTGATAGTTATTTTCTATGATTTAGATAGTTGTATGTGTATGCGTGTGTTTTTTTGTCTGTTTTATGCGGTAACTGACTCATCCTCAGGGCTTGTCTGGAAAAAAAGTTGTTGTTATGACGATTATGACACGAGTCGAACCACAGCACAACAAAAAATAACGTAGCGTAAAAGCTGCGAACAGTTAACTATTGTACAACTAACGTGGCCTCAGATTCAATCTCACTTTATTTGTTTTTTTTTAACGTTTTTATTTAAACTTGTTCGAATGTTCTGACGGCGGTGTTCAGTGCGTGTGGGTGTGTGTGTGAGAGAGAGGGAGCGAGAGCGAGCAAGAGAGGGAGAGAGAGAGAGAGAGAGAGAGGACGGTTCGTCATAAAAGGGGAGGAGTCTGTCGCTGACAAGAGGGAGACTGCCTTTTTCTGAGTTTGTCAGCTCTCCCCTAAAATAGCAGTCGGCGCGTAATGGTGAACTGAAATTACGTTTATCCACTGGAGCCACCGATATAGAGTGTCTATACACGGCGACCGAGTTCGGAGTAAAGGTGAGTAACGGAAATAGAAACAATGTTGCGGAGTGTGGCGGCGGCGGCACTGTGGCCCCAGCGCGTGAGAGCAGGAGAGCGCAAAGGGGGAGACGTACAGGGGAGGTGGGAAGGGAAGAGAAGGGAGGGGAGGGGGGAGATTAGGGAGACCGGAGACGTTATCTTTATCTCTCTACGTATCCCTCTTTCTCCGGGCTGTGAGGTGTTGACGAGACGGGCTACAAACGGCAATTTCGCGGGCACTTTAACGTCATGTCGTGTGCGACGTGAAGCGCACGAGTGTCGTGGAAAAGGGCGATATCGGCCAACTGCGAGAAACTTTTACGGGAATCGGCGTCAACGGCAATTGGCGCCGGTGATGACCCCTAACCCTAAACTGTGTTCACACGGACGGTCCATGTGGGAGTTCCGAGTCCTAAAACTCGAGTCGTCAAACTGCAACTTTGTTAAACGAGGCGCGTCGTTTTGAGTAAACTCGCACTTAATGTGTGTTGATGATGATCGTAGTAACAACGTCACATGAGCACACGTTTACAGCCAAGTGCACGCAGGCACGTGATCACAGCTTCTAAAAACATGTCAACCGAGCCGACACTCTTGTTCCTAAAAAAATGTAGTAAATATTCGGTCTCGTATTTTCCATCACTTTGGGTCTCGTCGGCTTTGATAAATGCACTGAAATCTAGACGGTGCTTGTCAGCCTGCGCGCGCTGTCATTGCGCCACCTGCGTATTGCCATCACATGTTGTTACCGGTGGTTGGTGTCTGTGTATGTGCAACATTCTCCATCCAACCAGAAGAGTTGCCTGGGACAAGTCGCTGCATGTCTCTAAGCCTACGATCATTTTATTCCGGCACATGAGAGTGAATCAGGCCCTTGTGCCCTAAAAAGTAACCAGTCAGTGATTTGGTTTATGGAAGCGGTGGACTGCTGGTTTTTAGAACTAAAATAAACTGAAATGTTTCTCCTCGGGTGGAAAAAAAAGGGACACATGTTGGACCGTAGTGTTGTAGTGAGGGACTGTGGTCAACTACCGTTAAGCTTTATGGCCAGTTTTGGTGAGAGGATCCTTGCTGTCAGCTGGTTCCTTGAATCTGTGGGACTCTTGTGACCTTAATCCCTCGCCAGAGTGGGCAGTGGCCATCGGAACATGACCTCAAATGGTTTCTAGTGCATGCTTACGCTGTGCGTGTCTCATTATTGTTGCGCAGAAGTAGACTATAGCAGAAACTACAGCCTCCGTACCTTGGAATTGCGCTCTATTCACTGGTGAATTCTTCTTTTGGAAATTGTCTGATTTGTCCGACATGTGGCGGCTCGTAACGTGTGTTTTGTCAAACTAAATCACCCTCACCAGAAGCTGTGTATTTAGTGTTGTTTTCTTGCATGTATTAAAAATAAAGTCTTTGTCTTTCTGCCTGTAATGAGCATTGTACTACTTTGAGTATCCAACGACACATTTTACCATTAAAGGAATTCTTCAGGGACCTGTTTTTTTTTTTTTTTTTCAGCAGTTTCAAAGCATGCTTGTATTTTTCACTGTTCATTAAATGCTCTAACGGCATGTACATTACCACACCAGCTGGTTGCCTGAGATTTCTACAGCGAAGCAGTAAAACGCCGTTCAATCTGCAGTCATTAGCTTCTGTGCTGCCTCTGGCCTCGCCAGTAATGGGCCTTGTTGCTCATGATCCACATCACGTGAGCTCTTATGTCTGATGTGTGGATGAGGGATTCTTCCTGCGCTGCTGAAAATGAATGTCATGCGAACAATTCATAATGTGCATTAGTAAGATGGAATGAAATATGAGGGGATAGTCAGCAGCACGACGGTCTCTCTCATGCATGCAGCAAACTGTTGCTCTCACCTCCAAACACCCCAAATGTTCTCCCTTCGCCACTATGCAGACACACACACACACACACACACACACACACACACACACACACACACACACACACACACATACATACATACATACATACACACACACAGCTTTCAGGAAACATCCATCCCATTCCACTGGGTATCTTTTCATTTAACGATGTGGGGATGAAGTTAAATGGATGAACGCTTGCACGACGACTGCCACTGTTTAGTAAGTGCTTTAGCCTCGTTGCACGTTGTGTTTGCGTTGCCCCTGCGTGTGTGCGTAGCGTCGCCGCACAAGTTCCCAGTGAAAAGGGAGAAATGAGAGGTGGCGACGGTGTGAGGAACGGGCAGCTGCAGCATCTTTTACTGCACTCCTCATCCCACTTCAATCTCGGTGTCTCAGCTTCTCCTTCCAGGAGAAATGTGGAGTGTGTGGGCGAGTCGGATCTGCAATTAACGCTGGTTGTCAGAAAGAGAATGCTGGCGTTTACACGATGCCTCTGAATCACTGAGTGAAAGTCTATCTCCTCCACTCTCCTCCTCCCAGGACATTTCTGTCCAAGGAGGACAAAAACAGCAGAAAGCTGAAAGCCAAGGATGTATCGAGTGTGAAATAAGAGATAGCCGAACATGCTTGATCCGATGAAAAGGGTAGTGGGTTTGTTCAGCCAAGAAGGATCTTTTATACTACACATTTTGCTCATGACATTACATTGATTATGACTCGTACTGTTGTTTTGGAAGGATTTTATTTAGAATTTTTGCATTTTAATGAAGCCATTGTTTCAACATTTTGGCTTTATTTAAATAATGTGGATTACTACCTTAAAGCCAGCATAACGTGCTGTTGATTCCCGGGGAAGAATGCAAACATTACATTTTGTTTCTCGGTTGACGTTCAGGGTTTATTTAGCAACCTAAAACGGTAGAATGGTTTCGTATATTCAAAGACAAATCTACAGGGGTGGTTGGAGATTGGATTTACTTTCTCCTAAATTAACAATTGTCTTTCGGTTTCCTGGAAAAACTAGTGTTTTCTTAAAGAAAACAAAGATTGCTCAGCATCTTGGTAACATGATTCATTGTTTATTGGAGCTCTGTCACCAATATGGAGATTCCAGCGTTTTCCTGTTAGACCTGGAGGCTGGATGCAGAATCTTGAGTCTGGCAGATAATTTTTTTTGGACCGCAGTTAACTGTCGACCGTTCCCCGTAAACCAGAAAAAATACCTCTGTAAACACTTAGGTGGCGGTCGGTGTACAGAAAACTATTAATCAGACCTGAACTGTAAATTGAAAGCAGAAAACGTTAAAACCTTCGATCATTGTCGGGTCACATTTACCTAAAACATGTTTTTGACTCTTGTGTTTGGTTAATGTTATGTAGGTCACTGTGGGCCTCGGCCCGCACTCGCCGCCAACAGGTCCTGGGTTTAGTTCCTGTGTTTGCATGTGCTGCTCGTGTTAAACAATGTCTTCATGTGTTGTAGTCATGAGCCATCGGTCGGTGTGGATCGGGGGGGGGGGGGGGGCTTGAAACAACAACTTGATAAACTTGACTTTACATTTTTAGCGTAACTTTATTTAAATGTAATTGAGTGAATTGACTTCACGGGAAAAAAAAGAGTAGTAGTAACAACCCTAGCATGCTAGGGTGCTAGGGTTGTTACTACTACTCTTTTTTTTTCCGTGTTTACAACTTCGGGGGTGTGTGTAACAGTTTGGCTGACAGGGAGCGGTAGTTGTCGGTCCGCTGGAGCTGTCTGTCTGCCTGTGCGAGGGCCACGCACATATTTGGGCATGTGTCGGCTTTTAATTTTTTAGGCCCCCCCCTCCCCTCCTGTTGTAATGGTCTCCCTAAATAAACACTGTCACCCTAAATAAACGCCCTAATATAATGCAATAAAAACGTTGACTAGCTAAATATCGGTGAGCCGCCAGCCACGTCAGTGCTGTTGGAGCCCTCGCACAGACTGAGGTGAGTGAATGTCAGAGGGTTAATTTGTTGCTCACTGAGCCGCTGTTTGTATAGCAGCACTGCTGGCGGTGACCTTTCAACTGTCCTGCCCTTGACTGAGACCTCTGGCGGTAAGCCACTCGGTTTGGCCCGCTCAGCGCGGCGGGGGCAGAGCGGCTTGAGTCTTCTCGCGACGCCCATGCTCTCCTGAACGAGGCCGTCAAAGGTTTCCTCGCCGCTTCGACTTGGACCACACAGGAGTGGTGGAAGGTCTTTTTCCAAATCTGCAAACTGCTTTTGCCACTACAACACCCCCCCCCCCCCCCCCTCCCCCCCTGCCCGTCTCCCGCTGCAAATCCACGCTGGACACCGACTGTGGCTCTGAACCAGCAGTACCCAGCAACAAAGTGTGTGGCAGCAGTAACGTCCTAAACACGACCCCGTCGTTACCATTCCGCTTGCGTTTTGAGTTTTATAAGCGACACATTCTCTTTAACGAGCAGAAAGAATAGCGCGTGGCTTGGGGAGCGGGGGCTTCCACCGTGAGAGCACCAAGTGGGGAGAAGGTGAAGAGACATTGAGAAGTGAAGTCATTCGGCACCCTCGTTAGACGACTCATCCTCATTTGGCGCTCTGCAACCGCAGCGTCAACCGTGAATCATCCCAGAAGTGAGTTGGCCACATTTTTAGGGCATGCAAACCAAACGTGTGTGTGTGTGTGTGTGTGTGTGTGTGTGTGTGTGTGGCTCCTGAGGTTTGGTTTGTCATGTTTTCTTCATCTTGTTTTTGTATCATTGTCGTTACTTGGAACGTACGCTTGCCTACAGGGAGACGAAATAATAGCGAGTGACTGTGTTGCCACTCGATACCGTGGTGTTTTTAGGTTGAATCTTCTATAAAGCAAAAACTGATAGTTGAAAAGGAAGTAAAGAAAGACATCTCTTTGCTGAGTTGCATTTTAAGTGAATTTTAATGAGACTGGAAAAAAAACATAAATCAAAGGAATATATTAAAATCTAATTTACTAGATCAAAAGATCTCCCATGATTGCTAAAATACCCCACTGTATTGAATTCCTGATGTTCCACGGTAGATCTTAAAAAGCATCTCTCACTGGAGATTTGTCTTCTCTCCCTCTGTATGGAGTTGAAGTAGAAGCATCGGGAACAAACAATTGAATTATGTGCAAAGTAAACTTTCTTCAAAGTCTGGTGAGCTCTGAGAGATGAAGTTTACACCGTTGTTGTTTGGTGCCAAAAAACTAAGTCATTCGAAGCATTGCGTTGAACCTGCCCCGCACCAAAGAGTAGCGTCCGGGTGGAAGTGCGAGCCAGCGTCCGGTGTAGCGACTGCAGCTGCGAGACCTCTGGGGTCACGTCTTTGCACCGTGAGTAGGAGTCCAGGAGCTGCTGCAAGGACCACTTCAATCTCCCCGCAGCTTTGGAAGGAGATCCGGCCTGCGATGTCTTTGTTTTCCTGTCTCACTGAGGGGCCCGAACCGGAACGCCGAGGTTCCTCCCATTATTCTGCAGCACGCCGCGCATCGCGTAACCGTAGGGGGACTCGAGCCCGGCGCATTCTGCCTCTCTGGAAGACGCCCCCGGCCCGCCACAAGGCTCCGACTTTATTCAGTCAGAAGACCAGATTCAAACATGAGACCCTGTTGTTTTTGTCCCATGTCCACTTTAGGTGAAAGTGTGAACCTGCTCAAGTGTCACTTTTTTAACCTATGGTGTCATCCTCAGGCGGCATCCTGAGGGTCCGTGTGTTTCTTTCTTTCAAATGTGTCATTTGGCCAAAATGAGACTTTTAAAACCCAAAGTATTGCCATTGCATCCCTGCTCTGTAAGCGGCAGCCCTCTGCGGTGCGACTGCAAGCGAGGTGTCTGGTCTGCCCATCTGTCCCGGTCCACTCTCCATCTGCGTGCTGTGCGCCCAGCAAATCTAGCGGAAAGCGGCGTGGCGCTTCCACCGGCGAGCTGTTGGCCCGGCATCGCTCTCACGTCGGGGGCGCGCTGTCCTGGAATTTCTCTCCGTCCGCCGGCACCTTTCAAACAAACAAACAGAGGCGCCCAGGAACCGAGTTCAGGTCCAGAGGCTACCAGCAGGCCGTTAGACAGAAGAGATTCCTGGAGAGGCGAGCTGCAGCCGGCACTGTGGAGGTCTCTCTCTCTCTCTCTCTCTCCCTTTCTCTCTCTCTCTCACACTGTTTGCACACAGTGTTCATGTGACAGCTAGCACACATCATCTGATTTCAGGAGAAACCGTAGGCTGTAGCTGAAGACATTTCTCTGTTTTGTCGTTTTTGCTCAGTGAATGCCTTTCATTGATGTCAATGGAGATAAAAAAGGATCTTTCAGATGAAAGTCTCTTCACGGTCCGCTTGGTACCGCGCTGTAAGCTTCCAGGGATACTCTGTTATGGAAACTGCTGTTTACTGTTAAACACCTTTTTTTTACAAAGCGGACAGTTATTCAAAATGAAAACCGTATCAGTGTGACTGTTCAGAGAGATGGTAACGTGTAAATGGAAAAAAAACTCAACAAACATAACTTTTTCAGGAGTTATAATGGTAGGGAAACACCGGCAATGTGCTTGTTGCTTTATTGGTACATAAAATGTGTGACTACGAGGGGCCTGTGTGCGTTCAACAGCCTCATTTTATAAATTGAAATTAAAAATTAAAAAAAAAAAAAAATGCTACTTGAGCTAGCCTCTCTCCCTGTTGTTATGAGTCATGGTCATCCTCACTGCTCAGATTGCATAAACCTTTTATGTAATGGAACACTGAAGGAAAGCTGCATCGAGTGAGAGAAATGTGGAGAGAAAATCAAACATTTATTCTTTTTTTTTGGGCCATTAAAATCAGACCTTCTCTGAGGACGGATAGTAAATCTAATCCCAAACATATGAACCACATCTACATCCACCAAGCACAGTTGTCTTTCTGCAGCGCTCCCTGAACTTGTCCAGTGAAATCTGCCCGCTGATCATCAAACACTGGGGGAGAGTTGAATATCTGGAATCTCAGGGTCTAATCTGGATCCGTGGTGCTTTCCAAAAGATGCGTTGAGATGGAGTAAATGCGCTGCTGCTGCTGAGGCACATTATGCATGACGTCCCTAATATCCTTACAGTGTGGATTCCCCCTGGAGGAAGATCTCGGTTCATCTCTGCTGCTTACCATTTCAGATTTGCGGGTCTGTGCAACATCAAAAGGCTGCCGTGGCTCTTAACACAGCTCGCAGGGATCCTTGGAGGGAGCGGGAAGGAAGCTCCCCGCGGTGCTGGCATTACTATTGTTCCCTGGTGGGAAGTCCGTCCGATGATAGACAGCCATGCAAATGGACACCTTCGCACCCACATTTAGAAACATCTAGGACAACGCGTGCATACATTCTATTTATCCGTGTGTGTCTGTTTTTTAGATATTTGCTCCACCAGTTTACAGCGGGAAATGTGTTTGATGCCATAAGGAATGTTGGTGATGGGGGGGCCTTTGCTCAGAGAAAATGTTTGTTAAACTGATGGCGTTATGTAGTGTGTGGTAGTAAGGTATTAGTAATTCTACAGAAGGTATGCTGTAGGTCGGCTCATAAAAATGGATTTCTAAGAGTTGGGCTTACAACAGGCTACTGGAGTTGTGCAGGTACCAGTTATCAAGCATGTATTGTTGCACCAATTTTTCTTTATATCAAAAAAGTTTGCATTGAGGGTTTTACCTTGAGGAGGAGAGTGGCTTTTTCAACATAAAATGGATATAACTCAGAGGAGAGGGTCATCTCTTTATCCTTGAGAAAGCGAGATCCGCTCATTGGCTGTGCTCGAGAACCTGACTGACGCAAATGGATCATTGGGAATAGAAGTGTCCCAGCAGTAATTATGTTACAACGCCGCTGCCGCACACGACCACGGCGCTGGGTGCTTCTTTTAGTCTTGTTTCCCTTACATCTTTCCACATAGTTAACACAGTCACACCGGTTCGCTCTTAGCCATTCTCTCCCTCTGACCCTTCCTACCTTGTTTTCTGTCCGTCACTGTTCCGTACGCACATCTGCCGTCGAAGCCCAAACGCTCGCACAGTGGAAAGTTTATCCGCCTCTTGTCGCGCGAGTGTCTCCTTCCTGTTAAACAAGTGTAAAGAGAAGAGAGAGAGAAAAAAAAAAAGTTGGTTGCTGACCATGCCACTTATTTGTCTTTCCGGCCTGTAGATCCCAGCTGGCTGTGCCTCGAAGCTGAAGCGTCTCATTTTTCCCTGGTACCATGGTACCCAGGGCTCTGTGGCACTAAGTCAGTTAAAAAAGAGACATGAAATTAATGTAATGTCAATGGCGTTTCCTCATAAAACCCCGAGGCACTTAGTCAAAGTCACCTTGCGTTGTCCTCCTGACAGCTCTGTGAGAGTGAGATGGAGGGTGTCTATCCGCTAATGCTGTCCGCACATGAGACCCTTTATTTTTCCATCCATATATATGTATAAATATATATATATATATATATATATATATATATATATATATATATATATATTTCAATTTTTTTGTAGGTTGGATAGAGGTATAGTGTTCATCTGGAGGGCGACGTCGTTCACACCCAGCTGGCCTTGTATCGCGGCCCACAATGAAACATTTTCTCAGCGAGAGCAGGTTAGTCCTGTGGGGCTTTCTTCCGTCTTGATGTCATTTTGGAGGTGATAAATAGCTTTCCGTCTGCAAGTTCCTGTCTTACAGCGCCGTCCTCTTCCCCCAGCCTCGCCAAAGCAAGGTGCTAGCAGCACGGGGGATTGTTTGAGCTTGCATCGATCCAATGTGGGATTACAGCGGGGTCATTGGAGACTCTGACTGAGCCGCCAGTCACCAGGGCAGATTTCCCATTGGCTGTCTGCTTGGCTGCCATTTCAGTGCAGGCTCTCGCTGCTGCCTTTTGTGACCGTCCCCGCTGTGCAGGTCACTGTCTCCTTTTTGAGCAATACATTTTTACATGTTGTTTAATTGAATAATTTGATTTTACATTACGAGGTAACGTATTGCCTAATGAAATAACACAAGAAAGATGTTTGGCAACCTTGTGACTCGGCCTTAAATCTGTCTTAAATCGATATTCATATAGGGTATTCATGTAGTAAGGTTATCTTCCCCTTTTAAATGTTATTAAATTCATCAAATGTCCCCCGATTCACAGAGGAAAGGGGGAAGTGCTGCGAGTCTGTTTAGCAGACAGCCCCATACTTTACTAATAGCCTCCTTCTTCACTTTTTTGTTTGCTTGCCCTTTTGATAGCTGTAATTAATTATATCTCATTAGTTGCCTCGCAAGAAAGAAATCTTTGTAAAAAAAAAAAAAAAAAATGGAAAGAAAGAAAAAGAATCAAGGGGGAGGGTTGAAAAGAGGGGACTGAGAAAGTGGTTGTATAGGGATCAGCCATGTGTCAGATTAGCATCAGAAGACATCAACACTACTGATGCTGCTGGGGGCCACAATCCTGCCTTTGACTGCTGGAGAGGGAGATAAGCGCGCTCTCACAAAAGGGAGGAGAGAGAGAGGAAGCGTGAGAGGGCTGGCTCGCCTCCACTCCCCTCAGGCCTACAGCCCCATTTACAGGTACACCACCTCCTGATGAAAGCGAGAACAAAGGGTGGGGGTGTTCATTTCCCAGCGCTGCCGCTGTCGAGGCTCTATTGAAACAAATCAGACCAAACTGTGTGTGTGTGTGTGTTTTAAGCCGCTTGGCTTTGTGTCTCAAGTCCGCCAGAAGCTGCTCAGATCGGAGCCACGGCGTTGACGGTCCGAGTTTGATCCACTTACGATGATTTCCGTTGGTCATTTCACAGAAACCCAGTATCAACGCGAGGCCATCGCATCCCGTCAGAAATGCAACAGTCCCAGAGTTGTGTTGTTTCAGTGCCAATTTACGCGCGTTGTGAGAGCTGTGATTCACTCTTACGCAACCGGTGGGGTGTTTGAACAACAGGGAAAAGGTCTCTGCTTGCTAATTGTAAAGCGAGTGGCTGAGAGCGGCATGTGCACGCCGTCCAGCCTGCGTAACGATCCTCCCAGTAAACATAACAAGCGGGGCGAAGCCACAGGAGATGAGCCTGTGCTGTTGTTTAGTCTCAGGCTCAGTCAGGACTATAATAACGGGAAGGATCAGAGCGGAAGGGTGTCCCAAAGGTGGGCCCTCCCCTTCTTCCTCCTCACCATTTTCAACACCCCCCCCCCTCCGCCCCACTCCCCCGCCCCCCCAAATTCCCCTGCAAAGGGGGTCGTGAATAACAGGAAGTGGAGGGGCAGGAAGTTGAGTCTTGTCTGCCACGGCCTGTGGTAGGATACTGAGGCTAGCAGTGCCTCGCTCAGGAAGTGCAACTGTCACGGCTGTGCACAACACGTGGGCTGCTGTCCGTCGCGCTCGAAGGAGCACAGAGCGGGCGCTTCTTCGACTGAAGTCGGAAGGAATGACTTCTCAGATTTCCCTTTTTTAATATGTTTACATCAAATGACCGGAATATGTCGGTACAAGAAAAAATAACGTTGGCCTCATTTCTTTGTTAGGAAAACATAAATCCACTGTGTTGTTTTATTTTTTTTCGACAGTTGTGAGGACGGAGTGCAGACTTAAACGCTGAGAGGGGAGGCGGACAAGTCCGTTCCAGTAATTGCACTGGGAACTGAGCATGTTTTATTGATTGTGAAAGGGCCAGGCCTGTCACCCGGCCTTCCCACTGTCTCCACGGCCTGTCTTGAGGGAGGAGCAGGAGGCAGACCGACCCACCTGTCACCTGACCGGTCTCGCACCTCGTCATGGAGAATCAAATCGGCTCTGGTCAGAACTGATTGTGATGCCCTGATACAGCCCAACGGTGTATCTAACCCAAGCTACAGCGAGGATCCGGACTCGCTCTGTTCGACATGTCACACTGACTCTCTGTCAAGCTTACGTGGCCGTTCCTATGGCGACATGTTCTCTGCACGTTGATATATATGTGGTACTTAAAGATGTTTGATTAAAAAGCTCCCAGGATCTCTGGACTGGTTTATTCCAAAGCCGACTGGATGTGTCTCGTTGAAGTGTACGTGATCAGGTGCTGCTTTTGTGTGCACAAATTAGGGAGCTGCTATTCAGCACAATAACATTGAACAATGTTCCTTTTTCATTTGGTGGGATTTTGAATTGTTGACACTAACTTGATCCATAGTTGAAGCAGTGCCCGCCGCCATGGCTGCAACTTTCTGTTCAATTAGAATCCGCATTATTTAGCTACTACGGTCCTTTTTTGAGATCATCTTGTTCATGCTTCTCCCTGGATATCGCCCCGGGACAGGCGCCCCCTGTTTCTTTCATAGCTCCATTTGGTTTTGGTGATATTGATCTTCAGGTGATTTCTTTTGCACATGATGCAGCTCTCTATCAGCCCTCTGTTCTCTCTAAACACAGTCCCAGAGTGATGACGCCTTGTTTCTCTCTGGAAATTATTAACTTGGAGTCATACTAGTCAACATATTGATCAAATCCATTTTGCCAAAGAACACACTCAAAGTGTACAGGAATTGGTGCGATTTATTCACAAAAATGAATGAGCATATTAACTGTCTTCATTTGTGTATAATGACCCAAAACTACCTTTTTTGTTGTAGCTCAGAACGAGCCTTTCATCACATATGAAGCGGGTTCGGTTCCACTGCCAAGTTTCTACAGTGGCCAGAACAGACAAACCTGAAGGTCTACAGAGCCCTTTCTGCGAAAGGGAGGGGTGATGCAAGGTA
Organism: Apeltes quadracus; assembly: GCA_021346845.1. NCBI lineage: Eukaryota > Metazoa > Chordata > Actinopteri > Perciformes > Gasterosteidae > Apeltes > Apeltes quadracus. Next base: position 11,278,467 of record CM037935.1, read on the forward strand.
TTCAGTTGGTCTTCAACACTAGATGCCTGGAAATCTTTCACGCTGCATAAATGAGAGGTTTGTGGACACGAACTGCGAACTGACTGGTTTGACGGAGGACTACAAACGGTGCGGCTATTTCTAGTTATGTTCATCTCTTTGTTTGCGTTCCTCGCGCGGAACAGAAACTCTGCCCACTCGCTCCACTCCACAGAAGTCCGTGTCACGTACAAACATGAACTCTGATGCAGCGCCAGCCTCGTTCTCCTTTGTAGTCGGACCATCTTCTGTCTTGAAAATCTCTGAGAAGGGTGCAAGCTGAAAATGTCCCGCTCAGTTCTGAAAATAAATATTCCGTCAGTATTATGTAGTATGTTGCGGTATGATCAACGGCAGCATAATATGGTACGATGATAATTATAATATTGAAAGGGAGGTTTTCTCAGCTGGATATTTTAGCTTTTTCAACTAGTCAACTACTTGCCGTTAGTTAAAGCTGTCACAACAGTGACAGCGGCACACCTGCGGCACACCTGCAGTCTGAAGGGTCTTTCAGCTTGTCATCTCGTATCCGTGTAAGAGAAACGTTGACGCGGTCTATTATGCCTCTAGACTTGGACTGTCCCGCTGTGACGGCTCGTCGGCATACAGAGACGAAAGAATGTGTGCGAGTGTCTCCATTCTTTCGGATGTTCAGTTTCAAGCTCCGGTTACATTGATGAACGCCTCCACAAACGGGAGGATCAGTAGGTAATTCAGACCGGTCTCAGTGGATGATTACAGATTAGTCCGCCTGCGATAAGCTCCTCTAAACCAACACCATGTTCACACATAAGGAGAAAACTGAAGGAAGCTCTTAATTAGTACGTCACTACTCAAAGGAAACAAATATTTATCAAACTTTATTTATCAGCACCTACAAAAAGCAAACTGTATAAACCCTCCGTATTACCACAGGCTCCAGATCACATACCACTTAAAAACAGAAACCGAGATTGTGTCTCTACCTCAGATTAGAAACAACACAGTAGCCATCTGTCTGTCCAACTCATCACATGCACCTCCGACCTGAAAACAGTGAACAAATTGTGTTTTAATGTTGTCCTGTGATACAAATTATTGAATCTCCATTATCCCAAATAAGAGAGAAATTTCTGTCATTATGCTAACTTTTTAAATACACAAAGAATTCACCAGCGTACCTGTCGTTTAAGTAAATTCACTTAAATGATATTGCTTTTAGGTTGGCTCAGATATATCTACACCACCGTGTGTGTGTGTGTGTGTGTGTGTGTGTGTGTGTGTGAATGAACAAGACCTCAGTCATTCCGCCTGTGCTGTTGTGATGTGGTTTGGGGAAATTCTTACTGAGGGTTCAGGCGGTTGCTATCCTGGCGCAGACGGTCGTGTGTGGGTAGTTAGCGAGGTGATCTCAGTCAAGTTTGCCTCCAGTGGAGCCCCGATTCAGACGGCCAGACACCATAATGCCAGTCCATCTGTAACCCACAATGACTGTGTGCCACTGGAACCGGTCATTTTCCTTTTCCCTGGCGTCCTCGCCTCACAACTGCTGACTGCATCTAATGACCTGAGCTGTTAACCTTTCTACATTTTGTACTGGTATAGGAAATGTAGTTGTTTAGACAGTTTCTTATTTGCTGGGTGTAAGTGATGGATTTGCCTCTGGGGAAGGGACAATATCTCTTCTTGCAGAAGACAGAGTGAGATGTTCTCTTGGGAACAGTACGCTCTGAACCACTGGATAGGTTACAAGCTCGTATGGGAATATAACCCCCACCCACCTCACTGCCGGCTGGCTTTTTCCTCTAGCCCAGGAGATTTCCACTGCTGTCAAACCCAGGTTGGGTGCTCTCTTAATCATCAGGGTGGGTCTGCTCGGTGAAATGTTGCTGTTCTTTTTTCTGTTGGAAGAGAAACACAGACAAATAATTTCTACAAAGGTGAGCACCGCTTTGTAAAATGCTATCAACACACAAAGGCGTTAATCTGGATGCAGTACTTACAGCGGAACGTGTCTACGTGGAGAATTGGGCTACAGCCAGCAGTCCTTTTAGCTTATCTAAGCGCATGACAAGACATGAGGGGGGGGGAGAGGGGGAGGGAACACATTCTGTTAGTGTTGGAGAGAGGTGGGCTTTAACTGACAGTTATGAGAGTGGTATCAATCTTTTCATCTAACAGTGCGAGACCCCAGTTCAGTGAGTCTTGTGTAGCTGCTGCCCTGTCAGTGAGAAGTCGTCTTTCATGGGCCTCAGCTGTGGTTCAAGTGCAGCAGCAGAGGAGATAAGGGTGCACCATGCGGGCCTCGTACTCGGTGAATGTGCTCGAGAACAGAAAGCAGAGCCCTCCGGTGCTTTGAAGTGCTTAAGGAGACATTATTGAGTGTCAAGTTAACTTTCTGCCCCCCCCCATCCCTTTCTGTTTCTGTCCCCCTGCAGATTGTGGTGTTGAAAAGCACGTTGCGAAGAAGAAAGACCGTATACAAGAAGAGAAGGCTGTTGCACAATGTGCTAGGACAGCGCGGGAACAGAATCGCTGTTGTTTGGCTGATCTTGTTGAGGTGTCAGAGAGACCAGAAAGGACGCAGCCATGGGGCGGAAGAAGATACAGATCACTAGGATCATGGATGAGAGGAACAGGCAGGTGAGTGTCAGAACCATCACCATCATGCTATACTTCTATCTTATCTTCCCTGGGTCACTTTTTTTTTTTTTTTAAAGGTTCAAATACTCTTCACATACAATATTGTCCATATTGTATACTTAATGGCTTATTTCTTAGCGGATCGCAAGAGATGCTACAACAGCCACCTTTCAGTGTCTCCCCTTCGTACCGGTTTGAAGGTTACGGTCTTCTTCTCTTCCCCCTCCTGCCTTGGACCTGCCTTCAGCAGCTGACATGGTGTGCAAGGATCTAAAAAGACATACCTCCCTCCCCCAAGTCCCAGCGCAGCTGAACAGGGACCGCGACATTTCTTTGTCAGTGTGGTCATATTTACAGACACGACTCCCCTGCCACCCTGCAATTTCAGCCCGAAAACTTGATGAGGCAGCGGGAGCGCTGGGCTTCCGCGAGGAGCCTCATGGCGTGGGAGTAAACCGAGGGTTGCGAGGAGCACAGCGGACCGCCTGTGGCCTCCCCACACTGTAGGGCTTGTGCATTGGCTGGGCCCCTTCGCCTTAGCACCATGTGTTTGCAGCTGTTTGGTAGTAATTAGGAGCCGCCACTGCACCACAGCACCCTCTCATTTGCAGGGCGGGTCAGCAGGACACACAGCAACCTTCTCTGACTCGGCGTCGCTGGTCCCAGCTAGCCGCAGAGAGGGAGAGAGCTGGAATTCACTCTGTCTGCTCCCGTTAAATATAAACTTCTAAACGGCGAAACCGGCTAGACCTGCTTACATCAAGAATAACAGGCTTTGACGTCCATGGCAAGAAGGTCGGGTCCGTTTCTTTTTCAGCCACGCTCTTTGATCGAAGAGATAAGTTGGAGAATTGTGAGCGCAGTTTTTGACAAATTACACCAATTAATAAGGATGCACACATTCCCCATAGCCAAATAGAACAGATCCTGTTAACACCCCCTCAAAATGCACTCTGCATTCTTTACAGGTGGAACTATTTTGCTGTGCACACAGAAAGACACTAGAGCTATGGTGGTGCTTCCTCTCCCGAGGGTGTCCCAGTACCGTGATACAGTTCTAGCCCATTGGTACCCTCACCGTCTCTGGGTTTGATAACTGTGAGACTAGCAGTGCAGCCAAGGGAAAGTCCATTCTGTGTGCCAATTATGAGTGTAACACCTGGCTCCAGGCTGGATCTAAACAGGACAGTCTGATGGATTCATAGCTGTTATCTGGTAACTGTATGCAATGACCTGTGATATCAGAGTAAAGTACATGAAAGCCAGGTGAGCAGATAATCCATGTAAGAATCTGTAAGCGAGGGAAGATATTTAGCTTCAGTGTTTCATACACAAAGGGATCTGCGGGGAAAGACGCAGATTATCATCAAGGTGTCCCCCAAAGTCGAGTGTTTGCATCCGATTCTTAAACGTCTCACTGTACAAACTTGTGCGAAAAGTTTATCAGCGGAACACAGGCATTGCAGGCTGCATTTAGTTGGTTTTAGCTGGCTCAGCAAAGACGCGGCTGCGACAATGGGCCGCCTTGCGCAGTATATCTTCGATATAAAGTGATGTATGAGTGTATGTCATTCTCCCCCCCGCCCCCTCCCGCCGTCCCCATGGGCCATGCAGCGTATGCCATCTCCCCAGGGCTCGTTCCTAAACGAGGGGGAATATCCATTAACAAACAGTCCCCATTGTCGTGAGACCATTTTGAGCCTTTATCTACGCCACTCTGCTGCTAGCTGACCGCACTCTTTGCTTTGAAACGAAAAGAAGTCCCAAAGTGGGCTAATTAGATTGTGTTGCCATGCAAAGGATGTTGTGTGGGGACAACGAGGTCTCCGCTCCATTATCACTGCAAGTTCTTTAGGAGGACAGTTAACCTTTCAGGATTTACGGCACGGACTGTGGCAAAGGCTGAAAATCTCTGTAATTGCACAATCTATCAGCAATTGTGAGTGCAGAGTTGAGACGGGCAGTGAGCTTAGCTGATATTTGGCTTCAAGTCATTACCTACGGTGTGTAATGACAACACATTTTCATAACTCAGACTAATGAAGTGTATTGTGCACAAATGACAAGATACGATTATTACAATTTGTTGCACAGGTCCTGTGTAAGGGAGACCTTTTTGTGCAGCTCTCTGTTGACACGTGGTTGCGTAGCCCAGCAGAGGTGAACAAAATGAAACGGGAGAGCAGCATACTGTGGAGCGGTAAAGACCCGAATGGCCGAGCCCTGAGAGTGACGGTCCCACGACATCGTGCCATCCGCCCCACTGACGGGTGGGAACAATCCAACAGCCCCACCGTGGTTGATTCTGTGTTCGCAGAAATTCATACAGTTTGAGTCTAAGACTTGCACGCATTTGTTATAGACTATTATCTCAAATTCACACTTTCATTATCATCATTCCCACAGATAAAATGCATAACGATGTAATGCAATGGAACCTCAAAGAGAAGTATGCATTGTGTTTTGACTTGGCCAGTTCGTATTTGTGGGGTCTTTCACTTACTTTGCCGGGATCTGCAGCGGGTGGCAGGGTGAGGGGGGTTAGAGGTTAGGATGAGGAGGGTTAGTGGGGGGGGGGGGGGGGGGGGGGGCACACATTGGGCTTGAAAGTCAGTCCAGGGAAGAGGCTGGTGTGAGCAGTGTCTAGTGACGTCCTATGGATGTCATTAAGCAGGCTCACTGGGGGTAATTGCCCAAGTCATTAAAAGTTTGATGATTTTGCCCGCCCTTGCTGTGGCTCAGTTTGGATCGGGCTCCGGCACTTCAGATGCCCGCGGGCACAGCGCAGTTCTGTCTCTCTCACTCTCTCCCCTGGGGCGCCACACAGCGTCTACCTCCCACTTTTCGGGCTTCACCCATTCACGTGGTTCTGAGCGATCATCATTATTATTTTGACAGGTAAAGAGCTGTGGTTGATGGACCGTGGACAGAACGGATGAGCGCCGGTAAATCTGTCAGCCAGAGCTCATATTAACGTTGTTCCAGACGATATGTAGTTTCCATAAAACTGCGGGGAGGAAGCCGAAACAAGAATTCAAGTCAAGTCAGTCCCTTTTACTCCCGAGGGTGCACCTCGTATCACTAAACTGTTCACAGATGATGCAACGATTTGAACAAAACAGCACATGGCCAGTTTTCAATACATTGAGCACACTGGTTGGCTTTAAACTGGGTCATCATTGATTATGATATTTCTTAGAAACCAGTTTAGCTTACCAGCATGTCACCCGTTTCCACTAAACGGTCACTGTTACTCTAGGTTTCAAGGTCAGTCCCGCCCGGTAGAGCAGGCCGTAGCGGTCTCGGTTGTCCACGCGAGGGTCCTGGGGCTGTCCTCTCTCACAGCCAGAGCTGATCCATGCAGACAGTCGTGGCGGCTCCGGCCTGTCTGCCAGGCCCCGCGTAGCCGGGGCAGCAGCCACAGGGCCCGGGTCACTCTGCCAGCTGGTGCCGGACCTCTCTGACTCTACAAGCCCTGTCTCATTTCTGCCACGGGGCCGTCAGAGGTGACACGCGGCTCTCGTAAGGCCTGATAGCTCGTCACCCCGCTGAAGGTGAAGTGACTGAAGCCAGTCCTGCCGTAGCCCAGTGACAGCTGCGCTCTGCGTTCCGGGTGTCTTGTTCGTCATCTTGGCACCTCAGCCTGAGGACGGACGCTGATAGACCGTCAGATGGCTGATTTTGACACATCCAGCTGATGTGGATGTTAAAAATGCAGCTAAGACTCGTGAGCAAAGTTGGTCCAGAAGGCGAATTTGCCCGTGCCCATTCATCAATTCTTTTTTTTTTTTTTGTTTCCCCTTAAGATTAAGTTTGTCCGTTTTTGTGAAGAACACTAAGATTTCATTCTGTAAAAGTGTTTTGTCAAATAGTGGTAGTCTCTGCTCTCATTGAAGACCCATACAGTCTTAAACGGTACCCAAAGTAGGCCTACATGAGATATACGTATGAGAAATGAATTAGAAAGCTTGGTTAAAGCTCAGTAAAACAGGCCATGGTGGTAGGACACGTGAAGAAGGCTACAGAAGAAAGGCAGAAAGTGTGAATTGAGTTACCGCCTCAAATTTCTGTAACCACAGATCGCACAGTGTCATTGTGGGCCCCTTTTTGACTTGGTGAACCATAGGAACGCTCCGCTAGTAAACCTCCAACTTCACCTCCTAAGAGATGTCTGTGGTTTTCCACTGTCTCACCAGTCGCCCCACAGAAGAAGTGGGTGGATAGCGGTAATATTTGTGTACATTGGTCTTTATGTTTACAGCGGTTTTGCGTCATGACTTCTCAAAACTGAGCTGTGCATACACTAACAAAAAGGAGGAAAAAGAAAACCGGGTGAAACTGTATAAAATAGTCTGCTTCTTCCACTGTTCGAGGTAACTGAATGTGTCCTGAAGAGTAATGTGGCTGCCACCTTTTAATGGCAGCGTGAGCAGCAGCTGGCCTCTTTGTAGCAGTGCTGTGTTGGAGGCTGGGCCTAAGTGTCCATTCTGCTGCTGAGGTTGAAATGAAGCGGCGCCTGGGTCAGCAGCTCTGCACTCAGCACTCTGCCATGCATCCAGGTGGAACAAAGTCCTCGCTCAGCGTCTCGTCCTGGGCTCCCTGCTGGAAGTGACATCTCCCTGGCTTAACAGCCACATTCATCTACTAAAGAGCACACAATTTGTTAATCATTTTCCCACACTGCAGTCCTTGATTTCCAGTCGGTTGGGTCGAACAAATCAAATATGCAAGCGCGGAAAATGAGCTTGCGGGTCGCCCTGGTGTTTAGGAGGATGAAAACGAGTATCAGCTGGTTGGACCTGCAGGTGCTGTAGGTGGGTGGAAACGGAGCCGATTCTGCTGCCATTGGCCTCCAAACAGTGACCTACCTTGAGAAAACCATCAGAAACCTAAAACCCTCCAATGTTTTATCTCTCCCATCCCAATCACTCCTAGGCGCTCATGTGTCTGCCGATTCCAATTCATTCATGAATTGTATTGAAACCTTTTTTAGAATCTGGTTTGTCCTTTGAGCTCGACTAACATCGGTGCATTGAAGAGAAAAAGTAAGGGGGGACAGCCCTGTCTAGCGCTGAAATAATAGTTCTATGTAATTACCTGTAGTGTTGGAAGATTTTAAATGATTATATTGTAGCTGCAGTGACCCCACTGCCTGTACGACACATAGGATTATACTGCATAATGGTAGCGCCTCAAGCTGTGTCCAATTAAAGTTGAACAAAGCCAGCTCATCTGCTCACAACTCCTCTTAGTAGGTCAGTGAAACTGATGGAGAATACAGACACACGCATGGCTCCGAGCACGGCTTTCAAATTCACAAGCCGCATTTGATAAGACACCTCAATTAAAATACATATATATCCATTTAAATAAAAAAAAAAAAAAAAAAAACAGGCATTACCAAACCATGAGCGGAAACGGCCGCCTTTCCACCTCCTCTCCTCTTTAGGGGTGTTTTTAGCTGGAGGAATGACTGCAGCGTGTTGTCAAATAATGACATGTGTGTGTGTGTGTGTGTGTGTGTTTGTCTGAAACGACCACAGAAACAGAGCTGCAGAGATACAGGACATAAAGTCACTTTGCAGAGAGGGTTGCGTTACCGCTGGAGTGATGTATGACCCAAAGTCCCATCCGAGGGCTCCTGTTACAAGGCTTATGCTGCAGTACAGAGATAGCTCTCCGTATATGGAGTCAGGGGCTTCGGTAATGTATGGACCCCTGTTGTTGCCAAAGCTCTGACTCAGCTCGCTGACTCGCACCTCTAACGCTGACCTCTGTTCTGATAACTAGACATTTCAGACTGGTACGATGTCATTGCAACCATTCCTAAAGGAGAAATGATCTTGTTACCTGTCACCTTGGTTACCGTAACATTGTTTTAGTAGTGACTGCTAATGCTGCTAGTTTCCCTGCTTAAACTACAAGGCATTGCTTTTAAAAGATTTTTTAGAAATTTAAAGTAAAAATGTCATTTTCAAGTGCTCCTCTGTAATGGATGGTTTTGTTTTCTGTTTGCTCCTCAGGTTACCTTCACAAAGAGGAAGTTCGGCCTGATGAAGAAGGCCTATGAGCTGAGCGTTCTGTGTGACTGTGAGATAGCCCTCATCATTTTCAACAGCTCCAACAAACTGTTCCAGTATGCCAGCACAGACATGGACAAAGTGTTGCTGAAATACACAGAGTACAACGAGCCCCATGAGAGCAGAACCAACTCCGACATCGTGGAGGTGAGCGAGCGCCGCCTTTGTCGTCTTCGCCGTCTTTCACATCAATCTTCTTACTGTTTTTTTCTTCTTTTTAAAATTGTATTCTAATTAGCATCGATGAGATTCCGGCTGAATTCACTTCTCCAGAACTAGATTCAGAGTGTAAGATAAAGTTATTCTGTACAAACGTTGTAGGCAAACCAGAGTGATGCAACGAGTAACCGTTTTCTTCCAGCCTCCAGTCAGATAGGGCACAGGAGGTCTGCGGCCTCTGATAAGTCCTGCGGCTCTTGTGCCCATGAAACCGTTGTGGAAAACCTATCTGTGCACACGCATGCCACATTAGCTGCTGTTTCCCGTAGATATAGTACCTGTAGGGGTCAGTTCTCTGGCTGCTCCTCATCACAGAGCGTCAGCTTGGCTCTGGCTGCGGTAAAAAGACGGTGTTTGGTACATTCCATACTGCTCTTCAAAGCTCATCGAGCACTTGGGTTTCCTGGCAGCTCCTAAATGCCCGGCGACTAGCGGAAGAGTAAACCACTTGTTATGCCAGCGTACAAAACTGTCAGCCAAAAGTGGGGAAGCCAAAGTAAATGAGAACGATTAGAGATGCATCCTGTTCCAAACATCTTTCATTGGCACACACTTGGGTGGTTTCTCGCTCCTTCGAGATGTGCTTTAAGAGGCTGTTGTCTTTATTCTGACTGAATGAAAGCTTTTACAATGTATGTTAATGCCTATTGATAGCATGCCGATCCTTGCAAAAATTTCGTTGCCCATTTGTTTTCATAGCATTTATTGGAAAAAACGAAAACCATTTTCCGCTGCAAAATCATTTGTATTAGACAATGCAAACTGCAATTCACCGGCGTCTTTACTTCCACCTTAAAACATACGGTGTGTTTCGGATACTCAATTAAGACACGTGAATGGATCGAGATGGGTCGAGGTTGAAACATTTCGAGAATCCTTGCTTTGGAAAAGACTTTCACTTTGAAGAATTAGCTAAATTACATGCGGCATAGAAGAGTCAGCTGTGGCCCATTATCTTTTATTCATGCCGCTGCTGCTCGTGAATTACCTGCTTGGCAGAGCTGCAGAAGAGTGCTCTGGCATCCAGTAGACTCATGCAGTCACTCCTCCATCAGGGGCCCTCGGAGCAGAGCAAGGGCTCACCTGCATAAAAAATACATGGATACATTCCTTCCTTACGTAACAGTGACCACACATTTCTTTTCGACGTGACTCTGAAAGCCGCCTTTGCTTTGAACCAGCAATGTTTCAACATACAGCCTATTATTTGGGTCATTCCTCTGTATTTTACATACATGACATACATCCGTGGTCTACCAATGTGTGTTTATCTCGACAGTGCGGCGTTTTTTGGAATGTACACTGTGCATAATGTGGAACCGGTGGTCCCGTGGTGATCCAACCAGCTTGCCCTTTGGGCTACTCTCCGTAGCACAAAAGGCCCGAACAAGCAGCTGTTGTCCACGCTCACTCGGCCAGCATCTTTGCACATATTCAGAAAAAAAACGTCCCTCTGCCCGCCGGCGACGCGGTCCACGTTCAGAAGTGAGGAAGCAGAGCAGAACTAACCAACGGTCCAATCCCCAGCATCAACACACGCCACGCGGTCGTCCGTACAGCAGTTGTTCACCGGCGACATTTTTAATCATGATCTCTAAAATTAATTGTAATCCAAACTGTTTTCCTGGCTGCCTCTTTTGGCACGGACATTGTTTTTTTTAGCCTCTACAGCCGCACAGATCCTCGTTCACTACACGGAGGAGCCGATGCTTTATTCGTGGCAAGGATCCAGCCCTCCCTCCTCCATTTATCTGGTGAAATGGGTCTCACATGAGGACGCTTACACTGGAACCCTTATCTACATTTCTTAATTGTGTTAAACCTTGTGTGATGCAAACAATCATGTGCTCATTCGTCCGGTACGGGAGTCCAGAAAAGAGAAGGAAAAAAAAGCTCTCCTGCTTTACATTGCGAAGCTCGTTCGGCGTGAGAAACTGAATCAAAGGTCACATTCTTGCCCAGTAGTACCATCTGTAGATAAAGGCTGAGCTGTGCGGTGTGGGAGAACAGTCTCCATGTTTTCCACAGATGGACGCCTGCCTGGGCCACAGTGTGATAACTCAGCGGACGGCCATGGACTTTGTCTCAAACTTGGCTCGTGGTGCACAGCGGAGCAGTAGCCTCGGGTTTTTTTTTCTTCTTCTCCCACGTGTGTGTTGGTGTGTGCCTTTTTTTTTGTGTTTGCATCCGTATGTGTCGATGGCGTTGACCTTGCCAACACTCATGGTGACAGGTGCACTGTTGTATGAAGTCTCTCCTCCATCGTGTCCTTTTTAGCATGACGGTGAAATGTTATTGTTTTAATTTTTGTCATATTGCACTGTGCACACCAAACCCTGGACACACATAGAGAAACTTTAGAAGGTAAAAACACGTGTAGAAGAGCAACACACATACAACAAATTCTTTCTCTGGAAATGAGTATTGTATTCATACACGCCTTGTGTTAATGGGAACCAAGCGAGTGCGACATTCATGACCGCAGCTTTGATGGTTTTGTTCGTATCGTGCTGCTTATTGAATTTCGCGAATGCCACAAATCAAAATGCTGCCGTTGGTCATTAGATTAATCTAATAATATTTACTCTTCCTCCACTCTGCGCAAGTGGAGCTAATGAGATTTTGTTCCTGCGCCTGTAATAACCTCACACCGTCTCCCAGCGCACAAAACGACCACTGTGTCCGCAGAAGTAACCTTGGACTCAGATGGTACCTTCACAAGCATCGTTTGCTATTCATGTTCCCTCTCTTTGAGCAAGTCAACACAATTCGGGCACATGACATCTATTATCAGGTTTGCGGGTGTTAAGTCAACCCTTACGTGTAATCTTATTACACCACGGCTGTGTATAGGCTTGAGCCCAATTTGAGTTTTTTTAGTCAAATGCCGATGCCTCGTATTGGCGAATAACTAGGCGGCATTGACTTTTCACGGCTCTTTTATATATTTTTTTTCCCCTGAGGATTCATGAGAGTCAACAACATTCATAGGGAAATGTAGCTTTTCTTTCTACGCACTAACGAGGGGCAGCCATTGTCAACGTGACTTGAAAAATAGACAATTCCCTCTCTATTTATGAAGGAACGCCCTCGCGCAAGACTACTAGAGTAAAATGATCAGGTCATTTCCATTTAGATTTTATCTCGCCATCTATCAGCCTGTTGTTATGAAGGGAGCTGTAATAATCGTTCAATCAGATATGCAAACTTTGACCATTGCTGAATGTCAAGCCCTGTTTTTTTTTTCTTCCTCTGAATTGATTTTGTTAGTACATTTCACAACTGGCCTTTGCCAGTTTTGCATTGACCAAAGAAACACAATCATCGCTGCCAAGGGTTCCGTTTCTTACCATGATTCACTTTTACCAATGGAGACAGTCGATGGATGCGTTTTCAGCAACGTAAAGCTTTAACAAAAAAAACCCTTTCTATTTCCAGTTGTGGGATGAACCCCTTATAGAGCTTTGGGGTAAATGTGCACCATGAGTTTAAGACAGGGGGTGTTTATGTTGTCAATCAAAGGCTGAGCGGTGATTAAGACTCATTTCGATCTTAATGAATGCAAATTGGCACATCTGCTGTGGCGGGCTAGCTGTCCAGACTCTTCAATTAGCATGATTGATCAATTATCCTCCTGCTGGTGGCTCACTGGAAATGGAGGCTGGGGAACTAGAGAGGTGGGGGGCAGGAAGAGGGATGATAAAATAGCACGAGAGGAAAAAATGAACAGAAAAAAAATGAATAAATCAGATGCTTTATTTGATTAGAGTCGAAGAATAATGGAATTTAATTTGACTCGGAGGCCCCGCTCTTTAACACAAAGTAGACGGATGAGTAAAATCGAAAAATATGTAATTTGATCTGCTTTTTTTTTTTTTTTTAAACGACACGCAGGCACACGCATAAACCTGTTGCAGGTTGGCACATAAAAGAGTAGAGTAGAAATCAAAAGGAGTTATTACTCATTAAAACCGAGGAACACAAACAGTCTTATTTCAATAAAAATCTGAATTGCTCATGCTGTTTTTCTACTGTTCGTCGTATTGTATTTCCATTGTGATACATCCACTTTACATGAACAAAAACTCAATTTGCATTTCAAATAATGCGTCTGATTCTCCATCAGGAGATTTTCTGATCAAATATTCCTGTGAGAAATGAGCCGTGCAAATATCCAGTAGTGCGGCACTCTTTCAACTCTCAAATCTGTCGAGGGTAGTGTGGTGCGAAGCTTGTTTGTGTTTGTTTTTAACAGTAAGCATAAATCCTTGAATATCAAAGCACACTTATCTGAGTAGCAGCGGCAGATTGTCCTCTGTGTGTATTTATAATTGTGGCACGGAAACAAGGCAGGACGGTCAAACGAGGCTCTTGCTGGCAGGCAGGGAAAATGTCTCGACCGCCATTTTTGCTTTGAAGCAATAGAGAGTATTTAGAGTAGTGATGTTATAGCTGTGGAAGCAGTAGGTAGAAATTTCTCTGTAAAATCTATGATAGAATAATTATGGTATATAAATATTAAAGGGTCACTTTTATGGGCGCCCCCTGATATAATGGTGGAGGAAACACTGATATAATAATATTTATTTGAGATATTATATATATAATAATAAGTGACTCATTTAACTTTCAAGATTGATCTTAAAGAAATAAAGGTCCACCAAAAAAATGCCAAAGTAAGTGATATTTATACATCATTAAACTATTCTATTCTACAGCATACTTTGGCAAATGGCTAGTACTATACATACAGTAATGTGTTAATCAAAGGTAAATGTTTCATTTGAAAGAGATATCATCGCAACATAGTTTCACGCTGGTTTGAATAATATTAGATTGAATGAGGTCACATTCTATATTATTTTCACGAAATCCTACCTCTGACCTTTTGGCATCGGTGTCCACAATATGGGTGTATAAAGGCATTCAACTCGTGCCATTAATGTTGTTTTTGAGCAACTTTGTAGTAAACGTATTAATGGAGTACCTCATTTGGTCTTTTTCTCATAACATAAAGTAACATTAACATATTCATATAGATTTATATTGCCCTCTACCTTTTTTTCAATCCAGTTGACAAATTCCACCTAGCAAATTCAAAATTAGCTCACAAAATGTATAAAAATATGTTATTCATTAAATCATCCAACGTCATATTTCCAGCCATCAAAAGCTCCACCTGGAATGTTAACTAAATGTCTGTACATCTAGCTTTTACTATCAATCGTTTATCTACTAATATCTACTATTATAATACGGGTAGATGAAATCCAGCGTTCTAATCGATTGCAGAGTGAATCACGGGGGGGGGATTATTAAAGCAACAAGGTACGAAAGGCTTTATTTTAACAGTTCGGGGGCGAAACTATTACAAACCCCATAGTGTTACATTCTATTTTATTCCATGCACTATGTTGTCTTGTCGTCATGTCTGACCTACTATGGCAATAAATGTATTCTGATTCTGATTCTGGAGCCATTGTTTGCATGCGGCCCACACAAGCCTGAAGTCCGACCCCGAAAAGCTCACCCAAGTTTTGGTTTCCTACCATCAGAAAAGCATCGCTGAAACGCAGCGAGCGGCCCGGCTTCGAGGTTGGAAAATGGAAGTTAAGAACGGTTTGGCTGGTAGGAGAATATGAACGCAGTAAATGTGCAATGGTCTGCGTACGTCCAGAGGCGCACCCTTTGGCGTCCAGCCGTTCACCCCCCCAAGTGTGAAGAACGTCAGATGAAAGGTTTGTGCTATAAGCAAAGAACTAGCAGACAGACAGACAGGCCAAAGCTTCAGCAATTATTAAAAGTAGTGATTAAATCATTTAAGTCTTGATTACAATGAACTCCCAGCTCTCTGCCTTGATTTGTTTACTCTCGTGCTTTGTCAGCATTATGGCTTCATCATATTGCTTTACTCCTCTTTTTGATATTTCACCTTAGAGTTCAGAGCAGCACTGATGAGAAATCCTTTTTAAGCTGAATCAAATGTAATTTCTGTTGACATAGACTTATTGGGTTGATGTTGATTTTTCAGGGCTTTTCAATATATGAAATTTTCTGCCAGTCCATTTTTAATATTACAGAAAAAAAAGTAAAGCATTTTTTTTCGGTCTCTGGTGATTTATTGGAGTGATATTAAAATGATTTTCTATATTTTTTATTTTGACTGTAAGTCAGACACAGTATTGCAGATTATATCAAGTATGAAGATATTACTGTAGCTTAAGTATGAGTATTTTATTTGAATAAAGGGACCTGTACATTCTCTGCTGTAATGCTGCCTTGAAGGGAGAGTTTTTTTTTTTTTTTTTCAAGCACCATCTGTATGTTGCCACATAAATGCTGAACCTGTCAGTCAATCTGCTGTCTCAGGAGAGGATGCTAAAGTAACAGCAGGGGCAGTCATTAATGAGCGATTCTGAAATTCTGTTACCGCCTCTTCATTTACAGACACATGAGCGACTTCCTAGTTCCCGTGCACACAGACGGTTTCGTATACCTGAGAGTAGCCATTTCACCCACGAGCCAGAGTTAACTAGCGTCGTTAGTCAACACAAACTCACCGGTTGTCCACACAACACCAACATCTATTCTCAGACTAGTGCAGTGGGACAACTTTAAAAATAAATGTCCCTCAAATAATATCAAGAAAACAGAGTGACGGGTTGTTGTTGTTGTAGTTAGAACACCGCTGATCTTGTTACTTCGATATAGTCTGTGGTTTCGATTTCCCCCTGTATCTTCCTCTCTCAGTGTTAGCTACGTGGTACAATTCATCCAGCTGATTTAATGTATCATCTCTCCTATTAATGTAACGCGTTAGATCTCCATTGATATCTCTTATGGACTAATCTGACTCTGGTGAGACTTGTCTGAAAAGTCTTCTCTATTCACGGCGAGCGGAGCAGTATTAATGGTTCTGTTTTGAGCAACACGCCGGGTTTCAAAGTGCCCCTTTTTGTAGGACAAGGTCTCCTTTTCCTCTGGGTTTTCAGTGAAAAAGGGTCACCAGTCCTCTTTTGTAGTTTTCTGAGTGTAATGAAACAGTTGTGGTAATGTTCACGCGAGTATATCACAGGGTGTTCTGTAATAGGTGTCCTCTGCTGGAACAGAAATACACTGTAATTGCCACCGTGTGGCAAAGTAATGGGCCTTGATTTTTGAAAATGCAGCTTGATTATTGAAATTAAACGTGCCATAATCAGCACTATGCCACCGCTTTATATGGGATCAGTTATCCTTTTGAATTGTTGGATAGTTTCCTCTACATTTTAAACCCATCGTGGATTATAGCTCACTTTTTATATTGTACCCGGTGTGCGTGATGCTTGTTACCAGGTTACAGCGGAGAGATTTGAGCTTTTCCCATGTGTGGTGCTTCACTGACGTCGGAGCCTTTTTTTTTTCCCCACTCTCAGAAGGTCTGTTTCAGAGAATATAATAAAAAGAGACACAACAACACATCCACGTGCCATGCTGCCTTCTTTTATAAATTAGTTTCCATGGACGCAAATTAGTTAATACTTGTCAGAATATAATGGACGACTTCTGCTTTATTTTGGCTTTCACAAAGATCCAAGTTGGATCAGAAGGAACACAAATAAAATATTAAAGCACTGTTTCAGTTTTTACATTTATAGGACTTTAGTTTGGCAACTTATTCATGTTGGTGTTCTTTTTGAATTGACCTTTACATTAATTAGAATTAATTATTGTGTATATTGTTGATATATTTTACATGTTAAGCTTATACCACCAAACGTTTTAAATGTTGAGATGTTTGCTGGACAGTGTGGAAATATTGCTAACATATTAATTCTTTTACCATATTGATACTAGTCAACATCATCAAAAACAATGGCACCATTGCTGACCATTTGAAATCCTGCGATTATTGTTTACCGAACATTACCCTAACAACTTGTGAGTAGTGAGCTCTCTTACAGTGACACTGTGTTGGATGGCATGCAACAATGCCTTCACCCTACCTGTCAGAAACTGTGGTACGAGCATGAAATAGGTCATCGTTCAGACATTTAAGCTTGCCTAACTTTGTTTGATCTAGTTACAGAGCAACGGTGACGCCAGCTATGTTAAAGATCTTCAGACCCTCCGGCCATGAGTCCACCCTCTGCACCCTTCAATGACCTTGCGGGCTGAGCGTCTGAAATGAGACCTTTTTTTGCCTTCGTGCACAGCAGCTTCTGCGGGTTAGCTCGCGCAACAATCCGCTTGGCCCCCCCCCCCCCCTCTGTGCGGCCGACCCCTCCTGCCCAGGAGCGAGGACAGAGCCGGGCCTGCTGGGATTCGGTGTGGGTGGGGCGAGGGGGGAATTGGGGTGAGCTGGCACCGTGCCACCGTCGTCTGACTGGGGGCAAAGAGGGTGGCTGCTGTGCCTCAGATGGATGGGGACAGGTCTGTGGTCTGGGTATAGAGTGTTGCAGAACAGACGTCCTGCTGGCACATCCTGCCGTCTCTGCCGCTCGCTCCCCCAGCCCTCCGTACTCGCCTTATCGGAACTCCTAATTGTCCTTATGAATATTTTAGAGGGGAGCAGGAATGGGAGTTCAGGGTTGGGGGTATGGTTTCAATGGCCCTGACAGCTAATGATCCGCTCAATGACCAGAGAGAGAGAGAGAGATAGCAAGAGACAGAGACACAGGGAGTAGACACAGTTCTAAAGATTTTCAATAATCTCCATATTAATGTATTTGACTGGAGTGTAACTCTGTCTGATCAGTTATTAATGTGTGCCACCTATTCTTTTTGTGGAGGGGGAACAGAGAGGGTGTTCTCATTCCCTTTAATCTGTAGATAAAGATGACATTGGTTTGCCTTTATCCTCAATTTGTAGCTGAATTCCCTCTTGTACAAACCGAAAATATGCAGTCTGCTGATTGAGACTGTTCCCTCTGACTATGGCGGCTAATAGCTTTGTCACATCAGTCATTCACCACAGTCTCAGAGCAGAACGCTCCAAAGGGACAGCTCACTGCACAGCAATTTCCTCTTATTCACTAAGATGGATGGGCTATTTTTAATTGCCAATTTAGTTGGTCGAATGCAGGTAATCCTTTGCGGGATATAAAATGAGTACGTTCATGTATTTTTCTATCGCTGATTCAGATTTTGCCAGCATGACTCTCTTTGGATTAATATCTCACTACACAGTATATTGTGCTCTGTCTGTGGTCCTCCTGTCAGCTGGGATTGAGTCTCGCCATGTATGTACAGCTACAAGAAAATAACATCAAAATGCAGACAATTGAGCCCCCCCCACCCCCCCTCCTCCTGCTGCTCTTCCTGTCCTAATGTGTAACATGACAATGGAGTAAGCCACAGGAAGGACACGAATCCACCCTCATATCCTCACATCAGTCAGCATAGGGTAATGCTCACGAGATTAGACAAGATATGTCTGGGAATTACAGAGGTCGCCTTATCTAATTGCCCCCCTCACTTTCAAACTCCCAATATCTGGCGAGTCACAGAGAGAGGGAGACGAGGAAGGCATCCTACGGTGACCAAGAGCTGGGACAAGGCATACAGTGCCCACCAAAGACCAACCAAAGGAGGCTTTTATGAACACTACAGCACCAAAGGGGAAAAAAAGAGAACATGGTTGTAGTGAAAGTCTCTTAAGATGTTATATAAAAGCAGGAATCTTCCTTTGCAGATAAAAGCTTTCCTATCAGCGAGCCTCCCCATGCCGATTTTGCTAGCGCGTTCACACTCAAAGAAGCCCTTTGATAAGCACATTAGATGGAACGGCCTGGACACAATGGTGATGTCATGAGGATTAGCACGCTACCTCGCTCTGTGTAGCGGCGGGCACAAGGGCTAATTCACAGCAACTGCAGCGCGAGGAGGAGAACCACCGGCGGAAATCGAGGGAAGGCGAAGCGGCACAACAATCGGGTTGAAATGGGCCTTTTTTATTGACTTCAAGGAAGGCTTGAATAATGCATAGAACGTTCTCGTTGAACTCGGCCGTTTTGGAACATTCTGCGTCATTTCCCTCTGTTTCACCATCTTGCCGTGGTAGGGGTGCCTGTTATCGGAGTAGTGGTGCGCCAGTCATAGGTCAGGTGGTGCTCCACCAATAGCGAAAGCCGCTGTAAGTGAGGGCTGATGCGATTCAGGCACCGTGGAACAAACAGCCTCCTAATGCCTTCCTTTCATCCATCTCTCCCACCATTTTCCAAGTCGAGCTTTTATAAAGAACCACTATCTGGCTCCTTTCACCCTGCTCGCCGCTCACGTACGGCTTGTACAGTACATGAATAAGTTAAATGTAGAAAGCTCTCTTGACACGGGCGAGGGGGAGAACATTAGAGGGAAATTGTTTTCCAAGACTCACAGCAGCACTGCACGTTGCCCGGGCCCGTTTCACTGAGAGTACTGCTCAAGAAGCAGGTGATGTAGGTGGCTTATGCAATGGTTTGAGTCTTATTTTTAATACATGGGGTAGTGTTTGCTTCAATGCAAGGCTTGGAAGTAAACCTAAGGTCTTGAATTGAGCTGTCTTTTATATATATACTATATATATATATATATATATATATATATATATATATGGCTTGTTCCTCCCTTACTGAGAGCAAAACACTCGACACGATCACGACTCTTTGCTGTCCTTGCTCCTAAATGGTGGAACGAGCTCTCTGAGGACATCAGGGCCGCAGAGAGCCTTTACTTCTTTCGCCGCACACTAAAGACGGACCTCTTCAGACTTTACCTTGACTGAAACCACAAAGAAATTGTACACACTTATAAAGTCGCTTTGGATAAAAGTGTTCGCTAAATGCCAAGTCATGTAATGTCTCTATTCACAGCAGTTATTAAGGTACTCATTGGGCAGATTGTATTTCTGTAAAAAGGAATCACATTTATATGAAATCAACGTGGAATACAAGTTTGGGCTTCACTGCTCTTTAGCCTTCTGTACTGAACATATACAGTTTATTGCAAATCTAGAGAGGCATCGACTTTGCCCATGGTTACAGCCGCTGTAGGTTAACATTCAGGGCTCAGGTTGAGATGACGAATAGATTATTTTCTTCAGCGTAAGGAAGCCTCAAGGCCTCCAGCAAAGTTTTTTTTTAAGAGACATTAAAGTATCTCAGGAGGCGTGCTGACTGACACACATACGTGCATGTGCAGACAATGGTGCCCGGTTGGTTTGACGTCAGCCACTCGGAGTCTCATTTTTATTTGAAGAGCAACATTTCTATCAATACAGGTTTGGACTGCTCTAATGAGGAAATAGCAGCTGGCCTTGTTCCCACTCAGCTTTGTGAGCCTCTCAGGACGTTGTGAATAGATTACTCAAGTTCCCTTGTCCATACTCTCACCAGCCCCCTTTCCCGCAACAAACAGCCCATATCTTTCATTAGAAAGGCAACCGAAAATCCCAACCCAAGTTGTATTCACGGTCAGCCAACTCTGCTTTCTAAAGCTGGACCCCACAACTTGATTCGACAATTGAGGGGACCTTTTGAACCGGCTTTTTTTCCCAACTGTTCATAAATCAAAGTTGCATATCTCATTGCCCTATACATTTGTATGTCTTTTTTTTTTAGGTTTTTGAAATGAGCAGGATGTTAGATGTTAGCAGCGACCGACCCTTCTACGGCCATGTCCCCGCGCCTGCTGCCTCTGATTGGCCGGCGTAGGGAGCCCGGTCTCGACAGGTGTTTGGAAATAGGGGACACCTGTCTGGCCATGTGCTGATCCAGTGATCCATTTACTGCGAGCCGTGGCCAGTGTCAGCGGGACATCGGAAACATGCCAAGTCATTTAACAAAGAATTACGGCCAATGTCGTCAATGCCCAGTGCATCTTTTTGAAGATCCTACACGTTGTTGATTCACAAATTGCCTCACGGAGCTGCTGCTACCTGCTTGTGCTCACCCCCACTGCTGCTGCGACCCCTTCATAAATGGCTAGTGTGCGTGTGGGTGCCGGCCGGGCTTGTTGTGAAAGTAGAGCAGCCCGGCCCATCTCACGCAGCCATGCGTAACCAGTCTGACCAAAGTATTCCCATAATGAGTGGGTTGGAAACCTAAATTTGCAGGTTGAGATCAGATCTTTGGCTCACAGGAGGGGGAGGTGGGGGGGGGAGTGGATCGTTTAACCACGGTAAACACAGGCCTTTTCAGGACCCTAACTAGACAGGGTTCATTCAGTAAACAGGAAATGAACCAGCGAGGCGTTTTCTTAGAATGAGAAGAATGCCACTGCTCTGAACCGCACCAAAGAGTAATGCGTCTGTGTTACAATGCCGACCATTCATTACCTAGAGGTTCTCTCTCTCTCTCTGCATTGTGAACACTTACATCGTTGTGGGTGTCTAACTGAACTTTTTTTTTACTTCTGTGCACACCGTCATTTCTCTACGTTATTTCTCCCCGCTGTTGTTCTCGTTCCCCACAACGTACGCTGCTCAGTGGAACGTCTGCACCGGAGCGCTTGGAGGCGGAGTGAGCAGCCAGGGGTTAAGAATCATCTGGTTTAAAACGAGCGATATTATGGACTCTCCTAAAGTCGCGCTGCAGGTTTTAGGAAATGTAACTGAGGTTGTGGTGAGCATTGCTGGGTTAGCCACATTGTCTGCACAGACCCAAACATCGGTGTCAGAGGATGTAGCAGATGTAGAAATACACCCCCAGCCCCCCTCCGTCCGCTCCTGCCGCATCCTCACACGCTGCACATATGTTCCGCAGACACGCCTGCTTCTATACTTTCTCTTTCTCCCTCTTGCACGCACACGCACACACCCTTTCCACTTTCTTGGGTGATAAAGACCAGGAACAGGGAGTGCGGTCTCATTAGTGTGTGTAGACTCCTCTCGCCCGGTTCACACTCTGACCCCCGCATCCACCGGAGTCGGTGACCTTCCTGTAGCCACGAGGCCTCCGAGGCTGCTGTGGACCTGCACCAGTCGGATAGAGGAACCTTGGGAGCCACACATAAATCATGTTTTGATGTACACTGCCTTGATATCACTTGCCGTCACATGCTGTCAGCAGGTCTTGTTAACAACTGCTATTCAGAGCTGTAATGAGGAGCAGAGAACAGCCTGTAAGGAAGTGAGCAAAAGAGCACTGCGTTGCATTTAAGTTGTTCTTTCTTTCTCTTTTTCTTGAATTTTGAAATAGGCTATTCTTTACACAGCCGTACGTGCTTAGGAGTGCTTTGCTTTTGCAATAACGGTTCAATTTGATTATTCGTTTTATCGACGATCTGACTATGTACTAGTTTCAGAGTGGGATTGTCTTAAAGGAATCTTCACACGCAGAGCGTTCGTCCAGCTGGTTGACTCATGATAACTGAAACATAATGAAAATTGCAGATGGAAGACAACATTTCAGTTGGCAGAGCCTTGTATCGAACTACAATTCAGCACCGGTGTAGCAGCTGTTCATAATGTGCTGTAACCAAATATAGAAATTGGAGGACAAATATTGATTTCCGTACATGTCTGATTTATGTTTTATTATATTGGGTAACAAGCAAGAAAATGCAACTGCTACATTGTTTCTCTTCAATTGTGCAATTTCCTTTCAGAAATTGAGAAACAAAGGCCATAATGACTGTGCTAGCCCTGATCCTGAAGACTGTTTTGGGCACAGCCCCCTCATGGACGACCATTACGGCAAACTAAACGAAGAGAGTGATTTAATGTACAAGCGCTGTGGTGTAAGTACTTCCTTTTTGTCTCCTGCTGTTTTGTGTTGATTCCTGTCTTTATGTTGATGTTCACTACAGGCGCTAAACAAGAAAGAACACAGAGGTTGTGATAGCCCGGACCCCGATGCCTCATATGTCCTCACTCCTCACACAGAAGAAAAGTATAAAAAAATTAATGAGGAGTTTGATAATATGATGAGAAATCATAAAATCGTAAGTACTGTCAATGCAACGTTTTTGCTTGGCTTTGTGGCACAAAGGATTTTCACTCTTTTTTTTCTCCATTTAACTTTTTCCTCTTTTTGTTACACCCCAGAACCTCTGTCAACTTCTTTCAGAGCTGCTCTAGCTTGTGATTAATGCCGCCTTCGCTGGGTGTGCATTAGTTTCTTGCGTTGATTTTGCGCTGCAACTGATATTTTGGCACAGCCTGATAAGATCACATTTCATGTGAACAGGTGAGACGTTCCATGCTTCTGCTGGGAAAGATTACATCCTAGTAGCATGGTCATGTTATCAAAGATCAAACAGCCGTCGCTATTTAAGCACATCAGGAATGTACGCTCAATGTACGTTCTTAAGATACAATGTCACATCTTAATAGCTTATCCTAAAGATCTGTGATTCTGTTCATTTTCTGGATCTCAACCTGCGTTTTTATCTCCTCGCATAAAAAAAATAACAGTCCCTTGGTAAAATTTCTCCTTTTAAATCCTTCTATTGCTTCCCTGTCAAAGTATTCCAGCGTAAAATATCTGTTGCTCCTAAATAGCTCCAGCATCAAAGTGTTCCCAGAGCACACTAAGATTACACCGTCATTTAGCATCTTCTCCTTCACCAAATAATACAATGGCTCACCCTCTAAAATACCACAAATCCTTTGTGATCTTATCATGCGTGACAAAATTTGAAAATTTTGTAAGAACATTTGCTTACTAAGTAGTCGTTTTTTTTTCTATGTCCCTGACAGGAAGAGCATCACTTTATTATTAACAAACTAATGATAACACCTGACTGGCTCACTAGATAATGCTATGAATAAACGTTCTCACTGCCACCTGTTATTCTCACTTATGCTTTGCACAGTCAGTGCCTGGTAGGTTAATGCAAAGTGAGTCACGATTCTTGTAGTTGTGATACCCCGCCACCCCTCTCTGCTGGTCCCAGAAACACAATGTACAACAAGTACGCACATAGTGCTGACTGCTGCAACGCCGAAGTGATCACCTGAACGCATGTCTTTTTGTTTGGTGTGTGTTGCGGTAGCACTGAAGATATGTGTGTGTGTGTGTGTGTGTGTGTATTCTTTGTGTAAAATGTTAACGAGAATCAACTTTTTTGAAGGTTACATGGCGTCACTCGGCACCAGTCGTGTCAGGCAGAAATGTTTCGTGAAATGTTTTGTTTTGTGCAGTGCGGTACGTCCTTGTTTTATTAAAGCGAGCCCTCGAGGGACGCTCTCTGTTAATGATGCCATGACAACCACTGACCCATCAGATTCCTCATTAGACCTTGTGTTCCGAGTGTGTTTGTGTGTGTGTAAACCTCTGTGTGTGTTTGTCTCCTTCTTGTAGCCCTCAGCGTTGCCTCAGCAGAACTTCTCCATGCACGTGGCAGTCCCCGTGTCCAATCCCAATGCCATGTACCAGCCGGGAGGGAGTCTGGGCAGCCAGGCCCTGGCAGCAGCCGCGGCCTCCCTGAGTGACAGTGGCATGCTGTCCCCTCCACAGGCCTCCATGCACAGGAATGTGGGCTCCAGTGGAGCGCCCCAGAGGCCCACCAGTGCAGGTTAGTAGAAAACCACACCTGTTAGTTGGTCAAAGCGGTGTACAGAGGAGGGTGAGAGCGGACGCTTCCTGCGTCATCCAGGAAGACGTTGGCCCAGCGTAGCGTAGAAGCAGTGGCTATAAGATATAAGCTGGTTCTTTCCACAAGCAACGTAGGGATCTGACCCTCATCAACGTTATATCTTGTTTGTTCAATGACCGCACTGAATAATGTGTTGCTTTCAAGGAGTTACAAGCTATCCGTACTAGCATTTCTTTCAGATTCTACGGTAGGGGCTTCCTAACTTCACATTAACAATAAAACCGGTTACTTTGTGCAGCCATGTTATAGTTATGGCACATAACCGCCGTAATGCCACACTGCTTTAGTAGATTTTCAACTTGGAGCCTGCCTAGCTTTTTCCTTAAGCTCACTGTCGTTATGTCAAGTCAGCAAGCTGATGTTTTGAGTTATTTGCTAAAGTGACTTCGAGGGTTTTTCGGTTGTTTCGGATGCGTGTCGATTTTCATAAATTTGTTCTATGTGGCTGTGGATGTAAACAACCTAAGGACAAGCCTACCATAACATATTTGTTAACACGCATCTCTGCATTGTGAGGAAAAAGGTGTGAGACTACGTTAGTACTTGAATGACTGTTGATGGCCAGATGGCGTTTGAAGATTAAGTTACGCTAGTAGCTAAGAAGGGAAATGCTTCATTCAAAATCAACCACACCTCCCCAAGCACAGGGGGTCCACTTCATGCCTGTATTTCACAACACAAACTGTTATTGTGCTCGATTTCTGTGTATTTCTTGACAGTAGCTACTTTCATTGGAGTTAGCGGAGAGAACACAGTAGAAGATTTCTAAAAAAAGAATAATTGCTTTTTGGAAGTGCGTCCTCGTACTGGAGTCCCGCAGTCACCGTCTCTGACTTTATACAGCTAACAAAATACCTTTCTGAACGCAGCGGGATGTAGCTCTCTTTAGTCATACAGTAGATTAAAAATGTTCCCATCACGAGAACACATGCCTGCCTTGCGTGTGCACCGAACTAAGATCTACACGACATTTGAATGTCTCGTCTGGCATCTCCACCACCTGCTCCGCTAGCTGGCAGAAGCATGCAGATGGTTAATCGTGTCACTCTGTGCATCTCGTTAGGTGGCATGCTGGATAACACCGTGCCAAGTGGTGTGGGCTCCAGCCCAGCGGGTGAGTCCTCCCGGAGAGATATGTTAGCTCTCTGTAGCTCTGCCCCGATCGGCCTCCTGCTCAGCGCGCGGGCCGGACCGTTGCGTACCCGTCTGCGATTGGTCCAAGACCGGTGTCGCCATCGCGTGCGAAGGGAACACAAGTGTTGCTCGTCTCTACATAGGAAACGTATCATGTGGCCCGTTAGATGCTACGCGGCATTCACAAAGTGTGGTGTTTGAAACTGCACCGAGCGGCGGGGGCAATTAGCTGCCCAACTGTCTAATGAATAAAGGCAGCGTTTCCTTAAAAGATGCCACCTCTACGTGGCCCTCCCTCATCCTGTTTCCTTGCCTCTATTGACAGGTGCATCTGCCCCCCCCCCACCCTCCCACTACCCTGACAGCCCTTAAAAGGCTGGAGAAGGTCTGTAAGATGCCTAGAGCAACATAACCCTTTTGGTATTCGGGCCGTGGCATCCTACTAAGTCCTCAGTACACAATGACCGGACAGCCTGTCATGGCTGCAATGTGCTGTGTGAGAGGTGGAGGCAGGTGGAGTTTAACGCTTTCCTCGTCCCTCGACTCGCTGCACTACATATAGTGTCATCAAACGCTACGAGATCCAACGCTCCCAGCTTTTTCGGCGGCGACCGTAAGAATGTAGGCCTACGGCGAGACATCTGGCCAGGTATTAGAGAGCACGAAGGGCACCTCGGCTCGGTTTACACCATTTTAAAGGGCGCGCTGGGTACGCTTTAAGTTCAGGGTGTGGTACCGAGTCGGGGTAGAGTTGAGATCCTCTGCCAGGGGCCGTAAGAATTTGGCACCGTGTGAGCATGCTGCAGCTGTTGTTTGTACCAAGCGTGTAGAACAGCAGAAAGGGCGGAGGGACTTTTCCAGCCCTGCTGTCACATGACCATTCCTGACACGGCTCTGATTTTTCACAAGTGGCAGCTTTGACCACAGCAGAAGTCTTTTTGAAAAGTGGCTCGATGCAAGGTGTGCTGTGTGACATCTTTACTTAGCATCTTAGCTTAATGGCGTCAACAAGTTGTGTATTATTATTATTTATTGAATGGCAAACAGAAGAAGTGGATTATTTTCCACACAGCTGTTGTTGTCGATGATGAGCAGCTGATTTAATTGTGGGATCTGATGTTATAATTTGCTAATTAGCTAATAACTTATTAGTCTTTTTTTTTTTTAAATAAGCTTCTTGTCTAGTCGACTAATTTGATACTGCTAGTGTGGTCTGCATTTCTATAATAGATCTTTTCTTCCAACAGCTCCTACAATTACACCTAATTACATGCTGGTCCTTGACTGGTGGATTTAGAATTCAAGTTGTGGTGAACGTGTCGTGTTCATGAGCCTGGTCTCTCTCGTGAATTACATCTGCAAGCTGTACACATCTTTTCAACACTGCTTGTTTGTTTGCTCTGTGGATCAGGTAATGGTGTAAATAGTTGCACGTTAGGATAGGTCAAAATATTTATTTAATGTAGGTAGATTGAATGTCAAAACATAATATTATTAAATGTATATATATATTATATTTTGACGTCGCAGGGTGATGATGACGGCGATTATATCCTCGCGGATTAAAAAAAAAAGGAAACAAAAGCAAATACTAACCTTGTTGTTGATGTTCCTTTTTAGTCGTAACAAATCACCTCCTGCACGTCCTGTCTGGTTGTAGTTTTCTGAGACACAACAATAGGGCTATTATTAGAAATCTATCATTTCTTCTCATTCGTCGGGACATTTCTCTCTTTCGCCTGGACACGACGCAGGTGCGATATTCTATCCCTGAATTTAAAATGAAAACCGAACGTTTCAGCTGTAAACACAACCCTTATGCAATGTCCCCTTCCCAGGCCGTGTTAATAATTCAGGACAACAAACGGAAACCAAACAGCTTTCAACACGCGCGCGGTTTCAGCCCGAGAAGATTTATTGGCAACTGCCGAGCCGTTAGTGAAGTCTGAATACGGAATGAGGGCAGATATCAGGAAACGTTCCCGCTAAAAGGCTGGGTCTTAACTTGTGGCTGCTACCTTGGCTCAAAATTAACGTTGTGGTCCGAGTATTTGTTCAGACATGTGTTCCCATCTTGGCAAGTGTCTGAAAGAAACGGGATTTATGTATCATCAGACATCTTGAGGACATAATCGGAGGCAGATTCCAACGTTATGCGAGTCAGGTGGGTTAATCCAACTCTAAATGAGCTAGCGAATAGAGATTTCTGTCGGTCTTTTAAACCGCGGAGCACCGAAGCCGAGGCTCCTTTTTAAAATACAACATCAGCGCTCACCGACTGTCATCGGAAAGTCCTTACTGCCAAGCTTTCATTCCTCTGCATGAGACCATTTGCACTAACGTCTCATTCCCACTGAATGACATCTTCACTGCTTCCAATCAGTTTTGCTGTTTTTAGGGACATTTTACTCTACTAATTGTGTAAACGGTACTTTTTCTTGTACGATCAAAGCCACAAGCGGAGGCCATGGCTGCTTGTATATGCTGTTGATTCAGCTGCCAGATTGCTTTTGTCAGCTTCATAACTGTTTATTTGACCGTGTATTGTTGCTGTCCTTATCAGTAGTCCGAGGGGCGATTGTTCCATTATGTTCGTGTGCGCGAGCCTACTCATTGTGCACACACTCATTCACTGGGACACAGCGAACACAATGGAGAAGGCCGCCACTCGTCGAAGTGTTACCGATCTGTTGATGCAGCGCTGGACGCCAATCGTTCTTTCTTCACTTTTGTTTTCAAGATTTCAAAATGTATGTGTTGGTAAGGTGTGGTTTTACGTAGGCTTGCGCAAGTTGGAGTTCAATTTGAAATTCGTGCAGACTTGAAATATTGCTGTTTGTTCGGATAACAAATTCACAGCTCCGTTTTCATAACGGTGGATTTCTTTGGAATCTGCGGCATCTCCCCTGGTTGAAAACAAAACTACTGTGGGAACAAAAACATGAAGAATTTGTTTATTTTCTTAATTTCAGTAGCAAAATACTGAGTGAAGACAGTTTCCTGTGATCTAACAATCATATAAAGCGTTTTTTTTGGTGTTGTTCATAATAAAAACGATAAATTATACCAAGTCGTGTGTGAGGGAGGCGGATGTGATGCTAAATTGAATTGGAAGCGGCTCATCACATATCTGAGAAAGGAAATGACTAAAGACCAATAACGATGACATTGGCATCAAGGTGTGAATTTTTTTAGTGTCTTGCACTCTGCTATTGTTCGTGGGCATGGTGTTCAAACAACACCATCTTTTAATGTTTTTTTGTTTTTTTGAACCAACTGTAATGGCAGCTATTTCTTTTTAAGCAGTCACGGTACATTTGTCGGTGAACTTTTGCTCATCCCAAGAAGCAAAGAATTGACTGATGTAATCATTCACAATAAAAAATAAAAGGCTCATCAATTTTGAAATGGACATTTTATTTTTGTAAATGTGCAGGATAATTATCCAAGTCTATTAGAAACTTCCCAGAGGGTCGGAAACACTTAACGCTGCAGCAGGCTGGGGGAAAAAACACCGCCGTGTGAGAGGTTTGCTTGATGACTGTGTGTTGTCAGTCACAGTCCGTGGTTTGATGATGTGTTTCCGTCGCTGTGTACCTCTGCAGGGAACGGTTTTGTCAACCCCAGGGGCTCCCCGGGCGTCCTCAGCTCACCCAGCGGCAACGGCCTGGGTAAAGTCATGCCCACCAAGTCTCCACCACCACCTGGAGGGAACATGGGAATGGGAGGCCGCAAGCCCGACCTGAGGGTTGTTATTCCTCCATCTAGCAAAGGGATGATGCCCCCACTGGTGAGTACAGAGCACTCCGCTGCACACAAGGGTTCCCAGCTAAAGGACCTTTAAGTGCCTCTGCTGCAGGGCTGACCAGAGCTCTGTTTAGTGTCATCTTGACTTTCATAGCGGGATGTTTCCACCGCTTTTTTCGATACCATCGGCGTTCTGCCTTGCATGCGAGGGACCTGGAAATTGTTCTTCTGTTCTTCTTCTTCTTCTTCTTCTTCTTCTTCCACGTAGGCAGAGACCAGAATCTGCAGCCCGGGGATCATAAGTGCTTATTCACTTTAAATGAGAGGATTTCTCACACTTTAACAATGAAGGTGCAGAGCGCTGCAACCACGACAAACACCTGGGGCTTAACTACGCTGTTCAGTCATAAATCGACGTTCGGGAAAAAACTATACGCGTGGGATTTCTTTTACACGCGGGCCAGCAAACATCCTTTTTTTTTTCTCCCATCTTTGCGTTGTCCTGAGGAGCCACTGTAAGAAGATGATTGTGTTTGGTAAATAAACCTGGGGTTACTGTGGCCGCTCCTCCTTCGCAGTAGCCCGGGGCCCTTTGCAGGCATCGCGTGGGAGAACGGTGGACCTGAAACGGGTCCGTCAGAGAAGTACTGCAGGACTCTTGACGGAGGCCGCAGAGGGGGCGCTGGCTGCGGCAGGTCTGCTGTCAGCCTGTCATTAGGCCATAATGGTATTGAATTAATCACATCTCAGCGTGACAGAGTGTAGATGAAGACTTAATCAGGGGCCCAGGGTGTGAGCCAGATAATATCTTGTCGCCCTTGTCGTGTCTTCCTGCCGCTATTGATTGAGTGTGGGTATTAAGAAAGCCCTGGCCTGGCCGCCGTATGTCCCACAGCACCGAAAAGATGGAAGATGGGCTGTGGTTCCTCTTTCAGCACAGAGAGGATTTGAAATCCTCTCCTCTACTTAGTACTCTGCGGCCATTGTTGGTACCAGGGAAGAAATGGATCCAATATCCACAACCAATCGATGCACTCAGATCCTTTTTCCCTGGCGTTGGTCCAGGATGTGGATCTTTTACATGCAAGTCAAAGTTGTTGATTCATACAAGCAGTCTATAAAATGTGTGATTTCCCGATGACTCAAGATGTCAGCCACACTTTTATATTCCTTAATGCCCCTTTTATTGTACAATCTAGATAGCTGGCACCACTTTCCAGAGCGCTCTACAGGCGCTCTGCTTCTTTTCTGTAACCCTGCCTTTCTTCTTCTCTTCTGTCGAGGGCAGTCGGAGGAGGAGGAAATGGATTTGGTGAGTTTTGATTAATGCCTTCGGCAAATGGCCACCGTGTGAACATACTTCCGATAATAACCCATAGCGGATTAAAGGAAGTGCTCAAATCGCAGATTGGTTAAGAACTGCCAATAATAATACCTTTTAAAAGATTTTTCGTCACTGCATGGTTTGGCCTGTGAAAAGATTGCCTCTTGCGTTTCCAACCCGTCCACGTTGGTTACAGTACATGCCAACAGGAGTCTGCGTGTGCGTCTCGGGGAAAAAAAACATTTTTTGAAACCTTTTATAGTAATCTCATCTGAAAATGATTTTGATTTGAAATTAAATGATTTATAGCTTTTTCTTAGAAAATGGAGATTACATCATCCTAAATGACATCATGCTGTGAGATACTTGGGACTTGGTGAAGTCATCTGGCTGGAGAACAATGCAAGGAAGCTATCAACTAGATTATGATGCAATGCTGCTTCAAATGTAACCGCTGGCATCTGCACACAGGTTTATTACATTGTATTCCCACGATTTGTTACAGTATTGTTGTAAACTATGACTGCATTTGGTTAGCGGGGTTGGAGGGTGTGCGTTTGCAGCATGATCACACCATGCTGTGTAGGTGTGCGTTTGTGTGGACTGCATGCCGGCCAATGCACTAAAAACCACTGGAGCTTCATACGTCACTGTGGGATTATCCTCCTGCACCCGCTGAGTAAAGAGTTGTTGATTTGATTTGTAAAACTGATCACTAGACTGACTTTGATCTCCAAATGAGATGGAGATTGAAGCTGTGGCATGAGGCCCATTGTGTGTGTTTCTCTCCTACACTATCTCTATGTTAGCATTCTTTATGTATCACTTACCGGATTATAGGACTTCTGATTAATTGTGTGTGCTTTTTTGCATGTCGGTTTTTGTGATGACCACATCTGCCTATTGTCTACTAACAATATATTTATAGTAATTACTCAAATAAATAAGTTACTTTTAAAGCTTGTGGAAGTTCTTTTATTTATTTATTTAAGTATATATAGAGTTTGATTTTTACATACACTTACATTTAGTGGGAAATATCTGGCTGATATCGTAATAAAAAGCACATAATGAATATCTCTTCCAGTTATCCATGTTTTGACATATCTGTAAAAAACAAAAACGGTCATCAAGGTATTGACTTCCATGAAGCTACACTACCACCTAGTGGCAGCCTTTATTATTACATCGATAACCTGTACTACCAGAATATAAGCTGCATAGTATATGCCAATTCTAAAGATGTCTCTAAATTGGGCGATATGTATATTGCTTATTATTAGAGTGACGTTGTTTTTCATGTTGTATTTTATGCTTTATGCCTTTTCGTTGTGGTTTCTTTGTGATTTGCAGAACACCCAGAGGATAAGCGGCTCCCAGCCCCTGGGCACTCCAGTAGTGTCTGTCACCACCCCGAGCCTGCCCCCACAGAGCCTGCTCTACTCAGGCATGCCCACCTCCTACAACCCAGCTGGTGAGGCCCCCCCCCCCCCCCCCCCCCCCCCTCCTCACACTGAAAACAGGCGCCTTGACCGTACTACACACGCCTTTCTCAGTGACACATGGTGTTGTAGCCAAAATAAGTTCTCACTGTGTTTGGCTGTTTTTGTTTTTACAGAGTTCTCCCTGAGCAGTGCCGAGATCTCCTCCCTACAGGGCTTCAGCTCTCCTGGGCTCTCATTGGGCTCCATGTCGGCATGGCAACAGCATCAACTGGGCCAGGCAGCTCTTAATTCTTTGGTGTGAGTAACACACTTTCAAACAAAGGCACACTCTCCAGACGCCCTCACATAAACGCCCACCGTGCTCTGTAATATCCTGCTGAATCGCACGTCCACATAATCCTGGAATCTCACTTTTGTCGCGCTTCACATTCGATGTTTCATTCACGGACTCGGCAACAAAATGTCATGCTTATGTTTTTTCGTTCAGTGGTGGAGGTCACCTACCTCAGGGCTCCAACCTCTCCATCAACACCAGCCAGAGCATCAACATCAAGTCCGAGCCCATCTCGCCGCCACGGGAGCGCGTCGCCGCCTCTGGCTTCCCGCCGCAGCAGCAGCCGCAGCAGCAGCCGCAGCAGCAAGGCTCCAGCCGGCAGGAGGTCCTGGGACGCTCGCCCGCCGACAGCCTCAGCTCCTCCTGTAGCTCCTACGACGGCAGCGACCGCGAGGACCACCGGCCGGACTTCCACTCCCCGCACGGGCTGGGCAGGCCCCCCGCCGGCTCCGAGGACCGGGAGAGCCCCTCGGTCAAGCGCTTGCGCATGGACACGTGGGTGACATAAAAGAGCACCGTCGAAATCCTCCAGTCACCAGCCAGTCGGAGAGGGGGAGGGGTTAGGCCTGGGGAGTAAAATAAAGAGCAAGGGTCCTTAAAGCTATTATCATGATACTATTATTCAAGTCTATTTTAATTTGTAAGACGGCCGAGTGGCGAATATTATAAGACGTGTCAGGACATATCTAAAGTAAATCCTCAAACTGATACAGAAGAATACAGAAATCTCAGTTCGCTGGACTGAATGATATGCACAAGCAGGTGGAGTCAGGTACTTGGTGCAATTCAGATGACAGTTGCTGCAGAGAGATGTTCAAAGCCAAGTGGGTAAACAATAGGCGGAAGATTATTGTAGTCACTGGTCTAGTCAGACACTTGCGTGTAGTTGCTGTATTGCTGTATTGCTGTGCTTGCAAGTTGCAATCAATCCGAGAAAGTTGTGTTGCTTTCAGGCTGAGGACTCTTACATATGACGTTCACTGCAGAACTATCATTCAAATCCTGCTGTAACCACACACGACCTTTATATCAAGTGGCCTCTTGTAAGTTATTGATTCAGGAGACACGGAACACCGAGTTAAGTCTATTAAGAATTTGAATCACAGTAAATAACAACAGTTGAGACTACTTTAGCGAACAAATAAGGAAATACACGTTTTCACTGCAGGTAAAAAAACAAAATAGCAGCTGATTTTATTGCAATAATTACATACTATTCATTTTATAATTTAAAAAAGTAGGATATATAAATGCGCAATTAAGATAATGCGAAACTTGTCCACTTGAGCTGGTGAGAAAATCAACGTTCACATTCGTGAAACAGTTCATCAGTAATATAAGCCAAAGCTGTTCCTTTGTGTTGTTTTGTACAGTTGCTACGGTTTCCTAACAGTCACTCAAGGCACCATTTCTGTCATCGGTTTTATTTTTTATTGTGCTTTATTGCAAACCGTGTAGTTGTATAAACCAGATCTTGAATCGATATCTAAAGCCATGAACATTTGCTGTTCTGTCTGTATAATTAATAATTTGAGCCAAACCTTTTTTGTTGTTGTGTATATAGCGACTTTAATATATATCACCAGGGTGTGAGTACTTACTGAATGTACTGTACCAACACCGTTTTCAAGAAAAGTATATTTTTGTGGATTTCAGCCAAGTTTACAAGAGTAGACCCTCAAAAAGTAGATCATTCACTGGTCAATGTTTGCTATTCTGTTCATTTTACTGTAATCTCTTCTAAATTGAATTATCAACATAATCTCCCATGTGTTGTAGCGCCAGGTGGTCAATTAGTATTTTCCTCTCTTTATTAGTGATGACTGTTTGTCCGGAATACGATGTAATAGCAGTGCTTTTAGGTTGAAGTTCCACTATTTTCTAACTTGTGACGGGTCACCACAGGGCCGGAGGGCGAGGGGTACGGGGGGGGGAATAGGGTTTCCTCCCTCTTATTGTAGTTGAATACCAGCAGCTGCTGAATGCACTGCCAACATTCAAACCCAAGGTCCCAGCCCCACACTGAAGAATAATCCATTGTTATTGCATGCAGCTCAACTGAAAGACATTTCATCTCTACAAGCCCCTTTTCCACTATCCCGTCGTTGGTTCACTGAATTACAAAAGCAGAAGACTGAACGTGGCTGCTGACCTTCGCTCCGAACCGATCGGGCCCGTGCTAATACGCACACGCGGTTGTACATATTGCAGTCAGTAATTGTGTTTCCTTAATTGGCCCCAGAAATGGCATCTCATACCAATGCCCTACTAGTAAGACTACTCTAGGCCTGCGGAGCTGGAAAAGTGACAATTGGATGGCGCTGAAGTTGCGTGCGCACAAAGTGTTGCAACGTGGCACACCGTGCAGAGGCCGAGAAGAAAGAAAGAAAGAAAGAAAGGGGCCGTGGCTTGTTTGCTTCTTCACCGTCACGGGAGCAGACAATCCTGCGGTCTAAATGGGAACCCCGATGTCATTGACCCCCATGTCACCGCTCGATTGCACACATTTGTATGTGAAGTTTGCTGTACGCGAAAGGTATCGCTCTGCATTCACCGTGACGTCTCTCGTGCGTGTTTCTGAGGTGTCTCCGCCCCCGTCGTCAGCTCCATGGTAGTTCGTCGGTACACAACCGCAAGGATCTATGCAGATTTAGCCCCCACTCACAACACGTATGCTATGATGTCATTACAAGCCATATATATAGGACGCAAAACCATCAGGAAGATGAGCTTTTTAGGATCGACTGTTGTTATACTGAAGTGCCACACCCACCGGTTGCTGCACTACAAATTACATACAATACATTTAATGAAATTATTTGTTTGGATTCCCCGGGGCAATCTCTTCATGTTCATATACATTGGTGGACATACTTTACATAAAATGTAGTAATCCATAATGTAACCCAGTTTTACAAAGCAGGTGAAAATAGCAATAATGAACTGACTACAACAAAATGAGTCTGCCCGTCTCGGCAGCACCACCTCGTAGTTGAGCACATACGTTAGCACTTGATGACATATCAGGGAGTTTTGTAGTTTGTGGATCTATATGCACAGTTAGGAAATGCCTTATCCCAAAGAAAAACTATATTCACCATTTTTATTTCATTTTCTAGACAATAGAAAAATCACTCAAACTTAGCCAGACCTGCCTCTTCTCTGAACTGACCCGCCTGAGGAAATGCACGGTGAATGTATGGCGATACATTTCCCTTTGCACTTTTGGTCCACGTCCAAACTGTGCACAACTGATGAATGTGAAAGGAAAGGGTAATCAATGAACCTGGAGAGGACTTTCTTCACTTTGCTGTGTAAAAGTACACTGCTTTGCTTCATGGCTTTTATAAACAGAACTATGTGTTTGGTAAGTGTTTGTAGTTGATAGTTCACTTAACTGAAGAAGCTGTTTTCGGTTTGTTTGCTCAGACCGTTTGGCGGCACAAGCTGGACTTTGTTGCCAATATTGAAATTATTTGTTTTAAAAATTTAAAGAAATTTAAAGTTCCAAACATGTCCTTCCCCTTGAATGTGTTGTTTTATTTTCATCATACAGTAAATATTCAAGTGAACTTTTTATTAAACAATTAAGATACTATGCTAGATATTGTTGTACAAAATTTGTATTCTTCATAAAAGTACAAATATTGGCTTTTAATGTGTAATTTAGGTTATCTCTCATTCTGTATAAAATGAAGTAAACAACTCTTGCATAGAATTTGTTCTTCTGTAAAGTCCCAAACAGTAGAAAACTGTCAACTTTATTAAACACCTCAGTGTATGCTCAATCTGAACTTGACGTCTATCTTTAATGTTGCCTCGACATTAGGTTTCTGTTCATTGCTTGTTTCAATTAGAGCACCGAAGCCACTGCCGGTGTGAAGATGTTCATCTCAGACTTTATGTAACAACATTCTTTGACACACACTCATAATGTAATAATCAAACAGCAGCACTTGCCTCAACGTGGTAATAATAAAACAAAAATACATTCATTTAAAGTTAATAAAAAATAGCATTTTTTTATTATTTTCAACCTCCAGAAAAGACTGAACTTAGTAAGTCGCATAACTTAGTAAATATATGCGACATACTATAGTTATCATTTGACATCAGTTTTGCAGGACGGCATAGTGTATTCCCACAGTGCGGCCAGCAGGAGGCACTGTTGCGCAATGCATCCCACATTACATTAAAGGCTTTTTTCCAAAGCGACTTACAATGGATTTGGGATCCGAACCTCCAACCTTGCGGTTCCCAGAGCGCCACCGTGGGCCCCTTTTACACATGGCCGCAGCACGTTAGCCCGCCGGCCCGTCTCGCGGGCTGAGCTAACGGTAAGTTTAATAACGAGCCCAAACTGCAGGCACATTAGTTCAACGTGTGAGTCGGTACTCGAGAGGCGTCACTTCAAAGTTTGGAAACATCGTGAACGCTCAGGAAACCCGATTGCTGACTGAAAAAAAACGTTAACTCCGCTTCAAGCTAGTTCAAGTTATCCGAATCAGTTAACCCTAAAGCACTGGACTTGATTAGCATTATGTCCGTTGTGTTATTGCTACTTGTAATTGTCCTGAAAATAAGCACTTTGACTCAAATCAATTGACCGGAAAAAACAGGGTTCATCTGTGTAATTGACAACCTCGATCACACACGGTAGTTTTCCGCGTGAAGGCCTTTGTGTGTGTGTGTGCGCGCACGCGCGCGAA
The DNA here is from genome assembly GCA_021346845.1 of Apeltes quadracus. Classification (NCBI taxonomy): domain Eukaryota; kingdom Metazoa; phylum Chordata; class Actinopteri; order Perciformes; family Gasterosteidae; genus Apeltes; species Apeltes quadracus. Next base: position 11,315,660 of record CM037935.1, read on the forward strand.
CCATTCACTGGATTTCTCCCTAAAAGTGCATGTACTTGGCTTCCTGTCAATCAAACCAGCTGTGCTGCAGTCTGGACCAGGTCCCGTGCGCATGCGCAGAGAGTTTGTGGCTGTTTGAGTTGTTGTTGTTGTGTGAGAAGGAGGGTGACAGGCCACCTGCCATACGGGGCTTGCCCTGTTCAGATTCCCAATCCTGCCTTTCAACCGGGAGCCAAGTGCGGGTTCTTTCACGTGGGCCTGATCTCCTTAAGACATCGGCAAATATTGAACAAGACTCAGTCCAGACTCCCAACACATCTGTTGTCATATAGCCTCCGCTGATAGGCACAGACAAGGAGAGAGAGGGATGAACACCAGCGGGTCTGTTGCATTAGCTTGGATGTGTGGACTGAAAGCTATAGTTTATACTCTGCAAACACCAATGCTCACTTCTGACGAGCTTAGGCAAAACCACGTTCCTCTGTAAACAAATACGGGGCTGTGCGAAAGAAATGGAGTTCGGTGTGACAAGGCAACCTCCGACTGCCAGATCCGTGCTGAAGATCAGAGATGAGATAAGACGAACAGATAGCCAACATTTCACGTCAGTCATGTTGTAGAATCCATCAGCAGTATTTTGGGACCGTTTTGGACAGATAAGAAGGACAGTTGTATTGTAGAATTAGGCTAGATTATGGAATTAAGTATTTTTTTTCTGAAATACTTTGAGCTAAAAGAGAACACGTATTAGAGGACGTGTAATGCATGCAAGTCTTAAAAGAGACAAATAGCCTCACAAATGCAAACACGTATTAAAGTCAGCAGTAAACAGACTGACAGGCAGACAATATGCAAAGTGTGGGCTGGATGATTTCCTCATTGGTGCTTCGCTGTGCCTTATTAAATCTGCAGCCACTGTCTTTTATATATCAAACATTTGTTTTCGGATTCAACACAGAAGTTGGCTTGTATGTAAAAAAAACATACAAACTCTGGTAGGACTCGGCACATAAGCGAGGCGTTCTTGTTGAAACTCACCTTGTGCGACCGGTATGACCTGTTTCGGCCTCCGCACCAATCGCATGCCTTCAGAGTCGGCATGTTGTGCTCCCTGAGACACTTTTCCTTTGACTCGATAATCAAGATGGTTGAGCTGCCTCTCAGGAGAGGTACCGTGGCTCTCGTTGGCGGCTGATTCGTCGCGGAGCTTCGTCTGGCTTTGCTTCTTTTTATTTCGGAAAAGGTTCGACTTGACAGGTATCGTATCATGCTTTCGTTGTCTGATTCATACTGGAATAGTTCAAGAGATGGGAAGGTTTATTCAGATCTTTTGGGTGGTTTGAGATATTAGCTCATATCCTGCCTATGGTAAAATTGATCCATGATTATGAAAATGTAGCCTCCCACTCACTTTTTGGTTGAGCTGAGTTTGTATTTTAGGGCAGAAGATTCAAATGGCAGAAAAAAAGCAGTTGTCTACCATTGTCTACTTAATTCTAGGAAGTGCTTATAATATTTATTAAACTACGCACAATAGTAGAGTGCCTTTTATAAAATGATCTTTAATGAGTCAGGCAGGAAAGATGCTGTTGAAGCTGTGTTTATAATTAGCGGTCACCTCTTGAGTATTTAACGTGTGGCATGTTTGTTTGGCTCATAGGACTTTTTTTTTCCCATCTGAAAGTTACCGGTCAAGATGGATGTCAAGAAAAAGAACTTCTTGGAGAACTTTCGACTGAAAACTAATTTCCTCAACCTAAAGAAGCCGAGGAAGAACCCTCTCACCAGGCAGAACAGGAAGCTGGCCAATCGGCGCAGCATTTCTACTCCAGACCTCAGGTTCGTGCCCGTTGACGCGCTCCCCTCGGACGGCGGCTCCTCGGGGCCCTTTCCTTCCGATGGCGGCTCCTTCGGCCACACCGCCGGTCAGAGCGACTCTGACTCCACGGCGAGCGGCTCGATTGCCGATGGAGCGCTTTACGCGAACCGACTGAACGACTTCTTCCCAGACAGTCGACTCAAAGTCACCTCCGGTCACAGCGACGCTGCCTCGAATCGAATCAGTGCACCGGCGGGGTCGCGCTGTTATGAGGAAATTGATGCTCAGACACATGTGGATAGAAAATACAAACCGCCTCGATTGACTCTTGACCCTGTTCCAAGATCTGTTCTTCCCAGAGCACTGCCCCCAAGACCGGACAACGTAGACCGACGCAGTCTCTCCGGCGAAGACGTCCCACGGGACAGAGTGGGTTCAGGTGCTGTTGCCGCAATACTGGCGAGAGCGAGCTCAATGGGAGATCAAATTAAACCGCACACGGAAAAGAGGCCCGTGTCATTTCAGTGTACAAAGTCCTCCTCCGAAAAGGGAACCCCGCCAGCGATCAGGGTGAATGCTCCTGGGGCTTCCAGGTTTCTGGCGCCGGAGGCCGTCGGTTCTCCTGCGGAAAACGCAGACGGCAACTCCTTTGACTCCGACGGTGGCAGCGCCCCCGAGGAGCGAGTCAGCGTGTCCTGGAACACGGACTCGGAGGGCCCAGAGGTCTGCTCGCCCTTTTTGACGAGAGACTTTACGAGCAACGTGTCGCTGCTGGAACAAGCCGAGGCCCTGGAGGAAACCGCGGAGGTCAGTTTTTTTTTTACTACAAGTGTATTTACAGCACATCGGTAATAAGATGATCCTAATCCCAAAAGACGTCTCCATGTAATGTAGACCGTGTACATTATACAGTGATAAATCAAGCCATGGGCTTAATCCGGTACCGGGCATGTACACTCACTTTTAGAGCCCCTACTGTTACAGGGACGGATCTCGTGAGATCTCATAAGCTCTAGTGCTCAAGTCCGCTGCATCTAATGCATGCTGAGATGGGTTGTATAGGCACACTTTAATTTCACTTTCAAACGGGTGGAGTTTGGTCTTTCACACACTGTCAGCTGTCAGCCCAAGCGTTGGCCTCGCCGCCTCTTATACGGCGAATGGCGTGAAATCCGCATTCCTTTTCTGAACCTAATCTCGGGCTCGTGGGTTTATTCCACTTTATCCCTGTAGCACTGACACAGAGAACGTTTATAAACCTGCTGTGACAGTCACCATTCAGTTTGCTGAAGCAACGTATCGTAAGCCGGCGCAGATGGTTGCTGTTAAATGTGAAGTGACCATGTGGGATTGGATTTTATACAGAACAATGGGTACAGCTCGATCTCTGACGACTCTGTTGTATGCCTATTAGATACCAGTTAGAAACCTGAATTACTAGTTAGAGACACAATGGGCAGGGAGTGCTCTGCATAGAGTTTGATGATTTTATTGGCTTTTTACTGCTTTTTACATTTTGTACATTCCCATTGGTTGTCTCCCTAAAATGCATTTTCCATAGTCATGACAAACACTTGTCTTACAGATCTTTTTAATCTTTTATTTCAGCTGCACCAGTTTATTAAATGTCTGCAGTCTGATGATTCATAAAATGTCATTACATCCTTTTTCCATTCAGACTTCCAGTGAAACGTGTGATGTCTTTGATGAAAACCAAGATCCTCCGGAAAACCCTGTTAGTACGCACTGGACTGCCCACCGAAGTGAAGACCAGCATCTGGTTTTTAGCCAAATGCATAACCGTGAATTGTTCTTCCCAACAGGTTTTTCCAACCGGGCCTGAGGTCCAGACCCCCGACCCGTTGCAGAGATACCTCCTGAACATCAACCTGAATCAGGGAAAGAACCTGGTCATCCGAGGCAAGCGCTCCGGTAGGTCTCAAGCTCCGTGGCCGCTGGTGTGTCACGGCCTCTGAAAGACTAAGACGCTGCCTCGCCTAGATCCCAGAGTAGATAATTAATAATTCCTTATTAACACTTCCTAAGCAACACTTGCACGAGTCATTTCAGATCAACAGATACCAGATCAGGTTTTGTTTACTTTCTAGAGGAGTGCAGTGATTTGTTGGTTGGTTCATTGAATGCATGTGTTCAACATTGTGCAATTATTTCCCACGCCATTTGTGTGCAAAATAAACCCTAGACAGGTATGCAGTGAGACCAGTATGACAGACTGGGCTGAGGCATTCAACTTGCGTTCTCAGTACAAGGAACTATTGCAACTAAGCCGCTGGGAAAGTATTTGCCGTCTGTTTTGCCGACTGGATTCTTTGCTTGATTTAATTGGCAGTAAAACGGCCATAGATAGGACTCACGCCATACAGAAAGAACTTTCTCAAAAAAAAAAACGTCTCACTCGTAGTTTTTAAAAAGAGTTATCCTACAAGTGAAAAATGAGTATGTTTTTGAGAGACAGAGGGGCAAAGTGTGAAATCCAAAATATGGGCTAATCCAAACCCTTCTGAGGCTCACAGCGACCTCTGGTGGTGAGAAGCTGGGACAACAGGAGTCAATTCCTTTAATCAATCCCAAAATAGGAAATTATTGTGTTACAGTAGCAGTTAATACAGAATTATCAAATAAAGCAGCAATATAGATTATGTCTATCCCTGCAATTCTACCTCAACACACTAAATATTATATTAAGCCATATTAAACCAGCCACTGAAAGGACTTCCTTTCTTGCAATGACACCTAACTTTGACGTTTTTTTTTAGACTCCTCCAAGCCCAATGCCCTGCTCCCTGCTAGTTGAGACCTTACTTTCCCTGACAAGATGGCACGGCGATGATGCAATCCCCGCACGCCCCCTGTCTCTCCACTGTTTGCCCAACAATCGACACCGTGCCAAAGGCTCACCAGTGGCACACATTGTCATTACACATTCTAAAAGGACTCACACCCCCCCCCCCCCCCCCACCCCCCCCTACTCCTTGGTTTTTGTCCCCCGCCCCCTTTTTCCCATTAATTTCCATCGTCACCGTTCTCAGTCATGCCAGAGCTTTTCTCCTTGCTAGCTGCCACATTCTCCTCCTGTCAAGTTGCCTGGAGGTTTCCTTGTCACGGGCTGGCAGGGTGGAGCTGCTGTGGGTCCTGCCTGCCTTTGCGAGATGTTCATTTGGAGTGGGGAGCTGACAGGCCTGACAGCCCATCCCCACAGGGCCTTTGTCATGTGATTCAAGCCTCCCTGCAGGCTCTCTCAAGCACCCCCTTTATTCCCCTGCACAAATGAAGGCATGGGACCGGCTTTCATTTTTTTTTTTTTTTTTTTGGCCAATCTGCATGCAATTGCAGAAACAAAGAAGTCCCACACCCCCACGCCACTCGCAGACAGACTTTCTTAACAGGCTTGGGAGATTAACACTGGTTGCTTCTATATTTTAGTTCTGGTTGCCTCATGCTGGCGAGTGTTTCTACTCTCTCAAAATTAAACAGTTACATCCCTATGCTTTTGCCATGCGTGGGGTGCACCCCCTCCTCACACATTTTAGTCTCTCACACAGTCATCATGGGGGAAGGGTGTGCTTTTGTATAGAGAGTACGAGTGGAAATATGTTCTACACAGTAGATTGAGTCGATACGTTTTTAATAATCCACTGTTGCTATATATTTCTATGTAAATCAGTGTTTTATTCTCTGTGGTTATGCTAATTACCACCTGTCCCACACAACATCATCTGATTTACTGTTCTAATTTCTAATTTTAAGGTACCAGTGATCCTTACGTGAAGTTCAAACTTGAAGGAAAACAGTTCTATAAAAGCAAAGTGATTTATAAAACCCTAAATCCGCGATGGAACGAGTCCTTCTCCCATCCTCTTCGAGACAGAGAACATGCCGTGGACGTTCGGGTAGGCGATTTTTGTCTAAATGGAAGTGCATCTTACAATCCCAGCGTGTTCTTCTGCAGAAGCATTCGATTTCTGATGATCGCTGTTGGTGAATATTGTTGCAGGTCTACAATAAAAACCGGACCGCTGATGAGTTCATGGGTTCCAGCAGTATCGTTCTGAACAATCTCGAATTATACAAGTGAGGAAGATCCTGATCTTATATTAAGTTATGGATCATTGTAAGGATATCCAGACATGGTCATTAGTTTTTCATGTCCTTTCGGTCTCTCCACAGAACCTATGAAATGGAGCTGCAGCTTGATGATCCAAAGAGTAAAGAGAATGACATGGGAGTTATCGTGGTTGACATCTGCCTAATGTTCAGAGATGCCACCATCAAGAGAAGCCCTGTGAGACATCTTCCAATATCAGCAGGATTTGTTGATGCAGTTTTCTGACTCTGGTCTTACCTGAATTGTTTGTACTGATAGCTTGTATTTTCTCCCCTCATAGAGATGGCCACCAAAGAAGAACAAGGTATGGCTTTGTAAATCATTCCTTTTTTTTTTTTTCTAAAACTACTTTCGTAATTTCCAAAACGTAGACGGACCGCGTTAGTGCTCTCGGTTATCCTGATCTGAAGCACTAGGGGGCAGTAGCTCACTGTACTATGGTGCAACAAAGAATGAGGCGTATGCTCCGGGCTTTGGTGCGTAACCTTGGTTTCAGCAAAGCCTATTTCTTTTGTGGTTTCCTAGTGAACCTTCTTTTTTTTTTTTTTTGCTGTGCATTTTATTTTTAAGGGTATTATTTGCTCTGACAGAAAGTGTTCAAATTTTACATTCTGATCAAAACCAAAATAATAATATTGACTGAATACGTAAGCGCCTCGGGTGAATGATGCACAGTATTTGGTTTTGTATTAAACAAAGTTCCAAATCCTCTCAAGTGGTTTTCAATATCTGGCAGCTGTAATTAGATTCAGAGCGAAGCAGGCGGTTTGCTGCTCGGGACTCGCTCTGCAGCGAGTGGGTTTAAATTCACACCTAAGCAGTCAATACATCTGCCACCGTTCCGTCTCCTGTTGGTCCAGTCGACATTCTCAATTTGAAACGAGATGACAAAGGAACGAAGCCATTTTCGTGCACGTTGCGAGTTATCCACTACAGATGGTTAAAGATACTCAAAGGAGACCGAAATGTGTGATGGGACTCTTCACAATGTTCGGCTGCCTAAATCACAGTGCTAATTTAACAATGTAACAATGCCATTTTTGTTTTTCTTCTCCCATTTCATTTTTGACAAACGTACAATATCTCATTGCATTTAACACCTATCCTGGAAGTGCTGAACACCCAGCTCTTACAGCTCCACTCCCCCTCTTTCAGAACATCGTTTTCTCCCTCTGTGTTACCACCACCGCGGAGACGGGGAATGGCAAGTGCCTAAGCAAAACTCTGCTGTGTGATAGTGTTTCAAAGAGGAGGGGGGCGAGTAGGGGGAGGGGGGGAGGAGGGGCTCAGCCTCAGCCGTTTCGAGGCACGATGCCAGTGTGGGATGCCTAAGATCGGCTCTGCTGATAATTCCCAGGCATAGCGGGCAATAACCCAGATGTTCGTATGCAATATCACAGCTGTGGACGGACAGTGCGGAGGTACTAGCCAAATGGACCTGGGTCTGAGCTCATCGCGCTTGTCCCCATGCTGTCCCACCATATGGAAGCAATCGCACGGCCCTTTTAGGACCAGGAATAGATTCTCTTTAGGGGCCACTTACAGTTAAGTGGAATTGTTTTATTGGCCGCTGAGATAGAAATGCGTCCAAGATAAACACTTGGGATGACTTGGCGGAGGCCTGTTTTATATCGCTGCTCCACTCCCTGTGTTCCTCTTCTTTTGAAGGGGGCCGATATTTATAGGGCTGTGCCTGTGGTATTCCATGTTAATTCAGGTCCCTGAGATGGGCTTTGATCCCCTCCGGATTGGGTGGCAATGTGGGTTGTGACCCCGCGGCGAGGAGGAGGGGCCGCGGTGGCAGGGGAGTTGAGGCGCGGGGTGGCGGCGGGGGGGGGGGGGGGGGGGGGGGGGGGGGCGTTTGAAGCGGCGTCGCCGGGGCAGTCGAAGGAGCCGGGGCAATCAAAGAGGCGAGAGCAGATTACGGTCCTGCTCTTTAATTACAGTCGGCCCCACACAACCCCTCTGCTGTTGGTTTTTACAGCCCTGGCCTATCACCGCACGGCCCCAGGGGAACTCTAACATGGAAAAGTATCAAGGCCTCTCTTTCTCACTCCCTCTGTGACACACGGCAGGAGAAGTGCAGGGTTTTGCCGGGCTTGTCCTTCATTACCAAAGAGTCCTTTTTTTTTTTTAAATGTCTTCGTAGATTCTAGGCGGATTAATACGATATAGTTATTCTGCTGGTTAGATAAATATTGGAAGAATTTGTCAACACGCAGTAAACTGGCCATACATACGGCATGTATGCATAATTTGCTGATAGGAGAGCTGTGCGGTTTGCATCATTACTCACTGCTGCCTGCTGCCTCTCGTGCAGTATGCCAAGTGTCCTGCCTCCCCACACTCAGTCTGGGAGTCAGTGATGAGTGGGACTGTCGCAGCCAGGGACATCTGGCTGCTCGCTGACGTTCCTCTCTGCCTCGCTCTCCAGGAGCCCTCATGGTGCGGCTCACCTGTCAGTAGAGATGTGTTAATGCGCTCCAACAGAGACGTACTGTATGGTGGGGACCTTTTTGTCCTACTTTCACGCACTCTGTGAACATTATGAGGCGAACGGCTGGGTTAAACCGAGGGGGGGAGCCCAGAGAACACACACAATGAGCTTTAACCCATCCCCCACTTCCCCAAAAAATTAAAACTGTCCTTCTGTGTGCACCTTTAATGGACCAGGCCGTATCAACCTCGCGATCAGCTGAGGTGCAGAGAAACTCGCCGAAGAACCAGATGTGGACTGGAGTGCTGGGAATCACCCTGGTGGAGGGACAGGACCTGCCGCAGTACGGCCAGGGGGACGTTTACGTCCGCTTCCGCCTCGGCGATCAGAAGTACAAAAGCAAGGTTGGACCTGTGTTTTTTTTCTTTTCTTTCCCTACTTCTCCCACTCTCCCTTTCCTCCTGCTTCTTTACACTTCAAGTCTTCTACTTCCCCGCCCCTCTGGCCCAGCAGGTGCCTGTCAGCGACTCACCTCCACCTCGGCTTACTGGGCCGTGGCAGAGGCAGCTCATTAGACTGGGCAAGGCTGCCACTCGCGTCTCTCTCTGTGCCGCGGGTGCTGGGCTTCGTTGCCTTCATTTGCATACCCAGCATGCCCCGTTCGTCTACCTGTACTTGCTGGCCTCCCTCCTGATGATCCGATGGCGCGCGTGTCTTGTGTTGTCGTGTCATTTCTTTGTAAACCCTCTCCGCTTTCTTCTCTGCTTGTTGTTTGTTGGACAAAGCTGATTCTAATTGGAAGCTGTCAGTGTTTACAATCCCAGAGTGGCTACTGAGGTGTACACATACAAGCACGCGCACACAAATAGAGACGCACACACTCTCCTCTCCTACCTTGTTCTGGTTGGACTGAATGAAGACTTTATTCAGCTGTCATGCAGGAGCATCCCAGTCAGATAATGCATTAAACCTGATGGTGTGTGTGTGTGTGTGTGTGTGTGTGTCTCTTATGTGTCCTGCATGTACTGAATCTGTGTCTTAACTGCCCTTCAGAACATGTGCATTCAGGCCAATCCACAGTGGAGAGAGCAGTTTCACTTCAATCAATTTGGAGATAACCAGGAACCTCTGCAGGTGGAGGTGTACTGCAAGAGGGGGAGGAAGGGTGAGGAATCCTGGGGGATGTGAGTATTTCCTGGTGGGAAGTGCACATTTTGCTCCCATTTGCTCCTCCGCAGACCCAGTTTGCCTCGTGTGTTTCAATGGAACCATTTTCCTTTTGTGTCTCAGGTTTGAGATTGACCTATTGAGACTTCCACTTAATGAGAGGCAGCTCTACACTCACGTGCTGAACCCCGGAAAGGGCAAGCTGGTGTTCCTGGTCACCCTTCGACCCTGCTGGGGAGTCTCCATCTCTGACAGTGAAACGGCTGCATTGGAAAAACCTGATGAGAAACAAGCCATATTGGAGAGATTTGTACGTCCCCTTTTTTTGTTTTATTTTCATCTCAAATATTGCTATCACAACCCAGTCCCGTTGGGGTCCATTTCAACTTTTTAATTAAGAAATACAATGGATCTCATGAACTATACGAGAATGAAAAGACTAATAATGACGTTTTTATTGATTTTTCTTTTTTTTCAGAGCTTAAAGAACTCCCACAAGTGTGTGGGTGAAGTTGGCTTCCTTCAGGTCAAAGTTGTAAAGGCAAATGATATTCCTGCCACGGACCTCAATGGTAATTTTTAGAACTACTACTCGCTTATGTTTTCTCTCATAATGGTCATTTTGTAAAACACTTTTATGTCATTGGCAGGAAAAAGCAACCCTTTTTGTGTTGTGGAACTCGGTAACAGCAAACTTCAATCTCACACACTCTACAAGACGCTGAATCCGGAGTGGAACAAAGCCTTCACATTGTAAGTAGGACATTTGAAACAGAAAAGATTCTCATTTTGTGTGGTTTATTTTAACGTGTATGTGAACTCTTGTGTTACAGCCCGATTACGGACATTCATGATGTGGTAGAGTTGACTGTCCTTGATGAAAATGGAGACAAAGCCCCAGACTTTTTAGGAAAAGTGGCCATTCCATTACTGGCTGTAAGTTTACTCACGATCAGCCACGAAATGACCATTGTCATGTGATTTATTTTACCAATGCATATTAACATCCGATTTAAAATCATGTATGTTTGTTTATTCTAAAAGGTAAAGAATGGGAATCAGGTGTGCATGGCCTTGAAGAAAGAAAACTTGGGGGCTTCCTCAAAAGGAACCATCACACTGGTGCTGGACGTGATCTTTAACAAAGTAAGGATCAAACTAAATATGTTCAAGGCTTATTAAAAAGGTGATTATATTTCATGGAGTGTGAGAGCACCGCGGTGTTTAATATTTCCTTTTTTTTTGTCCCAGGTCAGAGCTGGTATCAGAACCTTCCAACCAAAGGAGAGCAAATTAGTGGAGGAAAACCAGAAGTTCTCCAAAAAGGTCACTTCTATTGATGATTTTAGCATTATTTAGCAGAACAAAAAGGCTGGCCATGATGTTTTCCTCACATCCAGTAAAGCATCCAGCTACACACGGCCACAGTCAAACTAGTTACTTTAATGCGCTTTGAACATCCCATTTCACAAGTAGCCAACACAAAAGCTCATTGAACCTGATAGCAAAGTGAGAAACATTTATATCCAGTATCAAGTGATACCAACTGGTGTTTTGTTCCAATTATTTCCCATTAGGTTCTTGCCAGGAATATATACCGGGTTCGAAATATCAGCACAGCAGTTCTTTACACGTTACAGTACATTAAAAGCTGTTTCCAATGGGAGAGCACGCAGCGGAGTCTGATAGCCTTTCTGGTAAGTCATCGTCCAATGTTAATGAACTCTCTTTCAAGCCTTGGGGCAAACACGTTTAGTCCCATCTCACCAAAGTCCAGTTCTAACTCCTTTATTTCATGTGAATTAGATTTTTGGGGGGAAAATCGTTGGTTTAGTCATGTCCTCGCTCACGTCTTTTTCCCATGAAAAACAATGTCTGCTGTCTGTTTTCATCCCATCCGCACGTGATGGATGTGCTCGATCCTTTAAATCAAACCCCACTTGGCTTTGCTTCAGTTCTGATGACATTAGAGTGTATTTGAAGGGGAGGGGGCAGGGGGGCGGGGGGGGTTTGTACGTTTGTACATGTGACTTCTTAGCAAAGCCTCCTAGCCCGAGGGATGGTGTAAGGGGGATCACAGTCTCTGCTTCCTTGGGTGGAAAAGTGACAGTCTGCCTCAGAGATTTGAACCTTGTTTAAATGTCTCTGTTTAGCTGTTTTTAATGAGGGTATATGATCTGAGGTCCTAAGCTTAAATAATCTTAAATCACCCCGTGAATCCCCCTCAGTACAGCCCATGTAATGTCATGATTAAGAGTGTACACTTGCCATGAAAGCCCTGCCAGCGCCGTGTCAGGGTGAGGAAGCGGTCACAGACAGGGTGTGTGAAGAACTCTCCTTTCACCGCCTTTCTTCTCTCGCCGGCTCCGTCTCAGAATGACATGCAATTCATACCTGGTTCTATCCCGCGAGCGCCTCTAACTGATCCTGAGGTGCAAATCCCCCCCAGGCAATGGCCAGGCTCAATGCATCACAGGCGTTAGAACAGCAGAGGAACAGAGACGGGCAGACGGGAAGGCCGAGAACAATGCAGGCGATTGTTTAAGGATATAGTGGGAGGCGGGCTGCTGTCTGAGAAAGAAAGTTGGAGAGGAGAAGAGAGGTAGACAGCCGGATAAGGGCGCGGCCTACCGAGGCAGATAGCGAGAGGCTTGGAGGCGGGGATATGGGCAGGAGAGCGGGAGCACGGGCGGGCTGACGGGTGACAGGTCAGCGGGACGGGGCCATCTTCTCCCACCTATAATTAGATCCTCCGCAGGCGATGGGGAGTGTGTGGTGGCACACTCTAATCTTTCATTTCCACTTCTGCTCCACCTGCTGTTTAGGAGTGCAGCGCACAAACGGAGGTCTTAGAATGAAGGGAAAAGACTTGCACGCCCTCCACTTTCATCAGGGTCATCATTGCTGTTTTAGTGTAATGCATCCCGATCTCATTTTTGCCAGCTGTGTGCCGTGTGCTCCCCGTCCGATAGAAGGGGGATTCCTGACATTAACTGCAGCCGCTTTGTCGTTTGTATTTAAAAACAATTGCGCTTCTTGTCTTCTAGTCCCATGTCCCATGTAAACGGTGCATATTCCTGAACTTCATTCTGATTGACTCTTCGCTGAACGCCTCGTCCCGTGCCGCTATCCGCACAGCAGCCCCGGCCCATTCCGATGGTAGCAAGCGTACCGCCACTCCTCCTGGTCCTCCTCCTCCTCCTGGTCCTCCTCCTCCTCCTCTTCCAAGTCATCATTCGCAATTAAGTTGGTGTTGGGAGCTGTCTAAAGCAGCATGGCACCATGGGCCTTAATGAAAGCAGCTCCCACTCCTATCTTTATATCTTTAGGCAGTGGTAATAAGGTAACTGATTCAGACACTGACAGATTGCCTCTGCTCGCCTCTCAGATATGCATAATTATACCACTGGTGTCTGCTCTCCTCCACAGTGGCAAGCAGCGCAGGGTCTGCAGGTAGGAAACTGCCGCAGCGGTGGGGTCTAGCTTTAATATACATTACAATACATTATTTATCACGCAGGCAGACCGGTCCTACCCTTTTACACCGTACACATCCTGTAATGCATTACCGCTGCTGTGGTTTCTACTGGGACTGCGGGAGGCTCGCGTAGTGCTTTACCAGGAATACTCAGCCATTATATCACTCAGTCCCACAGGCACATTTCTTCTGACCTCCACACAGCATGCAGTCCACATTTGTATCCTGTTTATGTAGATTTGTGTCTGCCTTATGAGCTGGTTGTTGGTGGTATTCAAATTTTTGCATGAGGGATCACTTGTCTGTTACATGTTAACTACGTGGATGGGAAGTGGAAGTTTTTTTTTTTTTTTTTTGGCGGGTTGGGAGAGAAGCCTTCTTTGTCCAAACAACTTTTCTCCCATGAGTGAAAGAAAGCCGTATGTTCAGGAAGATGCACTTCAGCATTCACGGACTGATGGTTTATTTAGTTTTGTGCCGCAGCTGAGAATTATTGTGTGAGGAAATACTTGCAGTACTTGCAGTGTCGTCACGGTTGGCGAGGGTGGGGGGGTTACTCGTTTTTGACTGTGCAACTCATCAGCACTGTCCAGGCCGTTAGAAGTCGCCTACGATTTCCCACCAAAGTGCAGCAGGTTTAAAATAGATCTCCCTAATTAGGTAATGGAACAAAACAAAAAAAAACAAGAAAAAGTCTAAGTCTCTTAGGCATTTAAACAAAGTTCTGGCAAATCCTCATAAACATTTTCATCAGTGACGGGAAATACAAACAAGAAATTTGTATTGGTTTTTCCTCTTGTTTATGCTACAGTAATGAGCCTGGGATCGGCGCTTTGCGAGAGTTTGACAACAGTATGTCGCTTCCTCTCAGAGGGAGGAAATGTGACAGCTAAAATCTTCATAAAGTAACGGCCTTTAGATGTGCTTTTTCGCCAAGACTGAGCGAGATGAATGTGCTATATACATCAGCAGCGACTGCAGAGGGGTCACCCAGAGTTCTTCGCTGCACACAAGGATCGCACCTGTAGATGGAGCTACAGCACTGCTGGAAACGGGAACGCAGGCGCCGAGGCGATCGGCTGCTTTTCTTCCACGTTCGTGGGAAGAACGTGGAGCGAAATCCTCCACTGATATGCGTTACACCGAGAGACGAGAGAGTTCCTTCCCCTGAATGAAAGAAGGGAAGAAAGCGGCTAAACGAGTGTGTGTTGGACAACCAAATTAATCTGTTTCAGAAGCCTAAAGTTGAGAACAATTTGGATTTGGATGAAATGGATGAAAGTAAAAGAAAATAAGGGATAATTTACATTTGAAAGCTGATTTTGAGCTTTGCTGTCATTAGATCGCTTTAAGTATTTAAGTAGAATTAATATTTTAATATATGAGATACCTCATCTGTCAGGAGTTGGACTAGAAAGAAACCTGTATACCTTATGTGAGTATTTGAACTGCTTTTTCTTTTTTGTCATTGCCAGGTAGCAACCGCTTTAGACATCATTTGACAGCCTGTGAAATGCTGATTGCTTCACATCACACACTGTAAAGATGGCATTTGATGAATGTTTGATGCGATGCAGCTGTAAACACACTTGGCAGCTGCAACGGGTACTTTTTTTTTTTTTTTTTTTTTAGGGCGTCAATAGAATCGGCGTCTCCCCAGATGAGGGCAGGACGGGGTCAGATCTGGCTCCAGAGGTCTCTGGGGGCCACCCGTGCCGAGCCACGGCGGCCGGGGGCCATCAAACCAGCTGAGATGAAAGCCATAATCAGGGTTTTCATAATTGTTCTGGTTCTCCCTGAAAACGAGATGAGTCTCGGATCCGCCGCTCCGCGTGCGGTTTGCTGCATTGCAGTGCGGCCGAGCGTTTGGGAGGACGGCGAGCCGCTGCGCGCCTGTGAATCGTCTCCCCGTTGCTGCTCTGCATCTGTTTTCTCTCCATTTTGAAAGAAGTTGGAGGCCCTTCAGGAGTGGGTGTCTTCGGCCACGGGGTTATGCTCTGCGTCTTCAAGGCTGTGTGGGAGTTCTCACAGACTGCAGGGAGAAGGGGTGTAGTTGAGCAAAAAAAGAATGACAACGATGGTGTTTATTCATCATTTTGACTTTCGAGATCTATTGATAATTAAATAATGAGGCTACGACTACACTTCAATTTAAACTACTCCTCAATGCCCCTTGATTTAACACAGTGTTATTATTTAGCTGCTGTCAGTTAACAGCTGTGTAAGGTGGCTGAAAGCAGCGCGTAACCTCTAAACATGTCCCCTCTCCGTGGATATTCACATCATTACAGCTGGGAAATTGTTTGTTTTTTGTTTTGCTATGTTTTTAGGACTTTGATATCCGTGTTGAGAACACATTTGCTTTAATAGGAGCGGGCTACATTCTTCATTATTGGTTTGTATCATCAGACAGCATTGAGGGGGAGTAGCGCTCCGGGTTTATTTTGTCTCGCAGCACCGAATACAACAGGTAGAAGGTTCCTCCGTGCGTCAGTGGCACTCGGCGGCTTCGTAGCATGGAGCCTTTCTGTGCTTAACCCCATTGTGCGGGCCATATCATAATGACTGCCTTTAGCATGCTCGCCACCTTCCCGGTCACAGAGGACACTTCTCCCCAGGCAGCTGAGGCGACGACCTGCCCGCCCCGGAGTGTGGGTGTTTGGGGGTGGGGGGGGGGAGGGGCGAGGGACACACACACACACACACACACAGTGAGAGAGTCAATGCCACTCCCTCCCCACCTCCTCGGGGGGTACGGCGGGGGGGGGGGGGGCTCGCATGGCAGATCTGTCACCCAGGAGGTCGCTCAGTGTTAACGCTCCCGACACGGATTAAACACTAGTGGCCAGTGCTGGAGTGCAGGGTCAGTGTAGCCAGCACTGACAGGCACCACGGGCCCCCCCCCCCCCCCCCCCGCCCCCCCCGCTGAATACCCCCGGGGCGGGGAGGCAGCGGCCAGAGCTCGCCCTGTGAGCGGATGCTGGTGCTTCGATAAAGAGCCGTGCGCGTCCCCCTGCGAGCTGTGGCCTTAACCAGCGGCGTGCTAGCTCTCTGTTTCTGAAAACGGAAAAAGGGAGAAACGGTGAACACTGAGCTAAGTGACAATTCGTTCTTTAGATTAGGAATTGTTTTATGCTATCGAAGTAGTACAGTATGTGTGAATGTTACCTTAAACAATGGCATATTTTTACATAAAAATTGAATTGTGAATTGCAGTACTCTTCAGGACTGTTGGAGAGTATTTTATCCCGCTGAAGAGGGACATGATATTCCCCATTTTATTGCTCTCACTGGTGTATACAGCCTCTTTCTTTATCCCCCCCCCCCCCCCCTCCCCCTCCTCTCTCTCTCTCCAGTAGACACGACTCGAGCTGAGCGCATGTGAACTATTTATTCAGCGTTCGCTCGCAGCACCGTGGCTGCCCACACTCTACCTGCCCCGGAGAGAAATCTTATCTGTGCTTCCTGTGCCTCCGACACCCCCCTGCCCCCCCCCCCCCCCCCCCCTCCCCCCTCCCCCCCCCCCCCCCCCGTCCCCACACTGGCCCGAGCTCAACACAAATTACATGTCTCATTGCCTGCCGCTCCCGTCCCCAACACGAGCCAGACTCTGTTTCAGCCGGGCGAAAAGAAAAAAAAGACCTGCATGAGCTGATCTGCTACTTGTGCCTTTGATCCATTATTAATCCCTTTTTTGTATTTTAATTGAGGAAGTAATGTCGATTAATTATTTCTGCCCTTTATTTCACCCCAAAAAAACATCCACATCAGAATTGAGACAATTCCTGTTTTTTTTTTTTTGTTTCCCATTTGTTTTTAATTGTAACCAAACTATTTATTATAAAGTGTGCGTGTGTGTAGAATAAATATATATATATATATATATTATAAGGCAGGATGACAATGTAAATATACCCCATATTTACACATTGTCATCCTGCCTTTTTTTTGTCCCTCACTCAAACAAAAAATGCAGAGACCGCCGCATAGACACAAACCCTGCAGCTCCTCCTTAAATTCTTTCAGTATATGTTCGTGCAATCTGGCATCAGGCCACAGCGCCTATGACTGACCCTCATGATGCTGGCTGGCGCTCTCCCCGCTTTGTTTAGCTCTCCAAATGGAGCGAAACCAACGACGGCAATGAAGACGCAGCCAGGATTACATCTCCCCTGCTTTCGGAGAGTACACTGTGTTAACAATAAGGGCATTTTGAAATGTACCACGTTGAGCAAACAGCTGCTTTCGTAATGATTTTGCGCGTCCTCGTGCCGTGACATTATGTGACATGTGTGTTACACTGATACTGATACCGCCTATTCCTTTAGCCGATAATCTGCTGCGGCGCATAAGGGCGCCAGTCAGTAGTTTAGGTCGCTAGACTGAGCAATCCCCTCCGCTGTTAATCAATTTACAGGATGGTAGAAACTCTCACGGAGGACGTCTTTGTCCCTTTGTCCCCGCTACCATCTCGTCTCCCTCTCCCGGGAGAGTGTGGGTGGTGGGAGCTGTCATGCTTGCTCAGCTTTAAGTTATTTTATTCACACTTTTAATCTCTGAGTGCTTTATTATTAGGTACTGGATTCTGCTGGCCAGGGGATCTGCATGAGAAGGCGCAGAATGCATTTAGAGGAGTCATATTAATGGCACTATAAAACAAATCTGTCAGGCTGTTCTTAACCCTACTGGCAGCATCGCTCTGCCCGGGGTCGCCCCCTTCTTGAAGCGCTTACAGGTGGCTAAGGAGAGTGCATCTCCATCATCTACTCCCCCGTGTGCTAATAGTTTTATTAATTCATTCTCCCTTTTTTTTTTCTTCTTCTCCCCTGGGCTCCCTGTGAATAATCACACAGACATTTTTCAGCTAAATGGTGTTTGTCAAGGGAGTTTTCCAACATAAGAGAAACTTCTCCCAGACATGCACACTAACACTTGTTCAATTACCAGTCATTTGTTTACCAATTCTGCTGCGTGTAAACCTAAATGCCCGGGTGCATCGTGAATTAATACATCCCTCGCTTTTGTTTGTCGCTTCGCGGTCTTCTTGGGTAAATGTATTCTATCCCACTCGTACGGCAACATTTCCGCATTATCGTGTTTCAAAAGTCCAAGCTTTTACTCGTCACGCGAAAGTTTTTGAAAAAACACGCAGTCAGACTGAAGACTGAAATGGAGCCTCTTTGATGGCAATTAAAAACGCGGATTCATTTTTTTTTAAATAGGAATTTACACGTACGCCTGAGAGGTTGCACTTTGTCCAACGTGTCCTTTAATCACTCAGCTGCTCGCTAATAAAACATAAACCACTTAGTGGGGAATTAGCGCCGTCTCCATTTCACAGAAACCCGGGAGAACGCGGGGAGACGAGGGATTGGTTTAGTCCTGCCTCCGCTCATTACTGCGGGGCGTCTGACGGCAAAGTCTCAGCCCGAGCACCTGAGTGAAGGAATCCAAGAGGTTTTCCCAGATGTTTCTCTCCCCATCTTTTTTTATTAGTGTTAAAAAAAAGGCATGTAAATCCTGAACACATGGGCTGACATACCATGAGGGAGGAATTGAGAGGATATTTCTGACAGTTTTGGTTTATACCCTCATTTAGGCACTCGGTTTAGACGCGAGGCATTGTATTTCTGTAGGCTTTTATCTTGTCCACTGAGCCGGAACGCGGCGAGTGGAAATTTGCATTAGTGGGCGATTATGAATACCTGTGACAGATTCTCTCTGCCGGCTCCCTGGGCGGAAATGAATTGGCTCTCCGTGTTGACTTGCACAGGAAGACAGAGACCAAGCAATTAGACTTTAGTGGTTAATGTAGCAGCTTTTGCAGGGAGGGCAAGGAGGTTCAACGTTCCCGCTGGGCTCATGTCAGTTTCCTAGGCACATTCTCCCCCCCCCCCCATTTCTTTTTCCTTTTTTCACGGGAATACTGGAAATATGACAGGCTACCTGTCTGCCAGCCAGCTGAATTCCTCCGGGGTGAGGGGAGCGTCGCTTTAGCGTCGCCTCATGGGAACTGAGGTGACAACACATGACGTAGGTTATTCATAACAGAGCGGAGATGTGCTGCAGCCACCTCTGCACGTCATGCATATTCATTGTTTGCCTTTTTCTCTTTTCCATCCCCAACCAGCTGCAGTTTGTTGCCTCGTGCGTAATTCAAATGAGCTCTTATGAAAAATAATAATCCCATATTGTTGCTAATGTTACCGGCGTCCTGCTGCGTGGTGCTTTGACTCACCAACTATCTCCCAGGTTGCATGAAGAGACAATAGGCAGCACAGCGGTGAAGCCTTGGGCAGTTGGACCACAGTGTTGTCTGCATTAGTCACGGTTCACGTTTCCCTGGTGGCTGTTGAACCGAGGCCCAGTGAGGCAGTAGGTAGACCGGCCCCCAGAGCGGTGTACGGTTGCTTTGACAGGAGCAGTCTGCTGTTTACAGACCTGCTATTGAGGCCCGAAGGCCCCAGTGGTTCACATCCTGCGCCGGGCTTAACTCGAACATATTGTTCGTAGTCCGAGTGACCTCGAGCTCTTGAGCCCAGGCTGCGCAGTGCTTTCATCCTGTGGGTTCAGCTTTGTAGTTTTACCTAATTATTTAAAATAACACTTTGCACACAATCCTTTGACATTTTTTTTTACAATCAGGGAAAATGTACATTGCAAGAGACGTGTGCTGTAAATGGAAGTGGGCCGCATGTTGGATGTATTGGTACACGATCACACTGATAATAGATTTTAAGATTCAACTTGCTGTGTTGGGGTGGGGGGGGGGCTTTTTATTTCATCCCTGTCAACCAGCTGGTGTGATCCCCCCCTCACACATTCCAGATCACTTCAGTTGGAGACAGACTAATTAGGCTGTCACTAAATGGGTTTAAATGCAGGCGGCCAATTAGTCCTCTGCTGTGAAATGCAGTGGGTGTTGTGCGACGTGCTTAGCACCACTCCTTTACAGAATTATGAGGGATTACTCATTCAGTGTGATCCATCTTATTTCTACCAGGGGTCTTGGCTTTTCTCGCTATCACCGCCATGGAGGGGGGGAAATGTTGCAAACGCTTCTCCAGTTGCCATATGCGCCTCGTCAGAGAGCCGAACCTAAGAGGATTTGATGTGCTCGTTAAAAGACAGCGTACCATCCGTGTCAAACTTTCTGTTTCGCAGTGCGGCACTCTGCCAGCACAGTGATATCGGTGCGTTTAAGTGGGATTTCATGATATCAAAAGTTGTCCCTGAATGTCTGTTTTACTTTTAAACCACTAAGAGTAAAATCCGTCGCCATCGGCTGTAAATCTCACGAGATCCGGGACGTGGTTAAATCCATTATATAGTTTGTTTTTGGGGACAGGCTCGCAGAGATTTGAAAGCAAGGTCCCTGCCATTTGGTGTGATGGGATTTGCGTTCTACTGTCACGTCCTGTCTCCTCAGATCTTCCTGGTGACGGTGTGGCACTGCGAGCTCTTCATGCTGCCTCTGTTCCTGCTGCTGCTGATTGGTTGGCACTACTTCCACCTCACTCCAGGGACGACCAGCTCCAACCAGGACCTGGTGAGAGACGACCGCTCTGGACTCTGCAGCGTTTATCCACACATATCTTCAGATGCATTTCATGCACACATTGAAAAAAATGAACGTCAATTAACAACTCTGTTACCTGTAGAATACCAGACATGGTCTATAAAATGCCCCTCACACTAGCAGCATTCCATGTTTACTGAAGTAGAATCCCAGTAAATCTGTGTATTGGTTAAAGTCTGTTGATTTAGTGTTGCAACATCTGTAAATGCAGAACTAAAGTTCTCTGCACGACATGCCACGATCTCCCCTCTCAACACTGTTATAAAAAAAGTTGTTTGCCCTACACACGTCTGTGAAGGTTAATGTCGTGCACACTTCTGACTGCCCCCCCTCATTTCACTGCGTTGTAAGCCTTCTCGTCGGCCCGCCGAAGGGCCTGGCCTGCTCACACGCGCCCTCCCCAAAGCCACATCCCCGGCCCCGGTGATTGGGATTATGGCTCCCGGCAAAGATGCCGTCCCTGGGCAATGTTAAAGCCCGGGCTCACCCTCGTATCCAGTGTTGAGACACTGCCACCCCTCTGTGACCCTCTGGCTGGCAGTGACACCGCTCTGTTCCCAGGCAATGTCATAGTGTGCAACACATTGGGGTCAGGGATGACTTGATACAAAGTGATCGAGGCAACAGCATCCAAATTAAATGTGTTTTTTTTTTTTTTTTTTTCTCTCTCTTTCTGTTTTTCTGTGTGCTTATGTTGCGGAGAAATGAGATTGCTTTGGTGTGACAGTGCTGTTGTGAGGAAGGCCCTCTTTCACCTCTCCTTTTGTGTGAGGTCACCCCTGTGATGCAGTCTCTATGGAAACAAGCCTCTCCCAATAGGGGTGAATGTACTCAAAGAAAATTTCATTACTAGGTGTTTGTTAAAAATGCTCCAGTGCCCACATGTCCCGTTCGTTTGAAATCAGCCCTCTACCCTTTATTTTCTCTCAGGTGAACATGAGCATGGGTGACGACGAAGAGGAGGATGAGAAGGTATTTTATCTTGTCTCTTTTTAACATTTTACAGGATAATATGTTTTTTTTTGGAATGTTGACGCGTCTCTGTTTCCACAATACACACAAAAACATCATTAAAAAATTGAAAGAAATCACAGGGACACTACTCAATGGCTTGTTTAGAAAACATTTCCCAACTTCCAAATCAGTAACTTGAACCCTGCTAATATTTCTTACTGAATAACCAAGGTTAAATCAAACGTGCAACAATTTCTGCATTGCCTCAGATAGTTACAAATTCTGTTATTCTTGTACAAATGAATACTTTCTTTTTGGAAAATAATTCTGTAAAAATCTAAAAATCGCATTTAAACAGCAAGGGTCAAGTCAGTAATTTCTTTTCTGTTCCATCATTTTCTTAATGGGTTAGTTGTGTAGACAATGACCTTTCACTACCAGAACAAAGAAAGAAGTTGAATTACACGGCAGTAAACTTTACATTGCCCTAAAGGTTATCAGTCATTTTCCCCTTGTTCGTTTATGAGAAATCATCAATGATCGTTTTTTATTAATGCGCCTCTCTAGCGTCTCTTGACAAACAAAACAACCGGAAATGTTTAAGTAGCCTGAAAATTATACTTCCCCACAGCACATAATATTCAATTACACTCATCCCACGGTCCACTGCAAGGAAGGAAGAGCGAACAGGGATGTGTGTTATTGCTTCATGGCAATGATGTGTGGAGCTAACGCAGAGCCTGCAAGCGATGACCCCTGTGCTGCGTGTCTGGGCCCAGGATTCATATCCATAATGCGCTCAATATATTCTGCTGTGATGACCCGGGGCTATAAAAAAAAAAAAAAAAAAGCCAGCTTCTTTTAAAAACACAGGCGCATCCACCAAATCCTGTCTGAAAGGACGAGCTAACTCCCAGATGAAACTCGCGTATGATACGTCTGCGCACGCAGAGTTGGGAAGCCGCACTCGCTTTCAGGCGGACTGGTGCTTGAACAAACGGCAGTGACACCGACGTTTCTGTGTGTTTATGAATGTTGAATCAGACAGGATTACCACTGAATTGAACATCGTAGCTGCATAGAATGGTTGTTACATAGTTCATTTTTTTTGGTGTATATAGTTTAGTAGAAGAACGTTGACTTTAGAAGAAAAGCTGTGTCTTTAGGAAAGGTTCGGGATTCTCTCACTAAGCTGCACGTGTTTGCAAACGTAACGCTTTTTGAAAGGTTTCCCATAAGCCCTTTCACACTGGCAGGAAATGAAATATCTCCTTTCATTTACTAATTAAGCAGTCACCCATGTTTGTTTGAGGCTGTCGGCTTTAATTTAAAGTGACTTTTTTTTGAAAGTCCTGTTATGGTTTCGCTGTCACGCGAATGTGATATCATGCAGCTTGATCAAGCAGCGTAGCTTTACCCCTCCTATCAAAGTCTTCTTTAAGAATCTTTGGGGTTAAAGTGTGATCAGTGTTCAATTTGATGTCTTTTTTTTCCTTTTCCCTCTCTAACATGTGAATAAAGGATTTTTTCCTTTTAGAAGGGTATGATTACCACTCAAATATGTTTTTTATTCCCCGTTTTCCCCCATGAGTAAGGAAATATTTAACAGAGCAAGAAGCAAGAAGGCGTGACGTTAAAAAGAGACGAAAGGCAAGGCGGCGTTACAGTAGGATAATGCAGAGCAGATTCTCTGACTGTGAACAAATCTGTCCTGGGGGAAAGAGACAGCTTACAAATTATGTGTGGGCAAAGTGACTTCCCTTTTGGCCTTGGGTATCAATTGTGCAGATAGGCAATGTTTAATCATAACATAAAGATACAGCGAGGAAAAACAAGTCCATAGATCTCCGATGGAAATGAAAAGGGAAGATGAAACGGCCCTTTCATTGCCCCCCCCAGCTGGTACGGGTTTGACTTGCTCCCAGTGCCTTGCCCAGGGGACCTCGGGGGGGTGGGGAGGGGTTAGGCGGGGTGCTAGACTGGGCCAGGGGGGTTACTCCATCTCTCCCCCGGTAGTCCAGCAGCCTGACGGGCTGCTTGTGTCCTGATCTGTGGCGTGCGTCACGAGCGCCACCTCACTCCCACCCGGCAGCACATTAAAGCCCTTTTTCCTGTTTTATCTCAGCAAATTGTTGTTGGCTTTCTTCATCTCCATATGATCATTTTCCTGGAACACAGGTGTTTTTCATTTAGATGCACTTCTTATCTTTCTCATAAAAGAAACTCCGTCTAAGAATTTGAATTTGGCATAGTTTATTCTAATTAGAATGATCCAAAATGAGTCTTTTTAAGCCTTTGATAACAGACTCCTCGTCTGTGAGAGTATGTTTGCGTTCGTTGGTTCTCCATTACCGCATCTTAAAAGCAAACTTTTTAGCAATTTCATCTGAAATGAGACTATGATTTCACACAGGTTTTCTAATCAGAAGACATTTAGGATTCATTTAGTCCATCCCCACTTCACCCATCTTTTCCATTTCAGAAGGAGATTTTTTTTCTTCCAATTTTTTGTTTTCTCTACACCCATGCTAAAAGAACCATAAACAAAGAAGGTTATGAAATGATTAATGTAGGAAGGACTACGGATGGCGGACATCAAGAGTCTTAAAGCACGTGAATAATGATAATCACAAGAGTCCATGCATACTTCCGAGAATATCTATTTGTATCTTCTTCCTTAAGAAATGAAAGCCAATATGCTGTCTCTTTTTTTTGGAGCTGTATTTCTGGCTAAATGTACTTTGCTCGTGTCGCCAGTGGAGCTAAATAATGCTCCATGTCTCTCATTAGGTAGGAATTCTAAATTGCATAATTGGTTCGCTTAAACAACTTTAAATGGGAAAAATGGAAAGGAATGTGAAGCCCAACTGATGAGGCTTAATATCCAGAGAGATATCATCTGTCCACGCGAGGCTCTCGGCATCCATCAGGTGCTCGCTGCCCACATTGTAATGGCTTTTAGCAGACTCCACCACTGCGCCACGCTTTTAAAACAAACCGAGAACAGAGAGCTCAATTAACACCCGATGTGGAGTAAAGGTTTGCTCGGCCCCCACCGCCAGAAGGGATGATGCATGAACGCAGACAGTCCCTCTTTCCCCCCATGACGAGACACCACGAGATGCTAATCTCAAAGAAAGCATATGTGCGATAGGTTTTCCCTTTTTTGGACAGCGCTGAGGCTCCAGCGTCTCCCCAGACCCGGGCCTCGCGGGGGAGGCTCTGCTAGTGTGGGAAACGGCTCTCCTCCCTGCGCCTCGTGTGCCCGGCAGTGGGGAGTCCCAGCTACGTTCTGGCAGACAGCGTGCTCCCGGGGGGGGGGGGGGGCGGGGGGAGGGGGCTCTCTCATGATGCTCCGATAGAGGCATCTTGTCTGGACCCTGTCAATGCACACAGGCCGTGGCTTGTAAACATAAACATGAAGACATCCCAGAGCCTCCCCCCCACACCCTCCCCCCCACACCCCCCATCCTGCTTCCTCTCCCGCCCCTCTGTCATCATTGCTGTCATTATTTCCTCCTTTTGATGTGAGAGCTTCTCCGCTCTCGTCAGCTTGTGTTACTTGTGTTATCTCTGGTGACTCCTGCGCTTCTGCGAGGCTTCACACCAGTGGTTATTTCCAGCCCTGGTGGGATCGCATTTCATTTTTATTTTTTTTTATTTTGAGAGACCAATCCAACCCCCCCCCCCCCCCCCCCTCGCATGTTGATTCCTTTCGTTGCTAGAATCAGTCAATATTATATCAGAGCATTAAAAGCAAATCGTACCTTTTTATGCGCAGTGTTGGTTGACGCGCAGACAATAGATAAGCATCGTGCCAGTGGGACGAGTGAACGTGAAGTGTTTTTCTCGAGCGGAGAACGTGTTGGAGTAGGTCGGGAAGCCTAACCTGACAGATTTGTAAAAACACGTTCAAGCTTGTCCCTTTCCCAAGTCGCGCAGCCCCCCCCCCTGCACTTGTAGTCGTCCATTCCGGCTGATTGCGGAAGGCCATTTTGTGTACTTTTCATCTACCAGAGGCTTGATTGTGGTGCAACAGCACTATTGTGTGTGGCGGACAAACGCTGAAAATCTCTCAGCCATCCACATAACGGCTTCGGGGCGCTGAGTCCGTCTCATCTTCTAAAACATATTCTGAAGCTGTGCAGTGTTTGCTCATTACGGGCCATTCAATAGATAAATCACACATAATAGCACGGTAGAGATAAAGTGCTCTTTGTCTACCTTGGCCAACAATTGACATGCAGTGTACCTCATCAGCGTCTGTGTGTGTGTGTGTGTGTGTTTTTTTTTTTTTGTTTCTTCTTTAGGAACCTGGAAAAAAGGGTTTGATGGATAAGATACACATGGTGCAGGAAGTGGTGCTGGTTGTCCAGAACGTTTTGGAGGAAATTGCAAACATCGGAGAGCGAATCAAGAAGTAAGTCGACCAATTTTACTTTTAATATGTTAACTGTATAAATAGCAATCATCATTCTTTATAGACCTTCAAATTAATCTGACACAATATTTATTTTATAGCATCTTCAACTGGTCCGTCCCTTTTTTGTCGTGCCTCTCCTGCCTGATGCTATTTGTGGCAACTGCGCTGCTGTATTTCATCCCACTGCGATACATTGTGCTAATATGGGGTAAGTTCTACATCTAACAAACACACTTTAATTCTTTTTAAATGATAAAAAAAATTGCAATAAAAACTATGTTGTGCGGATACCTAAAGCTTACAAACTATCTAGTATAGATATACCGTGGGGAACTATCTAAAACTGTGGCCAAAGCGGCATATTAGTCCAACGCCCATAACGGTTATATCCACAATTTCAACGTGTGCAGTAGTTTAAGAACCCTGCCATGCCTACACCTCTGCAGATGCACAGAGATCAGACAGATGCAGAGGTTTGCGCCGCTCAGTGTGGGCTGATGCAGCAGAGCCCAGCAGAGGCGAGGCCTAAGGTTTGTGTGCAAACAAAGCCCAGCTAGAGTAGCCGGCTGTATATAATACATGATGTCCTTGGGCAGTCTGTGGGCTTCTGGTCTAGCCTCTCATTATCTGCTGTAGTCAGCACAGAATAGACAGTCATCTCAGTGGTCAGGGAGATGTTCTGCCCTTAACAGGCTCTTCTCCTCCAGCTGAAAGCCCACAACCACTGTACTTCGCTGCCTTCAACACAATCAATATCAAAAAAAAAAATATTGTATCAAACAAAAAAGCACACAGTCTTCGACATTCCTCTGTCTCCCCAGTTAACCCCCATCTCTGTGGTTGCAAGGCAAAGCCTTTCAAGTTGCTCGCACATATTTAAGACCTTAGGTTCTTTGTCTGCATGTTGAGGTACAGGCAGTACCAGCTGAGAATATAATGGTCCCATTGCAGGCCCCCAGATGTGTTGTTTTCTTTTTTCGTTTTTTCTGTGGTACGCAGCCCTGTGCAAAGTAAATATAGATATGCTGGAAAGGATCACGTTGACGCAAACAAAAGTGAGGAAAAGTTTTAATAGGTGACCGGGACTTATTTTTCAATTCATACCCGTCATTATTCATCTGCTTTAATTGATTACGTGTTGCTTCAGCTTTTTTCTCCATCGCCTCGGTTTGTGGCTTAAATTCATTCCGGCTAAAGGGAATCAATTGAAACCGCATCATATAATGAAGTTACTGATATACCGGGGGGAACTCTATACTGTAGAGACCCCAGATGGGGTTAGACAACTCTTTTTATTATTTCATTTTGTGCACTGTAAAGTACGCTGGTTTGTATGACACCTTTTATTTATTAATGTGCTCTTGTTTTCACAGGCGTTAACAAATTTACCAAGAAGCTGCGCAACCCATACACTATTGACAGTAATACAATAATGGATTTCCTCAAGAGGGTGCCTTCTGATGTTGAAAAGGTAAGGGTCCAATTTTACATACAGATAGGGAAGGAATTCCCTGAAGACGTCTGCATTATTTGCTGTACCAGAATTCCCAAGTGTTGCAGAAATGTATCCTCTGGCTTTGTTTGATTATTAATGGACTCTCGCCTTTAAAGCAGCCCCGGCCCAATTATTCCCCAGCGCAGCTCCGTGTAGCTGCCATATTGCCTGAGTGAGGAGATGCTCAGATCTGTCCTCAGCAATATTGCCTCAGCCTCGTCCGTTATTAGCAATTTTTTGTCCGAGCGATTGAAGCGGCGCGACATTAAAAAGTTGGTGATTGGCCGAGGGCTTGGCGGGGGGGGGGACTCCTGACGTCGCCGGCTGTTGTGTCACCGCCGCCTAGAAACTCTGATGTGGCCTCAGTCACTTCGGGGCGGCGGAGTCAATTAACGTAGTGGCGAGCCCCGAGTCGTCTTGCCGGGTGCCATATGTGATTACGTATTAGCCGTGGCTGATATGTCATTTGCATTTACATCACAGGGCCGAGCAGAGCTGTCAGGTGTCTTGTAAGTGGTGCCGGGTGAGAGCCGCGCTCCCGACCGACTTAAAGAGTTTCTGCTCGGCCAGGAAATGAAGTGCCACGCGGCGCCTTCATCTCCCAGGTAACTCGCCAGGCTGAATTCAGCAAGAAATCCCGACAGTCTGGATCTGGAAGGACACTCTCACCCCCGGTCTGTTTCCCCGCCGCATCCTTGATGTCCTCCTGCAGCGAGCCGTTGCACACGTCCCTGTGATGTTGGAGGGAGCCTGTGTTGTTTGAGATTTGGCTGACTGAGTTGGCAAAACAAGGTGCTGAATACATTTTGGATTCAGGATCCTTTGTATGTCTCCTCTCCCATTGGGGATACAATGTTTGAGCTTTGAAAATGACTCACTTTTAAATCTCATGGAAACAATACTTTTTAGCCCGGTTTAAAGGAGGAACTACACCTCGAAAATAGCTCCAATCATAAAAAAAAAAAAAAAACACCCTTAAGATTCATCATGAGCACGTTTCATTATGTCCTGTGAAAAATAACCTTAACATCATATACACAGGAGACCCGAAACAATAGACCACACATTTTGTTTTTGTTGACTTGGAACTTCAATCCTCAGATAGGTGTGGCAACAAAAACACCACAAAGGCTGAAAATTGACTCCTGTCTTTCTTGCAAATGTGACTTGGCAATTAGTGCCTGTGCACATCTACAAAGTCGGCCTCAAACGCGGACTTCTGACAACAATGTGTCTGTCCCGAAATAAGAAGCATCTGTCAGTTCTGAGGACAGTTTCATGTTGTGATGCACGAGGCAGTCACTTTGTTCCCTCATTCCATCTCCCATTCTAATAATGGAGACCAGCTCATTAGCATATACTTCTTACCTTTATTCAACAGATTTACTGTATTGTTGCAGCTCAGCAAGCGTGCTTCAAAAGCAGGTTTCCAAACTCCAGTTCTTCTCCTTTTCTGTTTAACCCTTATTGAGTGCTGTTTGGATTATGGGTGGGGGGGAAACGGACAGTGAATGAGAAATATTTCATGTCAAAGAGAACATGTTTATATTTTGTTTGTCCATTTTGAACATCAAGGCGTTCCTAGAAAAATACATACTGAAACATTGGCAAATCTATCTTGAGCATAATTCTACACAGAAAAGAATCGAGGTGCAAGTTCAGATTTCACGTCTGGTTTTACTCTGAAGAAATCCGAAAGAAGTCACACCAACGAAAGTTACACGTCAACTCGATGCAGTCTATTCTCGGGCATGAAGAAAGTTTGCTTTAGCGGACAGAACTTGAAGTGAATGAATATGCAGTTTGCGGCTCCCTCACTGGCCTGCCAGGTCATCCCAGCACTTGATTCCCGTTTCTAATATTGTGATTGTGGTGCAGAAAGAGGGGGGGGGGGGGGGGCGTACACTGGTACGGAACCCTTTGACTCTTCAAATCCTTCCTCCCTGTGATTAATCCCCTCTGCTGCAGTGTTTAAAAAATGATTCATTACAGGCGAGCCCGCCTCGCTTTCCCCTGCACCAGCTCTCCTCCAGGGAGCCATTACCGCGCGCTCCACTGAGCTCGGATTACCTGCCTCTGACCGAACTCCTGTTTGTTTTTACAGGTGCAGCGCAGCGCGCTCAGGGCGCCCGCCAGCCAGAGCCAGCCGCGCAAGAAAAAGTAAAGCGTTGGTGGGGGATGAAAGGCTGGTCTCCTTTTTTTTTTTTTTTTTTTTAAACTCCACGAACGCGGTGCACCTGACAACAATGCTCCAGTGCCGGCGTGGCCCATGACCCGCGTGCACCCCTCGCTCGGCCCCCCTGCTGCTGAGGGCCGGCCGGCCGGGCCGCTCTCTGGCCGGCGTGTTTGCCAACCCCTCCACCCGCTCCCCCTCCACCCTCCCCCACCAGAGGCTGTGAACTGCAGCAGCCAGGAGGGCAGCACATGGCGCTGTCAATCACGAGCCTGGAGGTAAAGAAAAGACAGCGCCGCGAGACTCAGCCTTCATCTTTGGATATCATTTGGAATGAGGAGTGGAAATCGTGGGGTCTGGCTTGCCTTAGTTTTTGATTGCTTTCACATTTTTGGTTTTCAATGTCCAGTTAAGTTAATACAGGCTCAACCGTTTATGGTAATAGTTTTAACTTCAGTCAAGTATTGTTTTTATTAAAGATCAAAAGGTTATGTGTATCCAATAGACTCTTAATTTATAAGCCAAATAATGCTTTTTCTTGCACATTTAATATATTAGGACAGCATTGAATGCGATTCTTTTTGTGCCAGGGATTTAATGTGTATATAATGCAAATCGGTCAGCATTCCTATTTTTATTTAAAAAAAATATATATATTTTTGCACTGCATTTGTTCTATCTCCACCTGACTCATGTTACTGTATTAATTCAAGTTTTAATTTGACTCATATCTTGTCTGCTTCATCAAATGGAGAATTTGCAGGAATCCTGAATAAAGAGTCTTGATCAGTTTGAGCCTTTGCTTTTTCCTGTATATTTTTTTTCACTATCTGCACTCTAGTGAGGATGGATTACACCACTTCTTTACTTGAATACACAGTAAACACATCTGATTACACAACACAGCCATTGGAACAGAGCTCACACACCGGCCACCGCTGTGCCTTGGTTACCGAGCTCACATCAAAGCTGTGGAGCTCCAGTGTGCTTCCTAATGCATTGCTTTGTTGCCTTCTCACAATAACAGGGTCCAGATGAGAGAGAAAGAGCTCATCTCGCAGAGAGCACTCCTCCATCCTCAGCACTAAGTGCTTTACATTTCCACTAAAATCACCTGGCCCATCCAATGGTTACAAACACACACACAGTCATTTTTTCTTTTTTTTTCATTTGCCTCCCTACAATACGTTTTCAAAGAAGAGCGGGTAGTAAATCATTTTTCTTAAAACATATTTAGTTTAGGTACCAAAAAATATATTATAGACACTTCTCGCCCCTTTGTTTTTTTTTTTTTTATCCTCACATCGATGCTTTGCCGAGAGAGAAAAGAAGAAACTTGTTAAATTAGCTGCCGTATTCTACATAAGAGGAAGTTAAATATGCTGTTTTCTCCTTTACCGTCTGATAGCAGACAAATGGAAATGCTCTTTTTTAAGTATTCAAACTGGCAACCAAAGTTGGGCTGAACTGAGTCTTGGACCCCACCGGTGGGACTTTGTTCTAGCTGTGTGGGGCGACTGAGCATCGTGCCCCCCCCCCCACACCTCCTCCTCCTCAGCAGCAGCACGCTGGTGAAAGAGCATCCATCTGTGCTTTGTGGAGAGTTTGATTGGCTCAGGGGGACCTGGTGAAGCCCCGGGCTATCTCTTTTGACAGCCTGATAGAGACATCACTGGACTCTCCCAGGATCTGCCACCAGGGGTCCGTTTCAAAGTGAGAGGGTGTGGAGGTGACCCTGAGCTTCTGACGAGCTAAATCCCACACACTGGCTGAAACCCTCGTACATTCTGGCTCGCCGGGGCTCGGGGACTGGTTTTGACTGTGCTGGGGAGGAGGGCAAAGCCTGGGAGGGGGGGGAAGGAAGGGGGCGGGGGGGTGTTTGGAGTTTACAAGGAGATCGCTGGGAAGACCCGACGAAGTGTCCCCAAGAGTTGAAAGCAATTAAGCGATATTCCCAGGGAACTTGTAATCGACATTTTAGCGAACATTGAAATTGCGGCACGGGGGACGTCTAATGTCAGACGTATCATTGAGGCAAATGCTGCAAGGGTTATCACGAGAGGTCGTGTGGGAGTACGGCTGCCTGCCTTCAAGCTGTCACATCAGTGTGTGTGTGTGTGTGTGTGTGCGTGTGGACCTGAGGTCACAGGCTTGGATGTTCATTCATATTCAGCGGATCACGCAGAAAGACTTTGACAGGGTTACAACAATTGTTGATTCGGCTGTGCATGCACACTTCTGCTACCTACTCATACGCACATATGTTGCGCACACACACACTTTTTTACTTTTTAGAGATGAGTGTAATGATATTTAAGGAATTATTCATCAACGTCTTTTCTCCTGGGGAGGGAACAAATCGCAGCAGAGAAAGTCACTGTGCAATATGGTCCCCGAATGCAGTGGGGAAAAAAAAGATCCCTGGATGTTCTACAAGCTTGCTAATGAACATTTGAGCCACACAGCAGTTAACATATTCTGATAACATTTCTTTTTTTTCTTTTATAGTTGTTGTTGTTGTTGTTGTTGTGCATGCCATGGCAGTGATGTCTTCATCAGGCTGTCAAAAAGGAAGTGCCTGCAGCTGTGGCGGATCCCCCCCAGAGCCTGTCACACTCCTTGTTTCCATGGCAGTCCTTCAGGCAGCACCACAGGCTGGCTGTGTGCGAGGACCCATACAACCTGTTTTTTCAGCAGCCGCTCCTGTGATGTTCAGCCCCGGAGCGGGCGTCAAACTACCGAGTGCAGAGAGAGACAACACCGCAGCCTCTCTCGCTGTCGCAGTTCTGAGAGAGAGAGAAAAAAAAAAAAAAAAAAAACCTCATTTGAATAAGCCACTATTCTTACCACCTCTTTAGTAATTGTTACATGTGCTGTGCTGTTAAGGTTCGCTGACCTCCTCTCCAAGAGACATTATTTGCACAGTAGGACGACGTGAGGGAAAGCACGACTCGTGGCTGACTTACATATGTTGGAGCTCTTATGCGTTGTTTGGTCCGCTTTCCACCACATGATATGCAAGGTCGTGGAGATCAGTGGCTGTGAGTCCCGACTGGCCTGAATTAAAGGGGGCAGAGGTCACGCTCTGCCTCCAGACAGGACCTTGACATCAATAAAGACGAAATCCGCCGGGGCATCAACCATGGAAACGCAGTCCAAATGATGGAACAGACGGGGTGAGTTTGCTTGCAGTCAGATTGTTGTTTCCTGAATGAGAACGTCTACCTGAGGAGGCCGCATGGGGAGCTTTTTAAATGATGCGCCTGCCTGCATTTGCTGCTCGTTCCAGATTGTAACTTAACCATTCGGCACATTGCTTTGGTCTCTTCCGATGATACAACGTATAAATCACGGTAACCAGGATTGATGTTGTCTCTGGGAATAAGGGAGGAAATTTGACTGAGATAACACTAAAGCGAAAAATGCTCGCTAATAGCAGCAGTTTTCAGTAGCTCCGGTTTAATAATAAGTCATTTTGCGGCCCACAGTACTCAGTGGTGTTAGGACACGGCAAAAGCCATAATTCTTCATAGCGTCAGGAATGGAAGCTGGCCTTTAAGAGCTGGAATTAAATCATTGGCCTTTAAAAGCATCTCTCTAAGGGCCATGCCGCATTAATAAACTCAACTGATTCTGCTTTAATATTATTCAGAGTGCATTAAAACGAAGGCAACAGCTGGGATCATGCCCGGTCTCATGAGTACTGCTTGGGCCAATGAGTGCCGGCCAGATGCAAAGCATGTCTGAGCGCAACCCTGCGTTGTAGGAGGCGGGGATGGGAGGGGGGGCATCCCAGTGTTACAGGTGCAGGCCTCACAGTTGCTGTTCCCAGATCAGAGGTTGTCGGGTACCGACACTGCCCACAAGACAGCTACTGCCGGACTAAAAAACAGTGTCACACGGGAACAAACCTGGCCAATCAGGAACTACAAACTACAACAACCTTCAAACTACTAAATGCTCTTTTTTTGTTGGCACTGTATGGTATGAGCTTACTTTGTTAAAAAAAAAAAAAAAAGCGGTTAAGCGTTGAGCTTTGTTGTTACATCAGTGCTCCAGCACATGTGTCGGGACACAATACAAAGAATAATTGAAATGCATATTTCATTCTAATTAACAGTGATATAACGCAATGTGACTCTCAGCCTCCTGAGGAAAGTGCACGGTATTTTGTTTGATGAATCGGCTGAAGCCACAGCCAGTATCCCTGCCCACCCACCCCTGGGGAATCAGGTATCATTAGAGATATGAAGGGATCTGCTTTTACTCTCACTGAAAGAAGGGGAAAACACATTTCCTCCACGCTGGCAAACGGTGAATGTGAAAGTGTTCAATATTAATAGCCTTTCATCAAGGACACAATTAGGACACCTCTATTTGACACATTCTATAGGTTCTGGATGAATATGGATATATTTTCTCGAGGAAGGAGCCACTGGCTGAATAACATATAAGTGAAATCTCCTTCAAACACAGAATTAATGAAGAATACACAACATGACAATGTAGCTGTTTTAAACCAATGTGAGTTTAAAAGAAGCAAGAGACTCTTATTATATTATTATTATTATAATTTACGCCCAAGGGCAAGTTGTGTATTTTTCCAAATTCGCACACATCCTCGCTATAAAAACAGACAAATGCAGCTCATTTTACTCATACGTGGAAACCACATTGACACTACATGTGTGTGCCTCCATCTCTGTTGAATGAGCAAGAGAAAAAGAAAAAAACCAGATTAAACCGTGACACTGGTCATGCATCAGTCAGAGGTCCACGCAGAGCTGATGTGATTAGCGAGCGGGGTTTAGGATACGTCATTTACCACACCAGAGGTTTGTGGTGCCGAACGCGAAAGCTGGCGGTGTGAAGAGGGCTGTGGTGAAGTGAGGAGACTAATCGCGTGTGTTTCACCCCCCCGAGCACCGTCTCCGCCGAGCTCTGCCACATGATGTGACACCGGAGAGTCACGTAACACGCGAGCGCGGTTAGGCCCATTAACCGGAGCGGCTAATTATCGGCTCCTACAAGGTCTTCAGGCTCCCAGGCAATGCGTGCTCTCATTTCTGATTAAAAACATAAACGCATGCCGAAAAAAAGAAGGATCAATTACAGCGAGGCAGGGTGGATAACAGCCACTGTACCAGAGTAATTAGGCCAGGCGTTTCATCGGAACCGCTTGCTCTATGATGAAGGTTTAAAGAGTCCAGTGGCAGAAACACCACAAACTGTGTTTGTTTTATTCATGCCGCTGCAGTGTCACCCACCGGGGCCCAATTAGCCGGCGACTGATGCCTTCCGAAAAACCATCTCGACGCTCTTCTTTGACGGGAAATGAAAGCCGCACTCGCTCGTGTCCCCGTGACCCCGTGGACTCCAACCTGCGAAGGTCAGACTGGCCAACGGCGGCGGCGGCGGCGGCGGCTCACAGACGTAGCGCCGCAGCCTCCATCCTTCTCTCGGTGCGTTATGTTTCATACCGTTTAACTGTGTCAACAGAGGACGCTGGGGACGGTGTGCCGGCGTCGGAGGTATTTAGGCTACCGACTCTCTTCCACGCCGCTTTCTGCAGGGCTGATTTGATAGGGAGGCTGGGTAATGGATGCAGCAGCCCTATTCGGCGCTCCACACCCACACGAGGGAGCGCCGCCATCACGACTCGGCCTGATTGCAGAGTCGGCTTGAGCTATTACACCAGCTTCTAAACCGTTTGTCAAAAGTAATTTTCTTAATTAACTTTGATGTGCTTTGATTAAAATAGTATTTACCAATCAACGTCATATCAGGCAGTAGGTTGCATTTGCTTTCATGGAGGAGATGCATATGTTTTACCACAAGAGGAAAGTAAA
Source organism: Apeltes quadracus (assembly GCA_021346845.1). NCBI lineage: Eukaryota > Metazoa > Chordata > Actinopteri > Perciformes > Gasterosteidae > Apeltes > Apeltes quadracus. The sequence goes on from CM037935.1 coordinate 11,351,139, forward strand.
TGCAGTAAATGATCTAGTCAAGCTTTGATGTGGTAAAACAAATACTCTCCGTTAGAGGACGCGCTCATTTCAGCAAGCGGCTTCTTTTTCTGTCTTGATAACAATAACAACTGTTCTCAAACCCACTGTCATAGCAGTTCTTCACACCTTCTTCTTCCTTTCTCCAGTACAAGCTCACAGTGCTTCATGTAATCACACACACACACACACACACACACGCTCACACGCACAAACACGGACAGTTTATTAGTTTCAATAGCCAAATAAAAAAGAATGCCTATGGTCCTTTAAGCAGGCAGCAAGACCAATTAGCAAGTATGTCTATTCAATTTCTCCATATCTGTACTCGGTGAGTGTGAGGGAGAGGGAGGTCTGGTGTTGCGGGGGTGGGGGGTGGGGGGTTTGAGCGGTACAGACAGGAAGAGAGAAAACAAAGCCATCATCTCCCAGTGCTTGCCCTCTTCTCCCCTCTCCTCTGCAGCTCCAATTACTGGCTCCTCTCCCTGCCATCAGTATGCAGCAGGGCCGCTCTCCTCCTCCAGCCGCCCCGGGCCATTGAATACGTTACCTCCGCTGTGGGGCTCGGGGCTCAGGGGCACTGCGCCCCCTAACCCCCTGGATAATTTGGGATTCCTGCTCCTGCCTTGGAGAGCTGAAAACAAATAATATTAAAAAAAACCTCAGGTAAATAAAGAAATAAGGTTGCCTCACAAATATCTACTGATTTATTGATTTGTTCGTTCCTCTGCTTATCGTTTGTAGATCATTACTGATCTGCAGCCTCCCGTCCTCAGACTCCCGCCAAAGTTTTGACCGGCTGAAACAGATTGTGAGGTCAATATAGACGTCTCTATTATTATTATAACTGTAAACATACTTTTTTATGTTTGCTTTATTCATCTTTATAAATGATGCAAAAGGTTGTTCACCTTGTAACGTTCAATAGATGCTTCTGTCTTTTCTCAGAATGAGAACATCCATCCAAAATGTCTTCAACTCAAAGCATTCAACAAAAGCACAACCCTTTTTTTTTGCTGTGAGTAATAACCACTTTTAGGGGAGAATAACCATTGTCCTTCTTTTGCACCCAAACTCTGCACAACGCACTTGAGGCAAGTCTATAGAGCTGTTCAAACTAGACTGCCTTTGGCTCAGATTTCTTTTCCATCTCCTTGTCTTTGTCCAAGGTTTAAGGTTTAAGCACAGCTACAGACCTTACAATTCTTATCAAAGCACTTCAGCCTTTACAGACAGCACAGAAAGGTGTGTTTATAGAATCTTTTGTTTTAAATCAACAAAATAAAATTTCAGAACGCGTCAAACTTAGAAAAGCCCCCCCCCCCCACATCACCGCTATAAGTGGAGCTGAATGTAGTGGAAACACATACAATCACGAGGCGGGAATAAATAACAAAAGAGCTCTCCGCCGCCGCGCTAACGTTGTAAAAGAGCATCTCTTTCTGTCTGGAGCCTTTCATGGCGACAAACACCTACACTGTAGTTCTCCTGCAGCGGCCTGCGGCCACAGCTGCTCTTCCCACTCGCCTGCGAGCAGACGCGTTCTTCGCTCCTTTTGGGTCTCGTGACTAACTGAATTGTTTTAGAGATAGGGGGATAACAAGTGAAATCCAAAGAAATGGGGCGGAAACGGCGGCGTGAAAACGGGGAGATCTTCCACTTCATTGTGCCGCTCGGGGAGGTAACGGAGAGCGAAAACACCAACGCGGGGCCGTCCAAGCGGGATAGCGCTGGCATGTCGCGCCCAAACCGCTCGCCTCTCATCGTAGTGACATTAATGCCTGTGTAATATGCTTCTGTTTCGCCAAAGACAACAGTTGGTGTAAATGAGTACCAGATTACTTAATGTAGCGCTGAATCAATTCTCCAACGTGTCCGTCCCTGCTAGGCGGAGCAGGCGGGTCGGGCGGGCAGAGAGAGACAGCGAGTGTGATGGAGCCTCGGGGGGGGGGGGAATTACGAGAGAGTTAAGAAGACACTGTTGTTACTCTCGGCTTCGTGGAGGATTTAGTCAGTGGACGTGTCTTCAGTTTCATAGTTGGCAGCAAGTGGTCCGGCAATGAACTGAGCTACTTTATTTTGTGGTATCGTCAAATAGTGTGTTCGTAAATTCTTCCGTGATGTAATGTAAAGGTGAGGTAATCCGCTTGCATGGATAAAAAGGTCCCCGTTTTCTTTTTTTATCCCATCTCCATCAGATTTCAAGTTTAAACTTCAATACTTGTTGACAGCTTCATAATGGCCCATGTGCAGGAAATTCTCCATTTGAAAGCAACCGCACACAAGCTGGAATTTGACGAGCTCACAAAGTATCGTCTGCCTAAACGCCTTATGACAATGTAAGATTAATGACGGCCCATTCAGTGCTATCAGCATCAGAGGTGGAAGAGGCACCTGCTCCTCAAAGGCCAGTTCTAATCACTCACATCTGGACCCCCCCACCCCCCCATCGCTGACACACTAACCTGCTGTTCCTAAGGAAAGGAGATCTGCCTCCCAGATCCTCAAACACTTTCTCTGGGCCCGCCGTATTACTTTCCCAATTCAGCCCAGATGTGACGTCCTCACTCTGCTACCCCCCCCTCCCCCTCCTCCTCCTACCCCCCCGCCCCCCTCCGGCCCCCCGCTCCGCTTCATCTCATTCCCACCTGCTAGCTGACCCGGAGACCCGAGGCCCAGACTCTCATTTGGTTTTCCTTTCTCAAAGTAAAGTCCTCTTCTTTGAATTACAGCAATCTCTCTTTCTGCCCAGCCCGCAGGGTCCGCGGAGGAGTCTGCATACCATAGTAAGTACTGGAATCTTGCTACTGTCACATCCTTGCATGTCGCATGTTGTCTCAGCGAGAGTCCCCCCCCCATGTTCAGCCCCTCCGTGTTGACAAACAACCGGTTTGGGCTCCAGCTCTTTAGGCTGCGTTACTGGTCTTGCATGCATTGCCTTGGAAGACTGAAAAGGACTTGAAAGAAACACTATTATTGGATGATGAACACTACTGGTTTGCACTGACCGCCTGAAACAGCTCTACTTAAATTGGATTGCTCGGCTTCCCCAAGCTGATGGACATGCCTGTCTCTGAGGACCACTGAGCGTCTGTCTCCGCTGGATGGGCCCCAGTAAATAATCTCTCTCCCCTAAACGCTTACCGTTAATTGTGTTTTTTTTCCCTCCACCTCCTCTTCTTCTTGAGATGAGGTTGGGGCGGGGGGGGGGGAGTAATTAAGACAATGCCTATGCACTTCACTTTAGAGCGGGGATCCCACTAGGACGGAGGCAGGTGCCTCTTACTGGAAGAGACGTACTGACAAGACCTGCCAATCAAGCCGGCGGAGCTGTCCATTGCTTGAGCTCTTAGGTGCTCTATTCCCTTCTGCCCGTTTATTGCAAACACAGTTTTGAAATGCCGAGGATTAGGCAGGTAGCAAACAGGCGCAGTCCGGCTGAGGGAATCAGTGTTCCCCAGCACATCGTCTGTCCCCGGCCGTCCGCGGTGGAGATAATTGATTAGAGAGCTCAATTATTACAGTGAAATACAAACAGTGCAAACGTCTCGGACTTTTGATGAAAGAGAATATGGAGGTCATTCAGGAGTACAATGTGTATATTCTTTAACAACAATTCTTTAATAACAAATGACTTGGGTTTTAATGCAAAATACTACCCTTAAATGTTCTCTGTTTTTTTTTTGCATGCAGAGTAGTACAGCTATACATAGCGTTTGAGCAACACAGAACTCCATTTTTGTTATTTCAATACCTCACCTAAGGGGGATTGTCAAACATAGCGTATAGTTTAATAACATTATAAAAGCAAAAAAAAAAGTAATGGCTGTGAAGAAAGAGAAACGCCGTGTCTCTTTAAACTTGCTCCTCGTCTAGCAGACAGACTGGAGAGAGGTGCCAGCAGCTATTCACAACGAGGCAGGAAAGCAGGTCACGGAGTCACGGCCACTAAGAGCCGCTGTGCTATAGAGTCCCACTGACAGGCTCGCACAAGGCCAAGGCCTCATCTGGCTGCAATGCCAGAATTTAGGCTCTGAATATGCCCCACTGTTGAGAAATAGAAAAGATAACCTTGCAGAAATCAAACAGAATCTTAAACCATTGCAAATATTTACTTGCCTTTTCAAAATAATTACATTTTTTGATAAAAGGAGGAAAACCAGGATATGTTTTACTCATATATTTTTGGATTTTCATGTTTCATATTTTTTTTTTTTTTTTGTTGAAGGATGGGCCGCCTCTTGCTTTGTGCTAAATGTGATATGGAAGTTAAGTGAATGGGAGAGTGTTTCTGAATTCCCCAGCAACCATAGCCACTCGTCACACACAGACAGGAAATGGACAGCCACTTTGGGGAAATTCAATTCAGTTGACGTCCACTGTGAAAAAGATTGAATCATGTAGACATTTGAGGTGATTTAATGGTGTTAACATACGCACAGTGGAGCTCCATGACTTACGCTGCACAGGCTTTGGATTATTGAGTTCAGTGTAAAATCAGTCACTTCTCCAGAGTCCATTTGACTGGGAGAAATGGATGGACATTAGCAACTGTGAAAGCGATCCATTTTTTGGGAGGATAAACTAGTGAGGGATTTTGCCCCAGGTGCTGTTTTAACAGTCCCTTAAAATTCACTGGATCTCACTTCTACGATATCCATCTTCAAATGCATTGTGGTAACTTTTTTTAGTGCTTATGCAAGTCCCGATATGTTGAGAAAGACATTATGGAGCCGAAACTTGTCTTTGCTTGACGCGAAGGGCCAGAAGGTCTGGTGCATTGATGAGCCTCGGAATAAAAAATTAGAACTCCTTTCATTTGAAATGTTGGTGAATTGTTGGCTTTGCGAGGGAGGGTTTGTTTATTCAGAACTGAGAGAGAACAACTCTGTGAAAGAAGGATAGTATCGTCTAGCGGCAGCATTTTCCCCCAGAAAGGGGCACCCAGAAAGAAACAATGAAAATCATTCTATTCATGATATATGCGTGTGATGTGCTGTTCTTCAGTTATTGCTACAGAACGACCTAAAAGCAGTTAATGATCTCATGCACGAGTTTGACGTTCTTTATGAAGATGATACATTCCCTGTTCTCTCCTGCCAACCCTTCTTCATTAACTGGTATGTATGTATCTTCTCTACTCACATTATGGCCAAAGGGCCCTTGGCTTGAAGAGATGATTAATTATCCTGTGATGAGTTTAGCATTTTCTTCCAATGTCTGACTGAAGAATAGGTTCACAGTGGTTGTAACCTACAGATAGAAATACAGTCGCTCTGGTCCAGCCGGTCAGATCAAGTATGTCTGAGACTTGAGACGTTTGTTGGTGTGTTTTCAAAAATTTTGTTCACGTAGTGGATAAGGACGATGTTCTCTGTGGAGTGGTAGCAGGGATATCTCCTCTTGTGCTTCTCGTTTAGTACTAGCCTGTAAACTATATACAGTAGTGTGCGAATTGTAAAAATTGTTTCATTTGAATACCATCAAATCGGTAATAACAAATCGTCTGCCAAATATTCTAAAAAATAAAAAATAAAAAGGGATAAATATGTCTCAGGGCATTATTTAAGTCCGCTATATTTAATAGCATTTAATATAACTATGAGAAAATGTACGGCAAAAATGGTCTCAGATTTCTTTCGAATCAGCGCGTGAGAGGCCAGCAGGCTTGACCTCAAGTTTTTTTTACTTTTTTACACTTGCAACAAACACATCTCTTTAAAACAGGAAGGAACTTGTTCTCTCCAAACTCGTCTTGTTATCGTCAGTTTAAGTTTGTTGAGTGTGGAGCATTCACAGTCTTTTGTCCCCCTCACCAGCAGATATACGAACAATGTCCGTTTCTAAAGACCTCCTCCATCAGCTGCAGAGAGCGTGGGAGTGCTAGTATCTGGAAACCAAGTCGTGGCTGACTTTTTTTTTTTTTTTTTTCTGTCTACAACAACATCCTCCTCCCGATGGTCTGTGCACATGTCCTCTCACTACATGCATTATAACCCTGATGAGCTGACCACATCCTTGGAACACTTCACAAGATAAATAATTGAACCCTCAATAGCCCTTGATGGACAAAAATTGCTCCTCCAGCTGCCACTTCTTCTTTTGCTTTGTTCTCAAGAGCAACAACAACAAATGGGCCTTTGCAGAATCCCACACTAAGAAAACACATTTCGGCAATGATAACACATAAGAGCCCGGGTTACATTACTCTCCTGCTCAGATGATTTGTGCTATTAGAGGTAGCCTATGTGTTGTACAAATAGTAATAAAGAAGCCTTCAAAAGAGATATGTGATCTTAAAAGAGTGTTTTATCCCAGCATATGACTGATGTCACAATCATCAGTTATCTGCTACCAAGTAACTTGTCTCTTCAGCAATCAAGGAAGAAGGGAGACAAAGGCTTTGGGCGGCAGGCGAGAGGAGCTTGGACAATAGGTGGCAGTGTGCTACCACAGACGGCGGCCGCGGTATCTGCAAGTCGTCTGAATCCAGTCTTGGCAGAGGGAAGGCTGGAGGCTGTTCTGTGGATTTAATTAGACAGAAACAGATACTCACATGTTCATTTCTCAGCTGCCTCCCATCCATTTCTTTACAGTCTGTTGGGGAAAAACGCTTTATGGTCCAATTGTAACTTTAACTGTGAACACAAAAAGAAGCACACATTCGTAGTGGAAAGCCAAGTGTTAAGGCCTTGTTTCACACCTCCTGGAGGCAACCATTAAAGCAGGTAGAGCTGTCAGAATCACAGGCAAACTGCTAAAATACACAAAAGAGAGGAAAGATACTTTTTTTTTCATCCCTTGATAAAAAAAAGTTTAAAAAAAAAGTTTGAAGGTTTTAAGAAACAACAACATTTATTCAAAATGATATACTTATATTTAAAAATTGTGATCAATCCACAAATCAATTGTGTCCAACTATATATATACAGTATTTAAATAAGTTAAACATGATTTCCTTGCGTATATATAGCTTTTCAAAGACATAGGTAAACTATTGGGTTCTATCACTGTTACACTCAGGAGGTGTTTGGTTCTGTATACGGTCCTGGTTAACACATGGCTCACAATCTCCATCCATGTGAATCAAAGTGTCATTCCATGTTTCATTCCATGCTAGCGTCACGTATGCTCACATACTTGAAGAATGCCAGCAGAGGGACAAAGCACGAAAATAGATAGGTGGTGTAATTGAATCAAGGCAAAGTGAGGCGGTGTTAGTGACATGGTGCTAGAAGAACAACATTTAGAGCAAGGCTTGTTGAGGAAGTGGCTTGGCCTACCGCTAACCTTCACATCCGTATTCAAAGCACGGCGTCCCTGCATGCAAATTAGAGGTAGCCTGGCAAAGCGCTGTTAATGAACCCGGCCATTGAACTGCGTACAGCGGCCTTGTAGTGAGATAGGTGCACCATAAATAGTCCATTTGGCCGAGAGCCAGAAGGAAAAGGCTAAGGCAGAGTTACCAGCAGTAGGACGGGGCCTTTATTGTGTTATGACAGACAGAGGGGACAATCAGACAGGATAGAGATATGGGCTTTCCTTTCCAGATTAATTAGAAAGGATCAATTAACAGTGATGAAAACCATGGCGGCACACTGACTAGCTGATAGGCCAATCAAGCCTTGAAATGCAGAGTAGTTGGCATGTTTTATCTCTCCAAACTTAATTGCAATTTTCCAGAGGGAATGACGTGATCAAAATGGCCGGGTGAAATTAGCTCCACGTAGCATGTATTTGATGCATTTGTTCTGTGATTTCTCTACTAAGTATTGTATTTATATGGTGACTCTTTTTTTTTTTTGACACACGCACAGAAGTTCCCAATTTCCCAATTTATTCCTCCCCTGCTCACCTTTATCACAGTAATTGTGAGCATGGTTACACTCCTGAACATTAGCTTTTGCTGAGTAGCAAAATGGCTTGGCTAAGGACAATTTGTCCCACATTGCCCAATCATGCCAGATGCATGCGGTTATACAATACGGAACATCCATGAATTAATTTGCATATTTGGATAGGAATTTTATTTCCACTCACCGTCGCTGCTCCACGGCAGATTCAAGGCAATAACGATTTTACAAAAGATGAAAAGAACACCGATTTGATGGCTCACTTGTGCCGGGTAGAATAAATACACTATTTGCAAAGAATTACAGGAGAGAAAACATGGATGCGATGAGGAAGTTTACTACAGGAGCAGGAGTTTGTGTAAGAAATGACCTTTGACCCAAGAAAACATTGTTGTATCTTATATTTGTCTTCCCCCTTCCCCTCCCCCCACACAGACACACAAGGCTCACACTAAGGAAACTTAAAGTAAAATAATGCAACAAATTCAAATTGCACTGGTGGTCTTTACAATGTTACCATTTGCTTGTTTTTAATAATTTATCTAGTTATTATAATAGTATTAGCTAAGAATAAACACACACTCATGCGGACACACACACACACACACAAATACGCACACACGCATTGCTCATTACCTTGGGAACACAGCCCACCAAAAGCTCATTTCCTGTTGAGCAAGACTGCCTAACCCCGATTGACCCTCAGATATTCCCATTACCATGGGCCAATGTTTAAGGGAAAGCTTATTGAGCTACCTCAGCTGGAACACCCACCACTGATTTATGAGCAGGAGACTACACTGCTTTTAATGATTATCTGTTTATTTTCCTTCTTACAAATCATATCAGAAACAAGGAAATATTATTCAATTGTGTCAAAAAAAAAGGAAGAGTACTGGAGTCTTTTGCTTATTGAGAAAATTCTTAAGAGTAAAAATAAGATGCAAGAAAAGATGATTTATCGTTTTAAATGCCCTCTGCGAGGGGGATGTTTTTGTTAAGTTAAGTTAATTCCTCATTTGGGATTCATTTCTATTCTTAAATTATTGCTTTTTTGTTTACAGGCAGTCAGTCAAAAATACATTTCAATATACTTGTCTCCCTTTGACTAATTCATTTAATCTCTGTCAGTCTTTAAACGGCATCTTGGTGGAATATATTCAGTCCACCTACGTTGCACGGACACCTTTCATTACGAGAACAAGGTATGAACTGCAGGCGCCTTTTTTCGGCGGCGCACGACCATTATGCACAACGGGAATCCAGAGATCTATCCATGTCGGTAATGCTGCTAGATGGAGGAGAAGCTTAAGTGAGTCTGTCATGGTAATTATGGTGGATAGTTGCGGACTATCAGGTCCTCAGCTCGCTCACTGCCAGTCTGATCCATCCTGAGCATAAAGAGTCTCCGGCGAGCTGGAGGAAAATTGAAAAGATGCACTTATCTACCTAATGGCAATAGCTGAGGCAAATCACATGCATTTTATGGCAGGGAATAACTGTATTTGAGGTATGGTATCAGCATGTGCCCTGTGGCCACATGCAGCTGCTGTATTTGATTATCCATCAGGCTGTGTCAGAATGTGAGTGAGTAACCAACCGACTGGTTAAGGCAAATGCAACATCACAGAAGTGTCATTCATTGGCAAACTCTCCTGTCTTTGACAGGGATGGCGTGTGAAAGCAGGAGACGACGTTGAAAATGTACTTTTCTGTGGCAGGTGAGGGACGAATTAATTCTGCATTGTCTGCTTCCATGCGGTTGCCGTGTGTAGTGAAGAGATGTTTTTTTTTTTTTTATCCACAGTGGTGGTACTGCGGCACATTATCTCAAGTATACAAGTTACTGAAATGACACAGCGGGACTCAATGAAACAAGAGTAAGCCAGTAAATGTGCGGCGGAGCTGATTTGCAGTCAATCTATCTGAAAATGACAACATAATGCAATAACATTTGGGAAGTGACTGTTTTGATTGGGATGGGATTGTCTGCCGAGCTGCAGTTACATGCTGCAAACACAATATTAGTGTCCATCATTTGAGGTAACTAACAGGGTTTCAGTTTCAGGGTTTTTGGGGAAATCAAATTAGTCTGCCAGACATCCGATTTGCGTTTTGCTTTAGTCAAATGTAGTTGCTGCCTGATATGCTGGAGGCCACAAGACGAGAGGAAAGTGGCTCATTAATGTTACATAACGCAATGCAATGCGCTTGATGTGAGAGAAAAACTTTTATTTTGCAAAAACAAAACAATTGCCTGCCCCCGACGTACCGAGGACCTCGTGCTCAAAACGTTCTCCCTCGGCTACGTGCTTAGCCAATCCAACATGAATAATATGTCTCAATTAAAAAACGCTTATTAAAATAATTGTCGGTCAATAATTGATGCAGGACTCAAAGTTGGCCATCAAATGGTCAGCCGGATTCCAAAGCTACTGCGGTGAGCACATAGATCCCCCACAGCTAAATCATATCAGATGGACTATTGACAGCATCCTGTCAATAAGCGAGCCCCCGGAGGGCTAGCTATTTGCACATTGACTGATTGACTGTTTCTTAATAGACACATAATTGGTGACAAAGACCTTCCAATGAAGTGTCATTTGCCAGAGCATTTGTGATAATTCACAGCCTGTTCCATTTTCTGTTGGACTCTGTCCCAAAGTAGAAGCTGTGATGAGAAACATGATCCACTAGACTGTGTCACACTGACAGGAGAAAATGTACAGTATTGGTGGCATGATGAAGTAGCCCAGCAGTCTTCCCAATGAGCACAAGGCAAACAAACTAGAGAGCCGGTATGCAATCTATAGATGGAGGATGCAATATGGAGACCCTCAACCCTTGACCTCATATAACATTATTCATTGGCAGTAATATTACAAGCTATTTCTTCTCATTCCAGACTGTGGACATTGTTGATGCAATTTTCACATGTCACTTTTGTTTACCATATTTATGTGCCATGGTGTCTGACATACGCATTATTGCCTTCATCAGGGAGACAGAGCCTTTACAGCCGGCTGCTGTAATTGCAATGTGGTGCCTTTAAAGAAGAAGAAGACCGAGAAGGAGAAGACAGAGAGGATGAAAAAGAAAAAGGAAAACGCCCCTGTGATCCTGTTGCATTTCACAAAGGCACTGCTTTTCAAACCAGCTGCTTGGAGGATTTTTAACATCTATTAATGCAGAATTACTCCAATTACAAGCCTTCTTTGCACCGAGGCCCCCTTCCGCTGCCTGCGTTAGATGGTGCACACCTCTGGGAGCCAATCACAGCCTTCACAGCCACTGGCAGCAGATGTAAGCAATTTACTTCTGATTTCTTCATATTCAGTGTGAGACAAGCTCCTGGTGACCCACGACCCCGGAGCCTGCAGGATTCTAACCCTATCAAATTAAAGCTCTCTGCTCACTTATTCCCTAGCGCTCCTCTGGTGCTAAGCAGCCATCTCGCTGCATAGCAACGCCAGTCGGGCGTGCTCGCTCATACGCCCTGCCTCATCAGTTGCTATTAGGGAAAATATACAGTGCTCTAATTGGATGAGATTCAGCTAAGGAAGTGCAGTTAAAGGTCATTTTCCACCGTGTGCCTCCTGCTCTTCAGAATAATTTCTCTGTCCTCCGTCTTTGGGAGCTGTTAAACAAAAGGGGCAAAGTTACAATCCTTCGTCTCACTTCCTGACAGAGTACCACAGGCCGTGATGAGCAGCGAGTCCTGTGAATCATGTAAACAACACAGCCAAGCCCCGACGGATGTGCTCTGTGTCAACGGCACGTCTCCTCCAATGTCTTCCTTGAACGTGTCCCGGTGCCTATGTCTCAACCTCGTCGTCACCCTCTTTCATAATTCGTTGGAAGGTTACAGAGGACAACGTAGTGTTTTAATTAGTAGTGTATTGGCTATATTTTCTCTTCACGGTGTGATTTTTCTCCGACATGGATATAGACGTAGGGAAAAATATGAACACTGCATGGTCTTTCAGAGCAAAGATGACATTTATGGCTATTTTATTATGGGCAATTTTAGCCTATAATATTTAGCTTTTTGGGAAGTATTAAAAAATAAATCCCCAGATAAAACACTTCCAAGAACAATTCAACCGTCAAATAATTTGTCTGCTTAAACACATAACACTCCACTCTCTTTTTGTCTTTGTACAGAAAATGCTCGTCATTGGGGTGGAAATATGAGGGTCACCTGGACAAGTTCCAGTTACATTACCTTCAGTTCACTGGCTGGTGATGCAATAATGATGAATTCAGATCCTCAGCCCAGTCACTTAGGGATATGATGTATAGAGACATACAACGCATTGCTATTTAAAGCAATGTTCAAGTAGCAAACGGTACTTAGACACAATCTGTAACAATGGAAACTGCTTTTTTTTTTTGCATCGGGTCCTCATCAAAACGTCCAATACCATGTTTGTCTCTTACTAAAAATGAAGTGAGTGTTGTGATATAAAGTAGTATAGTGCTGGAATAATAGGCTGATTTAATGAGAACCACAACTGTTGTTTCCTTCTAATAGCCACCCATTTACTCAAACAACAGTATTGATGCAACAAATCCCTTAAAAAGGCAGAGTAGAAGACGTATTGCTACTCTTAAAGTTAATAAAGGTAAAGAAAATATGTTGTTTTCAGTCCCTACCACTTTCTGAAATGGCCCATGCTAAAACCCTGCCCGCTCCCTCGCAGTAAATGCTGCAGATTTGTGTGGACTCAGAGAAGAAGGGGATTTTAGAGGCTCCCCGTCTGCCAATTTTACAGCTGGAAGGGCAAAGGCCTTTTGAGCTCCGCTGGAAAACCGAGAAACATTCACAGAAGGAACGGGCCTGGGCCCCGAGTCCCACAGCTTCTCCCACCTTTTGTCCTGCCTGAAAGGCCTCACCGCCTGACATGCATCACTTGCTGCCCAGTGTTTGCTGTTGGGAAACCTGATTAAAGGAGGCGAGACGTACACATACACAGCCTAAGCCTATCAATGACTCGCAATCCCCCCAAGATACTGTATTTGTCCTTGCAGCCTGGGTGCTCAGAGTGAACGCTGCCGTCCATTGATCTCTGTCTGATAAAGCCGCTGGCGTGGTGTGCGTGGTGCCTTATGGCTTTCATTCCACTCAGGCGAGTCCATTTCAGTGAGCTGTGGTTGAGCTAATGTGGGACATGCTGCGCCAGTCACAGCCTTTGGGATTTGGCCTAAGTGCTGTGCGTTGTGATGCTTTGCTGTGAAATTCTCCGGCACAGGCAGCCGTGAAAGTCTTTCACACTTTTTTAACATTCCCTTCCAGTTTCTCACAAACGTGAGTGAAAACAAGGCAACGCAGATTGTTTGGATGAAATTTAATAACTGTATATTAGCTCACATAGCATGAATCGGCATGATTGTTAGCTATAAAGAGGATCTTTCTATTGAAAAAGTACTCGGGTGCCTTTAAAAGAATGCAGTCTGATTGCTGAGCAAACACTCCTGTCAACGACATCTGACAGATGCTCTTTGATTTCTATTGGCTTAGATCCTGCTGCCTGTCACCTTTCACGTCTCAACGGGCCGAGACGTGACCTCTATGTTGCCTGGAAGCTCCATCCCTTATTGGCCTTAACACAATCAAATGCACGTTCAGCATTTTGGGGTCGAAGCAGTGGCAGCCACTACGGTGCCCTCTTGCACAGGGAGGGCCAACTCCTGTGACCTCTAACACCTGAACCATGACCCTCATTTACAAGCAGGTCACCTCTGCAACAACTGCATTCACACGCGGCCGGCTAAGATCTCTGCGAAACAAAAAGCTCTAAAAAGCAGACGGTCTTAATCATGCATTGCATCGTGGACACACAAATGCGACCAGCAACATAAGTGAAAAGAGTTAAACGTGAGCCTGGCGTCAAAACAAATACAATAATATAATAAGAGATCATGTACACAGATTCTACCAAGCTATCAGTCGATCATCATGACGTAAGCACGCATGTATGTCTCTTTATTTCTCACGCTGACACTAAATCAAATTTAAACACTAATCCAAATCTATTTCGTCGGAGGCATGAACTAACCACACGTCAGCCATGAAACAAATGCCCCTTTTCCTCTGGACACAAGGACGTCTGAAACGTGATGGCACAGAGACATTCATTGTGGCTGATTGGCCTCTCTTGATATACATCTGTGGGGAAACAGTGCCCTTATTGCTGAGACATCTCAATAAAAGTAAAGAGGGGTCATTTAGTTCTGACCTTCTGGCAGCTCTAGATCACATAAAGAGGAACGGCATAATCCATCGTTTTACGGGTAATCAAATTCCCACAGAGCAGAAAATCTGTAGAGCAGCTTTACAGTTGACAGATACAGTTGTGCATTGTTCGTCTGCCTTGTATTTAGATATTTTTATTATTATTGTAACATAAGATTGTTGTTGTGAAGTTACACCGTACGGTTTTTAAACAACAAATATTGTATGCATTGGTAAATCACTCGGAATAAAGGAAGAATGGAATTTGAATCATATCCTGCTTTATGCTTCACACACATTGGAGACACTCACCTGTCATCTGCTGCTCTCTCTTAACACATTAACAGAGAGACGGACAAAAGCGAGCGAAAGAAAAGAAGAGGATATGGAGGGAGAGAGAAAGGAAATAAATGGAGAGAGGGGGAGAGAGAGAGCGAGAGGGAGAGGGAGGTCACAGCGACCGTGTGATGGTCGCTGACACGGGAGTTCAGCCCGCGGTCAAGGGAAGCAGTTGAAGATGAAGCAGACACACAGGCAAGGCTCTGTTTGCAGGTGCCCCCTCGCCGCCCCGCTCGCTTTCATCCCCCATCCACTCCCACATTGCCCCGCCAGCCCCGCCTTCCATCCACCAATCATGGCACAGGGGGGCGGCGGCACAGTGGGGACACATCAAAGCGTTCGCTCGGTGAGAGGCTCAGGGCTGATGCTGGCACAACACAGAGGAGCACAGAAGAAAGCAGGGACGGCCAGTTAAAAAAAAAAAAAAAAGGGAGTCCAAATGGAATGGAAAAAAGGAGTCCAACCAGAACAAAACATTTCATTCTCTTCACAAACCAGCATTATGCCAGCCGTGCATCCAAAAACCCAGACACATTTTTCTCACTGCCTTGAGCCAATGGCCCCCTTGAGTATGTGAACAAGGGGGATAATTTAATTAAGAAAATCCAATCTTCCAGTTTGAGGGAACAAAGTTAGATTTGAATGAGCGCAATATGTTCCCTCCTTTCTTTCTTCAAATGAAAATTTCATAGCTGAAATCAAAGCGTTGCTGAGGTGCCCCCATCTCGGTGCTTTCAGAACAGGCATGATTTTTTTTTTTTGGGTGTCCTCGAATCTAATTAAAAATATTCATCACGTTTTCCTTCTTCAAAAAGAGTGCTATGGTCTGTTGGTGAATAAGTACCAAGTACCAAATATTAAAACGTGTACAAGAAAGACGGAAAGCAAGGTTATTCCTTACATGTTTTAACTAAAAAAAAATGGATAAACACTGAATATTTGTGAAATGAATAATGTCCAGTCTCCAAAATTCTCATTCAACTCATACCAAGACAGTAATGTCTTCTCTTTGATGAAAGACCCATTCATGTTCAATCACAACCTACAATGACTTTCTTTGTAAAAGCCCTCAGAAGGAGGAGAGCTTTCTAAATGAGAAGCACCCCTACGATAACGCTGAGCAGCTCCCACACAAGTATACGAGTGCGTCGAGTCCCTAAGTGAGTGTGCTGCACAATCCAGCAAGCTAGCTTTTGCATATGTTAAGAAGGTTCCAGAAGAAGAACAGGGTCCTATGGGAGAAGAGGCTCAGGCCTAAAAGTGAGCGTGCAGAAGTGCAGAGCAGAGCACGGAAAAGTGTAGGAGGTATTCTGAGCCATCAGCATTTTGAATTATGAAGTAAATATTAAAATAAACTTGGATGTAAAACAGTCAAAAGGTTGAGCATCACCTTCCCAAAGGCGCTGTCTGTAATTTGAACAAAATATCACTGGAAATACAAAGAAAAGGATGAAACAGAAGGGAGCATGCACACGCCTTTCTGTCTTCGCCTTTCTTTTTTTGATTCACTAAATGCTCTCTTTACTCAGCTTTTCCCCCATGGAGGCCGAACATGAAGTGCAACATTAAGATCAATACATGACAAAAACAACAGCAACAAAACAACACCCCGGTGACTTTTTTGGGATGGAGCTGTGAGGGAGCGTTCGTGCTGTTAACCATCCCCACGTCGCCTGTGTTCTCATGTCCGTCAATGAAACACGCAATGCCTCAAATGCCTCAAATACCTCAAATACCTCAAAACCCAACACATTAAAACAGTAAAAACATCATGCCATCGGACACGCTACAGCACCTCGATGACTGGAGGTGCGTGATGAAGAAAATACTTTCATCATCTACTGCCCGGGGAAGAAACTATCATACTGTATTGACCGAGAGCAACCCCTCGGTGGTCATCACAAGAGTGAGGACACACGGGTGTGGAAACAAGAAGTCTTATTGATGGAAATATCAAAGCCACAGACAGGCGCTGTTGACCCCTTGATGAAGTCAAGGCTCAACCCTTGCTGCTGGGCACTGTTTAAGTGATAATATAGACATGGCATCTCAACGTAATGCAAACGTATTGATGCCCTGTGCAGCTGTAATGACCAAATTGACTGAATGCACCAAGCTATTATTTGTATTATTCAGAGCGCTTGACATGCCTCAATGTCCCCCAATCAAAAGGGAAGGTTTCATCTGACTAAATCTCAAAGACTTTGCAGCACGTTACATACCGTTTGAAGACAGCCGCGCCGTGCATGTCTGAACAATGCAAAACGTGGCAGTTGGGACAAATCTCGGGATTTATCACTGAACAATAAAACAGAGCTGCTCAGCAGGAAATGGGACACATTGAACACATGTTCCGTGGTGTGCGCAATCTCATGTAAAGACCCAGCTGACATTCTGGCAGCGTCCTCCTTTCTGTTTTCACTTGGCGTTCTGTGCTCTTGTGCCAGCTTATCCTGTGTGTGGTCTTGTGACTTGGCACTGTACCTCTGCAGCTCAGATTACTAAATCCACATACGTCTCATCCAAAGGGCTGCGCGGTAGCTTTTTTTCGCGTGGAGAGAGGGCAAACGCAGCGACATGGACGACACGGGCAAGGTCGGATCCAAAAAAGGGAGGGGAGGCGGTTTTTAGCGAAGCGAGAGGTTTCACCGCGGTGCCGTGGTCAGGTGGCTCGCCAGCATGTATTTGGGGTGACCTTCCTATTGTTTGGTGAGCAGCGGCTGCCCCGCCCCTGGTCTGGGCCGGGTCCATGCCCGCGGCCAACCTCATCAGACACTCAGCTACTGCCTATCCATCTTCCCTCATTGTGCACAGAGGTGACAGCTGGCATTCAGCGGTTTGTAAAAGGCCTTTAAAAAACAAGCAGGGCCTCCATACTCTGCTACATTAAAGTAATTAGCTGCCAAAGCCAGTAGAAAGCAACCCCCCACCAAGTGCCAGCAAGACCGCGGATTGAAGTCGGCATCCTGTTTGACACATCTGGGCAAGGGAGAGTAATGAAAACAGCTGCTTCTGCCCATATGGCATCCAAAGGCTGGCAGCATGGCGGCGCGCCGTGCCAACCTTAGGCAAATTATCCATCATTAATCCCGAGATCTGACCAGCATACGAGTTGCTGCTAATCAAAACATCTGGGGATGGTGGCAGAAGAGAGGGGGAGGTGTCACTTGAAAGGGACGTGTTTTGTGAGTGGGAGTCAGCGCGAGGCCCCGGGTAGATTACAGGTGTGATATCTGCAAACAAATAGTGCTCCAAAACAGCAGTACGGTTCTAGATAGTTTTGGACAAAACATGTAGCATTATAGCTCCAATGTTTACCTGCCACACACTTTCTTTAAAAAGTGTGACCTTCAATGTTTGGGATTTAATAAGAAACCCACATGACTTTTTAAACAATGTTGTTTTATGGAAACACTCAGAAAAAGAAAAAATCAATTCACAGCTATTCTTTGATTAGGTGCAGATTGCCCTCACATTTGTTTCTGCGTTTGTCTATTGTGTGTCCTTTCCGTTCATAGGCTGGCCTGTTTAAAACCAGGCTTCAAATTCCCTCAGAAAGTCAGTGACATTAAAATGTCCTTTGATGTTCCTTCCCCAAGCAGGGAGCACAAACCGTAATAGTGATTCTGTCACTTAATGCTTTTCCGGGGATCAATAGCTCTTAAATGCTAAAGTGGGACAATTAAAAATAAATAGGAGGTTGCTTTAGTCTAAATCAGATTATACATTGCTGCCCCTAGCAGGTCCTCAAAAGCACAGTAGGCCTCCTCAGTGAGTCATCTGCACAGCACCCTGGATTTTGACTGATGCATATGTAAGTGAGGATGAATTGGAAACACACAGCTCGCTTTTTCCTTTTCCGGCCCGCGGCTCCTTCTGTCAGTCGATACAATGCTTGAACAGAGAAATCTAAAATAGAAAGTGTTAAACAGGTCGCGCATATGCTGCAAATACAATATAACCAATATCCAATGAAGATTAATAAAAAGCAATCTATGTCAGAGAAAACCCCTAAATGGCACGATAGTGACATGACTGAGATTTATATTGGCTTTTGAGGATCCATCAGCCTGATCTATGCAGTGAGGTCGCAGGTTGGCTCCAGCTCCCCTGTGGCTGCTGCTGTAATGTCAACTGCAGCAGTAATATAGCTGTAACTAGAGGCAGGAGTGTGATGGGAACCCGTTCCTGACAGACATGACCGAACCCAACACAATTAGCCAGTGACAGCAGGTGCTGCCTAACTCTGTTGCGTTAACACGTCTCAGGTTTCCTTGTAATGGCCACAAAGTGATCCTAACTTTCAATTAACACATCCCCTGCCTCCATCGCCCTGGCCAGCCACTCATTTCCACATCCCCGCCATTAGCTGCGTGGGAAGCACTGCTTTGGCAAAGGCAAGCTCAGTGCATGCTGACTGTGAAAAGAGTTTTCACAAACAAAGACACTCATGGATCGCTGTTTTTCCCTTCTCTCCTCTCTCTGCACATACGGGGCAAACATACAAACACCACTCCATTCTTTAGAGATTCAAACAAACACCATTCTTCAGAGTCTTGCACCACAGATTTGCAGCAAAAGGCAACGCGGCCGCAAGGGGGTTGAATATAAGTCTGCGTCCGGCACAAAGGAGAAGTACTGATGTTACCACTCCAGACTAAATCAGGATAAATGGCTGTACTTTCCAAGAGCAGACAACACTGCTGAGTGCACAAACACACATAGTGCAGACACCTTCTCAAGCACAGGAAGAGGTTCATCCTCATTGAACGGAGCACTATCCATCACTTCATGTGACTCGACAACAAAGGCCCGGAAAAACCCCACGGCTGTCTTGGAAATATCTCCGTGACACAGTGCCAGGGGAATTACATAGCACAAATGATTGCTCAGGCAGGGAGCGGGGGGCTGTCGAACAACAGTCCTGTCGTTAACTTGCTCTCCGCTCTACATCAGAAGGAAGAAGTGCTCACTTCTGTCATTTAAGTCTATTGACCTGCGGCGATTTACCTGGCAGTCTGTACCTGGAACAACGGACGAGCGGTGAGGGGTTTGGGGCCTAACCTACGAACTGGAACACATCACGCTGCCTGACCAGTGACACTGCTCTAGAAACTGTCAATTACCTTGTCAACGGGCGGACACGCCATCCATATGGATGGACATGCATCCTCTCTAGGTCACACATGCTCTGCCTGCAGACGGCCTGGCAAACGACCGCTTGACCCCCCGTGGGATGGATTTCTCTCGTTTATCGCCATAGAAACCTATTTGCATGCGGCCTGGCCGAAGCGTTCGTTGCAGAAATCATTTTTTTCAAACTGCCTTTTACCTTGTGACGGGTTCGTGTTAAAATCGAGTTAAATCACGTAGAGTGACGTGAATGAGGCAAACCCCTGCGCTCGTATTAGAGGAAGCATTTTCACTTTAATTGATACACGCTGCCACACACAACAGTGGCTGAGCCGAGCCCGGTCTCAGAGGTACAGTACCCAGAAGCCTAGCACTCGTCATGCCGGCTCTATTACAGTTTTGACCTTGCTTGAGGGGCAATGAGAGTCGTCAGGAGCTCCCTTAACTTCCCGGAGACAGATCCCCGTGGAATCCGAAACAAACACGTGCTTTAGTGAAAGTTGTGCGTAATTTGCTCTTTGCCATCTTGACTGTAGTTATTACTATTTTAAATGGATACATCTGTCTATGTGAAGTCTTTCATTACCGCCACTCATTACCAGCACATCACAGTGCTCCCCGAGGACACGCCTTTTACGTGCTCACGCGCTGAAATCCACTTTAATGTTCTGAATTTGATGCTTGTCTCAAAACAAATTTGTCTGAGGCAATTAAAAAGTATCACCTCGCTAACAGCCCCTCCTAAATGGTATGTTTTGCATTAGCTTTTCTCTTAGTGTCTGGTAAACATGTTCAGCACTACATGGTTGACCTCACTTTACACTGCATCTCTGACATAAATGGATTAAAAGTAAAGGCTTATTGATTTCATATAGAAAGCGTGTGAAGCTAAAAACTGTTTTTTGACACAATCATTTGTGTACAGCGCCGTTTACGGCAGTACTGATTGGCTCTGTTTGGTTTCAACTCTTCATGGAACAAACATATTTTCTCGTTTAGAACTAGATTTGTTATGCAATAAAAGGATCCTAACTTCAATAGCGCAATTCGAAAGGTTAAAGAGGTCTTAACAAGGATTCTGCCAATGAAACCTGAGCGGATCGTAATAGATATTTTGGTATGATAATTTGGTAGAAGCCAAATTTGGTTTATTAAGGGAAGATCAAATGTTGGAAAAAGCAAGCACAACTCTCTCATCTTTTTAGCCCTCGTGTCTCGTGTCTGATGTGCAGCGTGCACCTGATAGTCACCCTCAAATACATTTTTTTAAACATAAAATAATGAATTATTGTATATGTAGAATTGTGAGCCTCAGATTTGTTGAATATTTTTTGCATTTCTTAATGCTGTAAAGCCTTATACTGAATTCAAGAAAGGTTTCAGACTCACAAAAAGCGGACACTTTTTTTCCATACATCTATTGTGTCGATTTTCATCTTATCTCTATGTTGGTTTCCTGAACCAAATTACAACTTGTGCTGGATGTACACACCTATGAACACCGTGTGATAGGTGTGCTACACAGGATGGTTGAGGAAGATCAAAGGATTTGGAGAAAACAGACCCATGAGAACCAAATCTATGAATGTCAATAGGCAAATTTATTGGTGACATTCACAGACACTGCGTAGGGGCAGATCCTTTGTTGAGATATCCATACGTTTTGCAATCACAGCTGAAAGTCTTCTAAGCCGAACGCTTTACCTCACCGTGACAAACAGCGCGCCTCCAACACACTGTCAGGCTCAATAAAATCCTGGTCAATATAATTCCGGTTGAAACTGAAAGTAGAGAGAAAGGTCTCGCCTGGTCCAAGTGGACAGAAATACGAGCCTCTTAGGAATGTGAGCATTTCAGAAGTCATGAAATAGTGCAGCTGTTGCTGATGAAATCAGTTGGTTCCAGACTTTATTTAAAGGTCAGAGTTGACCAAAATAACAATGCGTAGCACAGGCGTGTGATTCAACACATGTGTGCACTTGACATAATTACATTTTCAATATGGCTTTAAGTTTATATTTACTTTTGAAAGCGTCACTTGAGTACAGTACAAAGTACCAAATGGCTTGGAGTTTGGTGCTATGAGAGCATGTTGGAAACTATTTAGGTCCCAGGCTGGAGGTTCAGTTGCAAGCAATTCACTCCCTGTTTCATCCCCACCTTGCCCTTGATTTCAGGGGGAATTACTGGCTTCCTTTTGAAAATATTTCCCCACTTAGTATAATAATGTTTATACAGCTGTAATACTTAGCTGCACATACCCGCCAGGCAGCAAACCGGTTTCCCCTTCTCCTCTAATTGAGTATCTCATGGAAGCCATTGGCTCTGGCACAGCTTTGATCCCAAAAGCAGGCTGATTGTGAACTATTCTGAGGGTGCAGAGGGGTTTGTGTGTTGGAGGTAGGCTGAGTATACACAGTAGCCGCTCAGTGGTCAATGTGATGGCTCGTACAGAAAAACTGTGTGACCAATTTGTCATGTCATTTTGTAAGAATACAGCTGATGTCCAATAACTGCAAAATACACTATACGTGTTTAAACGACAATTTACAGTCTAATAAGTTAAATCCCGTAAAAACAGATCCATTTTTTATACTTGCATTTTATTTATCGAAAAATAAATGACATCAAGGCTGCACAGTGTATCGTTTTAGCATCTTCATCATAACGTGTGTATGTGGGTTTGTCATATCGGGTGCTGAAAAATGAACTCAGACATGCTGCACAGCGTTGTTCTTGCTGAGGCATTGATCGTGGCAAAACACAGGAACATTTTCTGAACCACGCTTTGTGTTTTTTTTGCAGTTTTGGTATATCTACAAAATGTCATTATGATGAAATATTCAAATACACAATACAATATTGTAGATTAAGACTTTTATTTTGGCTCTTAAAGTAGACCAGACTGATGCAATTAACTTCTGAATGGATTTTTATAAGTATATCTTATATCTTATATATCTGTTATACCTTTTCAAATATATAAGCTTTTAGAAGCAGCAGTGTGACTCGAAGGTGGAAAGAATTCAATTTGTCCAGTCCTGATTGGCTGTTGAAATATATGAACACACTATGGTACAATATTTAAGTTTGACATCTTTTGTTCACCTTCTCTCCTGCTGGAGATGATGCCCTGTCATCTATTACTCCATTATTTTGGGAAAGGTGTTAGATTTGAGATGGGAAAGGTATGGAAAGGTATTGTATCAAAGTTAGAATTTTGCTTTTGTGAAAGTCGTATCCTTTCGACCACACCACAACTCACATCTTTCAAGTACTAGCCATACGTTTGTCTTTCGGGAATACACATTGTCATTAGAAACATATTCATGCGAATGGGCACGTGGGAGTCATGACATATATCCATCAATAACCTCAAAAACCAGCCGATTGCACCTCAATGGAAAAAGCCGTATTAAATAAAAGCTGGGCTGCTGCAATTTTACGGCGCTCCTCATCGTCACCCCGAGAGCCTTTCGCAGAATGAGATATTTGCAAACCGTCCTCGCCCATAAATAGCTGTCTGGTCTTATTCTGTCGGTGCTCCTCCGACTGTGATTCTGAGAAGCTTTGGTGCATCGTTTCCACATTGTCGACGTTTACTCTATTAAAAGTCAGAACGGCTTCAAAAAACAACAAGAAATCGTGACAGCGGCTGACGAGTGTTGGAGCAAAAACTCTTTTAAACAACACACAAGCACTCACATAGCTATGTACGTTCGCTTCCCTACTTCCTACCCAGCGCTGTCACTCACTTCCTGTGACTTCCTTGTCTGGCATGCTGCAATCTTTGAACTCCATTAGTGGAGGCAAATCCCTCTCCCTGTCTTTGGGATAAAGTGGGCTTTGACATAGTTCCATGCTGAGATTAAAAGTTGTCATGTCTTGTGTGGCCGCACAGGTTTTTTTCAGATGTTATCTGGCAGCTCATTATTTCATGCACATTCCCATTGGAATCAGATATAAAAGAGATAAGAATTAACACATTTTATATTTTATTTCTGGATTACGATGTCATAAACTCAAGAGTGATACATTCTGAAATTGAATTTTTCCAATCTTCCATTCCTCGTTGTCAGATATTTTGTGGTTCCACCCGCAATAATACTCCTTTTGTTTTTATTAATTATAATCGAGAATTGGTGGGCAGCATGCGGGTCGGATGGCGGAAGGCGTTGCAAAGGGGGGGCTGCTCTCAGCCGTCCAGCTCTGGATTCTGTAACTTATGGGACGTAGAAGGCTGATTTATTTTTAGATGCGGCAGAAACAGAAAGAAATTTAAAAATCTTAATTTCAACACCTATATGTTGCAGGGCAAACTAATTGTTTTAGTATTCAAGTTTTGAATATCCTTTGTACCTTTACAATGCATGAATGTTCCTGTATGAAGACAATAAAAAAAGTCCATGCATATAAAATATGGAAATACAGCTTTTGTGAAAGTTACATTGTTTTACACTTGTTGTCCTTTTAATTCTCCATCATTTTCTTTGTATGCCCTGTGCCGTTTCCAGGAATAATGTAACGAACAGCGCATACAGCCCAAACGCCCCCGTTCATGCTCAGAGCTCGCACGCCATCTGGGTAGGCAAGCAAGAGTATCAACAAAGCTTCAGCCGGCATAACCAGTGACATTGACACTAAAAATGCATCATATAAAGTATTTTAATATTTTCTCCAATTGTTTTCCCTTCAAGCTTCAAACTCCACTTAATATTATGAATTACATGAAAATGAGTTTGAAAGGCATCTTTACCAGTTTTGCACTTACTATATACACACAGTATTTCTTTTTTTGGGGGACAAATCTATGCCATAGATTACCTAACATTTTGCATTTTAATATGTGATTTTTAAATTGTTTTTCTTTTTACCTTTAGGAGGATGGATTCAAGATCGATAGAAAACTACTTGTCTATAGTGGAAGCCGTATGTAGAGCACGTAAGTTTAACAGCATGGTTTGTTATCATGTGTAAAGTAAATCATATGTTATATGGTTTTGTATTTTTACACGCCAGTTTTTAACAACTGTTCCTGAACATAAAAGCCCAAACGCAACGATCGAGAGGCAAGGGCAATGTACCAATACGGCTAATAAAGGACACACTCAATTTTCCAAAAGGAATCAGTACGTGCAATAAGTGTGAGGCAAATTGAACATTACAAAAGGCTGGAAAAGTGTGAACCCAAAAACACGCTTGTTTTGGCGCCCTCTTTATTCTGAGGGGCCTCATTAGTAATGGCACTACTGGAGCTGAGCAGGAATACAATTCTGTTTCAAACATGGCAGAGGAAGTTAAAACAAGGTTAATGAGAGGTTTAACAAAGCACCATAGAGCCATGAAAAATAAACCGTGGTGCTTTGCTGCTTTTCCAGCCAGTGTCTCACTGTTACAACAGGAAATGCAGACAGGCCGTTAGGCAGCAACACAGTCCTTTATGAGCTTAGTTATTACCACTGCTGGCCCACTTTTAATAGCCATACGATCCCCCCAGCACACAATGGGCTCTGCCTGATAATATCATAACCAAGTATTTACCATGGAGTCGTTTAAGATTTCCCAGATAAAGCTGAAACACTAGAGCTGCAAATTTGTTAATATCATTAAAAGATGTTACCAGTAACTGAAGCTGAGAGAATATGATCCCTCAAGGTCTCAGTCTGTGGAAATAATTTATAATGTAACAGCTATAAAACATGTACAAGTTATCAGGTTCAAGACCTGTCCCGGTATCTAAAGACTCCTATTACACATGGCACTGCCTTTAATACAAGTGGTAAAACAATTAAGGGAATTGTATTTTCCACTGTGTGCATTTCAAATGGAAGCTTAGCAAGTCTGTAATGAAAGCTTCAAGTTCCAGTTTCAGAAACCCAGTGATGGTACTGGTATCATGGAAAATCCCAATTAATCTAGTTGTACCAACAATGTAATAAAAGGTTGTGGGGAAGAACGCTACATAATGTTATTTTAATATGAAAGCTGGTGGACCAAAACACTGTTGGCATAGCATGAATTGTATATGACCAGGAATCTGAGATGCTTGAGCACAATTGTATTTGTGTGTGACAATGTTCGACCTCATTGTAGTCATTTCACTTATTAAGACCTTATTCCTTTTTCACTTCACCTTTGCTTCACCAGTTGCTGTGACCTTTAGGCTGATGCACTTGGCAACTAATTACCAAAAAAAGGGTTTGTTGCAGAGTAATTAAAATTTAGAAAGAAGTTGATACATCACTTCTTTTTCTGTGGTGATCCTCAATGTCTTTGTGACCTAATATGTAATTTTGGATGGAATCAATGGGATCAGTAATCAATTCTCAAGCCATAATAAATGCTTTAATTTCACAAATGACAAACAACTTATATGCAATAACTCAACTTATGACATATAGGTGATTACATTCTTAATTCCTGACTTTTGTATCACTGAACGTTTGACAATTCATTGATTCATTCATTTTTTTCTGAATTTCTAATTGATGATTTGCATACCACCTATATACGGCATTTATTGGTGATCTGCTCTCTACCCTTAATATGATCGATGGCTAAAAGCGGTGTGGAAAAAGATCAAACCCCTGCCATCATTTAACTGCATATCTACACTTACACGATTCTGCATCATCGCCGTCTACTTTGTCTACGGCGTCAGTCGAGAGAAACAAATTATGAGGGCATAATGGCACTGTGGAAGAAAGAAGAAATGGATGGTCATTGAAGCTGCCATAGGGTTTAGTATCCCCCTTATTGTATTCACAGTGGTAATGTGATATGTCACACTGCTGCTAATACACTTCTGTATGCTGTCATCTGGCTGTAATGCTTATCAGGCCTGAGTTGATGATTCGCCCTCTTGTCAGGGCCAATTATGCTTGGATGTGTCATGGTGGCAGGCTGTGTGACTGCTATTACTGGTCCATTGGGATGAGGCAGTCACAAGCTGCCAGCCAGCAACCCCCCCCACCCACCAACCCCAGGTTATCAGGTGCTGCACTTAGTCTTCCTCACTGTGGGTTTTTGCTGTAGAGAGAGAATCCTTCTTCAGGTTACACTTAGCACACTTTGGTGAATGAGTAAAAATTGCACCTATTTTCCACGTGATTGGTTGACTTCTTGTGTTTGATCCAGCCATCTATATCTGTTTATTATTCTTTTATGTCTTCATCTTTGAGGCAAGGTAATGTTGACAAAGACCGGGCATTCTTGGCTAGGTATTTATGCCTAGTTGGTTTTTTAGAGCTGATGAATACTTGTTTGCAAAAGCATACATTTCCATTAAGCTCTGAATACAATTACATGCACATTCTCAGTGGAAAGGCTGATGTTTCAGATCTGGTAAAGCTCAATAATAACATCGATTAAACCTATTAAATGTATTACACAGCTGAATTGTTCCTTTTTAATTCCATTTTTGATTGAAGCTACCCGTATGCGTTTGCTTTGGCTTTGATATGTCAGTTACTGGAAAACACCTTAATACATCCAGTACAATGCATGAATGAAAAAAAATGAAGAAAAATGATTGAAAAATTCTGCTGCTGAATTTTATGGCTGGCTCTTAATATATCTTGCCATCAGGACGATAATATAGGGCATAAGCTGTCAAGGCGTAGGAACTTTCGAAAGTGGTGAATCGCTGCCTTTAGACTATGATAGTCAATCCTTGCACCAGGACTTTGTAGTGTTTCCCTTTGAGCTTTGTTTGGTTCAGAAACAAGACAGTTTCCCAAAATAAAACTCCTCTCGGTGACCTTCCCTTTCCACTGAGTAGAGCAAATCCCCATTCTCTCTGCCAACAAGGACTCATTACTCCCTGTTTTAAAGAGAGCTTTCTGGTCCAGGAGGCCTCATTACAGCTGAGAAAGACACCCATGGGACATGCAAGGAACACAGTGAAGACCCCCCCTCGAGTAATAAGCCTGCAAACTTCTACACAGGACTCAGTGAAGAACTTAGAAACTGTAAAGCGAGCAGCACCCTGCTGTTCCATAGGAAAGGTGTCTTTGAGCTGTGCGGATTGTATGGCTCAGTAGTCAGGAGACGTTCCAAACGCTCACGGACTGATTAACGCTCCCCAACAGTTCAAGGCGGCAAAGCGGATACTTTGACTCAACGGATGCCTTCACTGTCAAACACCGCTCAGGAGAGCTGCGCTTTGAAGCTTCCCTTTTAGCCCAATGTCGCAGCTAATATGCTGCTTGTGTCCCATAAAATTGTCCTATTGGACAAACAATCCAGTCATTGACATAGATGGAAAATTAGAGAAAACAAAGACGATACGTTATCCGAGCAATGTCTCTGCTCCTGAATCTGCAACAATTGTTGAAACAAGGGATTTTGGAGGCAGTTATTTTTAGTTGGTGTCTATTACGTGACCTTGTGGGCCGGACCAAAAACACAGCTGTTCATTTCTTTGGACAAAAATGTTATCCAAACTAATAAACTTTGAACGGCAGTTTACTTTAAGAGAAACATTAACGGACCAAAAAACTCACGATTGAATTTTCCCACAAAGCGGACGCTTTGGTTTCAATATTGCTGCAAGCTGTGATTCCCACGTGAAAGGCATCAGCGAGCTGCCTCCTCCTGTCACTCACTGCAGAGGACCGAGGGCCCGGTACGTCAATGTCGTGACCCCACGCTTCAGGCAAGTGTATCCACCCACAACCAACTCCCCAGTGTCAGTTACACAGTCTGGATTTGATCATTATGCTCAATCCAACTCCTCTACTTTGGGCCACTGAACCAAGTAAACACATAAATGCAGCGTGAGGAAGTTGATCATTTTCCCCACGTTTATTTTACACGGAACTTGTCATGCAGTAGTGCCATCGTTAATACTGGCCGTTTCTTTCCCTTTTTTGTCGCAAGAGATTTTGTAAAAATGTGAAAAAGAAGGCAGTCTCAACCTATGTATTCAGTTTTGGATGACTTCAGTGTCTGCAGAGGTCAGCATTTCCCAACAGTTAGCACAGCGGCAGATGGCATCTCCATAAGATTTAGTAACACATGTCAACCGGGGCTCCCTTGAGGGAGTTGCCCGGCCCGTTTCTAACATCAACTTCAATCTTATCTGTAACAACGGAGAGGTGACTACAGCTCGCGCTGCTCACACAAATGCAGGGTTTTTCTCTTAACTCTATTTGCACATGTTATTTCTATACTTTTCACAACAAATCTCTCGATTTAGTGATGAGTCTTTTGTTCCATATATATGGAAATGATTGTTTTCCCACCAATAGTACATTTTGTCTTGTGTGCTTTATAAAAGAGGACACATAAGTACAGAATGGTAAAAGTATAAAGGTAAGAAATATAAACTACGGTATTGATAGTAGTGTAAAAGGGTAAGTGGAATAACAGCAACTGAAATTTCAGTCCTTTATATTGTCACCTAGTGTATCCTCATGCAATTTGATATATCTGCATTATTGGAGCAATGAACATATTCAAACAGAAGCTAAATAGCTGCCACTTTAAAAATAATTCAATTATTCTTGGTTACAATTTTAATTATTCAAATTTGAATGATCTCACACTAATTTCTCTGAAATAAACATGCCCTTTTTAAGTTTTAAACTTATCCGAGATCAGTGTAAATCTGCTTTATTTAAACCGGCTAATAATTAACTGTATTATGACATTGAGGTGCAATGAGCAGAAAAAGTAACTCTGTACATGAACCAAATCCCCACTTCCGATAGTGTTGAGTCATAGGGGACTGTTTATTGACAGGCCGTACAATGTTAAAGTCGTTTTAATTGATCAGCCGCGGAGCTTGCAGGCTTATAGTCCGAGGGCGCACAGGAGTTGTGGGGAGGAGGAGGAGGGGGGAACGTAAGAACCATTAGGCACAAGTGAGTGCACAATCGTTGATGTGAACAGATTATTGTGGCTGGTCAAGCCTTAAAGAACACTGATCGCAGTGATTATCTTTTCACCGGGACTCCGAGTGCACTGACACTAGCAAAACATTTAAGAGATGTCCAGGATGAAGTGCGACTGGAGAGGGTTCCTCTCAACACCAGATCAATATCCCACGGCCTACTGGGGCAAGTGGCCATCTTCATTTACTAAACATTTTACATGTGAGATGTGGTGCCTTCTGTTGGCATGACAGAACCAATGTGGAGAAGAATGATTAACTGTTCTTATTTCTGAAAGAAGGTGAACTGCAAGTCCTAATCATCCGTCTTGTTATAATCAGATAGATCCATGCAACATATAGCACTTCTTATCTTTAACAAGACTTCTGATACGTTGTTCACTTTATTAAGATGCCAAAATCCTTTTATACGCTCTCGCTGTAAGACACTAAAAATAAGAACATTTAAGTGACATTTATTTTTACAGTGTAAAGGTATTAACTCAGTCAAATGATCAGTATTGCAAGGTGAATCCAAGACAGTATATGTTGATTCATGTAAGGCATTGCTTTTCACCGCACCTATCAAATTTAAGTCACGATGCTCTGATGGAAGCCACTGTGAGTTATTTCTGTAATAAAAACAGCTCTTTGTTTGCCGTGCTGTCTGAGTTTTTGTTTATCGATACACATAGCAAATTCTCTTTGAGTGACAGAACATCGCAAAATGCCAAAGTTGGAGAGAGCTTTCAAGTGGAGGGAAATTGAGTATGCAAGACTGACGCTGACTGATTTAGCAAATGTCAAGCAGTTATCTTGAGCAACAAGAGCCACAATCATCATCGGAGAGGCTCGCTTTCAAGTAGCTGTTGAAAGAGGAGATATTTAAAAAAAAAAAAAAAAAGAAACAGGAAAAAAAAAAGATGTTTCATCTACTTTCCTGTTCAGCTTAAGTCCATAATTCGTACGGTTTCTGCACTTCTGTTTTTTATAATGATAGATATAACCTTGATATTCGAGATTTCTTGAATCAAATGGCTGGGAAAAAATATCTGCACTAACTTTGGATGCCGCTGAGAAAAATGTGCACAACACAACTCTCCGTGCATTCCAGCTGTCACAGAGTTGTCAGAGTACAGTGATGCTGACAATTGATTCATGTGCAAATGTCTCTGCTCCCCGGATGGCAGTCAGAGTATATAAAACTCACTTTCCCCTCTCCGGGAATGACAGAATGCAGTGAGTCAAGACAACAAAGCTGTCACAAACAGCTGTCTGCACTGACAATTATCAGATTTATTTATTGACAACGATCGGGCAGAACCACTTCATGAAAAGCATCATCTGAAGACAGGGACATCCTCTCCTGTTAGACAGGACGGACAACTATGATAATACACCGCACACTTACACTGATGGGATGCTGTCAATCACCTCCTCTTTGAAAGCCTGCCGACTGATGGCTGAAAAAATCTTTGAGACACTCGTTCGTTACCTTTGGCCAAGTTAGCGTGAAGGACCAGATATTGGACTGGGCCACGGGGATAAAAAATAGTGTTCAGCTAAGTGAATTCAGTGAAAAATAGCCTCGATAATGAAGCTCCACGGTGTTAAGCACATAATGATCAAAAGGCTAACCCTATTACGGACCTGCGCTCACCTCGGCGTCGTGCCGGCTCTCTGAGGGCGGCTATAGGCGCATCTCAAGGAACACAGCGTGCAGGCCACCCTCCTTCCAGCGGCTTATGTCCTCCCGGTCACAAATGCAGTGCCCTGCGGTTAATTTAATGATCTGCCTATCCAAAAACCCTCTCGGAAAGGTGAGAGTAATAACACTTGTAGCCCTGCTTGTTTGGCCGGGAGCGGGGCAGGCGTGTGACTTGACTGTGGGGGACGTGTATTAATCCCTGTGGCCCCCGATGGCACCGGAGGCAATGGCCCTTCATGTCTCATCATTTCTTTGCTGTGCCCCATTGCTACCCATTACATGAAGAGGCGTCACTGTTTGTTCGCTGCTGTAAGTGTCAGACCTATCTGAAGAAGTTCATTTGTATTAGTGGATGCACCCAGCATGCTCTGGCGCTCAGCCCTTATGGGAAGGATGTATGCCGAGGGGCCTCCAGCTGATTTGGGTAACAAGGTTTTCCAAAGAGCAAATATTTGGATGGAGGGAGCTTCCAAGTGGTGCTGAATAAAATGTAAGAGAAGAGTGCTGTGGTATTAGATTTTGGCTTTGTGTCATGACACTGCTGGTGGCAAATCCTACTTATCCAGATGTCAAATATATCCAATAATGTCTTCAATATGTGAAGCTTGGGACAGAATTTTCCTTTGCTCATTATTCTTTCTTATGAGATCGCTTTAATTATTTTTTTGATGATCAAAGTACCACCATTTGTTCAATTTTTCATCGGTAATGTAGTACAAATACTTTCTGAAATTACAGGTCAAATTATTCAAATGATTATCATCATATCACAGCCCAGACTAGTCAAACAAATGGGGGAAAGAGAAATATGGTACTTAATTTTATTATTCAAACCAGAAGACTGCAGTGTGGTTGACAGGGCCGTTATTCCTCTGCAGCGCTCTTCTTTCATAAGAAGTAATCAGTACTTAAATACTAGGAATTAGACATATTTTAAAGCAGTATGTCTTTATAACTGAGACAATTAAGGCATTAATGGATAGCCAAACATTGTTTTACCGTACTGTCCGTCATACGGAGAGAAGAGAGAATTGCTTGAGCAAATGTCAGGAAGTGTGCAACAATTTAGAACATCGGCCGCAGATAAGATGTCTGCCCCCTGGGTGTCATTTGTCCACGGCCAATCTGTTGGTTACATTTTCACTTGTGTCTTGGGGCTATTATTTTCACATGTGGTGGCAGATAACTCCCCACCGAGCTAATTCCACTTGCCGGCGAACCTTTGAATATTGTGCTGTATCTTTGGCTCGGTTGAAGTGCACCAATGAGGTCTAAATGGTCAGTGAGGTGAGGGAACAACAGCAACTCCTCAATCCTTACGGCCAACCACATACTGACAACCTATATAACTGTTTTGCAGCCTTTTTGCAAGCAGAATTGTTTGTTATTCTCTTGATTTTTTTACAGTAAACTTCTGGCAACCCAGCTGACAGTAATTTACCGTATATTTCACGGATATCTTTTTACGGTGAGTCGGTTTTTTTAATAATCATTTACTGTAAACAAAACGGTTCTCAACTGGAAATTTTACAGGGTACAAAAAGACATACGGTAATATACAGTACTGCCAGTAAGCAGTACTGTATATTTCACCGATGCTTTTTTACAGTGTAGCAAACTAGCATCGTATTGAATGATAATCTTGTTCTATTTCCCCCGCTAAACCAGCATATTAAATACCATGATCCTGGCACTGGAGTATCTAAATCTATTATCTAGTATCTATTTATTATTTTGTGTGAAAAATGTATTTTCTTAAGAGTAGTAACGTAGTTGTTCCTTTCAACATTATTGCATGATCATTTTCTCTGACAGGTTCGCGTTTAAGGTGGACACTGTCAGGGTTAAAGGATGTTTGTGGCTATAGTTCTCTCCCATGCTG
Source organism: Apeltes quadracus (assembly GCA_021346845.1). Classification (NCBI taxonomy): domain Eukaryota; kingdom Metazoa; phylum Chordata; class Actinopteri; order Perciformes; family Gasterosteidae; genus Apeltes; species Apeltes quadracus. The sequence continues at coordinate 11,384,181 of CM037935.1, forward strand.
AACTTTCACATGATACAGATAGAAAGTCCTGGAGAGATGCGCTTCCAAGACAAATGTCCAACTTTACAGTTGTCCCTACTACTACACACTACTTCAGAAAGTTTGTGGTGGCTAAGAAAGGACTTGCATACAACACTATGCACTTCAGTGACTTTCGTCCACAGCTATATGGATTGGTAAACAAATCATTCTCAAATTATGCCGGGATGGCTTCATTTTCTTATCGAGTCCCAGGTGCCGCTATTTTAATCATTACCTAATTGTGTGGCTGCTCAATCGACAGCATAGAGACCTCCCACTCTGATTCTGCTGACTCTGGCAGGGCCTCCAAGATCTGGGTTAACCTTTCGATGTCCATTGACGCTCCACAGGCTGATGATGATTGATCGAGGTGGCCCTTTCTGTTAGATAATACCTAATCAGCGTTCGGAGTAATTTGTGTAAATGAGACCTCATTATTGATAGTAGGCAACTTTAGGAGCTTTCATGCGCTTTGAATCTAGCCAGGTATTGGATCAGCAATAAAACTTTGTCTTGTGCCTCCTGCATCTCCTGCTTGAGATTGAGGGCAGGCAGGCTGCTTGAACTGTTGAATGGAAAATAAGTGGGAGAAGATTGGTTGACAGAGTGCATACAGAGAATAAGAATTCATGCATAACAATACTAATAGGTTATAAGCCTGAATGTTGAGTGGCTTGACTGCTCTTACTATTTAATTTCGTCAATAAGGTTGTAACGCAAAACAATCCTAGCAATATCATAATTAAGCAATTAATGGTCCTTTGTGCTACTTCAAGCTTTCTTACCATTTTCAAATCCCTGATTTAAATTTTTCCTTCTTATCTTAAAGCAAGCTATCTGTGATGAAAAAATGATTTTTTTTCTCTATGACGCGTTATTCTCAAACCATTCTGTCAGCACCCTGGTGAAATGCGGCCAGGGTATTTAAATGATAATAGAGTGAGTGGGCGCTTGACAAGCCGTCCATGGTGGGGATTATGAAAAGTAACGATTGCATTCAGCCTTTTACAAATTTCCACTCAAGTGTAAAGGACTGCAGAGAGACGGACAAAAGGATAACACTGCCCGTGGATAGTAAGATTGCATTTGAAACACAACTTTAGAGTTATATTTGGTTCTTTAACAGTGTAATTGTACGTGTACATCTGTATCGAGTATAGCGCTTGCTGCTGGTCATAGCAAAGTTGTACTGTAAAATCAAAGTGAACGCTTGAGGCGCTGCTGTTTTTGAGGTTGGAGGATGGATGGATGGTCCAGTCCTGTAGACGATGCGCTGCCCCACCAGTTAGAGCTTCAAGACCTGGACCCTGACACCGCGCCCCGATGATGATGATGATGATGATGATGATGATCGATCGTGGTTTTTTTCTTCATTACTCATTACTCTAAACCCAATCAGTGCTGTCTGTGATCTGAGTGGTGATGGCGTTGGAGTTTAAGGGCTTCTTTATTTTACCCCACCACTTACCACTTTAGGACAGCATTAAAGGATCAATGATTTTCCTCTTTAGCATACACAATACACAGTTTCAATCGTGAAGTTCAAATTGTTGGCCTGTAACGTGTACTTACAATGTTTTGTCATTGCAACACACTTGAACACATTGAAAATCCTGTTATTCTTGAACATAAAACATAATTTATATAGAGTTAAATAAGATGCCAGAGGACCGTCACACTGACTTTGATAATCTTCTACTTGGTTTGATCAACACATCATGAATTTAATATAACTGAAAGCATACAAGAAGATAATATGCATATTTCTAATCTCATTTAAATATAATCAAGGTAAATGGACACTAACTAAATATAGAAATACAAAATTGGAAAGGGTGTGTGGGGGCAGTTTATTTCAGAACCATAAATGTGCAACTCATTAAACATACAACACTTTAATTATACTAATTACTGCAGCAGATGTACGTACTTTTGATAATTCAATTAATTACAGAATCGGGTACGATCGTGGTTAATGGCTAATTTCACCGTTTCCTCCAACACCTGAACCAGGTGTTTTACCTTTGCTGCATATTTGAATGACAACATTAAACTAAACTTGTACCTACTTAATGTGTATTAGTGTTTTTGTATGCACACTTTCATTTGCTGCTGATCACAACTTCTTCTGGTATACCACTTGTCCCTTATAATGTAATGCTTGCATTTAATAATTAAGTTATATATTTGACAGCTTCGGTAAATAGCCAAACTGATGATCATCATAACTATGAAATACACTATAAGTCTATAATTGTGCAAAAGTACGAGACTTAATTAGACGTAATTCGTCTTATTAGCTTTGACACACCTCGCGTCACTGATATGAGTTATTGATCTTAACCCTGCAGATCTCTCTGTTAAAGACGTCAAATTGTGCAGGTATTAAAAACAATATGCTAAATATGAGAGCTTAACTAAAACAAGTGATCTGATCAAAAAATTAAAAGATATTGAGATTTTGAGACATATTAATATATGCAGAAAATAAAATGACGCATTGCTAAAGCTGAATGCTGCAGTTAAACACTACCGCACGCGTAAAGGATAAATCTAAGTGGAAGTGTTTTGTGAGGTAGATTGGGATCATATATTCTTGGATCAAGGAACCGATGCAATCTGACCTTTTATAATAACTGCTGTGCGGTTGTTTAACAAAACAATCACAGCAAGGGGCATTTCCAATTTCACTCGATGCCAACAATCAATCATAGGTCCAAAGATGGGACATAGTAATAAGGGCACCTGCGAAACCATTAATGAGGCTTTCTGGTGCACAGAGACACAGATGCTAAGACAGACACAAGCAGGGGAATTGTAAAGAAAGGTCATGCCACAACTTCAAACAGTGTGATCTGAATCAATACAAAATTCGGAGATAGAATATCAGCAGTCCTCCAAGATTTCGTGGCAGGTGGGGTGTTTAATCATGCTAGCACTTTGTTATTAGTCGTATTACTCATAATTTCAAAGGATACATGCGCAGGACACACTGTCAGCTCTTTGAAAAGAAATATCAAGATAAAGTGTTGAACTGTTTTCTTGTTGTGTTTCTTTAAAGTGTTGCACTTCATGTTGATGCCGTCGCAATTCCCTTACTACAACACACGTATGAAATGCACTGCACAAAAAAAAGGATGCTTCGAGACACATGAAAGAATCTACAGCAGTGAAGTCTACAACAATTATTGTTTGTAGCCTTGACAATGTTGATCCTGTGCGGCACTAATGCCCGGGAATAGAGCAGATGAATGGGCCACTCCGCTGGTCATGACAGGGTTTCACCAGCCATCTAGTCTTTCCCTTTTCATCTTAGTCCCTTTGGTGAATCCCTGGTCCAAATGTTCTCCCCTTTCTTATGGTCTCAATTTCTGTTCATCAAAAGAAAGGTGAACATATGTTGAAATCCTTTGGCCTCAGCCACAACATGCTGCGCCACTGGAGCTGAGAGTTGCTGCTGAAGTACAAACACGCGGAGACGCTTAAAACATATAATAGCGGATATACACACACGCACACACCGAGATATTTGATGTTCTCCCTGTTTGAAGCCAAATTCTTGTTATCACTGCTAGCTATAAACCCTGCTCCATTTCCAAGGGTCTTGAGGAGAGTCCAGGCCTTTCATCTGAGAGCCATCGTCTATAGAGAAGCCAACCGTCGACTTACTGGCTGATGGTTCACATTCCAAAACGCTTCCCCTATATTAAAACAGGGATACACACACACGCACGCACACACACTCTCAAAGACACTATGCAATCGGATTTCCCTGTCTTCCATCGTTAGACATATTTCACTTTTTGATATCATATGACTTCTCTTTACTTAGACTCTACGGCCGACACAGTGCACCTCGACCAACGGCCCCACCAGCAGTCAGTATTTGTAGGTCTTTAGAGAACCACTTTACAGACAGACTACATGGACGTTAGCCATTTAGCCCCGTCGCAGCCACTTCCTGTCTCACTTTATCAGCAGCTTGGACTTCAGGAGGGCGACAGTTCCACTTGTGTAAAAACATCTGGGATGTGGGAGTGGGCTTCAAGTATGTTCCAGCTGCTGCATTCTGCACTTCAGTGAAAGGCGGTTTTTAAAGTCCGGCATTGAGACAACCTAAAGAAGGTTCTGGGAAAATGGCTAACAATACTGACGGTATTTATATGAATGATGAGAGAATCCTATATATTTAGCTTCTGACCAATTTTAGAACAGACAGAGACTTTTGAGATTCAATATTTTTCCAATGCTTGAAGTAAGCAAATGTCTTCTGGTGAACGGTGAATACTGTTTGGAATTCTTGGTGACATCCACCCTTTCGTATCAATTTCAAACCATGCTATTTCTCGTTCCCCTTGAAGAGCAGGTTCATGTAAAATAAAATGGATGATAAAAAGCATTATGAACAAAGCTATTTTACAGCCATTTTGTACTTTGTTTCACCATTCCCTCAAAACAAGCGCTGTCAAGATGCTGTATGACAAACAATCCACGTGAAACTGTTTAAGTTTAACCCACAAATCAACTGATCCAGGATTCTATTCTATTCTATCTGTATTTAGAGAGGCCAGTATTTCCCTTCCAAACTGGATAAATATAGATTCCAATGGAGTTTGCATCCACAGAGGACAGTGAGCTTAGGGTCAGATATATGCATCCAATTCATGAAAGGAGAAATGTTGCTTTGAAAACCCAGGCTGACTCCTAAACTTTGCGTGAACGTCATAAAAGAAGAAGAGCTGGCAAAACCCCAAAACGTTTTCTGAACATTCCCTAAGACACCAGCCAATAGTGCAATAACAGCTATTAATATGGTTTGTATCTTGTCCTCAACACACAAATGACTCATAATACCTTCTATAATCTGCCTATTAATGTGTGATCAATTAAAGGAGAAAACGCTAAAGACTGAAAATGCAGCGCTAAAAGCAAAGAGAGAGAGAGAGAGAGACAGAGAAGGCAGAGTGAGGGTTGAGGGTGTACTTAACTCTGTTGTTCTAAAAATGTTCACTTCCTTTTTGAACACATATTTGATTTACTATTTGGCAGGATTTCAGTGCACTTTTACCCTCCATTTTCAGCAGAGGAGGAGTTAGATGACACTTGATTCAGAACTCCACCAAAAGCTGGGGGATCCCTGGAGAATCCCTCATTCATTCAGCTTTTCCATCCGCCCATTAGACTGGCCATCAGCCAACATAACTGCTTCCTGTTTCTCTAAGACACCGTCTTCATCCTCAGTATAATTCGGTTGTTTGAGAAACTTCCATTGGGGAGATTTAGTAGATTACTTCAGCCCGAGGATTCTTATGCATTTATCAAACTGAAACTGAACCAAATATCAGGAGAATGGTGATGCATTCATCCCTGCAATTCATCGCCGACTTAAAAGCCAGAGGATTGGATTTGGATTTGAATCTACAGCACCAGCTGTACTGGTGTTGTTGAAGATGCGCCTGAGTGTGGACCAGGAAAAAAAGTAAAGGGTCAATATGTGGAATTGGATTTCACAGATGCCACCATTTCCATTGAGGTTCTTTTTGAAAGCTGAATACTGTGTGAGTGCATCACTGACGGAAAGTATTCATCTTCTTCTTAGAAATACTAGCTAGGCTCAAAGTAACGCAAATACAGGGTTATAAAAAAAATATTTTACTGCATGTGCTGTTAATGTAAACCAATAGATGATTACTATTACATGTATGCACGCTACACATTAGCCAAATTGAAGTACACAGTGTGAAAACAGAATAACAGAACAGTGTTTTGTATACATGTAGGGCATAAATTATGTCCAATCGTGCAAGCTTGATGCCACCGTCAAACAGCTAGTCAATGGAGAGGGCAGGGAGAAGCAATGGAGCGAAGTAATGTGTAATCTTACTACTCAATGGGCTGTGCCCAGCAACGGGCCTCTGAATGCTGGAAGTGTCAGAGAGATAAATAGCAGAGTGTCCCCCTCGAAAAACATGATTAATACCCCGCCTAGTGACGCTGCTGAAGATGAAGTGGGAGCAGCTGGCTCAGGCAGCGTAGGCACGCAGGGAGAGGTGGGAGGGGGGGACGGGAGCGGGCGCAGCGGAGCAGAGAGGGCAAAGAGTAGGACACACTGGCAGCCAGGGGAAAAGGAAGGCGAGGCAAGGGCAATCCGGGCCACCGTAGTTTCTCCCTTCTACTCCCCGCGTTTGCACCTTTATTCATTTCGCCCCCTTTTTTCTGTCACGGTTTAGCACTTAAATAATCGGCGGCTGCTCAATTAGATTGTGTGGGCAAAGACATTCAGGATTCCAGTGACGTGAATTCACTTCCGCCGCATGAAAGCCTGCAAGTTGAACGATGTGTTTAACCATTTTCACGAGCGTTATCATCCTCAGTGGGGAGGTTAGAGCTGCATGTGCGGATGTATTGCAGTCTGTTGCACTTCCTCAATACAAATTTGAATTTCTATTTTCATTTAGTGTTGTTTAAACCCATTCATATACACCTCTCAAATGTTACTCAACAGACAAAATCATGTCTGTCAGTTGAAAAAACAAGTGGCTGTTAACTACAGTGTCCCCTGCTGATTAGGCCCTATTTCTGTTGAAACTCTCAAACTACAATGCACACAGAGACTTATATGGTTTGATCTGTTGTGTAAGTAAACATGTCGAGGGGTGGGCTACTTTTTCATGGTTCAGGGGCCTCAACCCTCCCCTCACACAATTAACTTTTCCAGTGTAATAAGATGATTGATATGCTGGAAGTGTGTGCTTTAAGGAGATATTAATCATTCCCTCTGGTAATTTTAATCATGTGTTCCATCATCCCCAGCTGCTGAGGATCACCTTCCTAGCAAACAAAGGGCGGCCACGCCACTTGCATAGTCATTCTGTTCTAGTTTAACTTTATTTTATGCTGCTTCCTCCCATCTGTTCGCACAAGCCTCCACTGCCCACGTTGCACGTTGACAAGCTGGGGAAGTAATGTGTGGGTGGGTGATTGTGTGTGTGTGTGTGTGTGTGTGTGTGTCTGTGTGTGCATGTATGTGTGTCAACTTTCGAAACACAGGCATCTTTGAAATGGTAAATCTAATCCTCCAGTTCCGTGACTAGCTGATACTTCGCCATCGGCCATCGGCCACCTCCACCAACACGTACAGTAATGCATACAAACACACACGCGCGGTCTGAAACCCCACACAATCATTATGAAACACGTGCTAATGCACACACAGAGATGCATACACAAGCACATGCACAAACGCACACATGCACCACATGGTGTGGGCAATATGTTAGAGCAAAGCATTATTTAGCCTTTGAACCATTCACTTTATGGAAAGTATGAATAAATGCTGCAGGAAAGATTTGTTCAGATGACAAATAACCAGGAGACTATTTCCCTCCTGTGACTGCTTTGAAAGTCCAAGTGTCTCATATATTCCCAAAACACTGATTAGTTCATGTTGAGTGCCTCTCTTGTGCTGTATACTCTACCTCTGGTTGTTGCTCCATGTTTTTTTTACCAAAGGCTGTGTAGGATTTGAAAGGGTTTTCCACAACCAAAGACATTTCTCCTATGACTTTTATGCAGCTGCTGTGCTGTCGCAGTCAAGGCCACGGCTCTGACTGTGTGAGAGCAGAAAGCGTGCCTCTCTGTAGGAAAGAGTGTCACATGTATAGCTGCAATGTAACCCAGTATCAGCTGAACAGTTTTAGGAAATGTGTAGTGTGAGAAAAAATATTTCACAAACCAAAGATTTACTACACAAAACTACAACAAAAAAAACCTAAAAATGTACCAAAACCTGTGTTGTAAATGCACGCTTTATCATGTGGAAAATTAATGACAACCAGTTGACAGATATTCCATCATCAATGCGGAAGTTTTTGAAAGTTATTGAAGGGGGCTTGTCTGGCTGTGTACAGATTAGCATTGCTTGCATGCGCTCAGAGGCCAATGCAAAGTAGATAGGTTAATCCCCAGGACGAGTTGATGGGACACATCCCTAAATGCTCTGAGCTTCGCTGCTTCTCAAAGCCCATTAATTGTGCCCAATGTGAAAAAAGTAATTTCATTTTTCAGTCCAACCTCATCTGTTATCTGTGGCACACTTCTGCAGAGTACATAAAGGTAATAGAGGGGCTATTCCCCACTTATTATCTAATAATGATGAACGGCCCGGGAAGTGACAGGTGTTTAGTGGACAGAAAGGCCTTCTACTTGTAACTTTCCTGAACGTACTTTTTTGCTCACTCTGTGGATGAAAAGCAAACTTTAATGTCAGTGTCAGTCTCAGTAAGAAATACGTTATACAGAAGTATTATTCCTCAAGTTTAAAGAAAACCCACAGACACCCAAAAGAGATGGGAGGGAGAGCAAAGAATGACAAAAAAAGGTTTTCTGTTTTTTATATTGTGAGAATTTGTCTTCCTCTTTATAAGCTTTATAAAGGGGCTTTTAATTGGGTGTAAATGCTTCAGTTTTGGCAGTGCATTAAAAATATTCTCCACATGACTTCCTTTTTATCACCAATCTAGATTGCGTCGATGGAGCAAAGCACCGTATAGAAACAATTTTGTAAAGAGCGCTTGCAAAGAAAACATGACGACTGCTGGCTGGCCCTCATTATTTCCACCTTGCTTTATCCTGGCACTCCCGCTCCACCGCATGACTAAAAGACAATTAATCCTAATAATCAGGGCCTTAGACATCATTTCTCATTCTGGCAGGCCTCTTCTTCCATAGGGGCACAGAGGGAGGGCCCGAGCCATGGATCTCTGCTGCACAGATGAACCTTTTACAGGTGTTGAGTGAGCCGCCCTGTTAATCGATTAGTCATCTTACACCCTCACACATGTACAAAAAAAACAACAAAAACTGAAGGTGACATTTCATCATGTGATGTCTACCGCTAAATGCAAGACTTCCTGGACGTGGTACATATTTGGATTGGTATTCTAAGCGATGTCATGCTAAATGCAAAAAAGAAATAAAGGTAATAATAGACGGGTAGGAATGTGGGCGCCTGTTAAAGCTTGCCGTAAGGCATCAGTCCAACATGTTGGCACCATTTGCTTTAGCCACAGTAAACAAGATATATGTTAACATATTTCATTGAAACAAATGTGCTGAGGCAACAACTCTTAAAATAAGCAGGACTGCATGCTGGCACTCGTGCCGCAAACGTGCACTTCCTTTTGTCAGCGGTGCCAGAGCGTAGTGACACCCTTTCATGTCACAGCAGAAAGGCTGTGACGCAATGTTTGACTTCTCAGCATGGGGACATAATCTTCTGAAATTACAGTCCAAATGTTTGGGGAGTGATACAGGCCTTGCGTGTGGAAGCAGAGGGAGTGCCGCGGCCACCGCAGACAGGAGGCCCGGGCAAACAAGCAGATGCTGAGGGGCTGCTTTGGATGCGGAAAGAGCAGAAATCACCATCACAATGCAGCAATTACGGCTGTCTCAAATTCGGTGTGCTGGAGCACAGTAGTGTTCTCACAGAGTCTCAGCAGCGCTCACAGCATCCCACACAACAAGCTCATTAGGACGCCGCATCCTCCCTCTGATTCAGGACGGAGGAATAAATGCAAAAGCACCTGGTCTCTGTGAGCCATCCATCCTTCCATCTACAGCCGGCCCGGCTCAGGTTATTCATTATCTGCTTTAAAAGTGTGAAATGTGGCAACCCCTGTTCAGTTTTAAGCTACACCTCTCTTTTTCCAGAGGGGTATGTGAGGGGCAGGCATATTAATCACACTCACCGCCACTAATGCTAACAATCAGTCAACACAGTTGGCCAGGCTCTCCATCTCCTTTGACAGGGAGGTTTGTCCTGAGGCCTGCGGATTCGTCCTGCTATGGCCGCCTCGAGGACAAAAAAACAAAGCACGGGGAGCGATATGACATAAATCACGGCAACACTGAACATTTACATGAACTGTGGTTTGCTGGATTAAAAAACATATTTGACTTTACTTCAATACTTGGAAAAAGACACATTAATATACAAATGAAGATGGAAAATCTCAAGAACGGATACAGTTTGAGAAAACTAAATTGTTACGGATTTTGGATTTTGATTGACAACATGGATACAACATATGTCAAACAGTCAAGTTTTGATAAACCAACAGCTGGCTAGTTCAACTCAGAGGAAACTTCCTACTGAGCAAGAATGATCTCTCCCTGAGTGCCATCCGCCAGCAGCATGAGGCAGAACCAGCATGTTCGGATTCCTACTGTACAACAAGAACGGAGCTCGTCTTGTCAACTTCAAGCTGACAAGTGTAACAGTGACACAAATTAATACAAAACCTGCACAATTAATTTAATCCTGTGCTCCAGCTTACAAAAAAAACCATAAACTCACATTTCTATCAATGCAGAGTACAGTGTTTGTGTGCGTGATGCGTCTATTTGTGTGTATATTGCATCTGTGTGTGCAGTTGCTCATGTTTTTTTCTTTTTCATTGCTCAAAAAGAAATGCTAATTATTGGGCTTCAGGTAGCGTAAAATGTACAGCTGTGCTGACTGTCAGTGCTCGATGGACTATTGAGCTGGTGTGCAACTTGACAGTGGGTGGTGTCGCTCGCTCTCATCCCAGGAATCACCCAGTTGCATTGCCATATTCTGCCAACGTCAATCAGCAGTTGGCTTCTAAAGCACAAGGGAATATGGCTATAACTGACTTTCTGTACTCAAACCCTTTTCATTTCTCTCCTTTTTAAATGAAAAGCTAAAACGTCACTTTATGTTGACTTGTGCTGGATTCAAGGTTTCTGTCTAAATGCCTCAAGGACAGGTTAGTTTGTATCGTTAGAATCAGTTTAATACCTGTGCAAACACTTTAAGGGTTGAGTCATAACGTCTGAATTTTAGATCACTTCACCTTCACTGGTAATAGCCAGATGGTCGCGACAGTCCGTGCACAACACTTATAAGTGGGGTCTGCTGGCAACAGCTGCCTGCTATGTTTCAGTGCTCTACATGACTGTATACCACAAGCCACTGCTATTTGTTAATAAGAATGTTTACTCTCGATAACCACGTTCAGCCAGATTGTTGGATCTTGGAAACAAACTTTATAGACCAGCTTGATGTCAAATTTGATTACTTAATTTCTGAAAAATTCCAGATGTTGATTCTCCACCTAAGGGGATTGCTGGTACTTGCGTTGACAGAATTTGGACCCATGTGCTGTCGCAAGATAGCGTGAATACGCACTCGGGGTGGCATTAGAAAAGATGATTGAAAATGGGTATTTAACAAATAGTTGTAATAATATATTATATTGATTTGAATATGGCCGTCCTCTACAGAAAAAGAATACTGCCAATAAGGATGAAAGTATTCTTATACATTTCACTTATTCAGAAGTTCTGTAGGAAACCACTGAACTACACATTTGGTTGCAGGAACGTTTGGCTGCTGTGTTAGACGATGACCCACCGGACTCCAGAGTCCAGAGCCTCTGCTGGCTTTGCATGTGGTCAAGCCTCAGCTCAACCGCTCGCGTCCAAGAAGTCTCAGTATCCAAGCCCCGATTGGCTGTGAATTCCAAAAGAGGGACCACTGCTGTGACTTGATGTGGGAAGCATTGCTCTCTTTCTAACCTTTTGTGGCTAATGTGGGAGGCTGGTAATAAATAGCAGGGCGATGCCGTCACCCACGTCATTGATAGCATTTTTCCAGCTAACCCATCCAAGTAACATATCATTGATATAACATATCAAGCTAAAAGTCCACAACAACAGAGAAAATCCGTATTGATTAATTTATCTGGTCGGACCCTTTGATTGACCATTAACTGTTTAAAGGGCCTCAATATGTTAAATTAGGACTATTGCACATTAGACGTAATGGAGAAGACCGTACCAGGATCATGGTATGCTACTTGTGACCGTTTTTAGTTAGCCACAAGGAACCTCAACCCTCAGAACCTGACAGTCTGAACAGGTTTTGTAAATGATGATTTACTTACTTCCCTACTTTGTAATCACAGCCTCCTTTAGAGTTGCCCTACCTTTCCAAACCTATGCTGAATAAAGGGGTTAAAGGGTTCATCCTGATGGCATGAATATTGTGTAATGCTGTGATGCAAAGCCAACTATTTTGAGCATCACTAAGTGTTTAGCCAATAATCATAAAACTACAGTTACGATAGACATTAGTTGTTTGTCAACTATATATAATGCCTCTCAATTGGCTTGTGGAATACAGCAACTCTTCAGTACTTTCTGTGGTGGGGAGGTTGCAAAGCTCATTCTCTGAACGCTCCCAATATTGTGTCATGGTATTGCTGTAAATGCATTTTAATTCGGGTTGCCCAGTTCTTTGTTTGTACAGTTCACAGTTCACTGCAGACATACATACCGTTGATCATGTAGCGTTGAGTCGCACTGTCTCACACTTGCTGAGTCAAAGTGCACAACGGAGAGATGTTAAAAATAAGCTGAAAATGTAAAACACAGCATATGTAAGCAGAGCGGGATTGACTCACTTGGCTGATTCCGTCGCCCGAGGGAGAGCTAACACTAAAATGCTCTTTGACCATGAAATGGCCCTGCCTGGTAATGGTGGTTAATGGCTGTAGGGTGCAGTGGTGCTGCGGCAAGGCAGGAGGGAGACCTAACAGGGGCATCCTGTCCGCTCCACTAGGCCCCATCGTATGAAGCAAAAGGGAAGGTTCGGATAATAGTAATGTTTTGCATGAAATTACAAATGTGCTGCTGTCAGGACACTCTATATGTGTTGGTTACATTTAGAACATGATTTGTCAATTAAAATGACTTTTTTGGGGGGTTAGTAAGCAAGTAGCAAGACTTTTTTTCCCCAGAGGTTACATTATAAGAGATGACCGATACTGACCACAAACTTCTCGGCACCCTTGTATCAGACTTTGTTTGATTCAGTTCACCTTTTTAGATTAGACCATATGTTTTAACCTTTGTCCTTTGGCTCTTCTATCGAACTGCAGTTCATGCAACTAATCACTTAGGTCCAGCTTAGCCATGACTTGAAGGCCCTTTGACCACTGACATATTCCCCTTATCACTGCAAGGTTTCACCAGTGTGTCCTCCAGCTGAAATCCTGAAAGAGCAAATCGTGGGTGTCAAGACCTCAACAAAGCCGGGGCAAAATATGTGCCTTCCACGAGCAGATGAGGTTACTATTTGAAAGCCATCTGGCAATACAGCATGTGACAGTGCAGAAGGTAATGCATGCATTGTAGCCTCAAAGTGTCTTTCTCTATAGGTCATCATCAAGAGACAAGACATTATACCAACAGATCTTGCAAGTAATCCTGCCTTCTTTTTAACTGTTTTTTTTTTCAGGTAACTAATAATATATGTATGTATCGTTTTTAAAGCAATGATTGAGAGAGCATTTTAAATATGCAAAACCTAGATGCATTGGATAGCGCAGTACCTTCTTTTGAAACATTTAATGATTAATCTGATTGTGATATCATCCTTCATCATTTTTCAGCAATGATATTCTTGACTGGCCCGTAATGAAACCTTCATTTTTATCAGCCTTTTTATTGATACGGCAAACCAATTAGCAAACGGTTTCCTACAGTTATTGGACACAGAGCAACATGAGCATTCAGTTCGCCGTATGTTTCTGCCCACCAAGTGAATGTTTAATATTGGCTTTTTGTTAGGTCTTCACAAATTGTAAGTATGCATTTAGCAAATAGCTGCTAAACGCGAAAATATGTTAAATTAACAGCTAAACAGACGTTTGGTGCTGTGCAATAAAGGGAAAAAAAACATGTGAAATTTGCTTTAGAGCATTATGTGAATGAGGGAAAAGCATTTCATTAATAAACTCTTGACTGCAAACATCCACTTTACATACAAATCATGTTGTTTTTATAAAAGTATTGGTAGTGAGGACCACTACGTATTTGCTTTTTTGCCTGATGAAATAAAAAAGGGGCTTTTTGTGCTTTACACTTAGCTAACTGTTTGTTAACACTTTATAGTTACTTTTTAGTTACATCAGAGAGTGAAACGGTTAAACTGTCCTTCAGTAGCGTAAGTTCGTAACCATATGCGGCCGAAAACATTTTTATCACTAATTCTTCTGAAGAAAGTCAATTTCATTTTTTTTCATTTTGTCTTGCTGCAGATCTTTAAGTAAAGAAAACATCTTAGAATACCCTGATGGTGGTACCAAACACGCACATGTGTGCAAAAAACATATTTCATGCTCTAAACAGACATTTATAAAACAGACATACACTTGCGTATTTCTTAGATTAAGATGCATTAAGACCATGGAGCACAACCAGTTTTAATCTGATTTGACGAAGAGTTGTGGTTAGGGACTGAATCATCCGCTGTGGTGCAGACAGTGAGGAGAGAGGGAGACAACTCAGGGGTTAAGCTGAAAACCTCTTCTGACAAACCTTGTCTGAGAAAGCTTTAGCGGACAAAATGACAAGTGAAATATGGGGTCAATTATCAGTCATTCATCAATGAACCCATCCTGTCATCGTTTGAATTTTGAGCACTAGGCAATATTAACCTTCTTAACCCTGAGACGCGGAGGACAGCTTGGCGATGCCTAAGACTGACAGGCACAGTATCAAAGTAACTGTTGGATGTCACTGTTATAAATGCCTTCAGTCACATAAAGCCATGGATGAAATGGTGCCATCATGATGATGGGCACTTAAAGAGTTCTCATAAAAGTCTTATCATAAATGCCTTAAACTCAGGCTTTTGGCAACTCATTGTGGACTCTTGAGACACAGCATGTTGGTGCTATTGCCTAAGGATTGTTTCAAACTTTGCCTGTCCATTGCGATCTAATAGATAGTTTTGCCAAGTAAAGCTGTCAAGTGCCAGAACAAGGCTTAAGGGTATTTAATATAATTGTCGTGATCTACGTGAATGGGACGACCAATGTGGCCTCGATGTAAAGTGGGTACTTCTGTGACCTCTGCTGACCTTAAAGTTCACTGGTCTTAAGTTAGTCTGAGATAAAGTTTCATCCACTGGGAGCTGGGCGATATCCACTTACTGCCATCGGCTTGCGAGACATGTGGTTGACACAAGGAACCGTGACTTCTAACACTATACAATATTAACCATGACACATGATCCGCAGACTCCAAGCGTAAGCAATAGTTTTATCAAGTTCACTATCTTTATCAAATAATAACTGCAACGAGACAAGTCTTGCCACACCGATGTTGCATTTTGCGTCGTGTCCTGCATTCAGCTGTTATGTTCTCTGTTGGTAGATCACTCTCCTTGTCGCCGCCAAAGCATTACGAATGGAGCCATTTTCTCCGGCCTCTCGTTCAGGTGAGAAGAGAGCAAGGAAGGAGTCGGTGGAAGTAGCTTGCGGTGATATGCGGGCCAAACGGGGATCCTTCCTTACGGGAGTAACACTCCAACAGAGAGAATCAGCAGCTTTCCACCGAAGCGAAGAATGAGATCACTAGGCTTTATGCGCAAGGTCAACTTTGAGGCAAGACGCACCGTGTTTAAAATTCAGTCCTATCCTCGCCGAACACTTGAAAACACACTGTGCCAGCCGGGGAACCTGCTTGCCATTATGCAAAGACGCGGCGGGCTTAAAGTAAATACGTGATCTTAATGAATGCTGAGATCTGTGGAGGTGGGAGTGGGGGTAGACCAAGTCAAGTAGAGAAGGGTCAGAAACACGGGGTGAATAATCCTGTGTGTCAACAAGACACAAGTAGCTCTCTATTCCAGCATGTAACCATGTTTACAGTAAACAGAATTCAAGATTTTTTTTTTTTGATCCCACAAATAGGAAAGACTTGAGAAAGAACCCGTTTTCATACAAGACAGTGTTTTTGAAAACATGGTCTTACGTGGAGGTCGAATAAAAAGAAAAACTTTGAAGAAATTACTGCTGGCGAGAGAAACGTATGATAGATCAATAGATTTTAATGAATTCCAATAAAAAAGGCTATTATGTTTGCAGCTGCAATCAATAGGGTATTTAACTTGATGATTTTAAGACTACTGAACATGACCAAATGCGGTAAACCATATGTTTATTTCTTCTATTGAAGAGGATGCTTACATTTATCTTATATATACTGTGACCTATGTCATTTGCCCCAACTTGTCTCAGATGTATAAATTTAAAACAAAAAGACAGCCATTAGATGATGTGTCACACAATATAGGGGTTCTGCTTTGGCCCCATGCCTCCTGGCTGTGTCCTTTGCTTTGCCCACTTTGCTCTGCGAGACTGCCAGGACATTGAGCCTGACGCATCAGAACTGCTGCTCTCTTGGTGCCCTCTTTCATTCGCACTATCACAGAGTCAAAGCCTGCAGAGACGAAGCTGTCCAGAGACTGAGCCCTGCTGGGTTTGACTGGGCCAAGATCCGATCAAGCCTCGAGGAGAGGGTCATCCTCTTCCCTGACTTCTACTTGCTATGATCCCTGAACCGATTCTAAAAGGCCCCTGACTTGATTTGAGCAGACAGTCCCCCTTAAAAGCAGCCTTTGGTTTGGCTTCTGCAGCCTGGAACGGGAAGAGCAGGGTCAGGCTACACACAGCCAGGAAAGAGCTCAAGCAAAGGCAGTTTGTGATGGGGGGGTTGGGACGAAACAGAGCTGATAGCCATGCTCCAGGTGCAGATGGCACACTGTTTTATGTGTGGCCTCAATGGATTATGTCAGCCAAGCTACTGGAGGCATATAATATGGAGAGATCACACAAAAACATTGTCAACCAAAATTCAAAGATTCATTAACAAAGGTCATCTCCATGACAGCAAATGCCTAATAGATGGCCGAGACTCTTGAAGTCACCACAAGGATGAAAGCAGGCTGAATAAAGGAGCCTTGAAATGGGAACAGGAATCGTAATTTCACAATCTCACAAAAGGTTTGTACTGTAAATTGTATTGCCTTCATACAGGGACTTTGTTGCGAGCTCACTTAAATGGGATGCAGGCAAGTCATTTGGAGTAAGTATTTTCAAATTACAGACAAATGTAAAAATTGAAAAAAAAAAAGGAATAAGACTGCGGATTGTTTATTCAAGTTTCCAATTATTAGCCAAGTAATACTACTTCTGTATGTCATGATGGCCCTGCCCCTAAGGAGCCGGGGCTGCAGCAGCCCTTAAAACCCATGATGGTCAAAGGTCAGAAAAGGGGAAGCAAAGATCCAAGTCCCATCCCATTGTGTGACATGTTTCCTTCGCCTGCTCGCCCCAAAGGCTTAGTGTCAGTGTTAACACTTCAAACAGTCAATATCTTCACAAAACACAAAGGACACTACTGCATGCTATCCACATCATTTCTTCCAGGAGCAGAGATATACATCCTCCCCAAAGGTCACTGCCAACTGACGTTTTAATGATTAAGCAAAGCTTTGTTGTTTGACTTTTTTCCTGTTGCAAGATGTACTTTTAAGAGCTAGTTGAGACGTTTTTTGTTCAATGTTATAAAATATGGTACACATTTACATTTTAATGGGTGCTTGTTTTTTGTTGGATAACTCCTCATCATTCTAGGTCCGGTAATCAAAATCAAATGTCAATGAGGCAAAAAAAGGTCAGATAAAGGTTTCCAGATGCCTTTTTTTCCATAATTAATATCTATAAAGTACTGTTATTGTCGGTATCATATAGAATAATACATCAATTATGATTCAAACACTGATAATGTGTATGTATAATATGCAGTGGGCAGTCTGAGTGGGTGAATAGCACACTAACATGTTTCTTTTAAATACACATATAATACATAATCTTTCTTGATAACTTTCCTTGTAGTGTCACTCTGAACCCATGAAGCTTCTGCAACAGCCCGCTCCTGAATCAGTCACAAGACGGACAACTGAGTCCACCGTCTACTCCGTCACACATTTATGGAATCATGCACCAGAACACAGACAATGTCGCTGGCTATTCTCACAAGACCGGGATCCAATTTCAAGCAGGCATGGGTGATTCGAGAACCGTTCTGGTTAGCTTCCTGTTTTTAGCCTGCTGCTCTCGGTGTAACTCAAAGGGATCTCCAGTTACCTTGGAATGTGTTCCCGCTCCTAAGGTGGTGATAAAACACCTTATTTTATGGGTCGCTGCTTACTCACTGTACCCCGATGTTTGTGCAGAAACCAATCTTAGCAAGAACAAAAACTCTCCGTGCTCGGACTCTTCGTATTTACAGTATCGTACAATTTTATATTTCCTTCCCATTTTCCGGTAAATCTGCAGGCATGAAAAAAAAAAGAAAAATCCGTGGCAGTTAAATATATAATTGTTTGTTCAAGTGTGTTTTGCACAGTGTGATACCTTCCGATTGCTGCACCAAGTAGAATGCACTGCAGGAAGTCTCTTGAGGGAAGGTCTCATTTTGTGCCTCCTGCCGTGAAATATTCAGTCCGTCCTGAAATAATATGGGACTAGTTTCAAGTCTTAGCACTTTTCAAATATGCTGGCAATAATGGACAGGGCATGAAATGAAGCACAGCCTCTCAAAGCAAGGGGAGCAGAGGTTTTAGCTCCAGAGCCAAGGTTTCATATAATACCACAGTTGAAGTGCTGTCTACATTTATAGTGTATTTGTTAGTCATTGGAGTCTGTGAATTCCTGCCAACCTCAATTTAGTCATACTGTACAGAGTTTGCTTTCGGTACATTTAAATTCATATCGCAGTAGTGCATCTAAATACCTACGTAGGAAACTATAGAGTCCCTAATTATATTTTCATATTTCACTGCTTTTTGCATATCATCAGAGTATCTGAATTTCATTCAGTCTTAAAAAGAAAGTGCACATTAAATGCACAGAGAAGTGCAGAAGAATGTTATAGATGGGGCTTTGGTGAAAGGATTCAAGGATTTAACAATCCCACATCCTCTCAGCCTGTCCCTCATCTCTAATAATCAAGCTTGGCCACAGAATATCCCTCTAGATGGGGAAAAAAAGCATGTTGCCTGTCCGCTCCTCACTCATCTTTAGACTGCCAGTCTTGGGTCTTCCTCTTGAAGTCTTCTGTCACATTTATGACTTCAAACACTAAGCACAGCCCTTTTTTAACACTGCCATGTCTTTTAAGCTAGATATCTTTTTTGTACTGCATTAGCATGAGATGAAGGGCAGTGGTCTGATGCAAAGGAAGCCCCGAGAAGGCTGGACCACAGACACTGTATGAACTTGTTTTTTGCAGTACACCAAGGGCCACCCAAATAAGCCAATGGTTTCGGCTCAGGTGAAGTAAAATTGTCTCAGTCCAAAGTATTCCTGCATATTTATTTGTAATGTTAATGACAGACTATCTATCTATCTAATACTATCTATCTATATATATATATATACATATCACTGTATTTGAAAATGATACTCACCTGAAGCAGTGTGGATGAAAAATGACTCCAGCAGCCTACAGCGCAATCCGAACCATTAAATATAAATACTATGTTTTTCTATAGTAACGTCCCTTACAGAAAATGTTTTTTCTCCACTCTCAAACCATGAATCCTAAAAACACCTTATGCAAATGCCGGCATTAAACGCAATATTATTAATAATAAGTAACAAGATGTATATTTTTTAAACTTTAAAAGTTAAAGAATAGTAGTTATTGCATGCCCGCGAGGCTGCCGTGACTGGAAGCTCCGCCAGCAGGAGCGACCGACACCGGAACGTCCACTGAGCGGCGCCGCAGCCCGCGACTTTCCCCGCGACAGCCGGTCTCGCGCTGCCTCCCCGGCGCGAGCGCGCCGCGGGGCGAGCCGCTCGCACGCGCGCGCACTCACGCACTCCGTGTTGGGTTACAATGACAAGGGCCCTGTCTGAACCACGACTTTTAGAAAGATAATATTACAGGTAGGTGCAAGCCGTGGAACCGTGTCGCTATCGATAGACGAATTAAGCATTGAAAAACAAGACCGTGACCCAGAAATTCTCGCTTTAATCGGGTCATCGTGCTTGTTTTCAGCTCTGAGTGATAATGGCACCTCTCACTGTCCTTAGCATTTGAAGTCCCCTTACCGCAACCTGTGGCTTTTGGGGCGGTGCGAATTGTCCAGCTGGACGCCTTATATTTTCCCATATTGATGGCTTTCTACTTGGAACTATGTACAAGTTTTTTTTTTTTTTAAAAAAGCTAGTTGAAGGTCAGTTCTCCTCTAATGAGCCGCTGTGAGGATTTGTATCAGCAGGTCTAAAACCAAGAATGCATTTGTAGAATGCATTTGCTATAGCTGTAATTCACTAACTATTTTTTTTATTAAAATGAAAGTGTATGATGCATTTAAAAGAAACAATAATGGAGTTATTTTCTGTATGTAATCATTTGTTTTTATATTGCTATGTGTTTTCCTCAGCAGCCTCACGATAACGCGGTCATTAAATCCCTTAAAGTTAAGTGCAGGATTGACCGCAGCATCATAACTGTCTAGCAAACCACAAAGTAATGTGGTTAATCAGAACTGTTTTAAGTCAACGGAAAAGCTGCAGTAAAATAGGGGTAACTCCCATTATATTTTCTGGTAATCAGACAAAATGGGCTGAAAACTCCAGGATTGTTGGGTGTTGAAAGAAATACAGAGATGCAAGCTGAACTGTATCTGAAATAGGCCAACCAGAGAGTATTTTGCTCCTACAGGGTTTTGCTCATGGTTCCACAGAGAAAGCCCAATGCAAAGTGGGCCTACAGCCAACTGGGATGGATTCTAGGGTGGAACCTAAACAGATGGGAAATAGTATGAAGGTGAAGATGAGGTCAATCTGAGCTTCAGTGATAAAGCTGTGGGCACCGCTCGTAGCGGTGTTTTAAAAGTTGATTTAAGAAAACAGATTGTGTGGTCAGAATAAACTCTTAAGACCATATTGGGCCTTTTTTTTCCCAGGGCTTCTTTTGTCTAAATTGCCACAGGCGGAAGCAGCAGACACCAAATGGTCAAAGATTTGTTACCATTATGTTCGTCGGAAAATCAGCGGAATGGGGGTGTTGATTTCCAGCGGGTGGGTTTTCCTTTGTCCCTGTTCTTTTTGTTTTAACCTAGATTTCATGTAAACGGGTCCACAGCTGATCAATCTTCCTTTACACAATTGGGACATAGGTGAAAACCCTCTGAATGCATGGGGCCATATTGCAGGTTATTCATATGTCAGCTCAATGATGAACTTTGTCAAAGCACCTCTCACCACGCTTACTTGTAACTAGAGTAGCTTGTGGGCTGCTGTGTGGAGAGTGCAGACGGTTCATTTGTCCATTAGTAAACACTTCATAGTGTATGTCGTGATTGGGGAGGTAGCAGGGTTCTCCTGTCCGGTCTCAGTCATTTTCGCCCGTCACCTCCTCATCGCTGTACAAACACTTGCTGTGGTTTGGTAGATTAACAGAGAACCCCCTAATGGAGTAATTACACCGAGCCAAACATCTATTTTTCACCTGTGCTCTGCCATTATTCTCTGTCCCCCTATCCACTCCATTGGAAGTCACTTACTCTCCTTACAATGAGTTATCATTGACTGCCATTTAGACGTTCTGGAGCAATTTGTCTTACTGCAGCCACGCGCTGGCCTCGTGGCAAAGAACAATCCTTCTCCCTCTAATATATAAAACATTCATGGCGAAAAGGAAGAGAAAATGCTCCATAAACAGACAACAATAGAGGCTAGCTAATAGATACTGTAAAGGTGACAGACAAGGAAAATAATGTAGGGGATTACTGGAGCAGGGACAAGGCTGCACAGCCAATAGAAAAGCTTCAGGGACTGTAACACTGGAAAGAAATCCTTCACCAGACAAATGTGTTAAATGGGTAGTATGGCAGCAATCGGTGATAATTGCTGTTATTGCAAACATACTATAAGCCTCAAGTCGAATTTCCAATTGAAATATTTATTTTGCCATTGTGATTTGTTTTTGTTCACTCTATTGGGAAATAGATATTTGTCCTATTTAGTAATTTTTTGCTATTTTGGTGACTTGTCTCGGTCCAGATTCATTTGACATTTTGGTTTGATCTTTTCACTCTGTACGCATTATGAATTGTCTTCAGAACGTTGATTCTTCATGGTTCTTTTCAGATCTTGAGATAATTTGGTGCTGTGTATTAGGCAAAGCGGTAACTGTTTCATGAAACTGCTGAGACAGAAGCTATCTGTTAGATCTCTTAGACATTTGTTTTTGTTGCCTTGTCGTCTTTCACTCAGCATACTTATGTCTCATGCACAATAGTGTAGCAACTGATAGATTATTCACCTACGGATCAGTTGGTCTGACACGCAATTTATTTGAAGACCAGCATTCATTTTAGCCTGTGACTCCACTGCTGTGCACAGTACAGCACAAATTCCATTCGTCTCCCCAGACAGGGTTAATCACGTTCGTAACTGAGTGTTTTGTTGCATTAGTCTCTCTCGCTGCTTAACACAATGACAAACAACCATTATTCTCTTTTCTTGCACTGATAATCGGGACAACTTAAACATTTCTCAGTAGCACAAGTGAAGCCATTAATCCTCAGTGATACTGCTGATAAGTGGTGACTTTGGAGTAATGGTCCTGTCCCCTCAAAGAGAGAGACAATTTCAACAATTAAAACAAGATGGTCATTATATGTAGTGTATTTCATCTCTTTGTGTCAGGAGAGATTTATTAGTGGTTATATATAAAGTAATGAAAATTATTTTTGTTGTTTTATGAATTTTAAAGAGCAATGTCTTCCATACAAAGATGATCCGTTTAAAGACTCTAACATTCTTATCAACAGAAATTAATCTGCACATTTTTATAACCAAAGTCTGATGAATATATGAAATATGAATATGCCACCTTGTATGATCCTGTCTTTACTGCTTGTATCACCTTGGGGTTTTCTTGTACATGCAGACAAAGTGTGTGTTTTTGTAGTCGTTGTTGTGGTGCACGGCTCGCCCTCCAGCCCCTGAATACTTCACCCTGAATACGATCTGGAAACATAACGGTTTGAGCACCAGTTCACCACCAGTGCCACAAGAAGATACTCAAGACTTCATCACAGCTAATTGAAATTCTCCATATTTAATCACTTTCCCCGTCATATGTTCTATCAGTCATTATGGCTTTGGATGAAGCTCTCAGAGACGTTACACTATAACTGACTAATAATGATAATAAACACGGATAATTGAGTTTTTCATTTATGATTTTTGATTATATTCTTATTTTCTTTAAAAGACCTCAGCTATCTTGCCATTTGGGAAAAAGGTGTATTGATAATACCGTACGTTTGATTTAGGTGAGATTACAAGCCGTATTGCCAATTTGGTAATAATAATTTTGAACGCAGCTAAGTTCTCTTAGACTTTGTAGTCAGACTATTAGGATAAAACAATTGCCCCATAACAGTAATTGCTCACAGCTCTTCAAGATGAGAAAATTTGTCCACGTTTTAGTTTAATATATACTTTTTGATATTGTTTGTTTCATCAAGCACACTTACTCTCTGCAAGTGTGCTGTTTTAGTCAAAGTAAAACTAATTACCGGGTAGCCAGTTGAATATGAGTTAGCACTTAACATCATTTTACAGAGATGTGTGAGAGAAAAACTTTTACTGCCTCGCTCAGTCTTAAATTGCCATTGCTTTCAAATTTTATTTGAAATGGAACCTTCTAACGAGCTACAGCTTGCACTCATTTGGCGGTGATACAGTATGAAATGCATGTCAACATATTTTACGGTGTTGGTGTTGGTGTAGTTAGGGGTATGTTATGTTATGTATTCCCATTGTTGTTATGGACCATTGGACTCCGTGGGGAGAAGCGGTTTTGTAAAGTATTATTACAAGATAGTAGTTTCACGCCTCATCGATTCCTCCAATACTATAGTATTGTTATTAGTGTCTCATCCTATATTCCAAACTCACCCTTCCTTGGCAGCAGCACAGTCCCGGGCACTTGATACTTAGTATTTCTATGGCCGTAGCTCTTTTTTGATCAAAGGGGTTCAGAGGCCTAAGTTTCAAATCTCCCAAAGCCCATTTTGGTTACTCTTTGTTTAGCCCATTGGCATTCTGACCCCATGCTTCTCAGACTTTGAACTTTAAGCTTGGAAAAGCCGGATCGCTTCTTTTAAACACATTATCAGTGGGCTCGGTTTTAGGAATATCACTAATCATCTTAAGGTTTTAGTGCACTGTGGCGGTATCGTCCAAGGCTTCGAGCCCATTTACTGCCAATGAGACATTTTCTGTGAAAAACGTGATAACTTTGTGGCAGGATTATTGATGTTTTGGAAATGTATGCATATTAGAGCAACTTTAACCTACACTAGTACAATAATTCACTTGAGGCAATATGACACTTCAGAGAAGTGTGATGTTTCTCAGTTGGGTTACCTCCAATGAACTGCTCCATCCTAATAAAGTATTCTTTTCATTTTTGTTTTAACTTATTTAACTCTGATAACATAGTGTTCTTTATCTTTCAAATTATAACTTACTCCTACACTTCAGAAAACTGGAACTCACTAAAATAAGAATTCATAATGTTAAGAAATTGACCTGGTCTGCACTTCATACGCTCAGAAAAGACAATAGAGCTCATTATGAAGGAATGTCATCTTTGCTGTCAACTATGTTGATGATGCTTTATTGGAATTCTGTTCTTACTTTTGTAGAATCATTTTTATAAATATATAGTTTGCTTGTCTGGATGGAAGCAGCATGGTCTTGTTGTCTTGGTATTAGTAATTGTTTACACATTTGTCCAGCATTATTTCATAACAGTGGTGTAAAATTAGGATTAAAATAGAACATTTAAAAAATATGAATAAATTCTTTCAAATTTTGTTTGTTTCATTTCATTGTTAAACTGACCATATGTTTACAATGGTCTTTGTCGAAACTAAATAGTTGTGAATCGCATAGAGAGTATTTAGTTAGTTAAAAGGAAGGACCAAACCGATGTGTTTGCGAACAGAAGTATTCATCTGTCAGTCACATCTCCTTTGTCTCACTTTTCACTACCTGAAACATCTTATGGTTGTTGATGACAGCGGTGAAGTTAGACTTAGACTAGTTCAAATATAAATGTTTTGTGAGCACGTAGCCATGCGAATGTGTGTGCGCACATGTAATTGCAAGCATGTCTGTTTGTGCCCTTTTTGCACCTTCTCAATCTCATCAGCCCCCATGCATATGAGTTGGCACCTTGAATCGCATTGTCTTCATCTGAAAATATTTCAGCTGCATTTCTGCCACTCCAAAGCGAGATGAGGATAAAGGAGAAGAAGGTAAAAACACACCCTGTTGTGTGAATCCTAGAGAAGGCCTTGAACCCTGCCATTCATCCCTTTCACTTCATCAGCTGAGTCTAATTGCCAGAGAGGACAGGATACCCAGCGCCCAATTGTTCCTTATCCTCTTTGGAGCCTCTGAGGCATGAAAAGCGAAAGGCCTGCTTTTGATCTTTTTTTTTTTTTTCCTTCTCTTTTTTTTCTGTCATGTCCTACTATCCTTTCCCTTGGTTTGAGACACTCCTTTCACACTGTGCCCCCTTCTTCACCCACGCAAAATAATTATCAAGCTCTGCTTCATCAAATAATGGTAGATATTGGAGGTCATGACGGGGAGGGCCAGAGGTCTGAAGGGGTGGCCTTAGGACGTGGTGAAGTTCCCAACTCATCTTAGAGGCATGCTCCTTAGCTGTGGCTACCTTTTATATACCTTGACCCCGGTTTTCGTTTGTCTGTCCTAATGAGACCCTCTCATGCAGCCAATGCAATAGAGGTCTTGCAATGGCAGGGTTGGGAGGCCAAAGTACAATGAGACGCAGGGCTGTGCTCAGACAAGGGCGCATCTGTGCTATCTTATTAGGCCTTGGAAAAGAGCTCATGCGTCTCAACGTCCTATAGGGGCTGAGAGCAGATCTATTGACACTTACTTGTCCTTTGCGGTCAACACCTTTTTGTGAAGAAGCAGGCACACCCAAGTTCTTGTTAGAAGTAATTCTTGGCAGAGTATTTAGCGAGGCAAAGTGCTTAACTCGGTTTGGGTGGCCATGTGGAGGAAGGATGAAGAATGCAGCTTTGTAATGATGAAAAATTCCTTGGAACTAGAGACATGACGAGGGATGTCAAAGACCAATTTGTCAAAAGCAAACAGTGCTCATAGTTGAAGAACCAAGGGCACCAAAGTGTGCAAAATTCCACACTTGATTTTTTTATGGTTCAAACGGATGCTTAAGGTTATTGTTATTCATCATTGTTTAGAAAATGTTTATTTGGAACATGTATCTTTGTAGCCCTAGGCTACGGTCTCGACTCTTATCAATGCCCAGAAATCTGTCCAAATTTGAAAGCTTAAAATGTAAGTTAAAACCCCCAATGATCAAAAAAGTAAAATTATAATAAAATGTTTAAAAAAAACAATAAGACCAAAGATAGTCCACATGTCTAACTTTACAAAAAGGACAGCTGGATATAATATAAGTGGAGCGAAATAGAAAACAAGAATACAAGTAGGCTAACAAAAACCTTTAAGCAATCATGTTAAGCACGCCTAACATCTGAGCGGTGTGCGAGAACAAAGCAGGACTCCTGTCAGAGCATCGATCCACTCCTGAAGGCACACACAACCATGGCTCTCTGATTGCCTCCTGCCTCCTGCGCTTTCTCTCCCCCGCGCCTCGTCCTCTCTCCGCTCTGGCTCCTTTCTGAGAATGCGCTTATCGATCGGGATTACTTCGTCGGAGTTAACCGGTTGATAAACCTGACCAAGGGCTTCCAATGGCCTGAAAGAATTTGAAGAGGTTGTGAGAAGGCAACGGTGATAATACGAAGGAAAAAAAAGGAGTTCCTATAATCTCCAAATTAATTTGTTTTATTGAGTTAGTTGTTAATTGTCAAGTTGATTACATTTGAAGACATATGGTGGGTCTTTTTAACGCATGTCAACTTGGCGAGAAGATAAAACGGCACAAAATAGGGGCTCAACTTAAAGCATGACCCCTTATCTGATTTGAGTCACAGTATCCCACAGCTCTATAAGTCTTAATCTGCCAATAACCTGCTGGTTGTTTTAAGACCAACTGAACTGGTTAGAGCTTTACAAATACTGAGTGACTGTGGGACTCAAACCTCCAATGAATAGATGCATTAATGCATTTAAAAGATGTTTCAGGTCTATTGTGCCACCACATTGGTTTTTATATTTTTGTATTTCATTGAAAGCCAGGTGCTTCAATCCACTGATGAATGCACACATGTATGGTACCATACCATTGTGGTTGACTTTCACAGAGGCTTCCATATAGACCAGACTTCTGTCGTACAATGATGAGTGTATTCTGCAAAACTGATATTTACAAATTAGGCATAGTCCTTCAGTCATGTGCCATTGCAGTTGAGATAGTCTGACATAATGCACCTAATCCAAAGTATTATAATCATGTTGTGTTTTATATCAAACATGTCTCTATGTGCTTGACTCAATGGGTTAAATGTCCAGTTGCATTTGGATTGTCATTCACTGGAATTGTGCACCTTTAGGCACCTGTGATACGATTGAATACAACCAAAATAATTCCCCTCTTTTCAAGGAAACAGCAATAAATAGTATCTGTTGTAATACTATTGTTTTGCAGTGTATTGCAAACAAGCAATGGCTCCCATTAATTGTTTTTCAAGAAAGCATGCACAAAGATATGAAAAAAGCTGTTTAAAAAAAGTGACTCACGTTTTGTGTGACAGCGTGTGTAATCGTGTCTCCAGAGTGTGATTACATTGTATGTCAGTTTGTGTATATTTTTGCGAGTGTGTTGTGCTGTCATGGTTGTAACATTCCATGTGGGAGGGTCTGTTGATAAGTAAGCCATCTGTAGTGTTCTGCCGAACAACATGTTGTAAAGCGAGATTTGAGAGAGTGGAAAGACTTGACTTGACAAATCTTGGCACATAATGAGACAGAAGGGAGTAAAGGCAGAAGTCTGTCCAGAGATAAACAATTAGATTTGTCCCTGAGGTAGAGGCCAGGCATTGCAAGGACTCTCAGACTAACAAAATCAATATGGCTTCCAGTAAGAACACTCAGGGGGTAGAGTGATGAAGAGGTTATCATTCATTTCTCAGATTAGGACACACATGCACAATGAGAAACAGTAACGCTTAAAAAGTCAATATGATCGCCAAACATGAATGCTGCTTGTCAATGAGGCATACGTTTAAAAGTCCATATCCGACATTCAGCTATCAGTCAAATATCAACAGTCTAATGAGACATGATGACAGATTAACAGGGACGCTGAACTGACCCACCCGAGCCAGTTTCCTTCAGCAGCCAATTGTGAGTGGATCTGAAGGGAGACAGCATTTGGGGATAATACTTTCACACCCTCAGATAAAACCATAATGTCGCAGGAGCCAAAGATGGAGTGGGCAGTCCCTTTGCGTTGTATCCCCTCTTAGGTCCTGCCCAGACATGAACGTCTAATATAACATCTCACCACTGTTCCCAGCAGGCCTCACAAGGGTACCACTGCCAGGGCAAGTAGGGTTTGACTATTCGAGGACGGGGGTCCTTGCACTTGCTGTAAAGAACGCAACCAAAAGAGACAATGAATGGGGTGGGAGTGCGACGTGATCACAACTTCTTTTAGGCAGGCAAGTCTCCTCGGAGACGGCAAGTTGCTGACCATAAAGGTGCGAGCCTGCGCCGCGGCCAGCCTGTCACCCCATCTCCATGGAGACGCAGACGTGAAACCCCGGTGGGCTTGTCTCTGCTGTGGCCCGGGGCAGCGAGAGCACTTGGGGATGTGGCCCCAGCCATCACATGGGCTCATGGGGACCAGGAGCCACTGCTGTGGTGACCTTCAACAACCTGCCAGTCTGTCATCTCGGTTCGGGGAGTAACAAGTAAAAAATCATCTAGGGATTTGTGTGAAGACATTGTTTGCTGGGGCATTTTATCTTTTGAGGAGGCTCTTTGTTCCTGTGGGAAGAAAATGTAGAAGGACTTTCGCTTCACAAAATTACCCCACTTGACCATAAATCATTTGCCTGTGCCTGTTTTACCCTCATATCAAGAAAATATAAGGGATTTCTGACCATATTTCAGTTTTGAACTTTGACTTTTTGATTGGTTTAAGCTGTGGATTGATAATACAAAGAAAAGGGTGTCCCGACTGTTACACCTGTTTTGATAAAAGATAATATAATTTCTTGCACTGTGTACATTTCTTTTGTCCATTTGTCCATTGTATGTACCACATACAAATTCCTTCTATGTCCACGTTCTGGTTATTCTGAATATCCCATGCTTTCGACAGAAGGCATATTTTTTGTCTTCCAACGTAAAATAAACTAAAAAAGCTAAATCTGGAAGTTTTATGTCTTACGCTTCATGGCTGTGCACATCACAGTGGCAAAAAAAACATGATTAAATACATAATCTGGCACATCGGAGTAATTTCCTTTAATGATACGGACTATTGTTGATATCATTGATAGATTATGGCCGAATGGGATCTCAAATCTTCAGGTTTGAATGTGTAAAGCGACACCATCTAAACCATTCCCTGGAGACACTTGTGTTGCATTATCTGACAAACCAATACAGAACATTGTGTGGAAAAATCTGTGCTTTCTTCCTTTCAGCCAAAAAGAAAGAGGATTTTGAATGGAGTGGTGATTCTTTATGCAGAGCTGAGACGCGACACCTTCTAGACAGTGAGAGATGGCGAGCCCTAATAATACAGAGCTGTACAATGGTTCTGACAGGCGAGCAATAAAGCAATCAGGGTCCCAGGCATCCAAATCTCTTTACCGCCCACCCTCTAACAGACTGAGAGATGGGCGGCTGACCTGTGAGCTGTCAATCATGGGGGATACCTGCTGGAGCCTGATCAGGGAGAGCTGAGGGCACTAGTCCATCAGATCTGTTTTCACACTCCAGACACTAACATTGCAAGCATAACCACAGACACAAAAAGCCCCACCGCCTCGCTCTTAATTAGGAGATGTGGGTGCTTTGTTTGGGGTGGGGGGGTTGGTTGGACTTGTTTGGTTTAAATGGGTATGGGAGGGTCTTAGATATAGGGGGGATAGTAAGTGGAATCCCAGTGAGACGGAGAATAACCTTTTCCCTTGATTTAGAAATCAGGCATTGATCTGTCATGCTGTTTTGTACAAGCAGGAGCTCTTTCAGCATTGCTGCTTTGGTGTGTCGCTTCTCAGTGTGCGTGTGTGTGCAATATGTGTGAGATGGGTGGTCGGTTGAGTGTGGTGTGGGGGGAGGGGATGATGCAGGGCTAGTTCATTAGCTTCCTGAAGCCCATTCCAGCAAATAGATCACCATAATACTGTGGTTAGTTAATGGCTTTCTGGTGTTTCCTCTAGAGTCTTCCTGTCTGACGGCTGACTGCTGAAACTCCTCCACTGTTTTCTCCTCCGTTTTTTCCAAGTGGGGAGTGTTTTGCTGATTAATTCAGACAATTGGCTTGAGCCAGCGGTTACGTCCGCCAGCAGTCTGGCCGCATGGACCCACAGTAGAAAACTAAAAGAACCAAAAACATGACTCAACTGGATTCACATAGATGTAATCGTGCCGCTTCTCCACAATGAAAAACACCTAGTCATTGACGACCGGAAATGTCGGCACAATAAGGACTTTTGTTTTGTACTGGACTGTAGAGCCAAGTTATGTTTACTCATACTGTAAATCAGTAATTTCGTTACAATCTGCAATTAGATTCAAATGTTTTTGTGTAGGTTTTGGACTCACTTTGGGAGGAGAAGCTTTTTCATTTCAGATACCTCAGTACGTAGTCTACAAAATGTAGTCTTGATTTTACTGATTCTATTCTAGAATCATCTTTCTCTCTCAATCTTTGGTATCGGTATGTATTTTATTAGTTGGCTTTCCTCTCTATTCAAACAAACTAAAGCTCAAATGCATTAAATTACCTCAACATGTAACTAGAGCAGGTTGTTAAACCCATTGAGAATCATCACGTAACCTTATAGACTCTTGCTGTGTTTGGTCTGTGGTAGCCAGTATTTATTTTTTCAGTATGAAATAAAGCATTTACTGAAAAGAAGGGTGTGTATCTCAACATTAATACGTGTGTAATGTGTGTTGGAAGTTATAGAAATAATATAAATCTGATTTCATCATGAGATTCGAAATGTAGCTTTGACACCAGGGTTAATTTGTCTTTGTTGCTAAGCAACTGATAGCAAAACAATGGATGCTTACTTTGTGTTTTGGAAAAAGGTGATATTGGCGCTTAATTGGCCTGCCTGGGTTCTGTCCAGTTCAAAGAAAGGCTTGTTTGGTTCCTTCCAGATCTCTGATGTCATCGATCATATCTCGATTATGCAGCCTAAAGAGTATCCCTTATGCATTTGACATGACCGTAGTTGTTTTTGGGTCAAAGAGAAGCAGGGTTACTGGACCGTTCAGAATCTGACATCCCACTGAAGTCTTGGTTGCTTTTTTCTCCCGTGCTCCTGTCCACTGACCGCGTATCCCCAAAACGCAACCTGCCTTTACATTTTTGCTGCTAAACCAAACTTGGATGTCTGACTCTTTATTACTTAAAACGTTTTGTATGGTTTCATACCATTTCATATGGTTCATTGTTTGCATTGGCATTTTCAGTACTTTTTGGATATAGCAATGAGCACTGTGTAATGAGCCTTACTCTCATTACACTCAGCAACGATATAAAAGGATTTCTCATTTATGAAATGTGAGCTGTTGTATTATAAAGTATTATATTAGTATTTTAAAAGTATAGTATATAATGCTTGAATCATACAGGCTCCCATCTTTGTAAAGTCTGCTTGGAAGTTAGCTTAATTTTCCCATCTCTCAACTTCAACAGGGACATACAGAAAAACAAACAAACCTGAAAGCCTTTCTTTGACAACTTCCCTTTATTGGCAGCTGAAAAAAAGCAACCGCTAAGGCGTTAGTGGACCAGACCTTTGTGACCAACGGCGTGTCATCCCTCACTCTGTCATGGTTAACTAAAACCAATCCCCATTCAAAGCAGCATCCATCAGTGTTAGTTGAGAACAATGACAGATTGCCTTTCTGCAGCACTCAAAGCATCTGGATCCTTTCTCTAGTCCTGCTCTTTTATTTATGGTAAACAGCCTGAATAACAGCTGGGCAATGGGAACTTACAAGTTAATCAATTGTTTGTAAGGAGCCACAGCGATGCCCCATTTCCAACCATCTGTGAGGTAATGATCATTTAGCATGCTAATTTTCCCACAATCAACAGCACATCTATTGTTTTGTTTCTTGTGAGATTTATCCACATCTTTAATACATCAAATGGCACCTACAATGAAGATGTGGGAGTCAGTTTAGTCTGTGAGCAATAGAATATTCTTCCTGTGTACTTTAATGAAAAACAAAGAAAGATTTGTACAAAAAAAGCACTAACTATGAGAGCGCTAACGGTGCCGTGCATTTGTATTCTTGCAGAGGGATGTCCTGGAAGTCATATTCAGTTTCAAACACATGTTGATGAACCTTGGTGAGAACTTTTCATCCTGGACACAGAGTTTCTTATTGAAGTGAAGTTGCCTTTGTCTCTCCTCCCAGGTTTAGTGCCCTTGGGAGGGTGTTGATCTTTTGTTCGTCCTGCACCTCCTGTGTTCCACAAGATGCATTTACACAAGCATCACATCTCTCTCAAGTATC
This sequence comes from Apeltes quadracus, assembly GCA_021346845.1. NCBI lineage: Eukaryota > Metazoa > Chordata > Actinopteri > Perciformes > Gasterosteidae > Apeltes > Apeltes quadracus. The sequence continues at coordinate 11,416,850 of CM037935.1, forward strand.
CCTTAAAGTGCTGTCACGAATCCACATCAATGAACACATCTCATCTCGAAAGAAAAGATGCCAAAAATAAGGTTAATTTGTCTTAATAGAGATTAAACGATTTTATTTTATGAATATAAAACATACCATGTAATGAGAAGGCAGAAATTGATAATAACAATAATATATTTGAAAATTAAATATATAGGATATTCTTACATACAACACAACATGTGAGCATGTGCAACAAAAAAAAAATCGAAAAATCAGCTCAATCTAGTTTATTTGGCCATGCTACCGTGGCAGCCAAGACCCAGTGTAACTATAGGGCACCATTTACAACTGCGCAGTGAACACTGGTTTTCACCTTTTCCCAGCTGCAGCGCAGAAACCTCACGCTACTTTATTTATAATCCAACCAACCTCGGTGTGTAACTCTTACCCCGTACTCTTGCTCGCATCACACAGCGAGGTCACTTCCCTCTGCACCTCCACCACGGCTCTGGCATTCCAACATGGCTCTAGGACAGCAGCCCAGCGAAACTCTGTACTCCTCAAATCACAAAGAGGCCCAGATCAGAGCGGAGCTGGACGCCAGCCAGCATCCAGGCCCTCACGGCCCAGGCAGCTGAGGGCAGCCTATAATAAGTGGGAGACAATGAGAACTCGCACACCTCCCACGCTTTGCATGTGGATGTCGATTCGGAATTGAAATTAAATGGTTTCATTGGTTTCAATAGAGCACACTAATTATGAGAATATGTAACCACTAGTGGGTTTAGAACGTAGATACATTAAGGGTATATGTTTAACACAACCGACCGCAAAATTAAGAACATCTTTTTTATTCAGTTTTGACACTGCAAAGCAGTGAAGGACGGGGATTAATAAAATCCACATGAAGGCATAAAAAGAGGCTTTCTGGAGCTTTTGATTTTCCTCAAACTTTTAAAATTTCTGAACTATTTATTCTTTTCTTATGAAATCATGGGCCAGCGTTGTTTTTTGAATGTGTTTCATACACTTTTGATAATCCACATTTAATTGCACCAGACTGTAAAAACTGGGCAACAGAGCAGTTTTTCAAACAGTCATCAAAAACATGTATGTATATTTTTTTTCACATCGGGGGGGGGGGGCAAGAGATATTAAAGGCATTCTCTTTTAATGAATAATAATGAACAGCGATGTAGACGGCGGTGGTGCTTTAATGTTCCCTTGTAGCCTCTTAAGCCTCTGGTGATAAATCTCACACAGGCTCTCTCGTATAACTAAAACCCAAACCTCATTCAACTTCACATCCATCAGTGTTTGGCTGAAAGCGATGACAAAGCACTTTCAATTACACCAGTAACTGACTCTGGAAACAGTTCATAGCGGGGTCCAGGCTCTGAGACTGGGGGGAAACACACAAGTGGGAGGGCCGAATGGCTTGTGGGGCATCCGTTTGACTCGCTCCCAAATAATAAAAAGGGTGGTGTGACTCCGGGACACAAGGGACACCGCCAGAATCGCCAACCCAAGGACAATTCGCCTATTTTGTGCGCTGTCACCCCTGTAGTCTGATTTATGGTTTGGACATCCCTTCTGTGACCCGTTCGTCCATCAAGCTGGCGTTGTGAGGACACTCGGGTGATCAGAGGCTGTAGTATCAGAGCGTCCTCTTGTCTGGTACCAGAGGGCCTCGCACCGCTGAATGGGGAGCGCCGGTGCAGCAGAAGGGTGCCATTCTTAACCCCCGAGCAGCGGAGGATAGAGGAGCTTTTTGAGAATCCATCAACTATGAATGCTTCATTCTATAATGTTGGTGTTTTCTTGGCAGTTTTTCATCCCATCCTGTAATTATATTATGTGAAGTGTGGGCTCTCTAAAAGTTAACATGGTAGTGTTTAATTGGAGTGATTTTACTCATAATTGCATGATCCTCTCTGCCACTTTTGGCTTCCACTTTATTTGAATAAGCATGCTCAACATGAATCAGTGTTGCATACTCAGTATTGAAGGTAAAAAATTAAATGATTGAGGAAGTTTAAATCTTAAACAATGACATCAGTCATTGAACCATGTAATGCAACAGCAGATAGGTGATTTTAAAATGCCTTTATTACATAAATAAAAAAGAGTCTGAACCTCGGGAGGGCCTGATCTTCTAAAACAGCTCTGACTCTAAAGCCTCCTGATAAAAGGCCCACACTAACATCAGAAGTCCTGAGCCTTTACGCTCTAACTTCAGGCAATTATGACACAGAGGAGATCTTTGCCTTCTGCACTCAAACGGAAGAAGAAAAAAGGCTTCTCTTTTTTCCAAGCTTAGTTGTAAAAATAAGCTTGCTCTCCTCAATTGCAGTCACCCCGTGCCCTTTGCAATAGCAGCAAGGATGTATCAGAACAAGCCACGGGGCAAAACAAATCACTTGTGATTTAAAGAATTATAAAGATTTTAATAGCCGCTATATTTCTCTCTGCGATTGCTCTTTATTTCCAGGAGTCAGAGTTTCCTGGGCGCCCTAGGCTTTTTAAAAAACCGTAATTGGCCAACAGGGAGACTTAGGCTTCCCCTGAGTGATTGAGTGTATTTGTTGCTATGAACTTGAGGGTATCGCTGTGCACATCACAGGTCCAGGTTGTGAGAGCCTGCAACTTATCAAGCAAAATTCAGTTTGCAGCAGTCGTGGAAGTCAGACTACTTTTCCATGTAGTTCTGTTTAAAGTTGTAACCTTTCTTTGAAACTTGATGCTTTCTTTTCTCCCTGATTAGATATGTTTCATAATAATACAGCATAAACTAAGGGGTTGTGAACTAAAGAGGGCCTTGAATTAATGCAGGGTTATTGTTTTGATGAAGAGCGTGACTTTTTTGGCATGTGGGATATTTGCACATCAAATACATCTTTGAGAAATAACATAAAAATAACAATGATATAATAATGATCTTTAACGTTTGATTGATTGGATTTCATTTGACCCTGCAATGAATTTTCACCTTTTACTAATTTTATACGCTTCATGAAGATGGATAAACAATAAACATGATTTACTATTGCGACAAAATAATAGTTAGAAATGCAATATTTGCAATGTTTACTGATAAACAACTCTTACTTCTTCTCTTAACTGAAACCGATCTTTCATTGACTACACAAGGACAAGAAGGGCAACTATGCCCTTCTTGTCCTTGTGTAGTAAAGTTGTATACAGATTGTGATACATGTTGTAATTATTGGTTAGTTAGGGCAGTCAAATATACTTAGCATAAACTCTTTACAGCAGTACTGTTTTACTCCACATGTCCTTATCAGCATCTCTCTCTCTCTCTCAATGTTTAAAGCATGTGTCTCGAGAAAAACAAGCATGGCAGGAGCTATATTAAGGAAATCCACCAGGGAGGCATAATCGAGTTTGACTCTCTACCGGCGGTCTCCTTGTTAGTGTTGTGAGTGTCGGATCTGACAGTGCAGGTAGCTCAAATGCCACTTAAGGTTTTAGCTTCAGTGGCTTTTGGAAAGAAATGACCGTGACCTGTGTAGCTTGAGCCCACATCCCACACCCTTTCTGCCTGACAGCTGCTCAATGGCAAGTGTCTGCCAGCACGCCGAGGGGAACGCTGCCAAGCAGCCGGAGATAGAGATGATTACCACGTCCCTCTCTCCCTCTCTGCCTCTCAGCCCGCTCACTGAAAACTGATACCTACTAACAAACTGCTGTCGACATGTTAGTGAGGCGGAGAGAGTGTGTTGAGGGAGGAAAAAGAGAGAAAAAGAGACGTGTGGGAGAGCCACCACGAGGAGTCCAAACAAGTTAGGATTAATGACATTGAAACCAGTTCCTGTTCCACTGTTTTCAGAGCGAACGCTGTTGTGAGAGACTTGAAGAATGCAGGCGACTCTCAAAGGGGAGTACCCGTTGGGCGTGCACTCACCTACAGGATAAGGATCAGTGAAAAATGTCAGACAATATGGGCACAAGGTGACCAGTTCTCAGTCAACTGTAGCTCATCGTGCAAAATGATGTGTAACTGTGCATGTGCAGTCATTGCGGCGAACTGGAAGAGGAAGAATTTGGCAGAGTTTGGCAGTTTAGGTTTCCGTACTTCAACAACTTTGTGCACAGTGAATGCTACATTGTCGGAGGAAACTTTTTATGGTGTGGTGCAGATATGCAAATTGCTTCAGACCTTTACTCCAGCCACTTAAAACGTACTTTTCCTGGCGGGTAGAGGATGAACGTTCTTCCAGAGAAGAGTTACAAATGTCATTATTTTTGAATAAATCCCCCAGAGCGCCACTTTAAAGTGAAATAAAAGAGAAAAAAATCACAGCTGACATATATTTTTCTAATTGATGCAGATGGAGGAAAGAAAGCAGCATGGAGTAGCTTGAATGATCTGTAATTGCAATATCGCTTTGCTTAATTACAAATGATTGTGATTGTCTGATTTTCCGCAGAAGTACTTTTTTAGGTACTGCCTTACTACACATTTGTTTTTGAAGATTGGAAATGACAATTATGACAATGTGAGTAAAGAGGACATGTTAAGTAGACTCAATGCAGATTATTTGAAAAAATGAATACTAAAGTTAAAAAACTTATTCTGTCTATTTTGTGTCTATAATCTGGCTATATTACTGTCTTTTATTTTATTTGAAAATCAAGCCATTTCGATCCAAGAATTCTTCCAGTGAAGTGAAGCTTTCTTTCTATTGTTTCAGGATACACATGATGATAAAAATGATATTAAACGTAATTTCTTAATTGCCACGACAGAAAGTTTGTTAAAACCACTCAGCCAGTTATTGATTTATCTTACCTTTTCTGTATCTCAGTAAGGGAATGTCATAAATGAAAAGAAACAGAAATACATCTGAAATATTTACTATAATTCTCCTGGAACTTTGTTTTGAAACAAGATAAGTATTTTTCTAAAAATCAATTTTCGAGAAGAGACAATGGAAACTAACCTAAGTGCTAGTTTGAACCAACCCCAGAAGGCTTCCAGAGAAACCACCAACCCTAAGAAGCACTTTATTAGCCAGCAGGGGGGCGGGTCAGAAGGACCAGCCCCATCATTGATTGAGGTTGGAGGATGCATCCACAGCTGCACTTTCTCTAAATTTCTAAGAGTAAATATGCACCTTTGAAGTGGGGGGTGCCTAGGAGCACTCCTCTGCACAGATTGCGTGGGTTTCTGTGGGGAGCTGTAGTTACGGGAAAGATCAATGGACAGGGCATTAGGGGAAGAGTACACTGCACTGTCCAGCCCTGCAGCCTGCACAACAGCTCAGCAGCTCCTACATGGCCAGTATTATTGAGCTTAAGGCAGTTTAATTCTCCATGCTATTTTCACAGACTGATAAAAATTTCAACCTTTCCGGCTGCAAAATGGAATGGAGAAAAAGATGAAATATACTGTGAACTTTATGTACAACTGGAGTTTGGTTTATATTGCTCTTTTACTTTATACGTTTTGAAATGGTTTCTGTCTGAAGTCATTTGGTGGCTGTTAATCTAATATAGTAGTTGCAGTTTTGGATTAATTGATACACACATCTAAAAAAACAGTTTGAAGATATTTTACTGACTAAATATACATTTTCAAGTAAAATATATATATATTTAATGATCAAATATTTTTGACTGGAACACCCCTGTCTGCATAACTACTGCCTGGAAAAACCCCTCTGTCCGCGAGTGAAAGCATGGAAAAACCCATATCCTGCTCATTGTGTAGCTGGATATGTGTACTTGCGGCAGGCTTTAAGTGCATTAGACTTGTGCTGAACACACAGCTTCCATATTGTGGTTTGTAAAGACTATGGAAAAGCCTTTTGGGGGTAGCAAGATGAGGCTAATCTACTCGTGGTTTAGTGCAGGGTGATAAGTGAGCACAAGATTTTTAAGCCTTTTGTACCCAACTATGATAATATGTCAAACTCTGTGTTTATTCAATTCAAATGAATCTAAAACTGATGAGGCTTTCAAATTGTAAAAAATAGCAGCAATTATACACTGGAATTTAATTGACGGATTCTAATGAGTGTATTAAATTGGTTTGGTGCAGTAAATGCTGGGCTGTCCCCGAGATGAGGACGAAAGGACAACACGGATCATCTCCGCACGGAGTCGGAGTTTAGTGCCTCTGCGCTCTCAGGTGTTGCCAGGGTTTGGCTCCACCGGGCTCGGGAGACGCAGCCAGAGAGTGTTAGCATTTACAACCCCTGTCACACTCCACAAAACACTGTGTCACTCAAGCACAGCCTGCGTGGCAGCTCCGGCATTAATGGAGACGTTGACATCTTCCGACAGAGTGTTTATCTAATACTAATGCTAAGCAACCAGAGCCGGTCGCCCCCCACACGGAGCCATCGAACCCCGCCGCAGACCTCGACGTCTGGCAATCGCACTAGTTTTCCCATTCAGCCCTCAAGACATAGAATTCATGACAATGGCTTCGATGCTGATCCATGTCATGTCTTTTTTCTTTCTTTTTTTTTTATCACTTGGACACATACTTCTTGCCATTGCTGGACAACCCAATTGCTTTGCAGGTGCCGATAGGACAAAGTCGGTTAAAATGATGACAAATTGCAGGAGGCATCACCTTTGTAGTCTTTAGCTCCGGCCCGCCATGAAAATTGTTTATATATTTCTGTCATTCTCTGACTTTTTTTGTGCAGATTACTGTGACCACTGTTTCTGACACACAGAGGGACTGGTTTGAAGAACGGGGCATTCGTGTTCGTGCATCTGTTCTAAAAAGGTTCAGACATATTTACTGATTATATTTTTTTGAATTATATCATAAACATCCTGTAAATATATATATATATATATATTCTCTTTCAACACCGTTTTTTTGTAAAAATCTTTTCAAAACAAATGTAAAGAAAACCTAAGTTGAAAATATGGAACGGGAAAAAAGTAGTTGCTTCGAGACAGAATACATTACAACGCACCAAAGGCTTCAGAAATTCCTATATGTTACTATATGTATCAGAGACTGATGATGGGTTCATGAAGTGTATGGCGCTATCTTTAGAGGATTGATTTCCCATACTGCCACGCAGTTGGCTGCATTTATATTCCATGCCTGTGGCTCTGTGACCCCTGGTTCTCCTTTGATGTGGCAGGCAGAAGCACAAACCAGGATGAGGCAGAAACAGAGAAGGCTGAGGGATAGCAAAAGGTGAAACAGTCTACAATGGGAGGGGAATAGAGATTGTTCTTATGGTGCGGCTTTCTAGCGGCGATGATGGGATGAGGGAGTGTAAAAAAAAAAAAAAACGGGTACGAGTTTGCAGGGAGCGGCGTGAACCAATGAAGCCATCATCTGACAGATCTGTGAAGGTTTGCACTGAGGGCGGGTTGGTGGTGGTGGGTGGGCAGAGAGGATTCCAGGCCGAGGGAAAGGGATCGAGTGATGGTGGGGGGTTGGGAGAGGGCATGACGGTGGCGCGAGCTGATAGAGACGTCAGCGCCGCTTCAGTAATCTCACGACGGCTGGCCGCAGCGAGGGGGCCATTGGGGGGGCCCGCGGGAGCAGAGGCATGATAGAGCGGACCACCCCGCAACACTAGCAGGGGGCCGGGCAGTGGGGACAAATCAAAGCGGGAAGAGGCAATTTTTGAGAAATTACAGAAATCTCCATGGAAATTAGCATGAAACACTTTCTAATCTCTTGCTTTTCACCGCGGACGATAGGGGTCAGTGCTTCAAGTTCTCCAACCCTTGATTTCTCTGTCTCTCTCGCCCCTTCCCTAATTTCATTATTCCCTCTTGATTTTTTTCTCCTTCTCTCTCCTTCTCTCTCTCTTTCCTGATTTTTATGTATACTAATTTTGCAAACCCTCCCTCCGCTCATCTTCGTCGACCATTCATTTGCTTGAACCCTTTTCATTGACCACAATTAAACGTTTAGATTTCAAAGGCAAAGCAAGAGAGAGCCGAGCCGTGGCCTCGCGGTGACACAGGATCAAGCTGCTGGGTGCTTTGGAGTCTCGGATGGAGGCGAATCCCCCAAGATTTGTCCTTTGCACCCTTCCTTTCGTTCCTGTGTCTGTCAGAGCTCAGAACGCCGTTCAGATGAATGGGAGGATCGGGGCCGCCTTTGTTGTGACCGTGCGGTTATTGGTCATCAGCAGCAATACAATGACAACTCAAACTATAATTCATCTCCTCACAACTGCGTGCCATCTCAACAAAATGGGGAAAAATGTGCATTGAGAAAATAGTTGTGGAGCCTTATTGTAGATGTGCATTACCATAATTTAAATTGTTCTGCGGTACGTATGGGTCTTTTGATACTTTTGTTAGTACAGTACAATACAGAATACAGTTACTTAAACAGGCAACTAATTAAAATAATGTTTTTTTTCTGCAGTGGAGTTGATTTCATATTTCTCAGATTTTAAGATTACAGACTAGTTTACTTTTTTATGTTCATAACATCATAATATATTTGTGGGCTGTTATTGACCGTATCTTAGGTCAATAATGTTTTTTTTTACCCCCATTCTACATCCAAGCCAACACATTGTCCTCGTCCATGGTCCTGGTCAAACCATCAAACAATGCACCAAACACAGCTGCTGCAGCCTCACTGAAGCACTCGCAGAGAGCGAGACTTGGTTATTATGCTGCGTGTAAATTGTTCCTTGTATGTACACTTCATGGCCGGTGATGATATACAACTTATTGTAATAGAATATGGTGAAAGAAACATCAAATTCTGACAGAAAAAAGAGGGTTGTGTGTTATGACATACTTTTCTGTAAATCTGGATAATAAATAGATGAAATTGTAAGATTTATAATTTAGTTCATTTTTAAAAAGCAAGGGTTTTATCAAGAACTTTTATATAAATTCAATGAGGGACGTGCTTGGAAGATTCTATTCTGGTTCTCTTTTTCATCCTGATATGTTGGAAGAAAGGAATATTTTTCCTGAACATACCGTATCAAATCACTTCAACACATCTCTGCCTTATTGAACATAGCTGCGCAGAAATTCATTAATAGCTACTCTAAAAATTGCTACAGAATAACAGTGGCAGAGGCTTAATTAGTGTGCTTGCAGATGTGGCACATTGCAGTGACAAGCAGAAGAAATGTGTATAAGATACAAAAAAACCTTCGAACCTCTAGTTAAACTCTCTCTTCCATTCTAACAGTTTGCCCTCTAATTAAGCTCCAGATTTGTTTTTCTGTTCAACTGTTCATTTTGCAACCATGATAAATTATATTTTGTCCAAAATCATAATACATGTAAAAGCCTCAGAAATTATCCACTATAAATATTTGGAAGTATTGCACTTTTTGTGAATGCAGGTTAGGAACAAACTCGCAATGCAATTTTACATTTTTTAATTGGAATTTGTTTTTTATGTATTTTTACAATTAATTGAAATCGATATTTTGAGTCAGAATCCAATTTTAAAATGTCTGCTGAAATCTTATCTACCGTACGTATTTTTCAAGCCGCGGTGCAAATTGAATGAAGCCGTAGTTTCTGTGATACTGCGGTTATTGTGCCTGAAAGAATATAACAAAGCCTCGTACCTCATTTAACCCAGACGGTACAAACATTTGGCAGGGCCTGAGTGTACCTGCTCCGAGTTGCGGTTCTGCCAGTAATAGATAGATGGCACTGCATCCAAGGTAGAGCAAAGGGCCACAGACATCTCTCTACCATCTTTCGGGGTCTTACTCTCATTACCCATCCGAAAATTAACCTGTCAATTTATCAATCAACACCATCTTGAGTTTTCCGCCTCCTGTTTGGCGACGAGCATTGCAACGACGCCGACGTGCTGATAACCAGGAGGAATGTGTTTGTTAGTGTAGTGAATGAGTGCATTATCACTTAAATGACTGCCATGAATCACAATTGCTGCTAGGCGGTTGATAAGAGGTAAATACACAAGCATTTTGATTTGAAAGTATATATCTGTTTATTTATTCTTTTATGTGTGCAGAAATAAGGTCAGGGCACAGCATTTTGGCTTTGTTGCACAGCGTTTTCTTTAAGTCCCATACATTGTGAGGCCGGGTTGTGTTGGGAGGAGTGCATTCTCCATTTTATAACCATTGGCAGTGAAAAATAAGTTTTTGACAAAATGACAAACTTACATTTACTTTAACAATCCTAAATGTACACTATACTTGTTTCATATTCTCAACAAACACTTCAACCAACACTAAATGTTTGTTTTAAAATATCATTGCTAATAAGAATATAAAAGAGGCATATTATTCAAAATGTATTATTTTAGAGATACAATAATTATGGTTTAACCTCTATAGAATTTTACACCATTTGTGAGTAATTATGACAAAATTCATACATACAATATCTAATACGATCATTTCTGTGCAATACAAGCAGCAGTTCATTGATTATTTAACCTAGTTTATTCAATTTTATAACCAGAATGTTCAATCCAAATCCTGCTACTTATTTACTAAAACAATAGTGTATGTATTGCTTATGAAGAAATAATACAGAATTGCGAAAATAAATATACATTTGATCGTTTAAATGTGTTTCAAGGACATAGCATACAGTGTGTAATAATGCTGTATTGACTTTACAGTTAACATTACATCTGCTCTTAAAAATATCTAAAAGGGTTGAAATATGTGTTTGCATGCTCAGCATGCAACGCCGTTATAATAAGCACTGGGACATGTCTTTATCTCTAAATGGTTTATAATGTGATAAGCTAAACCAGCCCCTCAAAAATCCCTACGAAGTGCAACCGCGGGTGGGAGACCTCAACTGCTTCAGTTCATTCTTCTTTTTTCCTGCTATTTTCTTTTTCTCTGTTCAGGTTATTAGCCGCTACATTACTGGATTGCCCGAAAATGAACCGAACAGAACCAGATAGGGGCTGTGAATAGCGGGAGGGACTTTTCTTTTTTTTCCAATTGTTGTTATTTGCAAATGGCCTTATTGTGTAGAGGTGTCGGAGAGGTGGGGGTACTAGTGGAGGAAAAATGGCAGTGAGTATTTTAAAATGCTGACAAAAAGACAAGAGGAAAAAGAACATAACATCTGGTAATTTGTTTCAGCAAGCTTAGCCTAATGATGTAAGCAGATTACTTTCCAACAGAGTGGGAAAGACGCAAGTTTCTTTTCTTCTTTTCTTCCTCCTCATGGGCCCTCCCCTCCCCCCCTGTTAAAAATCGAGACAGGAGCCACTGCCGTGTCCACCACTCGTTCATATTTGTGACTCTTTGTCGGCATTTCCGGGCCTTTTGATCATTCACATGCCGAAGAAGTGGATATCAGATCGGATCCGAAAATTGCTGCTTATTTTGCTCACTATATTCTTTGCAGCTTTGAAAGGGGGAACCACCCTGACCATCCGAGGTGGGATGTAAGCCACTCGATGCCGCGGTTACCCCCGGCTTGATTTGCTCCCTCTCCTCAGAGAGCAGGGATCAGTGGTATGCCCAGATTGAAAGGGAGGGCAGGAACCCGGCGCGATGAAGGACACTGGCTCCGTGTCAACGTGTGGAGGAGACTGGAGGATGAAACACACCATTAAGACCAATTTAGAGTGTTGCTCTAAATTTCAGCAGGACTGATCGATCCTGACAGGAGGGCATCGTACCGCCTGCCGGATCACTTAAACCACTGCCCCTTGTCTCGCGTTGCTTAATGTCATGTCATTTGCTATCATTCCCAGTACACAGAGATGCAGGATTACGTTTCAATTACTACTCGTAGGATTGCCTTTTTATTTTTACACATCAGCAATCAATGAGGATTTTGAGGAATAGTGTCATAATGCAATTGCTGCATTGCATTCTGTCACTTTTTCTTTATTCATAAGCCTGTTTGAAAAGCTCCCAATCTTGTCGCGTTGGGTTATTGATTTTTTTTACTTGGTCAGTAAACATTAGACAGAAACTTGAGGTACAGAAACAAAAAGCTGTAACTTACTGACCATGATCTGACAGGTATTCACATAATAATATCAATTAAAAATGGATTAATCATGCAGTTAAATGATGTAACTCAAAATGCTTCGCATAGCAAATAAAATACAGATATTGCAAAATATGAATGGAATAAAAAAGTTGAGCCGAATTATAGTAACTAATCCGTCTCAGTACCAAAGGAGGATCAAAACTTTAGATTAACTAAATCTAATAAAACCGTCTAAATGATTGGCACATATACGAGGAGACATGTGCTGCTGTATACATCTAGATTGTGAATGCTGCGATAGGCAGACTCCTACCATATGTGGTGTGTTATTATTGTGGTGCTACTATATGCCAACACAGCGCTGACATTTTATACGCCATCTATTTATTAGTTGGGTTGTTTATCGAGGCAGCTCAGGTTAAGTATCTTGCTCAGTGTCTGACTGGAGATATTGAACCTGCAGCCCTCTTGTACCAAGTTCAGTTCCCTAACCACAACCAGTTTGCCCCTTTGAAGGATGAGGTCTCAGCAAGAGTGGTGCTATGTATACCACACAGACAGTGATCTATTCCGTGTCTGATGTCATGTTGCTCCATGTCACTGACTGATGTTACCCCCCCCTACCCCCCCCCCCCTTCCTGCCTCTCCCTGATGATCAGATCCATGACTGCGCCTACAATCAGTTCCTTTCTTTTAACCCACAAGACGCCGAGTCCCCCGTAAGGCAGAAAAGAAGAAGCAAGGATAAGTAAAGTTACTTTACAGGCTGATATTGCTTCATCGTGTTCTGTCGTTCGATCGTTGACAAATGTTCCTGGTGTCGTGCTTCACTGTGGCTTCGTGGTTCATGAGCTAGGATAGAAGTGGTGTGAACGCTCTGAGACATCTGCCAAGCATATTCGTATGTAAAGGCACATATTGTAAAACATTTATGGGGGGAACCTTGAAGATTTATCTCCCATTATAGGCAGCCATGCTCTGCTTTATTGCAACCTTCCACCTGCCCCCTGAAAACACATCGAAAGCTTTTCCCTGGCCGCAACATAGTTAAATTTATACCATGTATGTGAATAACTTCAGTTTAACAACACACCTGTTATGCTTTAAAACATTTGAAATATGTTTTCTGCAATACGTTTTCAAAAATAGAAACACTAATCAATCACAACTCATGAATGAAGCATTTGAGTGTACAATTATTGAGATATTGAGACTTGAATTTGGTGTGTTTTGATAAAGGAAGGAGTGAACTAATAGCCGGTTGTTCCGTTACTGATTTGCCTGGTGCGTTTCTTCGGTGGGATGTCTGTGCCACCAGCTGAGGCGTTAATACAAATATAGCAGATCATTTGTGAACTAACCTGTTTTTTAAGTGGCTTTCTCCAAATGTGTGACAGGCAGGTGGGGAGGACATGGCAGAAGTAATTAGATATTTGCTCTCATTGAACCATCTTGAGGATTCAGAATTTTCCGGTGATGCAACTTCTAAAATGGGATGTATTTTGGTGAATCCGTCCATCCCTCCATTTGCGTCTTACCATTGACATCAATTTAAAGCAACGTTTTCTACTAAAAAAACCTCTCGTTAAATAACCTAATTAGCTTTGGCCGCTTTCGTAGGGCAATTGATAAAGCCCAAGCTCCACCTTCGCTGCATCTCCATTTTGTAATCACAGGCAGTTTGGCAGCACTACGTAATTAGTTTGCACGCCAGATTTCCCATGAGTCCCAACGCAGCTCAAAGCCATTCCCTTCCTCATCAGCAGCCCAGAGACTAAACACCTACTTTATCTGGTTCCCCCAAGGCTGTCCATCCATGGGGAGTCGGGGTGCCCTCAAAAACATTGCCAATGAGGGCTCCAGTGCCTCGGGCTGATAAGGGTGAAACTTCAGATGGCAGATGGCACCAGGAAGGAAAAAGGACCATATCTTTGAGGTAGAACTGCCAAACAAAAGTGGAACATCGTATCCTAGAGCCGTACGTCCCAGGGCTGAGATTAAAGCGTGAAATATAGGTTTAGAGGAGCCGCAAATGTCTTCATATCAAAACTGTAAGTGATCAAAGTGTCTGATGTGCGGAGGCATGCTGGAGGGTATTTTTCATGTTTTCATTGATAAACAGGACAGCTGAAGTTGGCTGTAATATTCCACAGCTGATGCTGTAGCTGCTGCAGAATAAGGGAGCGCCATGCTAGTGCGCTTTACTTTATATCGCGCATTAATCAGTATACCTCTACATCGCTACATCTTCTAATCTTTGTCACTGAGTGCTGTGTTTGAAAAGAAATGGTGAAGGTCGGTATTTTTTTTTTTTCTCCATCTTATCCAGTTCACTCCTTTCATTCTAAGGATTCGTAGATGTGTTCACATCTGAATTACCTCTGCCAGTCAACAGTAAGAAGGGATCGGGCAGTTTTTAATACCACTAGGCCCATCTGGGAGAAGGACCCTTTTCATTCGACATACTTGGCTGCTTGTCGCCTCGCCATAATGGGCACGTTGAACGAGCTCTGAAGCAATAGCCAATTAAATGCCTTGAAGGGGATGCCTCGAGGCCCTGTATGAAAGGCTTCAGGTGTGAAATGCTTGTTTTTCAAGAGTGCTGCAAATGTTGGCTGCTTTCAAGTTTGCTATTGCCCTGCTGGCTTCCCCTTGCAGCCCACCCCAGCAGCCCTTCTCATGTGGAGGAGGGTAGAGGGTAGAGGTGATGGGCAAGAGAAGACCACTTAAGTACAATTTTCTATTCAGTGTTCCAAACCTGTGCACTCTCACGTTTTTCACCGCTAGCTCGTAACAGCGAACAGAGTTTCTGATGATGCAGACAATAGCTTTTTAGCGTACAATAGAGAGGAGAGGGGAAGCCGAAGGGCAGACAGAGGGACATATGGATGAGACAGAAAGTCTGCGCGTGAATCCAAACCAGAGGCTGTGCTGATTGGGTGATGACAGTGGTTTGCTGGAAGGGGGGCTAAAAAAAGAGATGGATGGTTTGCTAATTGTGGTCATTTCTGATCAGAACACGGCAGGTTCGATGACTATGCTTTTAATCAGCGTTATTGGATACAACAGAAATTTGAAATGCAATTGTGAGAAAAGCTTTCATGTCAGATATTTTTTTTACAGCCTCTACATGGGAGAGAAGAACGTTAATTCACAGTTCAAGTATAAGAACAGGATTCACGAATTGAAGTATTTATCTTATTGGTTGTGTTTTTACCCTCAATTCTTACAATATAGTTGAGAAACAGATCATTTAGGAGTCACATTAAAAGCAGCCCATGATAAGTAAGGGAATAAATCCGGGGGATATTAATCTTATTAGGATCATATATCACTGAGGTGTCTGGTGAGGAGACAAATGAATGGGCGCTTGTTTATCTGAGCTAAGCTATGTGGTTTACCTAACCATTGCTCAGGGCACATATTGCCACTAATAAATTGGTTAAGTCCGGGCGGAGTGATTGTAGTGAAGTTAAGGGACTGGCTCGTCTGAGCTCTCGCCACTACAGCCAGCTATTCTCGCGTCCCCCTTTTTTTTATCTTTCCAGATTGGGAGAGCCCTTTCGATAAGATGAAGAGAGAAGGAATCAAAATAAATGGAGTCCATTAAAAGCAGCAATGCATCAACCGCTTGAAACAGTGATTTATAAACAAGCTGGGATTGTGATTGATTAAAGCATTTAATCAAACTGTTAAAAAAAACCTATTGCCAATGGTGCAATGGTTGACAAACCTGCATGGTTTAAATATATAAAACGCTATAAAATCATTGTTTATTCTTTAAAAAGAAGAATACACTTGCGTTCAGAAAAGCAGCCGTTTCTCTGTTTTATGTCATTAATGATAAGTGTGCACTCGTACGTAGACATTGTGCTTCCCTCAATTAAAAAAAAATACAGTACAGTGAGTGACTGAAGTGGTAACATGTACTCATCAAAGATGTTAAATGGCTAGTTACACTAGACTTCCAAAATCTGAGTAATCAATGACTAAAAACACTTGCTGATTCCAAGGCGCTGGAGGAGTGGGCAGTGACAGGCTGCTAACGTTCGTGAGACTTAAATGTCATTCAAATTTGCAAATGCAAAAGGAAATACATAGAGCAATTGACACGTCAAGCTAGGTAAAGTTCAACCTTGATGTAAAGCGCATTAAGATGGCAAATTACAGATGTTATAATTTTCAGAAATGACTAACCTAAAAGGGTGTTTGGTTCAAGTACTTGTACTTTGCTTTAAAAATGTGTAGCACAAGAAAAGATTGCCGATTATCTGTAAATTGCATGCTTTTATTGGAATTTAAATGTGGAAGAAAGTAATGTTAAGAATAATTTCCACATTCAGAAGAAATGTATGATGAGCTGCAGGGTTGGTAAGAGGGTGCATTTGAGTCTGCTTGTTATTTCCATAGTGGTAAGCTTAGAAATATACATTCACATAGACAATTGTTTCAGTGTCAATATAAAAAACACATATCACTAAATGCACTATGCCCCACCTTTGAGACTTACCTGGGCTTTTCCATGAATAACCTACACGTGTAACAACAGTGTGCAAGAGGTAAAACAGCAGAGTTGCCTACAGGAGTCGGGCAAGAGTTTATTGTAGGGGAAAGTCCAGAAAATACATTGCTGGCGGAAATAACGGCACAACAGTAATTGGCTCTTTATCATGTCACTGTTAAAGTATCAGCAGTGGTGGAAATAAACTGTAAATGTTTTTGCTTTGTAAGTAAGTCCACATTGAGGTAGTCATAGTGTATTGGAGTATGTCCATTGTATGCATCTACTCCACAACATTTTCTCACTAGCTAAAGCATTGAAATATATCTTATGTTACTGCATCAACAATAATATTGTTTTTGTTAGTTGAAGTTTGTTTTGCTGACGTCCGCTTTAGTAACTTTTTAAATGTAGGGCTTTTATAGAGGTATATTCTCACTAAAGAAATATTGTTATTACCAATTCTAAGTCTGACTACAGGTACATCAAATCTTCTTTATCGGAAATGTGTTATATTGAACTGAAATGTGACTAAAGTGTATTTTGGAAGTGTAAAAGTAAAACCAACAGTCATAAACCAGCATTCCCGTATCTGGGAACTATTAAGGAAAACTGCAGATATGCAAGTGCCCACAACATCCCATTAATCTTATGTGTGTGTGTTTCCTGTTGTATTTCTTTCTCTAACCTTACCTGTAATTTCACTTACTCTCCTTCTGTTCCTTCTAATTCGTCCCCTGCGTTCTTTCACATGGTTTTTCCCGCTGCCACACACACACACACACACACACACACACACACACACACACACACACACACACACACACACACACACACACATGCACACACACTCTTTTGCTTTCTCTGTTCTTGTGCCTGATTGTCTTTGTTTTAACCTGTGTGTTTAGTGTCTTTCAGTGTCAGTGGCATTTTTCACTGGTGAAAGCTTCTTTTGTTTATTACTTTGCCTCGTTCCCTGTTTTTTTTCTTTTGTTCCTGCTCCGTGTCAGATTTTTTTTTTTTCCTCTCCTGACTTCATGACTTCCTCGGATAAAAGATCTTGCCCACCACCTCACCTCGTCTCCGTTACAAAATATCTATGTGTACTTTCTATGTTCTTTGTCTCGGGGAGATCCATTTAAAATATAATTACATTTTTTTTTGGAGTAATAATCATTTGACACTGAACTTACCCGATACAGTGTGTGCCATTTCTGAAGTATCTCTCAGATGAATAGAAGTCAAATGAGTGACACATGAATGACTTGTTAATTATGCAAATGGGGTGCTGCAGGAACCTGGTAAGTTGCAGGAACTCTGTCATCTAAAAGGGTATGGTGGGTGTGATAATGCAGCGGCTTGGCACAGCTCACTTGATGTAATGACAGGTCAATTTGACTGGCTTTATGCTCTGCACCCAGGTTCCTTTCTCTGGCTCTGGTGTGGTTGCCCCAGCCGCCTCCCCCCCCCCCACAACCCCCTTCCTCGTGTCCCTCGGACTTTGATTTCTCCTTTGTTCCGTTGGCTTCTCCGCTGACACTTCCCAAGAATAAGAGGTGCCAACCAACCATGGACCTTTCACACCAGCCCGATGACCCCTGTCTCTTCCATGCACAACCTCTCACCTAGAAGCTGACAAGTTGATTAATTGAAGAACGTTATGATTTATGAGTATCTTCTCAGCTTGATTAACAAGGCAACAGGTGGCGCAACCAAACAGCTAGTAAGAACATTTCTTACCATTGTTTTCTCCACCTTTGTGGAGTGGAGAAAACAATGGGGGATTATATTTAGAAACCGTGTTTTGTCCGACAGTGACTGTCAATTGGTTAAGCCATATATCATTTTGACTTTTTTGTCGACCACTGCAGTTCGGATACCTTCACATAGAGGTTTCTATTGTGTCCAACTTGTCACCCAAGTCAGGCAGTCACAGGAAGATGTCCAATCACAACAATGCAGCTAGCTATAAAGCTCATTCAAAGTTTCTGGCTTACCCACGAACTCTGTTAAAATGTTTCCTTGGCATAAGTAAAAAAAATCCATTCCAATTCTTTAACACAAAGAATTAATTTACACGGTAGCATCCATACAGGATCTGCAAACGGCTCTTTCTGTGTGTGATTACCGACGACTCCGTGTTAATGCTTGTCACTCGGAGAGCAGCACGTGAGAGGAAACGGTGTCAGTCGTGACACAGGGCCACATCCGACTGTCTACCCAAAGCTTCGCCAGTTAACTTACCTGTCAGCTCCCGCGATAAGTCCGTCTTGTATTTGCGACACTTAACTGCTAAATGGAAGTTGGTCGGTGCAACTCAGGTGACAAGGAGGTGGGGGGGGGGGGTTAAAGAGGTCGTATGAGTCCTTCTCGTGGTGACTCATGACTAAGTCAGTCACGAGAAGAACTATGCAGCGGGATAGCCGTCTCTTGACACTGTCATCAGCGGACTGCCCAGCTGAGTGAAAGCGCATGGTAAGATGTGGCCTTTTTCTTTTGACACGGATTCGTTCTGACCTCGGCTTCAGGCTGTGACAACTGATGGATGATTGATGGTGCCGTTTCAGCAGTGTCATTGGAAAAATCCAGGCACCTCGGAGAGCATTTCTTTGACCCACAGTGACCTGGCTTTAACTTGTGTTGAACAACAAAAGACGGTCACCTGCAGTTAGTGTCCGTCGCCTTTCCCTCTCCTAAGGACTTTCAAAGAAAGTGTTTGGTTTTATTCCCAAAAGCAAATACCAGGGGGAACTGCAATCGTGGCTGTTTTATATTTCAAGGTTAACCTTACGTTTTGCCGCTTCATAGCTTTTATTTTTTTTTTGCTATCCTGTTTGTTGCTTACACGTGTAATGATGCACGGTGGAGACCGTGACAAGCAGCCGTGACTGAAGAAATGTCGGCGTGCTGTGTTTACAAAGAATCGCCATCAATGTAAAACGAATTATCCGAGAGTCAGCAAAGGTTAATTTTGGTCAGGAACCCTTCGATTCGGAAGAGCTGACCCCCGGCAGTGTTGGTCGACGCACTTGCGCGCATAGCCGAGGTGTCACATGGGGTGACCTGTGACACGGGCAGAGACAGCGGAGTGAACCGGGCCTCAGTGTGGCCTGGAGAGCTCAGCGCTCAGAGCCCAGCTGAGCGAAGCAGGTTAGAGCAAACGTGCTGCTCCCGTGTCACCAGTGGCTCCGTCTTCAACAAAAAAACACTCCCCCTCCCGCCCCCTCCGGTGCTGCCACCCACCTCAGTGGTCTCCTAGAGACAGTGCTACCCGCCGCTGGTTGCCCCATATGTTTGGGCTGCACACAAGGTGGTTTCTCGGATACTGTGGTTGCTAATTATAAATTTAATTTGCATTTTAATTAGAATGGTGGAAAATTAAAGCCTGCCAGCTGGAGAATTTCAAAACGCTTTCCCTCCCTCCTTTTCTGTCTCTCCCTCTTCTCTCCCAGTTTAAACTTAGCTTGACTCTGTCCTGTATTCATTTGTGTAATAACAGCAGTAACATGTTCTCAGTGTGGGACAGTGCGGCGTAGCTTCGGAATCGTTTCTTCTTTAGATCAGCGTTTAATAAGCTTATACATGTGTGGGGAAAACTCATCAATCTTTGCTAATGTCATCATTTCTGGCTCATTTGACACCCCCCATAATGTGGTTAAGCTCATGAAACCCATTGATATTTTATAGGAATCCTAATATTTCATCGAATGCCTTCTTCATCCGTGCATTGATTGGTTAAACAAGGCCCAATTCCCTGTCATGGGGCTCAATTGACACACTTTACACATGCTGGAAAGAAAGTGATCTGCATGTGTGGGCTGGTAATATCATTCACTTTTGGTTATTATTTTCCAATCTCCATAATTTGTCCCGTTACCGATGTTGTTCCCCCGTGGTCCTTCTCATTCCCTTTCTCACCACCCACGGGCGTCCTTGCTCAATAATTGTCATTAATTGATTGACAGCTCTGATAGACCCAACTAACCCCAGTTCAGCTCTGATGTCCATGTTTTAAATGAGAGCTTGTACATCCAGTGACCTTGTCTGCCCATCAACTGTCAGCGAATGTGAAGCCAATCCAGAGAATGTCTCACCTTAGCGAAGTAGACCGTCCTAAGTGATTGTAATTGGTTTGTGAATCTATATGGCGTTGTACAGCTCGCGCATGGTAAAATCTAAAAATCTCTAAGTTTAGTTTAAACTCTCCGCAGCGAATGCTTATCTAACGCATGCGTTTGTCATTACAACCGCAGTTATACTTGTCACTTTTGATCTTATTTCCATCACACCAGGTTGTGTTTTCATGTGCTTGAGAAAATCGTACCCAAGACTGCAATTTATTTTAACAGAACGCAATGATGTGCTTTAAATCCATCAAAGTAAGATGGTCCTCTCGTTGTGTGATTTTTTACTTTAATTTGTGTCAAATTATGTTAATTAGAAAGGAGTTGCTTTCAACTAAAAAAGCCATACTTTTCTTTGACAGGGACCCAAATTATTAATGCATCTAGTTGTGTGTTAACTACATACTCTGGTTATTTCCATTTTTTATTTTTTTAAAGAGATAAGCATTTTCTAACAAACATTAACAGTTTTCTCAAAGTCAGCCCCACCTTTTGTAGCCGAACTACTGTTCATTTAGGCTCTATAATAATGTTTTCTCTACAATAGATCATGCGTAAACTGTTTCCTCGGCACATGTAATGTCTGACATTCTTCCAGGTTGTTTTGGTTTGGGAGGCTGCCAGCCCCAGTTTTGCACCTCTTTGCAGGCCCAGTTTGATGTGGTGTGAATAACATTCAGACATACACACACGCCCTCATTAGCATTCATTCAGGGAAGTAATGCAGGACACCCTCTCTGCTCTGAGGGTGGCATTTGGCAACGGCCAGATACACCTGGCAAAAAAACCCTATCTTACTCCGTCCCATCCTGTTCTTCACATTTAGTTTTCCATTATCAACACAAAAAAAATGTAAAAACATCTTTAATTGAGGCTGATTACTTGACAATAGAGGAAACACATTTATTCCTATCATATAGTAAGCAAAGATAGCATCTTCATACTGTCAAATTGCATAGAAATGTCATAAAGTATACAATTTATATTAAAGTCCTTGATGTGATGCATTTGGGAAAATCTGTTTTAAAGCTTCAATTAGACTACTGATTAAATTAAAAGAATGAAAAAACACAAGAGAACAGTCCATTCAGTGACCCTCAGAAGTCTGGCGTGCAGCAGCTTCTCCGTCTAAGGCATGAATCCATCAGCCTTAGTCTGGAGCAACAGTGGCTATCTAATATGGGCTTGGCAGGAGGAAGGCAGGCATTCTGCAGATCACAATCTGTGCACTGCTCTGGATGTCACTTTAAAAAAAAACAATTTCTCTGTCTTGCCATGTAAGACACCTCCATTCAGCTACTGGAACTACAGCATTATTATTCAAGTAGCTGGTAAATTTGAAAAACTCTTTGTATGAAAATAGCTCTTCGAAGGGGTTTTACTGGTTTGCTAAGTTTGGAAAGCAGACCAGCTCTGGCAAATAACGTTTTAGATATTTGTAGTTAAAATAAAATGTGTTTTAAACATGTATGGAAATGTAAAGAACGTAGTTTCATGCCTTTGGTTGAAAAAACTGTCTTGCAGTTGGCTTTAGAAGACCCCTTTTCGATTTATCTTTGTCAATTGTCAAATATTTGAGTGTATGAAGTGGTGTGATGAGGTGCAGAGACAGATATTTGAAGGGATTTTAACTCATTTGAGCAATTACATGCTTAACTGGCCCAAGATAATCTGTCATCCAAAGCTTCTGTCTCAGGCTCTCCCTCTCTTTTCCAATCCTCCACTCTCTCATACCCTCCTACGTGGCACAAGAGAAGCTCAGAATAGTGGGATTTAGAGCACAAAAGCTTATCCTGAATGGAATGAAGGCCTCAGAGAAATTAATTGCTTCTAACAAACAGCATGACTGCTAGCATGTTTTGTGTCCCATTCTTATCAGCCTGCAGAGGTAGAGGGGTGGGCGACCGATCTGGAAAGGGTGAACCTACAAATGGGGGAAGTGGGCAACAGGAATTTTTACTTACATTATTTAAATGTTATTTAAGGCTGGACGGCAGCAAAGGCTTAATGTAGAGTATTTGTATGGGCCTGCGTCATGTGATGTCCCCGGTTGTTGCATCTGAAGGGAGCATTCCATTCAACATCAGAAGAGCAAAACAGCAAACTCACTTACACATATTGTATATATTTTAATTTCATTACACTTTTAGAATATGTAGTTTACGCATTACGTTATTAAATTCCAACTTTGTTCAAAGGTTGAATGTATATGTCTGAAGATCCTTGCATGTTTCTATCCATTATCTAGTGATGAATTGACTATGTTCATATTTGGAGAGCATTCAGGGAAGCATTAGCTCCGGCAGTTATGGGGTTTGCTTGTGAGGGTGTGTGGCATATTTGCCCCAGTTCTGTTCTCTGCTTGCTCCCACTCCCACATGTCACCATTCTGTCCAACACCACCAGCGTGGCATCTATCATCCACCACAGACGCCGCAGCGCCCCACAAAAGGAGGCTGTAGCATGCACAAAGACATTTGCATTTTTGCATCTCATTACGGTTATAATTGCATGCCAGTGTAAGCCGTTCGCTCTCCATTATCTCGCGTAATTTTATCAGTGACGTTTGGAACGTGTGTTTAAATGTCAATTATTGACTACAAAAAAGGGGTGACCTTCTTGGAGTCATCTCTGTCTCTCTCTCTCTCTCTGTCTGTCTCTCTCTCTCCCCGTCTCTCTCTCTCTAAAACCATGTCTTATCTATTTATTTTTGTCTCATTGGGTCATTTCACTGTTGTGCTAGCAGTATGTTGAAGAACTTGGCTTATCAAATTTGATGACAACTGTCAGTTGACATTCATACAGTTAATAATGTTAATAAACTCACTGTCATCAGCTTTTCTTAAGATCTTATTAAAACAACAGCCATAATTAATAAAGTGCCTCAAACAATAACACAAAGAAACCCATTATCACTGATAAGTAATGAACTTGGTGCAGGCTTAACTTTTATTAAATCTATATGGGGATATGTTAGAAATATAGTGGATCCATGCTCCGTGGCATTGCTGTCATCCAGTTGTTGATAAGTAAAGGCGATTAATTAAAGTGACGAATTAGTACGCCAAACTTTAGTACCAGTAATGAATACTTCATATTTTGCTATACAAGCAATGTATTTGCTATATATAATCATTTGAAGTAATCCATATTAACTTTCTATAAGACATTTTGGAGTTTGAAACTCCTTATTATAGTGTACTATACATAGAACAACCAATACTGAAAAGACATTTTTCTACAAACACTAAAACTTCTTAGTCTGACATTGCCGAACTTCTCAAAGTTTATTGAAGAACGTATAACCTATGAATAAATACATTTTGGGATTTTAAAACGTCCCAACAAGTAGTGTGCTAATGTTTAGCTAATATATAATCTGTAGCCCTTTTACGAAATAATTATTTCTCCATTAGAGAACTTTTGGTTTTGATATTAAATTGTTGTTTTCCCTGCATAGCCTACTTAATGTTGTGAAGGATTTTTCTAAACTTCAGTTCGAGCTAGGATGTTCTAAATATAGATTTTTCCCGAATCAATGTTTTGTGTCCACTTTATTCTCCTCATTACATGAAATTCCAATGAAAATGAATAGAGGCTCAAAACTCATGATCACTTTCATTAATGAAATGAAACATTGAATGTACTGATATTCTCCATGTGAGAGGATTTTTCACTTATAATAACTGCACACTTCACAGTGTTGTCTATATGGTTCAGTAATTTATGGAAGAACTGGATAGCGATGCAGCAATATGAGTGTAATGAGATGACAACAAGAGGAACCATAATATTTGGGAGTTTATCAAACTACTTGCACCTTCTAATTAAAGAAAGCACAACCCATCAGGGTACATTTACATTTGATTTAATGTGAAGCAGAAAATCTCCCCATTAGAGCCCTCCTCCCATGAATATGACAGTCATTTCTGTCTTACTCTGCTCCTGTTGTCCTTCTCTAGTCGCACACGTTAAGCAAATTTACCTCGCACTGTAGGTTATTATTGTGCCATATAGTCTGGGGAATCAAATAAATCACTTAGGTTATCTTATTAATTAAGTCAAAATAAACGTGCTAGAGCCAATTTATTCTTTCCAAATACCATGGGATCCCTCACTGCAACTAATGGCATAGTCTGACATTTCATAGTCTTAACAAATAACCTGAAGTAATTTATTTAGAATGTTCCAATTAGAGATACTTTCTTGTGGCTGTAATATAGTATAGACATACATGAATTTGCATTGTAATTTTAGCAGATGGTGTCAGACTGTTGTTGTGTTTTCTTTTGAAATGACTAGCGATCTTAATTATGGACTAGGGCTTATTAACAAAATATCATCTCTCATATATAATTTGTTTCTCCCATAACTGAATCAAAGTATCAAGCAGAAGTAACAGCACATTATGATGAGTTGAAGACTCATTGCATTACTGGAAGTTTTTTTCCACTTTTTTCACATAAAAACACATTAGTAATTTTGTAAATATTCTTCTAGCAGCAGCCCAAAGCAGGAGCATAACCCGGGCATATGACAGTGCTGAACCTCGATGCCCCTGCCCTCACCCACCCCTCAGGCCCTCAGTGGAATAACACTTGATCCATAGCTCTCGAGTCCCGGACCACGCCTCCCTTTTATGGCCTGTGGGCATGTGAAGACCCCGAGCCAGCCGTGCTTATCTGACCCTAACCTTGGCGTATGGTGACCTTGACCTGCACCTCACCCCTTCTTCATCCTCGGGGCTACATCTGTTCCTTTCCCGAGGACACCCAAGTAGTTAGTGATATTGAAACATCACCTTGGGGCTCCATTTGTTTTCTCTGGAGAGGTCAGTGAGGGGTTGTCATTAAGACTGAACTTGATCCCCTGCTTCCCCATAAATTGGTCTGTCCGTGCAAGGAGTGAGCACACTGTAAATAATGAGCGGATAATGCTTAACATGAAACAGAATATTGAAACTGAAACCGTATACTTTTCCTTTTTACATGGATATGTTTGTTTCCAGTCAAATGTGTTCATCGTGCCAGAGCGAAAGCACAAAGACAGCTTCTGAGGCAAAGCAAATTTATTGGTGTAGCAATTGTTTCTGAAACAAAAGATGAAACTTTATTTTGGTATAACGGTTGAAGCTAACAAAAAACACAACAACACACAATTTGTCGTCACTTTTCTCATTAAAGTAAGTAATTCAGTAAGTCGTTGGTTTGTCCCAGGATGATATCTTAATTACAAGGCCCTTTATTTTTTGGCTTAGTTTTTTGGCATTATTTGAATTGTCTAAGCTATTAGTGAGTTTTACCTTTATTTTTTCCTGCAGAAACAGCCGTCATTGCCATGCGCTTATGTCATGGAAGATGGAGTTAGCATTAATATTAATGAACATGCACTGGCAATGTCACATTTTAATTGATAATAAATGAGAGGATTCTCATTGATAATAGGCTTTTTGTGGGCAATAAACACCCAAGGGCAGGATGCCTTCAAAAAACGAACAAAAGGAACATAAAATAGTTTATTCTTTCCTGTTGTGGAGATCAAATTCATGCCAAACAACCCATGAAGAAAAGATGCGTTTGGGAAATAAGGGGGAAGAAAGCCACGTTTCGTATCGGTGTTTGCTAAGTAGGTGAAAATGTGTTTTCCGTCTCTATCAGTCTCATGGTATCATATCACGCTGGAGTCAAGGCGGAGGCTAAAGGTTATAACTCTGAAGCACGGCATTGATCCTAAAACCTGACAGAATCCCCAATACTCTTTCTCACTCTCTATGTTTGGTCTTTGTCCTTTTAAAACACATTTTACGCTATTGTTGCAGTTCAAAATAAAACAAAAGTAACTAAAAAAAGAAATAATAACATTATTGCTTTCTAGATTGAATGTATCGTCGGGGTGTTATCTAAGACAGTAGTTTTGGACAAATTATTCCATTATCTTATTCTCTCTATTACATTGCCTGAGATGTTAGTCTGAAACCAACGGTGTTATCGAGCCTGGTGTACTCTGTCATAAATCAGGACTAACTGACATTTTTTTTTTTAAAGAAAATGAATATCCACCCACTCTCTGAGGACGGGTCCTGGTATTTGTATGGTCAATGTGACCTTTCTCCGTACCCTCTCAGATTAGGTGTACGACATAGAAAATTGCGCTCTTGCCGCAGTCCATAAATCATACCAGGCCATTTTTTCTTTAAAGAGGTATGTAAATACCAGTGTACTAGCTAGGTAAACAACACTAACCCTGATACAAATGGCTTGAAAATTGAAGAAAAGCACCTTATTTTCAGCTGAAATTGCTTTTGAAACCTAGTCCTGGCACATGGGATGAAGGAGCCATGAAATGATTTGTGCTGGGGGAATAGAAATGGGTTGATGATAACCACACTCGACACAGTTGCTGTGTTGGGGAGTTTCAGCAATGATCAAAGATATCATTGCTGCACATTATTTCCCCCCATGCAGACCCCAAATGCATCAGTATCTGAAGTGACATCCACCCCCATGCACTCAGAGTATATTTTTCGTTTTAGGGGACAAAGGCCCTCCACCACAGTACATCGAGGGCCGAGCTTAACCAGTCATCCTGCTGCTGCCATTCAAGGCCTCAGAGAACTTATATAACATAAGTTAACATAGAGAAAGCATTATTATCTGTGATTTACAGTATAAAATAGATAAAAGAAGAGGTCATGTTTCTAAATAATAATGTTTCCATACCTAAGCAAAAAAAGTCCATGTCATAATAACACAGAGCAGTGTATGGAATTTGAAGAGAAATCGTATATACCAAAGAAAAAAGCAACGACAAATTGCTCCTCAATAGCACCAACAGAAAGGTTAAAACTTCTGGGTTTGTTTGCAATATAATTGCTGTGGGATAGAGACTGAAATGGATAATAATCTGCCCTCTTGATACGTTCATAGACTTGATTGTTGGTTGCTAGCAAATATGGAGCTTCAGACTGTGACTGAGAAGTTTAACTTCTCCTAGTATTATAAGACAAAATGTATTAATCTGCTCAGCATGTACAGGAAGCATATGAAGCCAGTCTGCTTCTTTGGCCGCATCGTTTGTTACAGTTACCATTTCTTTTAGACCTAAGTATGTTTCCATGGCCTTTTTGGCAACTCATCAACACCTGCAATCCTGCACAGTGAGTCTCAACGAGAGCTGCAGGGCACAACTCCTGACAGCCAGAGGGACAGCTTATTCCCAACATCTGGTACAAGCTGGTGCTGTCCGTAGTATCGCCGCGATCATGGTATCGCCGCGGCGGTCGCTGCTTGGCAGCATGTGGCATCAGACTGTTGAAGAATCACCCCCATCGTGTTCTAAGCAGAATGGGAGGAGAGCAAACTGTTTCATTTCAGCACGGTGGACCATTGATGCCTGCAGTAGATCCCCTGTTATCTAATCAAACAGCACTGGTCAGTTATGATGCCAACTCCTAAATCCACAGCCGTCTGTAAAGCCGTGGGGGGAGATTAACCGCTACAGCGCCAATGTCCTACATTCAAAGACTTCCTCTTAAGATCTCTTTTTCTGGAAAGTACAGTTATCCATACAAGCAAACCCAGACAGACACACACGGACATCCAGCCCAAAGTAAGAGTCCTTCATGCTGTAATGGGGCTATCACAAAGACCACACAGCTTGCATTTTGGAAGCAAGACTTGATGCTTTCTAAACCCTCTTTGTGCGAGACCACTAGAATATCTCGAAGAGGCTTGAGCGGTTGTGGGGCATTGTAGAACGTGTTGTTTTGCCATGTAGGTGCTACCTTGTGTTTAAGATTCCAGATAAGTAGAAGACAATAAGAACTTACAAAGAAAAGTGGCCTCAGACATTCATCCTTTTTCCCTTCACAAAGAAATCTGCAGGAGCCTTAATAAGAACTCGTTTTCTACGGTTATCCTGTTATGTAGGAGCGCCTCATTAGAACCCACGAGGCAGACGCTCTCAACCACCAAAGAGCTGTGGGCATTTTTTTTAATATTTATATCACAGCCTAGCGTGGCAGTAATGATATTAGGGAGCTGACGAAATTCTCCACCCAGCTGGACATGTTAATTGAGAAGCCACAATTTAAAGGCAAAGTTCACCTCGGTGCAGATGGTGGGACAATGCAAGATGGCAGACCTGGGTCAGTGTCATTCCCAAGCTATACCTTAATGGCAGCAATTCTTTTTTTCTTTTGCTCCTTTCTTCCCCTCAAGTTTGACACACACTAGTCCCTGACGTACGCAGCAGTCTTCGGGGCTGGTCCCTGTACCTTAGTGCCCTTGACGGAGGTCTATGTTTTACAGTTGATATAATGGCGACATTCTCTATCCCACCTCCACTTCCCTGGTTAGTATAGGCCTTTGTTTGGTGTGAAGAAATGAGACAGGAGGGTAATAGAGTATTAGAAAACGTATATGGTAATCATTTTAATGGAATGAAGATCCTTTTTTTCGTTTTCTTTTTTTAATGTGTATATATAAAAAGCGGTTTGTAATTTGATAGTAATGACTTTTGAGTTAAATAAATGCGACAATAGGTTTGATTAGGCTAGTGATATGTTTGGTAATTGGGCTAGGTTACTGGCCAGTGGAACTGTACATGTAAGTTATGGGACATTGTACAAATGTCTCATGACACTTTACATTATTATTTTCACCAGAGCCAACTGCTGTCAGGCCAAAGTTTATCTTCTAAAAATACTCACACACAGAGACTGAAGTCAAATATTTTCCAGAAGTGTGGTTATAATGTGGCCATATCCAATGGTATTTATAAAATTTGAATAATAATGTTAGAATTGGATCATATAATCGAGATTGATTGATTATATTGCTATATTACAGCAGTGTGAACAGAAGCACTGATTACACTCTGTGTGGACATCAGTGAAAGTCAAACTGTCGGGAAGTGGGTTTGTCACAGTAACAGATGGGTTTGTCCTTAGTGAGATGGATACTGTCGCACCACATATCTACATTAAATTAGAGTACCCACAGCGAGTCCTCCCCCAACTCTGGCCATGCACCGGAAAGCAGGTGTCTGCTTAATAATTTGGTCAAAGATCAGTGAGTTAAAGGTTGAGGCCAGGGGCCGAGAGGGCCGGGGTCATCCTGGTGGTAGGGAGGTGGTGAGACATGATCTCCTCAAGTCTGCGACAGCCAAACCCCAAGGTCATCCATTAGTGCTCTGTCCCATTGGTGCGGGAAGACCCACAATAAATTTACTGTGCACCCTTAACCCTTTTAATACGCGCCATGACCCAGATGAGGAGATCAGCTCCCTCAGGGAGGGGCACATTACATTATTAGCACTGTGCATTCATCCATTGACAGCTATTATATTCTAACGGTGTATTATGGGTGACTTCATACAGTAAATGCTTCAACATAAATACTAAACAATGGTGTGCAAAACAATCATTATTTTACCATTTTTGTTTTTACTGGGAGTTCAGTTCATGTTGCCTGAATAAGTCCGCTTGTGAGTCATGTTAATAATACAGTGAGTGAGATTGCATCTTTAATTTAAATTACTGCAAGATATTTTGATATGGAAATCCTCCCCTGGCAATCTGTGATACGTTTCAAACGTTCAGATGATGATGAATCTTTAGAGAACACCTCAGTTATGACTGATCATTATCTGGTCTTTTAAGCAACGAACAACTGATCCACCTTTTAATGCAATGCATTTTGCTATTCTTACAAGAAAAGGTTGAGGCTGCAAGGAAGAAGGAGAATAAAATGTCAACAGTGTCAACCACTCGCTTTAAATAGGCCTCTCCTATGATCCCTTGCTACCATGCTCGGTCAAACCTTTCCAGGTGTCAAGACTGGGCGTCAGAAAAAGAAATTAAAGTGACATAGTGTTGACAAGAAGAGAAGACATTCCAGTTTTCACCCCTCTCAGGACAATGAGGGAGCCATCACCTCGGCTCAGACACAGACACTAATGAATCAAGCAACACCTTAAGTTCTGCCGTACAGGGGACTTTTAGCCAGGGGCACCCACATGGTGTCATTGATAATGGGATCCTGTATTGGACCGCTGTTGATTTGATGTCTACCATAACCTCTCCCATTGCCTGCCATTTTGACACGGTTTAATTTTGCCCCTTGCTCATGAAGACATCCTGTTAGATGGTGTTGCACCAGTGTTAGGTCTCCCTCGTTATAGCTCCCCTCTCAGAGCCTTAGGACCTGCAGTGATCCATTAAGCAAAGATTGCGTTGTTAAATATATAATACCCACAAGGTACGTGTGTAATAATGCAGGTGTGGGAGGCAGCAGTGTGTAAAAGTAAGGGGAGGTTATTTGTATTTAGTATGTATACATGGATGGAAAGCTTCCTTGAATATTTCACAATAGGATAAAAAATAGTTGTTGAGTTAAAATGTTCACTGAGTTAAGCAGATGGGGATTGAGACATCATTTTATAGAACATTTGAATCATAACAAATTATTTTTGATTCAAAGTTTATTGCATTAACATTCACAACATGGCTAGTGATAGAACATTGCGTCACGCAATCAACAATACATTATTTGGAACCTTTGATCTGGTACATTTGATATTGTCACAGTTTTCCTCCAATCCATAGCTTTTTGTCCAGAAATGTAAAATTGTATTCAAACAATATGGAAGACTTCTCCCTTTTTCAGTAATCTCTTGATTTTAATTATTTGTTGAGGAACATTTTATGTATAATACAGTTAATATATTCACATCTCAATAATATAAAAAAAGAAACCTCAGAAAGTGTTGA
The DNA here is from genome assembly GCA_021346845.1 of Apeltes quadracus. Lineage (NCBI taxonomy): Eukaryota > Metazoa > Chordata > Actinopteri > Perciformes > Gasterosteidae > Apeltes > Apeltes quadracus. Next base: position 11,448,156 of record CM037935.1, read on the forward strand.
TGGCCTTTGGATGGATGCATATAGGTAAGAAAAGACTAACGGTATTATTGTAAGCTGTTTAAGTTAGTTTACCTAGAGCGTGGTCTCGGTTCAACAAGATTTCAAGTCATAAGTTGTTTGTAGACAGTAGTTCATGCTTTTTTCCTTTGTTTTTTCCCTTTCTCACTCTCAGTAGATTTCCTGTCCGTCCTTCATCCCTTACATGCCTCCACTTTTCTTTCTTAAGCTATCTTTCATTTTCCCCCCCAACAGACACACACCACTCACCCCCAACATCCCCCCGCGTGCAAGGCTGGTGGCTCCATTGTGTGACCTGTTCTCACACTGTTCCATCTCCACATCACGCAGCCAGCCTTTCACAGCAGCAATTCAGCAGCAACAATCACACACTCACGCCTCAAAAAAGACCTCTTGCTCCCTTTGCCAACCAATTAAGAGCCATCTGGGCTTGGATGCAGTGAGCTCTTAGAAATTCACAACAGTTTTCATATTTTCATGGTAAGTTTTTGAGATGCAGTCTTAAATGTTTTTTTTTTTTTAAAAGCAATGCTTTCTTTCAAAGGTAGGTCTTTGCTTTTTTTTTTTAAATACGTCATTGTTAATATTTCGTTCATTTGCACAGAGCCAATGGAGGGCACAACAGTTTAAAAACATGACAGAGCCAGTCATTGCTTTTTGAAGCTGCCATGCAAGTGTGTGATTTCCGATGAACTTGAGGTCATAGATTCCCAGTGGCTGCGTAGGGCAGGGAATGGAGAGCAGCAGGGTTCAAGCCTTGGGTCACTGGAGCTTCAGAAGTGGCCAGCCAGCTTTGTCCCAGGAGGGACGACGGTGACGGATTCACTGGTGTTTTCTCAAGGTCCGCTGAACACCACAGCAAAGACTCCCAACTTACAGCCGTGCAAAGAGTGGGAGCCCTCCTCTCCTCTCCAGTTCACAGAACTCCAAAAGAGAGGCCGTTTGGATGGGCTCCAGGAGGCCTCCAGATACACGAAACCCAGCCGCAACCTCACGGTGGCACTGCCAAACCTCATTTCCATCTTTTCCTCCATGTATAATCTGCAGAACACATTAGGTCTCTGACATGCACTGGTAATGGTTCATTTCCCCATTGTGGGGAAGTGTTGAACCCCTGTGCTGTCAAGTAGGCCTTTATAAGGCAAAAAGATATGAATAGAAACTCCACCCTGTCTTTTTTCTTAAATTAAAAGGCTTACTTACCCCTAATCAAAATGGCAAGCCCACTGGCATGGTATGTCCCAGCTGTGGTCCTGGCGCAGCATTTCCCTTCTCTCCGTACATTGTTCTGGGCAGCACATCCAAGAGCTCTTGCTGTGCTATGTACTTAACTTAGGTCAGAGTTGTCATTATCTGGGTCTTGTTGGCACTAAGGCCTCCTCTGATGATCGGACTCCTTTCAGAACCTTCAGCTTTTAGCACTCCCTCAGAGCCTACCTCGCTGAAGAGCAGGCAATCGACCACCTGCATGTAGCCCAGGGCTGCGACTGTGTTTAAAGGAGTATTCTTTATGACATCCTGTCACATGCGTGCTTTTTGCCCTGACCTGGTGTAAGACGCACAGATGCGTCAAGATTTACCGTGGATCTTTTCTTCCTCTTTTTTTTGCAGGGTATTACTAAAGTGTAGAGATACAGACAGGAGACTTGTTGTTAATTAGGGGGCCCAAAATGACTGCAGCCTGAATCCCTGTCGCCCAAAAACAAATCTAATACCTGTAATGAAGCTCATTGACAAACTATGAACACATGCGGGTGTATTTTCTCTTCAGGTTTTGTTTTTTTAATTTTTAAATTAATTTTTAAATCTTGCACAACCATGACATTGGGAAATTGATCTGTAGAAGCATATTGGCATGGGTGGAGGGGGGGAAATTACACAACAGGAGATGAGTGTTAGTGGAGGCTTAGGTTTTATTTCCTTATCCAAGCACTGCTGTAACCGGTTCAACACTTCCTTATTCATGTCAGCCCCATGGTGTTGCTCTGTTAGGAATTATTTTTCAGAATATACTGCATTTTGAAAAGATTCATCTCCACATGCCTCTCTTGTTCTCCCTTTCTCCTGCTTTCCCCCCTCGTTCTCTCATTCTTACCAACACACACAAACACACAGTAGCACGCACACAACCCGACATGCAGCAGTCCTCTTAAAACCGGCTCTCATCCCAATAGCAATTTTGTCAGAAGTTGACAATGTCTTGATTCAGTTGTCTGGCTGTTCCGGCCAGTTTTCCCTGCTGTGCTAATGTGAACAGGACATCCTGCTGGGCACTAAAGAATACCACTTCACGGCAGCCGCATAGCTGGCAGCTTTTATTTATGGTGCTACCGAAATGAATGGGTATTAGTGTCCAAACATTTCACCATGCTCCTGCAGCCACACACAAAAGCCACTGATTTCCAGCAAATCTGCACTTATTTTATTCAAGAAGACCAAAGCCGGGGAGAGGGAGTGAGAGAGATAGACGGGGAGAGAGAAAACATTAATAATGATTTAAAAGACCTCAAAAGAAGAATGGGAATTTTGTTTGAAAAGGATTTACCAGACAGAAATCGAAAAAAAAAAGAAAAATGAGCCCTACATTTTACTGCATTTTTGTCAGAGTTGGAAATATCCCTAAAATGACTCAACTTAAGTGCTTGTATTCTCAACAACTGCACTTCCCTCACAATCACCCAATTTCCGTTGCTCTGTTTTGCCTGTCAGTAAAAGAATTGTACTTTATAGGAAGCACCAGGAAGGAAGGAAAGTAATTTTATCATTGCAAAATATTGTTGATTTAAAGTGTCTAAAAAAAAAAAAAAAAAATCACTCTTGCTACCATTTTGCAATCCTGGCTGCCCACTGTCTTGTTAACCTATGCATTTCAAGTGGACCGTTCCCATTAGATAGCAGTAGTGCCGCTGACTCCTCTTGGCTTTTCTGCGGCAGAGTGCTCTCCCGGCCGGAGCTGCACTCCGCCCGGTCTCTGTGTCCCGGACCTCATCAGCGAGGGTCCGCCTGTCCTTGTGTCCCTGCCACTCACCTCCCTGCTCTTCATCTGTCATTCCTGCCCTTCTGCAAATACACTCCACTGACATTTTGAAAACTCATGGCATTCACCTTCAATATGGATCTTTGTTGATTATAGCCTTCTGTCTGTGAAGATTGCACGTATTATTGACTTTGCAATCCCATGACTATTTGCGCAGCTCTTTCCTCCTCTCTGCATCTCGGTGAAGCGCGGCAGTAATATTACCCCTGGTTTCTCATAACCTCTTATCATTATCCTTTCTTTTTTCATATTTTCCTTTTTCTTCATGTATTTTACTAATCCCCTGTGGCGTTGACCCTTTCTTTATGCCACCAGAGATCAGAGTTTCTGCAAAGCTTCGGTCACTGATGTCATTAAGATTGGGATCTGATACACTAGATGTCCATTGGTTAAATGCCCCTAGCCTGAACTTCCTATTGTCCCCTAATTCCAAGCGGCAGCTCTGTTTCACTTGCTGCATAATAGCCGGTAGGTTAAAGTTCTGCTGCTTTTGCTTTGAATTTACATCTTTCACAGGCTCCAGTCTCTCGTCTCTCGCTGCGTTTGCTTTCTTTTTTTTCCTTCTTTCATTTCTACTGAGCCTCATCGCCTGCAGGCAGCTCGGCTGTTTGTGCCGTAGCTTTCCTGACAATCTCCCACATCCAGGCATCTTCTGGAGGGTCAGAGGAGAGCAACTTGACTTAACAGGTCAACGTAAGTGGGCTCCGCCCTTCTCCAGAGGCGAATCCATGGAGCCCTCCATTAGGAGGTGACCTCCACGTTGCACTGGTCTGGCCCCAGCCAGGGAATCACATGGCTCCGCCTGAGACAGGCTGCTCATTAAAGCCCGCTGCTCATAGCAGGATTAGGACTTTTCATGGTTTATCCTCTACTCTGACAACTGACAATGGGCGAGGATAGCTGCTTTCATATGGAGTGTGCATATGAATCATGGAATTATAATTGCTCTTTCATGATGAGAATATTGGAAAATCTATCCCTATGCACAATGCAAGGAATTAATTGGGGTCTGTTTTCAAGGGCACATTGTTACACTATATGAGCCCGAGAAAACGGGTAGGATGGTAATGAGGCGTGAGGCATACGGCACGGCATCCTTCTCACAGCACCTGTGCACAGACTGCTGTTTGCACACACACCTACACTGTATATATATATATATTCTGACGGTAACCTTTACCCTCCATGATACTTTTACTCCAAGCTGCATTGCTCTTAATACACAACGGAGTGCCTTGTTTACCTGTGTTAGGATGTTTTCAAAGAGCAACCCCATTAACAGTTGTAGCCCATTGCCCATGACCCAGCAGTAGCTGCCTAAAGGTGCGCGGGTCGCAGGCTGCAGCTCGGCCGCCGAGTTGGAAACTAAGATGACACTAAATCTTGAGCTGTGTGGGAGGGAGAAAGTTGGTAATAGCGAGGCAACAGCCTCTCAAAGCCCAAGTCATGCTTCCGATTTACACCAACACTGTCTGTTTTCGTCATTCATATTTCATATGGTATCATGGCATCAAAGATAGTTTCTCTCCTTGATGGCGGAGGGCAGGTTACAGCTAGCTCTTAGGACGCTTGGCTCACAACAAGTTGGAGCAGGGGGGCGGCTTTTCTAGGTTCAAAGCATCAGAACAGCCTGCAGAAATATAAAAGAAACATTTCCCCTGAGACGAATCTCCAATCCTTTGTAGTTATCCAGACCACGTGGCTTTGCAAAAATCTGATGAGTGTAATTGTATAAAAATCTGGTCAGGTAAAATTGTAACTTTCAAATCCTTGCTTATAACGATGGACAACTATGAAATGAAGTATATATAAATGAAAGTGTGAACAACACAATCATCATTCCTACATTCGGTGAATCTTTTTCACACGATGAGATACGATCCAGGTATGATTAAAAGGTGATAATGAACCGCTGGCTTGTTACTCTCTTCTGTTTGAAATGTATGTTTCTGTTCTTCTTTTCTTATAATAATATAACTGAAAACTTTTGAATTTTTATACACCATGTCTAAAAAGACAATTCCCATGTGCAAATTGGATTTCACGGTATTTAACTGACAATTAAATTTTTTTAATTTTTCTAAACAGGAAAAAACATCTTTTGGAGTGCTATCAAAATCTGAAAGACGGCAGAGAAAAGAAGGACTGAAAGTCTGTTAGCAACGCAATTAAACTTTGGTAATGAGGTCAGACATCAGATCCAGTGCAAGTGATATCATTACGCAGGCTGAGCACAACGGGCCGCTCCAGTTGCTCCGTGCTCTTGCTGTGGGATTAGACTCACTGTCCCGAGCTTTGGACTTTTACTACGCTGACCCCTGCTTGCCATTGGGGCACCAGCCCCCCCCTCCCTCCCTCCCTCCCCCCTGTGCACCCCGGGGGCCCTGGACCCCTGTTTTGGTGCTGGCGGCACCGACAGGACTGCAGAGAAGTGAACTGTGCTGCCACGCGGGATGACAGGACTCCCCACTCCATTAAAGCGCGGAGACAGTCAGGCACCAGCACACAATCCACCCCGGGTTGCCAACTACAAATTACTGGGTTCCTCTATTTCAGTCAGCTCATTTGTAAAAATAAAAAAAACAAAGAACAATGCTTAGGTGATTAAAGGACACTGCGTTTGAACCTGTTGATTAAGATACGGCCAACAAATATAACAACTTTATGTTTTGTTTTTTTTGGAGAGGGAATCCTCTTGCGGTTCGTACTTGCAAACGAGATTGAAATAATGAAACGTACCGATTGGTAGCAGTCTAATTTCCCTTCCCCATTGTTTAGAGCCCCGTTTGCAAAGTCGCTTGCAGGAGTCTGCTAAATCTGTCTTTTCTTATTTGGTCTGCTCGTGTGTTTTGTGCTGTTCTCTTTTTGTCTCCCGTGATTACTTTGAGGATATCGTTATGACATTCAGCAGCAACAATAATTCTCCTGTTCTAATTCATATCAATTAGTAGAGGACGGTAATTCAAACTGACGGCACAGTGTATCTTGAAAGGCTTCCGCGGATGTTGTGGCGGCAGCAACCCCGCGCAGCCAAAAGCCACCCTCCTTTCCCCTTTCTTCCCCCTTTCTGTCTTTCAGTCCACAACAAGGGGCTCCGAGCAGAGAGGACAATACGAGTCGGAGCCAGTACTTTGATAATTAGTTATTGATTGAGAACAATGGCATGGCGTACACTGCCGTATTAGCTAGACGCCAGTAGGTCGCGACACCGAGAGCAGCCATCAAGAAACGAGGGCCAAAACATGCCTGACTCCCCTAATAAGATATTCCTTCATGTTTTTCTCTTTCATTTCATTCCTCTTTTTCCTTCCTCGGGCATGTTGGTGTTCAGGCTACATAGGGTCAAAAGTATTAATGCTCGTGCACAAACGAGCGTCTGATGAAGGAGAATTTAATTAGAGAATGCCCACACAGGCTTCTCACACCACACTGCCCTGGTTTTTCCTGTGTCATTTTTTTTTTTTTTTTAACTTTTTTTTTTGCACTGCTAGCATTGTTTTCATAACTTATAAGTGTAGTGATTGCAAAATGAAACACGCATACAAATAACGTGAAGCACTCTTACATCAAAGACTGAATCATCCTGTATGATTTATAGTTAGGATGGAAATACTTTGCTTAGTCTTGGCCAGCCTTGAAATAGAATAAACACCATTTTTTGATCATTTTACACACACAATGGAGCAAAACTGTGCGTATTCTCTTTAACAAACGATGCGCCACACATATCGATGCTACGATGGCTCACGGACGATGGCGTCATTTGGTAAAAGTTTGGCTCTCAACCAAGCCGTGTTTACATATAATAGAATATCCTAAAAATAATTGGCAGGTCTCCTTGCTAACGAGGGATATGTCAGGTTTGGCATTATTGTGAAAGGGGCTCCCTCCCTTCACCTGATCCGCGGCCTGTAAAGATGCACCTGGTATGAAACAGACAGGGCAGGAGCGTCAACTGAACAATGGAGGCCTGTCAGGACCGACAGCAGGGCACGGCTCCGCCGTCACCGCTCTGACAGCCAGGACCTCGGAGGGTAAACTGCTTTGCTGGAACTAATTAAACAGATGAAGTTATGACATGAATATGCAGATGTTGTTTACATTTTACCATATGGTATTGTTTCAGGTATTAAAGCACAGGAGAGCCTGCGCTCATTAATGGGAAGGGATGGAGTGAAAACACTGTCTATCAAGAGACACTGAGCGTGTTTCCAGAGATGTGATCAGACTGACACGCGGGTGCTGAAATCTGTTTCAAGCCACTCAATTAACATGCACGTTGATAGCTATTACATTTTCATTTGAATTATTGGTATACTGATCTTGGATTAGCGATTCCTTAATGAAAGTAGAATTAATTCTGTAAATTAAACATGTTGGATTTCTTTAATATTAATATTACATTCAGCAGGGTCTTTGACGTTATTTTATGTTTGATATTCTTATGCAGTTGAACCATTTTTCAAAAGGTGTTGTAAGTACGTGTGTTTCTGCTCAGAGACTCCACAAAGGCAGCTAAATTATCAAAACAAAAAACCTGCATTTAACTCAACTCCTCTATTTTGTTCATTTTCTTTTTTTGGCAAAGTGTTAAAAGAAGGCGAGTTCTTTTACCCCGGTTCCGTGTGCGGCCGCACCATTCCCCGAGAGCGGGTGCTGAGAGGTTAAGAGGGAAAGGGCCGATGGGGTCGCGTTTAGTAAGAAGTGTGGGATCACGGGGGCCAGCTGGTGGGGTGATGGGAAGCGTAATTGTGCCCGCTGTGTGGATAGGGTAGGGGTGGAAGAGGGGGCGGGGGGGCGGTGAAAGGATGGGGTGAGAAGCCCTGGAAAAAAAAAGGGGAGGGGAGGGGACACCTCAATTACCTGTGCTCCCTCTGACCCCTCTCTCCCTCTGTCTCTCCACGGACAGACGCACTGTCTGAGAGGCGGGGCGCGTTTCCACAGGCAGATGCACATCCCCCTCCTTTGTTCCGCATAGAATTTGCTTCTTCCCCCCCCCCCCGAACTGCAGAAACTTATTTGCAACAACCTCCCCTCTAAAGCGTTTCTCCATTTTCCGTCACCGTCAAAAAAAAATTTAATTTGAATTCAAACAGAAAAAAAAAACAATTGTTGTTGTTTATGTGTGTTTCATCGAGGAACTTGGTCGATATTAGATTAAGGATGTACCACAAAAAAAAAAAAAAAAAACATTTACCTGAAGTGAGCAGTTCTCTCAAACATATTCAGCAGGTTACATGTAGCTGTCATAGTTTATTTTGGGGCTCCTGCTTGGGCTGATACAGTAAGTGACAGAGACTGGTGTAAAATCAATACTTCACAGGAGTGTGATGTCTTAATAAACTCTCTGTGTTGTTCAGACAGGAAAGCCAGACATGTACGAGGAGGACTACCGCGCAGGCCATTGTGAAGCTGTCAGGCCCAGCCCTCAAAAGCAGATGAAGCTGTCAGATTATTAATATATTTATACTGACAGCCCCCGAGTCCACCCCTAGAACCCTCCCCTCTTTCAATGTCTCTCAAAAAAATATGCTCGGCTTCAAAGACGGAGGCCACGGGGTTGGATGCGAGGTCAGAGGCCAAATACATTTTGAAAGCAAATTCTCTTCCTTTTGCAACCTGTTTTTATTGCTGTCGCTCGCCTTCTCCGCGGCGACTATTCAGATGAAACTTAGGCTGAATTGGCAGCAGCTTTCAAAGCGCCTGGCAGCCTGGTGATCCTCAGGAGCTCTCAGCTGACATCTCTCTGGGCTTGTCTATGCTCAGGGGTCAGCCACGAGCCCTGACTCCCAGGACCCACTCACTCAGGCGCTACCACGAGTCAGTCCCACAGACCGAAATTAAAATGTGAAAAGCGGTGCGACTGAAGGCATTCCTCGCCCCCCATGGCATTCTCCTTTCTCCGTGACAGTTCCTCTGAGACTGCTTTTTCTTTCATGTTTCTTTTTTTCGCCCCCCCTTTAGATTATTTAACAACATGCGAACAGAGCTGTCAAGAGGAGACGCGCTTGATCGACAGAGCAAGGGAGTGCCTCAGTCAACACGGGGTTAAATTCGATTTTCTGCGTGTTCTGTACGTCGGTCTCAAGCGAGTTATTGCCTTAGCTTGATGTTTTTTGATGGATCAATTATCCATTATAGCATGTTGCGAAGCCAAACATAACGGCAACTCTGACACCTGTCACAATCTTCTATTAGGGTGCGGAAATTGAAATAATTTAATGACAGCTAATTTACTCTTTGTTTTGAATCTCATTATGGCCGCAGTAATTGTGTTCTATAAAAAAAAAAACACTGAAAGTGGGATGTGACTGCACACTATAAGGTAAAGTCCCCCCCGACTAGAGCTATTAATTTTATATCGCTCAATGAAAGAAGAAGATAAATTATGAATACATTTTACTTTATCAGATACGGCCGAGCACGAGTTTGAAAAGACTATGAGATTGTGGAGATTTATTTTCTACTTTAATGCCCATTTTAGATTAAGTTAAAGTCTCAGATAACACTCTCAAAAACAGGGGCAAGAAAACACACCGCAGTCTCAATATCAAACACAAAAAAACTGCTGTTGCTAAACATCCGGAATAATTAAGAAAAAACGAGAAAAAATGTGGAATAAACACTTGATTATAGTTAAAAATAAAAAATATCTATTTGACATTACATAAAATGTACGGTTTGTCCGTCCCCCTCAAACCTGTCCAACGCTCTGAAATGCTGATGAGAATTTACTATTACCTCCACGTCATATTTAGCTCCGCGACACAAGTCAAATACATCACTTCGGGTGGGGACAAAAGCGCACAGAGCTGAATAGATGTGATATGCTTGTCAATAACACGTATGTGAGAAAGCTGCGTGGGAGCGTCTTATCGCTACATGTGTGCATATACTTGAATTTGCAAGTAAAGAGCCTTATTGGGATTACCCACGGTACATTCTATTTGGTATCATAAAGAGAAAAGGGACTAGATGTGTCTCCCTTTTTTTTTCTTCAGGGATTCGGTAAGCTCTCAGTCAATGGTTTGGAGTTGAATTGCCCCCGATAGCTCCCCTCATTCCATGCAATGATCTCAGACCTAATTTACTGGGCAGCTCAGGATCCAAAGCATACAAGGTCTCCTCTGCATAGAATGTGTGAAATAGATAGAGCAGCCATCCCTCAGATGTGCTGAAGTAATCTTCAGCCGGAGCTGGTCCAGCAGGCCTCACCCCTAAAGGGATTGATGCAGTGTCAAAACCTTTGGCTCTGGGGTCATCCTCTCTTCTTGCCTCTCCAATCCGACAAAAGCTGAATTTCTTTCCCTCACTATTCGTTCCTCTTTTTTTTTTTTTTTTTTTTCTTCTATTGAATTCATCAGCGAGGAAAAAGGCACGAGATGAGAGATGTGAATGAAACATTTTCATTAGAAGGGAGGAGAATCCAGGGCCGGAGCCGATCTGAGCCAATGACATCCCCAACGGTTCTTTCTCTCTTTTTTTTTTTTTTTTTTTTTTCTCGCCCTGCTCACTTTACCCGGCTGTCATTCTCTGCGGTGTGTGGCAGGCTGATTGAAATCAGCACTGTGTCACGGCCGTCATATCTCAGGGAGACATGAAACATGCAGAAACATCAATAAGCAACAGGCCGCTGACAGCTTTCAGGAACCGGTGGTGGCGAGGGGAGACGGGGGGGGAAGGTTAGGGCTCTGGGGGGGGAGAGATGCTGTGCAGTTGAAGTGTCTTCTTCAGGCTTCACTGAGACCGAGGGAAGACAAGATAAAGTCTATCAGGTTATCGCCTAGTTCAAGCTGCCTCTCGGACAGCGAGGCCACTGGGACGCTGGATGTCAGGCGATCTGTGCCTGCGTGTGCGTGTTTCTGTAGGTCTGCGTGCGGGCTCATGCGGGTGTACGGTATGTGGGGAGGGACAGAAGTGAGGGATGTGTTGCTTCTAACTGTGTGAATCTAGTGCACCGCATGATGTGCTTTGCGTCTGTCGTACATGCGGCTCAAGCTGTCAAATAAATATTTAAAACCATCTTTCTTGGTTGTTGAATTTGGAATAAATATAGAAATATGTTCCCCTAAAAAACATTGCAAAAGGGGCTTTTTTTGTCATATGTGCTCATGAAGTGAGCTTGGTAACTAGTCATACCTGGTAGCGAGGGCCAGGATGTGCTTTGGGATTTTCAGTGTGTATTTAATTCACTAATGGGAGGTAAAGGTGATCGCAGCCTGACACTGCCTCTTACCACTGCTCATTAGGCAAGTTTTTTGCTCAGAGGAAACTGCTGAATCCGCCTGATAATGGTCATCGCGGATCCATAACCTACCTGTTTGGAATCATGATACGGTACAAATAATCAGCTTCTGACGAGGTGTATTCAGCAGTAATTAGGAGGCCGTGTGAAGGCAGCTGCATTTTTGGCATAAAGTTTAAGTTTCCCCAAAGTTGAAGCCTATTATTTTTTGTGTTGATGGGTTAACGTTGTGGACAGGCGCCCATCTACATATCAAATGTGACTCCCATTATTTTATGTTTCTCCCTGCTAACGGCGCCTCCCGGCACTCCTCCGTGTTCTCCTCCATCTGCCTCCTGTCCATTGATCAGCCTTCCGGGGCATCAGTCTGTTTAGCATCTGCTGCAAGTTCCAGCAGCTCAGGTAACTACCTCGCTGCTCTCCGCTGCCTATTGATCTTCATGTCCACCTGCAGGAACATCTGTTTCAGCATGTCTTTTGTCAACGCAACCAGCTACCTCGTTTCACTTCCCGTCTTGTCCACTTTCACTCACTCCCACGGTGTTTGCATTGTTCTAATAATTGAATTTAAATTAGTCCCTCAAGAGTATTTTATCGAGGCAAATAGTGGGGCCAGTATACTTCTAATGGGAAAATAAAGCTTTGAAGAAAAATATTTTCTTCCAAGTACAACTAAATATAGATTTAGAAATCATTTAACAAAAACCCATATTTTATAACAATTTATCACTTACCAAGACTCATTTGGAGAAGCTGCCTAAGCTACTGAACCTACAAAGTTTACTAACTTCACACAATATTGACCCTTTCTGGTTATATTATATTTATTTATTTTGCTGTTTAATAGATATATTTAAAATAACAGTAGATAGGTCGTTTACATCAGAAGTCATTAGAAGACAGCAGCCCATGTTTTATTTAATGCTTTAATGTAATACTGAGCTGAAGTGTGAGAGTCGCCTGCTCCTCTCGGTGCTTCACACGCTTTCTAGAGCTCGGAGGAACTGCTGCTGCGCGCTTTAATTTACTCTTTTGTAATGACGGGGCGTAGGTTAGTTAATTTCAATTTTTGATTTCAAAAGCTATCAAATACAGCTCGGATGAGAAATCAATTTTCCCAGCTGCCCTGGCTTTGTGGTGAAAAGAACTTTTTCCATTGGTGCAAAGCCCGTCACATGACTCAGTAGGGGATTAGTCCAGTAGGACCATGTTGCCGCCAGATCAATTACATTCTGCCTCTTGTCATTTACCTCTATAACATCTCATTCTTAAATATAACTCATATTTAATTCATGATGCCCTGCACAAGAGTAATTGTAATATAGATGGTTGTTGGAAAGAAATGACCAAAATTAGACCATAACTTTTCCACTAATTTTGCATGCCAACATCAGTGATTCTGTCATTTGTCGTAATTTTGGATAAACAAAGACGGATCAGTGAATTTCTAATGTCGGTCTCATGAAATCCAAAGTTTATAAAAGCATTATTGTAGCATTTCCTTTCAAAATGATCCAACAGCACACAAGCAATATCTTTTTTCTCAACAGAATAATACATGAACATAAGAACCACGATGAAAGTAAGCGAGCATCAGCGATGGCATCAGTCATCTGAAAAGGTTAGTGGCCAATGCCCAAAAATGTTTTCTGTTCATTCACAGTTGATCATCTTAACTAGTGTTAAATTTGACACATATAAGTTATTGTGTGTTATCCTTTTCACATATTAAAAGGATAAGGCTTTGTTTAATTAAGCCGTAGACATCCCAGTATACACAGATCTGTGTGCTGAATGAGAATAATACAAAATATCTTCCCCAAAGTAATTAACCTGCGACAACATTTTGAGCCGAACAAAAACTCAAAGAATTTTGGACCGTGTGCAAGCATATTTTAAATTCCTATGAAGACTTTTGTTTGGAAATTTGAATCCATGCCAAAATGTTCTCGATTCAAACGTAACCTATTTTCCTTTGTACAACACTAATTGACATTTTTTTTTTTTTTTAAATCAAAGAATCTCCTTTTTTCATGTGGATCATTTTATGAAACAAAAAGTAAACCAGAGGCAATTTCTAGACATATCATGAGATTATATCCGCTTGACAGTTGTGTTATTCTATGTGGTTTCCATGACAACTGTTTCAGCGAGGCCTCCAATAAAACCAACCTCAGCTGTCATCTCTTCACCTAAAAGCTTTGTAATTGCTCTCATTTGCATACTACAATTAAGTGTGTTAGCTCACAGCAAGAACAATCAACCTCCACTAAAGACCGGGAATAGTATAATTATTATATCAGTGGATTCATATAAAATATCACTGAAGAGCCTTTGTTTGGCGTCGGCATTGCACTGGGTAGATTTATCATTTATTTTCATAAATATACATATTTCACAGACCACGCTGGTTGAAATGTTGTGATTACCATTTTCAATCAGAATTTAAATATTGTTTTACGATCATTTTGAAATGGTGGCGTTGTTCCCAAATGATCATTTAGTTTACTGCCTGTTGGTCAAAACAGTGAAATAATGTTTCATCCATTTTTGATAGGAGGCTTTTTGACTCAGTGGTGCACTTGACTAGCTAGAAACACAATGATTTGCAGTGGTGGGAGACAGTTTGAACTGCTGATTGAATAGAAAGGTTATGTGCATTGAGCTCCAAGCATTGTTTCTCTTTCCCTCAGATGCGCAGAGGCTGTAATGAAGAGCTCTTGAACTCGCAGGCAGAGAAGCTGTGACAGGAGTTCAGAAAGATGCCTCTTCCAGCTGGAAAAAGGTCGTCGGCTGGACGTGGACACACACTGCTACACGCTTTGGCACACACACACACACACACACCAACGCACAGCAAAGAGACAGCAACAAACGGCTTGGACAGGAATCAAAATGAAGCTGTCACTCATGTGTAGTTTCACTGCCTATTCATATTATGCGTGCAGTGACCAATCCTTATACTTATATTGGAAGAATATCAAAAATATGCTTCTCCGCTTCTGCTCTTTTATTTTCTGTTTTCCTCAATATTATTTGTGGTCAACCCTTTTGACTTGAACTTCGGTTACAAGCTTAATATGATCATGGAGACATAACTTTTGAGTTTGTGCGCTATAAAAAGCAACCGTTGCCATGCACATCTTTGGGCTGGTCCATTTTATTTGGAGTTTTTGCCTTCAGGCCCTGAATTGAAATGGAAGAGCAAATGGCACAAATGGCAAGTGCACCATTCGGAGCTCTCTGCAGCTTCCCAACACAAACTGGTCAAGCAGAAATGAGACCTGCATCAATTTTAATTTGTATTTATCCTGCTGATGACCCGCTCTTTTCACTCTGCAGTTGGAGGCACAAATTACACCCATCACAGCTCTGATTCTGACGGCACGGGGTGTGCTATCAGAAAATGAGCACGGCTGTATACCTACGGCAGGTTCAAGGTGTCACAACACAATTATACAATCACGCAACGTGACGAGCTCTGACTGGTCGCCGTTGTGTGACACACTAAGCTGGAGGGCCACGCTGTCTGGCACAGCCAGCCGGGTAAGATAAGTTCACCGAGGAGTAGACCGGGCCTCAGAGACTGCTCTGCTCTATCTAAATCAGTTAAATATCACACAGCTGCTGCAGTCTGGGGGGCCGTGTGAGGACCACAAATTTTTGACTTGTCAGATTTTTGTTCAGCACATCAAATTGAGCCTTCGGGATTTTTTTTCAAAAAAGAGAGGGAAAGTATAAATCAAAGCGATATGACATTAGCACACTGTGTATCACTAATGTAATTAAGGTTATCAACGAGGAAGGTTTAAAGCTGTATACGTGCTGCGGTGCTGTTCAGCAGCTCACTGTGACTTTCAATCAACCCTAATCCGTGTGTCTCATAAAACTTGGACCAGAAAAAAGAAGGGAAGCTCCCCGGCCTGGATCCCCAGTGTGATCTCAGTGTCAAGCCATTAGGCTGTGTGAAATGAGGTGCCACTCATGAGTTATAATGCTACACATCTATAGATGCGATGGTAAAATATATCCCTCCAATGCTCAGTCCTCTGTTGGAGGAATTCTGCTGTGATAGGGGTCCATCTCCCAATATCCCAATTCAAAGTCACAAAGATATGAAGAGGGCTGTTGGATAAATTTAAAGTAATCCACTTCAGGATAGCTGGGACATTAATGGAAAAATGTGTGCGTTCGCTGTGCATGTCTTTCTGCGCGATCAAACGTGTATGTGTGTGAATGCAGACTGATGAAATACAATACAATCAACAAAACTTTTACATAACACAGGATGATATTCCTAATGAGATTATCAACTTTAGCGATGAAAGGAAAATACACTGGTAAGAATAAGAAGGATGAAGGATGAAAATAAGCCAACTATTCTTTTAGAGCCACGGGGACTTTGGATATGAGCTTTCAAAAAATCTATTTATGGTGTAGAGTTGTATTTGTTCTTTTCAATTTCAAAGCACGGCCACGGCAGACACACGTCTCTTTAACCAGTTGCTACAGAATTTCAATTATTTCAACTTATACGGACTACTTCTCTACTGGCTTCTATAAAGGCACATAGCAAAATCGACTGAAATATTTACCCGCAGGTAATGTAGATGTAAAAATGGTCAGGAAATGAAGCTAATAAGTGTCACTTTGATATGACAACAAATTATACATGGTTCTATCAGATCTCATTTCCATTCCACGACACAGACACAGAGAATACCCTGAAGCATGGCTGTTAATGGGACCCTCTATCAGCCATCGTGGAAAGCCTGCCTCATTACTCACTCCAGCACAACTGTGCCCAGGGTGGTTGATTTCCCCAACGGACACTGGTTCACAGACCAGAGAGGCACTGCGAGGCATGCGGCTTGTTTTTCAATGCGCAGGGCACAGATGTCGTCATGCTGCGAGTGTGTGAAATCGTTCTATCAGGGAATTAATTTAAGCAACGACGAAAAAGATCTGAATGAAAGAGAATCCAGAAAGAATATGTTTGTGTGCTCTGTTTTGTTTCTAATTTCGAGTTGTTGGGTCAAAACATTTCTATTTGGGCACCAGAAACATGCCCTCTGCAGCTATAACCAGCTACCAGTGATCTTTGTTTTCATCGTACGCCTGATGCTCGGCAACCTGATTGTTATTCAGAGAGAGTTTTTCATCCGGGCGGACGCCAAATACTCACATAACCTTCTATCCCTTCCACCCTGTGCAATGAATATTTTAAAACCGTAATGTATATTGGCCTGTGTCTGTTAGTCTTTTCTTTGTCTATGTAATCTCAGGGACCCCTTTCCTACCGTTGTGGTTGTAAGAACGCTGTCACTCTGCTTATTTTTCCTTCACAATTTGCATCCCTCATCTGTCAAAAACAAACATCACAGTTCTTCTGCTATTTACTTCCTTTCTCGTTCCCTGTCTTCATGCAGTCTTTCTCGCTGCCTGCTAGACTTACTGTAGATCCTCAGTAAGTAAATCTGGGAAAATTAAGAGATTATTGGTCCTGTTGGTTGGTGACCCCTAATCAGCATAAGCAAGTAAGAGCAGTCAAAACATAGAAGGGATGAAGTCCAGGAGAAGTAGCTGACCCCGTGGTGACTCTCTCACCCAGAGGGGTGGCAGCAGCACTTGCTGTGTGTGTTTCAGTGCAATCTGGGGAGCAGATGGCTGGAGTCCCGGGCAGAGAGCAGCAGGTCTCAGCCTGCGTGTCAGCAAGATGATGTGAGCTGGCTCCCTCCGAGCTTTAGTTAATACCTTCCTGCATCACAGACTTGTTAAGGGTCTGGGCAAAAACTCACCAGCTCTTTACAAAGCAGTCTCTCTCTCTCTCTCTCTCTCTCTCTCTCTCTCTCTCTCTCTCTCTCTCTCTCTCTCCCCGCGTTACCTTTCTCTATACATACAGCTGAATATTAGGATTGATATCCAAATATATGTAGATATATAGTAGATTACTGTTCATGGAAACAATACAACAAATGGTCAAATTTGTTTGTTGGTAATTAAGCTAAATATATACCATGAAATACATTGTCATGATGGTTCTGTATTCATACAGAAATGATAGAAAAACTCTTAAACAAGCACTAAACGTTCATTCTCACCCATTTCCAACAATGTGACACCAACATAAAGATAGAAATGAATCGACTGAATCGACATCAACTGCCAATATCCACGAGTAATAATTGACTTCGGTGTTTCTCTAATGTGAGGCAACGCCCCTTGCTAAGTGGTTTTACTTTAACTTTCATTGTGACGTTTCTGGTTAATTGAGAAATTGTTAAAAAATAATCACCTGCAAGGTAGATAAATATTTGTTTGACTTTTGTTCCCCCCGCTTCTCCCACCAGCGCTTTAATCTCGGTTACTGGCAGGTAAAGAAGGCGAGGCCGTGCCTCGTGGGGTGCAAGGTTTTGCTGCCTTTCCTCCTATCCCTCTGTGTCTCTCCTCATATTATATAAAGAGTGGCAGCAGGCAGAGTGACAGACTGCCCCAAGAGATGACACCTGTCACCGAGGGGAGTGCTGCTAATCTACAAGCCTCATTTTGTTTGAACTCTTTGTCACCTTGCCGTCAAATCCTCATCTTCTCAGTCACTGCCAGCTTCTCTCTGCTCTGCTTCTTTGCTTTTCCCAATCCCTCCACAATATGCCCTGGCTCCACCATCACCACACACATAACACCCTCTTCCGGATAACCCACTGTTATCTAGTGCGAAAAACATCTGCCTACAAATATTTAGTGTTTGAATATTTGTTGTTTAAGCTGTTGTTTTTTATTAGTATTTTAGATTAAATGGATGCTTAGTGAGTCAATGAAGTAAAACATTTACAGATAAATGTCTGTTTCATACTCAGTTTAAGAGAAGATGCGTCCATGTTCAAACGTTTTTTTTTCCCCTGAACAAAGCCCCATTCATTCATATTGAGATTTGTCTAAGTTAGAGTGATCTGAATAGAAATGCAGTCTGGAGTGGCCCGGTCTCTCTGGAGCAGCACACTCCACCCCCTGGCCACATATCTATATTGTCCACTTCTACAGACTGTGCTTTGTAATTATAATATAATTCATTATGTCTATGCTGCATGTGTCACAAAGGAGGAGTCCTCCCCAAAATCCTCCTGCGCTGTTCAGGCTGACCGAACACATTCTTGTTCCCATTATAAAGCCTGCGGCTTGGAAATACCCTTTCACACCCCCATAAACAATAGATTTTCCTATTTTGCTTAATTGAGATATCACCCGCAAATCTGACAGCTCACACCAGCCCCAACCTCGGACTGAAGAAAATCTATATAGTGACAGGTAAAGGAATGGAAAGAGAGCTAAATATGATTAAATGACAACATGCATATTAACATTATAACGCAGTATTATTATGAAAGTAATTCTAACAATAATAATAATAATATTTAACGTTAATATGCCTCACCGTATACCTCTCAGATTAACTACCTGTCTATTTAGTGCGTACGTGAATGTTATAGAATCATGGAACGACCCAATGTCCCATATCACATGCGTCCAAAAGGCCCTGAGCGAGTCCACGGCTTTATTTCCTGATCTGGTTGGCTGTATGTCATACTCTTGCTATCTCCACCAAATGAAATAATGTATTTAAACATTCAGGTTGATGTTGAGTTTCCTTCTTAACGTCAAAAATTGAAGAAAACACATGATGTAATCCAAGTTGTAGCAGACGAATCAGCCAATTTATTCAAATGCCTCCATTAGGTAGAATTATCTTTTCCAGACACATTTAGTTTGAATGCATCCAAAAATCCCCTTTTCATTTGGATTGCATGAGGTTTAATTTAATCCTTTTACGTATTAAAAATAAGATGCAGCATCTTTAACAATGGAAAGGCTATTCTGCATCGAACACAATAGCTAAGGTTAAATTGAAGGTTGTCCACACCCTTTGCTGTATTAGAAAAACATTCATATTCAAATGAAATATGGAAGCCCTGATTCATATTGCATAGAAATGTGCACTTTTGCAATTGTACACACAAAGCACAGCTGTAATGCAGTTACAGTTTTTTATATTCAAAATAAACACCACTCCTTACCTGTTTTCCAGTTTTGAATTTGCTTAAACATTTAGGGAGCAATCATTTCGCTCTCTATTTTGATCTACTCTACTCTACTCTATATAGAGAAAAAACTTCAGCCAGATTTTTGTCAGATGGGTTCACTGATTTAAGGTTAAGGAATTAAGATAGTCATGGTGGTCAGCACAACCACTATTTTAACTTCACGACAAATTAGTATTTATATTGTTACCCTATTATACCTAGCGCATAAGTAGAGATCTTTAATTTACAATTAACATTCACAAAATAGTTTCCCATAGTAATATGTTATTATCAGTCAATATGAATAATGGAAAATGCATTATTTGAATATTGACGGTGAAAACTGTCTATAATCTATAATCAAACAAGTTTTCCCATCAAAGAGCAAAATTTTCTCAGTAACATGAAAATATATACCCCAAAGTAAAATAAGTACTGTTATAATGCTCAAGAAGAATGCATAGATTTTACAGGGACCGGTTTGACATACGGTTGCAACATGTGCAAATGTGTTTAGCTGACACCTTTATCCAAAGCGACTTACAATAAGTGCATTTCTACCACAGGGATACACACTCGGAAGAACAAGAAACAAGAAAGTGCTATTCCATGACATAAGCCGATTTACAACTTGCTATAGATAAGAGCCATTATAAGTACAATTTAAGTGCTACAATTTGTTAGTGTTGTGCTCCAGCTGTAGGTGCAATCCCAATGAAATCACGCAGTAAGGCGTGAACTTGTTGACAGAAGACATGACACATTTGAGATAGTGATACAAAGTAAATGTACTACAACCATAGCCTGTCAAAGATTCTGCCAAGATCTTCAGCCGCCCCATAACTTCAATGTCATATGCAGGTCATTTCAGCACAGTACAAGTTGACTGTGTAATATTTATGTTAAAACAACAAAGAAATGCAGATTAGCAACTTTTGCCTCTGTCAATCCAAGACAGTCACTGTGCGTGACATCCATAGAATCTCTTCTCTCACTTTAATAGCTCATAGAGGTCAGATCGAACTAATCCCAAATCAGTAACGTTAGAACATATTGAACTTTTGGTTCAAACTTTTGATTCAACTTGGGTCTAGTACTGTAGTACTGCATGTCGAATGTTGTCTTGTTGATTCAGTATTACAAATACACTGAATTCTTACCGACCTAAATAACCTCCATTTTAGACTAGAGAGGCTCCATCATGAGAGGCATTGTCTTTCCCATCTCTGTCTTTTGGCTGTGCGAAGTCACGTGGCTGTTCGGAAACAAATAATTTCCTTGGCTATATTCAGAGCATGTCTACGAAGAGCACAGCAGCTTGTCTTGGGAGTCAAGAACTCTGTACAATGTCTTCTCTGGTGGGATGGCCAACACAAATGGGCTGGCGCACCTATCCAATTAGCACCCTGCCTGCCAATCCCTGTCAGGTCACACGCTTACTCCCATGACATGCTCTACCTGTCTCTGCTGCTCTCAACACATGCCCGGCTCCAATATAGAATTAACGCCACTTTTCACCTGGTCACCTTGACATGCCATAGATTAGACCGGTGCAGCGTGGAGATATGCCAGGCACTCCAAATGAGGGCACCCAGGGTTAAGATTTCAAATGCAGTGGGGCTATTGTTTTGCCACTTCTTTAAAATTAATTAAACTCTGAGGTGAAAATGTTCTTAACAAACTACTGCTTAATTTCTCCACAAGTGAACAGCTGATAAGAGGTTTTATTTAATGACCACCTGGATGTAACAATTCATCACACCAGTTAAGACAAATACGTTATTGGGGCCAAGTGATTAAATTTAATTGCACAATTTATTGGACATATTCATTTCATTCATTTTTTCTGCCCTAATTCTTAAACAATTCATGATATCAATCATTAGTAGTCCATTATAATCTCTGAAAGGTGGCGGCTGTCCCAGCAGTTACGGGGAATTACTACATCTTCTAGATACACAACTGCACCATCATGATATGGCTTAAGGACCATGTCCATCAGTGTGTGGGACGCGGCTTGGGCTCCATGCAGCCAGCCACACTGTCGAGATACAGCCCTGATGGTGCGGCAAAGGCTGTCTTCTCGTTTTAGGGGTTTCCACCATGGGTACAGTACCTGGGGTCACAGATTTGGAAGGTGGTTCCAAATCAGCGCTTTGTCCCCAGGTTGGAACTCACGAGGCTTCCATATTATACACTTGACTTTGTGATTGTTAGGCTTGAGCCATGTGCCCATTCACTATTAGACACATGTCCTTCAAACTGCAAACTAGCATGCATTGTCTCCCACCAGGCCTTGATCAGGACTTTGTTGGTCCTCGGAATAAAGATATTTCTGGACTTTCGCCAATACAGCTCAATGAAGGAAAAACCAGTGGATACTTGAGGCACCTTTATGATGACCCAGTAACGACCATCTTCATCAACCACTTCTTCAGCAATGGTTTCAAGATCTTGTTAAAATGCAATCATTTTGATGATGGTGGACAGGGGTGCGAAGCTGTTTCATGTTGAAGAGCCAACAGAGGTCTTTCAATACCTTTGACATGAAAGGGGTGCCCTGGTCCGTCAGCATCTCCTTAAGCATCTCCTTAGGGATTACAACTCCACTAAACAAGTGAAGTAGCTCCTGAGCAATCGTTGTGCCCCTTCTCTTTAGGGGGATCCCCTCAGGGTACCTTGTTGCATAGTCTAGAATCAAAACAATATATTGATTTCCCCTAGTGAACTTTAACAGGGGCCCCAACAGGTCCAAAGCAATGTGAGTAAGCAGCACATTGGCTAAAGTGAGAAGTGGGGTTTGGCGCTCCTCTTTTGGCATTTAATGCTTGTACAATCGTTGTCTTCTAATGTCCTTGGCCAATGGAATCTGCGTAGAAATCGCTGCCTTGTCTTCTCAACCCTGAGGTGGGCCCCTAGAACATGGCTTTAGGGTTAGGGTCACCATTTGGGACAACCCACAAGTCTTTCCTCTGGCCTTCTGTTCCTTTGGTACAGAACAATAGTTAGTTTTGTATTATAAAACGGTCTAAAACAGTCTGGCTCATCCACACCTGGAGCTGGTGATTGCTGCATGCATGCAGCAGGTTGGACTCACCTGTTTGTCCTAGCAAATATTGATAGGTATGCTCTACTAATACTTTTTAATATTCTGTACTTTTATTTTTCATGACATTTTTCCACATATAATACTATGAACTTCTCATGGGATGCTTTTAAACTAACGTACAATTACTTTTTTAACCCAATTTAAAAAAAAAAATGGACTCAAAGGCTGCAACATGCGAGCCCAGTCAAGTTAAAAGTAACAAATAGACATTTATTTACAGAACACAGAACCGTGTCAGCCCAGGAAGAGCCCAAACACTGCATTCTTGTCCACTTAAACTTCTAAGTGAGTAGTTAGGCTCATTAGGCACACGGGTCCCTCAACACGTTTCTGTTTCAGCGTAACAGAAAACTCCGGCTATACCCATAATTCTTCTGGGAAAGGGGGACAAACCATCTGCCTCGTTTGTATGTCTTGAAATCAGTCACAATTTACTTTGGCAGTGCTAAGCACAGGATGCAGCGACAGTGTCCTAGCAAAATAGTCACCGGAGATAGCGCCATGGTAGGAGTATACCAGGTGGACTACTTGGCCAGTGGCAGACTTAAACCCACAACCTTAGTTCATCTACTCAGTAAATTGGGAACAAATTAAAATAGGGTTCACCTACTACACTCCTGTAACAGTCATAGGTTTTGTTTTTCTCTTCTTCTTTTTTTTAATTAGAGAATTTGCGGAATTCTAACAAAAATGTATGAAATGTTGTTGAAGATTACAACAATGCCTTTCACCATTGTTTGGTTAATGACGTATTATAAGTAAACAATATATAGATATATAAGTAACAAATCATTTGAAAGGTGATTTGGGTTCACCTTCAGTTTTTATTATATTGAATTAAAAGTTTTAGTTTAGAATTAGTTAGAATTAGTTTGTCGTTACTCAAATAATAATAACATGATTCATACAACACATTGTGACAGTTTTGTAAGAATAAGTAAGGATCATTTCTAACTTTTAAGACAAGTGTCATAAATGCACTTTGAATCTCATAAAAGTTCAAATTTATGCAAGGTTATTTCTCTCCTGCCAGAAGAGAATCCGAAGTAGTTCACTTAGAACCCAAACCACCTAAAGATGTGTTCAATACATTTTACCAAAAGCTTAAAAAGTGTTTCTCCACAATTAAGTTTGTTTGTGATCACTGCATTCACAGCCAGATAAACAAATTTGTAGAGTTATGTTTGTTTTTTCCAACGACAGACACTAGTGAGCTTGGTAAAGTGAATAGGGACACCAAGGACCCAGCAGACAATTTCTACTGCCAGATTTCCCCGCCAGGACATTTTCTGTGGGGAAACTCACAACATGTTGGTTACAAAGGGCATTTTAACACAACCCACTCAACAGACAGATCGCTGATATCCGACGATTCGTCAAAAATCCACGTTCCCTGAAAGCAGTTGTTCACTGCAAATTATTTCTGTAAAATCTGCCTTTGACAATTCAGTATCGTTTGATTTTCTTTCAGCAACCAAAGCTTCTTGGTGAAGGTCATAGAAAGACAATGTTAATGGCAAATAACGCATGTGGTTAAGGGTTCCCAACATAAAAACATAGTAATGGTCGTCCCTTTCTAATAACCCCACACATCACTGTGTCCATTGTTTATAATAAACATCAAATCGGAGTATGTTGCTGTTGAGAGGACCTAAATGCACTTGGACAGGAATTTAAATCAGAATATGTGTCATCTCATATTGACACCAATTATCTGTTCTCTTCTTCTTCAAAAAATTTGGATTTTAGCTTTAGAGGTTTATTGTACGTGGAAATATATATCAATCCAACGGCTGTTTGAAGAATGCTTTTGTATACAAATAACGTGTTTCCAAATGTGCAATGTATGGCCCTACTATTAACATCTCTTTTGATTTGGGCAGTTGAATTCAGCAAGCAAATCTGTTTCATCTTGTACTTTCATTTAAAAAAAAAATTCAGTAATGTTCATTTTAAAGCCGGTCACTGGACAGCAAGTAATCCCTTAGTCAACCTCACCCTGTAAAAGCATCAGGTGGTGCAGATACAGTGAGAGAATTTGATATCCCTGTGCATGTGCAAAGATTCAATAATACTTTAAAATTGTTTGTTTTTTCTGTCAACCTGAGCAAGGGAAATATCATTAGGACAGGTTTGCCAGGGATAAATGTGGCTACCTTGGGATGTTTCAAACAATTAGAATCAAGCACGGAGGTATCACTTTTCCATGGTTGAGCCTAGTATGCGAAAGCTACACTCACCTCTGTGGATCCCGGTGGATATTAAGCTAAACATGTTAGATTCCAGGGGGTATCTTAGTAAAAAGATCCTCTTTATTACACTTAGTCAAAGGCCAAAATATGATATGGGTGAAGCTTTTTAGATGATTTAACGCGGTAGCTTTGCAAGAACGGGTGCAGCTTGTCCACACCGCTTGTAATTTGCAGATTCTTCACACTGTATTGTGTACACTGACAGGTTTGTGATTAGTTTGTATTTCATGGGTGTCTAATTGATTGAGATTAAAAGAGGACGGTTTGTCTGGCCGTGGATGAAAATTCTTGACTGATTTGTATTTGCTGTGCCGCACCGTTTTGTGCAAGGGGTAGACCCTCCAACAACACACCTAACATGAGCCAACAGAGGCCACATGCTGCTCTGCATGCTGGTTCACATGCACCGCATGACACCGCAGCTGAATAAAGCCATCACTTACTCACTGAACAACTGGGCTGGTGGCGTTGCTGTCTGTTCCAGGGAGCTAATGTAACATTTCCTGTTCATATAGTTTTGTTGGAAAATTAATTGCAACATGAAGAGATAATCATTAAGCATGGATTGTTTAAGATGTATCCCTAATACCATTCCTTGCAGAGATATTACTTGTTGGGTTGTACATCATAATTGAATTACATACAAATTTTTATCTTTAAAAACATATATTCAGAGGATTCACATTGTAGTTGGGATTCTTTGATGCTGAAACGAGTCGTTTTAATTAAACTATACATTTGAAAGGTACAATGGAAGTGGGTTGAATAAAGAAGGAAAATATTATGTCAAAGTCAGCAAAGTGGTTTTATTTCCCGCAGCAAGCTAAAGCTAAACTACAAAGGACAAGAACTGAATTCTGCACGACTTCACTTGCTTTGACAGTGGACCACCATGTTATAAATAATGTATTAAAGGATTTGCAGAGATGCAGAGAAAGAGAGCTGCTTTCCAAAGAATGAAAGTTCCTTTACTAGTACATGAAAAAAACATATTAACTCTTTGCAGTCCGGACCAAATCTAAGTTATAAAAGACTTCATATATTTTCTTTTGTGTTGTCCAGGTTAAGAGAGTGTTTGGTTTCCTTTTTACAGTCTGTGGTAGCTTTTTTTTCTGCCAAAGGTGTTTGAGGCCTACTGGGACCACTTAAAAGTTTATGCAGAGCACTAGCCAAGTTGGACAAAAAAGCCTTGAAGTATACACACACTGGCCCCTTTCTCAGAACCTCTCAGCTCTGGCTAGGGGGAGTGTTGTTGGTTTATGAGAGGGAAAATAGCCCCAGCCTTCTGCAAAAGTGAAATGGGATTAAGGCCTTTGTTAGGCCTACAATGGTGAGGGGAATTAGCAATAGTTGTAGGCACTTAGAAGAGCTCTCACACAGAAGCTTATCCCAGATTTTGCACAATAATCATTTGAATATCAACAGTGTTTTGCAACTACAGCGCTAATGTATAAGCCTCCCTCTTTTAAATATCAAAATCCAGAAAAAAGGATTTTTTACCAATGGCCACTTTGCAAATATTTATGCTCTTTATGAAGAATCCTATTTTTTGTGTTTTTTAGTAGAAAGATGGCACTCTAAAAGTGAGGTTTGGGACAGAAGTTTTACACATTTTATTAGTTGTTGTGATGTAAGTTTCCTGTAAAAAAAATCCTATTTAAAGAAAATCCTATATGTTTAATATACAGTTTATGGACCATGTCATGTTTAATGTTTAAACCCAATAAAACTCTCCATTTTGAAATTTCCACATTGCTACCAATGCATTGTGATATATTACTCTGAAATTTTGCAACACCCAATATTGCTGACATTGTATTCATAACAAGATAAAACAAACAGCTTTAGAATTAATTCAAATGTCTAATTGATAAAAGAAAAGCTAAACCTAAAACACAATAAATAAACTGAAACAAAAAAATGTCATGTACATTCACAATACTTTTCCTGCTTCCGTGTGAGCTGTATATGAAATACGTTTTTGCCCACGGTAGTATAGAATCACAGAATCCCATATTCTGACAGCAGACTTATCTGGGATCAGACGGATCGACTGACAAGCATCATTCTCACGTAGAAGGAATAATTCAGAGCTTCTGCCTCAGTTGAGCCTCACAAGACCGGCTTCAAAAAGTGTGATGGCCTCAGCATTTTTGCCCACACAGTGAAAACGTATTGTCCAAATCACAAAACATTGAGTGAGATCAGCAGACTTGTCAAGAGGCCCTGGCTTGAATATGAATGATGAGAGAAGAGCAGGGTGGTCCCGGTGCTGTTTTGGTGTCAGGCAGGTGAAAATAAGCTCAACTGTCCCCGCCAGCTGCCCATCGCTAAATCAGAAAAAAGGAGCTGCAAATTTAGATTTTTTTTTAAGAGCCGTTTAGCACTTTCTAGTAAATTTACAATTTACAATTTAGATTTTTTTTTCTGCAGACATGGGTGTAATTGTCAAAATATATTGAAATTCTCTGGTCTGATTACAAAATTTGAATCTCTAACATGTAATCACAACACCTTTTCCTAAAATGTCACACATCAAAAATGCAAAAGGTGTTTTTCAATGTGAAAGCATGCATGCATTTTCTGTCAAAATTAAGAAATTAAGACATAACACCTCCCCTTCTTTCCTGTCCTCGACTCATGCAAGCACGCTAGTTCAATTCACTCGAGTGTCTGCATAGTTTCTGCATTCAACTGGATACAATGATGCACAAGATGAATAAAGTTATCTCTGCAGCTGAATGGGATGTTGCTGGTGGGAGGGAACAGGGAGGTTCCCTATACGCCTGAGCTGAAAAGAGCTCAGCTTTGAGGAGCACTGCTGCAAGGGTCAGGGCCCAGCTGCTTTTAGGGGTGAAAGGGACACCAGCGGGCTGGACTGACTCAAGAAACCTAACAAAACCAATCCCGTCAAATAAAGACATCCCAGATCGGACATTGACAGATCCCTTCCCCGAAGTTGCTGAACACACTTCACACATTCAAACTTTGCTCTGGTTTGTATCATGAATCACAGGCAGAGTTCTATTTCAGTGTAAATACATCTTTCTTTTTTATGTTTTCTTAATTTGCTTTGCTGTCAACATTTCTACACAGGTAGGAGATTTTCTTTTCAATATAATTTCAATGTGTCCAGATGTTTTATAGTTAAATATTTTTAACTTACAGTCAGTGTCATCCTTTGCTATGTGTTGGTCACTTTCACTCTCCTAAAGATGTAAACGACAGGAAGGTTTTCATCTCGGAGTTATATCCCCATTATCCGATGGATATGATCTTTACATGTTTGGTAAAACAACTGCTCTCTAAGTGGTTTGTTGATAGATTTTACTTACTTTGGAATTGCTGTGTTGGTGGTGCTTCTATTTGACTGTCATCTGAAAAAAAAGATATTATACCTTCCCTCTTTTCATAGGGTGCAGAACTTTTGAATTTGAGGGGAGTAAGTAGGATAATAATTAGGCCACATTATAAGGAATTGATGGTTCATTTTCCCTGTCAGCAGTAACAGAGCTTTGCCCAAAGATTTGCCGACCTGTGAAGATGGGGTTCAAAGCCAATTTCCATGTTAAATTCTCCACACTGTCCAGAAATCTCTGACTGACTCTTGTTGATCAGAGTATGTGACAAGCTTGTCTTATAAAACAGCCCTGCTTGTGTTAGTAGATAGAAGTCTTCCAATGTACAACAAACCGACTGGTTTGATATCTGTAACAGGGTTGTTTTCATGCATAGCCAGAGGCAATGACATAAAGACAAAAGATAGCTCTGGACTGTCATAATAGAAGATACATCCCGTTATATGTGTCATACAATAATTAAACAAACAGTAAAAAACAGTTTCTTCAATTTTTGTTATGTTCTCTTCTCTCTTTCATCAAATGCATGTCAAGTGTCATTACAAAGCTTTACTTCATGCCAGAAAATCTGTTCAACCGTTCATCATCAGCTGACATTAAAATTTTCCTTCAGGCGGTTTTTCTTTTCTTCTTTGCCTATGTGCCGAGGCTACTTAAAGACACAAATTCTGTGAGAAGAATAAAGAGCTCACCCGGAAGGCGAAAATTCATTTGATGGGATGTTAGATTAACAGTTTTTTTTTTTTTAAAGGAGGAAAACACAGCAGCCTACCGCAGCGTTTACCTCTCTTTATCAAGCTGTCCGCTGCCTGAATGCTGGTGTTTGCAGCACAAACACATTACTGGAAATGTGTTTTTTATCGTAACTTCTGCACATAATTACCATATACCAGATTTTTTTTGTAAAGCCATTTATCTTAATTGCAATCACCTTTACTTTAAGAAGAGAGGCAACTGGAGAACAGTCTCATTTTTTAGACTTTGTTCTTTGTTCACTGTTATCACACGGCTCTGTGTAATGGTGTCTGTGCTCTAAGCTGCTACCCTTCTCCACTGTGCTGGTTATATTATATCCATTGAGATGCCTGCTGGCTGCAGAGCATTAAGTGTGGTGAAAACACAATCTTGGTGGGGTCTGTGCGACTAACAATAGATAGAGGCATGATGACTTATTAAACACAGCCAACCGGCAGCATGGCTTTTCTCATTACCTTTTCAATTCCCAGCCCATAAAGCCTATGGGTCTGGTGACAAAACTCTTGCCATGTAATTCTCTCTCAGGCTGCTTTCATCAGCCGATTTCGTGGAGAAATATGAAGCTGATTTTATCGCACTCTATAAATTCACAAAAGGCCCTCAAGTTGCCCTCATGGAAGACATACCTCATCTCAGCGATATGCCACCACTATTGCTGATCCCAAGCATTTGATAGCAGTACCTTTCTTTTTTTAATGAATTGACAGGCGGCAGACACGAGCCCTATAGACACAGCGTTTTTAATACGCCCAGCTTCTCAGATGAAATCACTTATCTATCATCTCCTTCCCTCTAAATAAGTGATATATATAAACTTACTGCAGCTTTATGATCAATTTTGTTCCGTTTCGTACCCTTAGATTCTACAACTTCAAGTATATTTATTTTTATAGAGAATATTTTTTCTCTTGCCCATCATGTATGTTTTTCTTTGTCAACACACATATAACTCTTGTCCACAGTGCTCGTAAAGTCTTTATTCCAGCAGAAATTGTTTCATTAATACATAACACAGGTAAATATTAATAACTCAGAGCCGTCAAGTCATTTGAAAATAATAAAGTGACATATTACACAAACTACAAATTAGTTATTGGGGAACCAGAAGAAAAATAACCAATAATAAGACAGTTGCTGTCATTTACAGTCAGATGTAATGTGTTTGAATTTGCTTCTGTTTTGCCCAGTTGTGTTCACTTTCCTCTCATCAAATTCTCTCATGTGGATTCTGGCACATTCGCAGTATTCTGGCATAGAGCAGGGATCGTTTCCTTTGAAATGTTTTGACTATAGTGTCATTTAAGAAAACTTTCATCATGCATGGGTACCTAATCAATTGAAATTCAGCTGCTTTAGTCCCAAGCTTTGGTGTAACTTAGACCAGCTTTCATCAGCTCAGCCCTTTTTAAAAATAGAAATCCTGCTATGAGGATATTTTCAGTTTGAAATGGATATACAGCTTCTCCACTGTGTTGTAACTGTATTTAAAATAATACAAAACTTTTTATCCATAGATTGTATTACATGATTTAAATGATTATCACAATACGAGGACTTGATTGTGGAATGGTTAAAATGAGTGTAGATGTTTGTGATTTACAATATTTCTCTATACAAGCTTTAATGCTCCAGTTAGCACTTCTCCAGATTTGATCAGTGCATCTTGGGCTAAAATCCCTCCTCAGTCCTAATTAGATGTCTTATGTTAAAATGTGTGATAATGCCTCAAGGTTTGTTCCCGTCTGTCAAAACATTTCTGCAAATATTCCCTTCTGTTAACTCTTTGTGGGCTGATGTTACATAATTATTTCCTTTTTGCTATCTTCACCTCCATAGGGAAAATATTATCTCCAATAATCATTGTCATCATCATGATTCTCTTCGAGGTCTGTTGGCTCCAAATAAGTAATTTAGTTGTAAAGCAGCTTCATTTATTTTTCCTATTCATTTTTCTTCCTATCATATATCTAAATACAAATCTTCATTTTATAACTGACAGCTTATTACCTCTGAGCACATGCTGATAAATTTAATTCCACTGAGTTAGCTTCCATTTTCGGATCCCATTATCCACTAATGTGGCAGCAGCGTGTGGGAGGAGAAAACTTACAGGACAACGACTCTGAAAATAAGATGACTTGTCCGTACACATAAATATAAATGGATTTAAATGTTATTATTATTATTATTAATATTGTTATTTATTATTTATTTATGTATTAGTAGTTGTAGTATTTCACTATGTTACTATAATGGACATGCATTTTTAAAATGTCTTTATAACATTGGATTAATTCGTCAGGATGTATTTAATATGATCTAGTAACAAATAATATATTTTAAACCTAGAAGTATTATTTTAAAAGTGTAAAGGTTATAAATGTAAAACACTGCAATTTTGGGAAGTTTAAGGGAACCGCACTGCAGCAGTGCATTCCCCGAATAAAGTAGAGCGTTGAGTGTGAAGCGAGAGTTTTAGTGCTGAGAGTGTGTGTTTTTTTTATTGTTTGTATTTTAGTCCATTCAGAATCATAGTTCCTTTTTAAGCACATACCTTCTAAGAGAGCAGCTTTATGCCACAGTTGGGGCTATTTAGGTGAAGTAAGGAAGTAAGTAAACAATTATTATTAGCTTTGATGTTGGCCTGAATAGCACTCAATTAACAATGTGGCTAATGAGCCCATTAAGGATGAAAGTGTTCTCAACAGGTATGAGAGGATACTGCTGTTTTTGGAGTCTGAGTTCTAAGCACTGACTGCAGCATGAATAACGGTGCTCTTTCTCAATCGCTTCAAAGGCCAGACCTCCACAGCCCAGGGAGCACAGTTAAATAACGGTTCTCTTGCAATTTAAAGGAAATATAAATAATAAATATTTCAAGCAAGAGAAATATTTCAAAACAACAAGAAAAGTCATGCAAATATTGTCAGTTCTCGACGCAATTTGTCATGGTGAAATCTTCCTTTAAATTGCTCAATAAACATGACAAAGCCCCAAAAATAAATGTGCGTGTTTTAGAAATTTAAAGTAATTACATTTTGGTTTGAGTAAATATGAGCTCGACTCAGTCTAATAGTAATTACGATGCAGTCCAAACACGGCTTGTCTGTTGAAAAGGACGAAAGCTGAAAGAAAGGCAGATTCTGAGCCTTTCTGCAGCTCCAGCGTTTCCTCTGAAGGACCACCGAAATACTCTGAAAGCCTCACGCGTGGATTTATTCACATTATTTGCTGCTGGATTCCAAAAGTTCTGGTTAACTAGCAACAACAAATCTCTTATTCTAACACTCTTGTTAGGGAACTTTATCTTTAAATCAAAAATAAATAAATAACATGAAATGAAAAATATGTCATGGATGATCATTTCACTTTCTTTAACATATGTGATGCTCTCCTAGTGTGGCAACATCATGACATGTTGTTTGATGTGAGGGCGATAAAAACAAAATACGTCTGCTAAATATTGAAATCAGCTTTCATTTATGTGCAGGTCTAAATTATTTCTAAGAGAAAATAAAATAAACAATAACCGAAGAAATAGGGACAAAACGGCATTTAAAATCATGCATCAAAAATTGCAACAAGTAAAGCAAATGATATAACAGTGTGTTGAATGAATTTATCTATTCGTAAAACCTGCTTGTCTGCAGAAGTTTCAGAATGTTATCAGTAGTTTCAGCTCAAGAATAGCTCGAGGTGTTTTGAGTGTAAATCCGACTAAAGCTGCCAGCACTGACATACACAGCATATGCTAAATACAGATAAGAGTATTTTTAATAGATCTGCAAAAAGTCTCCCCACATAGCTCAATGGATGTGCTTTGAATGTAGTTGATAAGTTGGCTTAAGCTGAATGCTGCATCCCAACGCAACATTGTGCTACTGGGTGAGCCCATCACAAACTAGCCTTCCAGTAAAGACCACTTCCAGGGGAGGGATTATAGAAAAGCCTTCGAGATCAGCTTCATGTCTTACTAGAGTTTCTGATTATAAATTGTGCTATGCTACAGAAAAAAATGCAGAGGATCATATGGAGAAATACCGTAAAGCCATTTATTTACCTACAATGTCAAACTCAAAAAGGAGTGGCGTGAGTGACTTTCTTCTATATTTCCTTAAAAAAAAACACTTGGGTGGTTTTAGTTACACATTCCTCAAGTTGTGATTGTTTACGACCTGATTCCGCTCATTTAAATACATTAAAAAGCAGAAAAATAAAAGAATATATTCTTCAAACGTTGTGTTACGTAAACTATGAAAAAGCATCCGGCAGAAACACGTTTCATGTTCCCACGATGCTTCTTGGTTACTACGTTGCATTACTGTGCCAATCAATTAGCTTTTTATTTTCTTTAATTTGAAGAATTTTGTGTTTTACTGACTGAAAACTTTTCATTCTTTTCAAATTCAGTTTAACTTTCTGGCATGATGAACTCATGAGATCAAAAGAGACAGATTTATACACATAGATAGATAGATAGATAGATAGATAGATAGATAGATAGATAGATAGATAGATAGATAGATAGAGAGAGAGAGGGTCTTTCTTTCCTCTGGTCATCTGATTGTGTGGCTGAAGAAACGAGAGGGGGGGCAGATAAGCCTCTTTTATGCTTCGAGGCCACTTAAAGACCTGAAGCACCAGCTTCTGTTGCTACACTGTGAGGGAAGAAAACAAGTCATTTGTGTCGTGCAAAATGGCTTCTCTTTCAAACGTGTTCCCTCACTTACTTGATATATGGTGAGATCTTGGTTGAATGTTGAAAAGTCCGTGTTCTTTGAATGATGCAGCAATATTTGTTAATAATAAATTCCCAAAGGATGCTTTGGTTAAATTTGTATTCAATAATTCCTTTTTGCTTCAACTTATTTTAATGCTTCAAATTGATTTCATTAGAATCAAATGATTTTTATTCTCACATTCATTTAAAAAAAAAAGTGTAAATGTTTGTTCAACCAAACCTTTTATTGGAATGATTGAGCATAAAAAAAGAGAAATTGTGATTGTATTTTATTCAGTGATATGGAAATGTCCTCAGTTCTTGCTATATGTCACGAGGGCTCTCTTCTCTGCCTCCTTAATAAGGCAGTTCTGCAGCCTCTACTGTAATATATTTCCCCAATAAAGCAATTCCAAAGCCATCCTGGCCTTTTGACCACCGCTGAGAGCGTGGAAAGCAGC
Source organism: Apeltes quadracus (assembly GCA_021346845.1). Lineage (NCBI taxonomy): Eukaryota > Metazoa > Chordata > Actinopteri > Perciformes > Gasterosteidae > Apeltes > Apeltes quadracus. The sequence goes on from CM037935.1 coordinate 11,482,191, forward strand.
AGGCCGCCTTTGCTAACTAGGCTTACTCTCTAATATCAGATACCTGTCCCCTGGCTTTTCAGAGGGAGGCTTAGCAGTTGATATTTTCATTTGGTCCTGCCAAGATGCGACACCCCCGCTTTAATCTTGTGTTTGACGTTAAGCGCTCTGTTCATGAAAAGTCTCGGTGAACTTCAACCTTAGGGTGGTGCTGTCATACAAAAGTGATGCGGTGGGGGAGTGAAACTGGCTGCTCTATCCTTGACCTCTCCCATTGGCCTGCCAAAGTCTTTCCCCTGCCCTCCTTAATCAGGTGGGACCCTTCCCTTTTAGAGTGGAGGATAGTATATTCTCAGCATCCAGCTGCGTCTTTTATACTACCGAGCACAGATGTCCACGGTTGGAGACGTGGCAGAGAAGCTGTGATGTAAGAGAGTCGCGCTGCTCCGTGCTTTTTTATTTTTTTTAATTTTTTTTACAGGAAAACAATTATTATTGTATAGTTAAAATACCATGAAACAAATTTAACATCAAGAAACGCGTTTGTGATTCGCTTTGATGTTTTAATTTCTTTCACAGTAATGGAAATCTCTGTGACATCATTCCCCAACAAGGATAGCTAAATCCAACGTCGCAATAGAAATCCTGGATTTGATATGCAGGACTGATGGTCTGAATGGAGAACAGAGTTCAGTCGGGTGAACCCGTGTGTAGAGTGGCAATTACTTTTCACCATTTCATCTGAGCTGGAGAGCATCGGTATACATTCGCAGGTCTTAAACGTGCCTGAAATTATCAGAGGGAAGACAAAGTGGGAGTAGACTAATGAATTTCTTGGGTAACTACCCCTTCATCCAGCTTCGGGTTTTGTGCTCTGCTTCCATCTTGATGTTGAGGACAAACAAGCCTCTTCGTCGCAATCGTTAAGATAAGTTTCCCCACTGATTGATGTGTGGAATCAATTGCTCCCCATAGCATCCATGTCAGTGTATTACCACACAGCCTGGTAATGATAGGCTGTTCCCTACAAGATTATAGAGCTGTCACGAAGACTTGCTCGCATGTCTGACCTGGTCTGCTGTAATTGAGAGTAGCTTCATATTTACTCTGTAAGTAAACAAAAAAATGTCTTCTTCATATTTAAAGTAGTGATTTCGTCACGCTGTAACGTGACGGATTATAAATGTGATTGAAATACTAAACAGAAAAATTGAGTTTTGTGGCTTAAATCTTCAAGAGTTTTGCTTTGATCTTAAATTTGAAAAAGAAATAAACTATATTTGTCTTAAAGATGAATAAAAACAATTTCATCTGTCAGTCTTATTTTAAAAAGCAAATATCTGATCAGATGTCAGTGTCAATGCTTTGCAAAGCACATATATTTGAAGTAATCAAAACAACAGGTGTCTCCTCCTCAACACACCCCTCGGTCTGACCGTCTATTTCTTGTCATGTGAATGTACCACAGCTCTCTCACTGCCAAGCTGACTACCATCCAACCCAGTAAGTGCCAGCAGCATTGCAACTCATTTAGTTAGTGGCCCAGGGATGCATCACACAGCCCTGGTCCTGATTACACATGATCAAAGATGGATTCTTCAGCAGTTTGATTACATATTTGAGCTTGAATAAAGTCCACATGCCTGCGAAACGACTAATTGATTGGAATTATGACTTTTATGATGGTTTAATAGAACAATTGAAATTGTCTCTGAGTTGACCTCCATCATTGGAGATGCACTGCAGTATGTGCTGCATTTAATTGCAGGGAAAGTTGATTATCAGAAAATATGGTGCATATGAAGTGATTTTTCTGCCCTAAGTAATATTATTCTGTATAGTTAAAGCTGAAGAAGAGATGACACAGGGACTTCAGTCAAGACAAAATGCATGAGCTAATGAGAGCGGTTAGTGATTCAAATTTATGGAAATCGTATTAATTACAGAAACCTATCTTTCATCCGTACCATTTAGTGGTGAGGTAATTAAAACCAACAATGACAGTTGCAGCAGTGGAGAAAGCCAACAAGATTAAAGAAAGTGGAGCCCTGAGCAGAAAGTAGCATCCGTGCTGAACTGGGCACGGCCACAGGCCACAGGGTCTCATTAAAGTCCGCCTGTGTTGATCATCAATTAACCTGCTTTGTGTGGCCTCTGATTTAAACTTGCGTGACACCATTTCAGGGTTTGTGCATAACGTGTGTCTGGAGATGGCCAAGAGGAAGTGCTGCCCCGGGTCATTTACAGACAGCCTTTGATTTGTTGATTGGGATAGACGATTGATTGTGGAGTCAACTGGCCTCAATACATCATGAAAAAACCTGAAGACATCTTTATACTATGATCAAGACCACTATCTGATGTGGAGGATGATCTTCCAGATGATGTAAAACAACGTGAATGTAAGAGGAAAGACATTTAACTTTTTAGATTTTGTTTATTCTTTAATAAGTGACGATAAGAACAAAAGATGTTTGAACCAGAATGAGTTGTTACAAACATTTATCAACTGGATCACCTGTGCAAGGTGTGAGCAAAGGATGCAAATACGTACATATAATTGACGGTAAATTTCAATTAAATCTGTGATCATTTGATTTCTAGGTCAGGAAGAAGTAATCTTACATTTAGTGATGAGAATCTTTTCCAAATGACGTTCTTGAATGCTTAGCAAAGCTTTAATGTGCCTTATGTAATGTACATGTACATGTACATGAAATGTTTTTTTTCTTCATCTAATGCCGTTTCATGATTTTAAACCTTAAAACGTGTCATCATTCTGTGTTGTATTTAAAGCCGAACAAATACATGGCGTGTCAGAAAATACGATTGTTGATTTCAGTGAGAGTTTGACGACGTTCCAAAAGAACCACTGAGAAAATATTGAACCGACTCAATCGCTCAAAGCAGGGGAGTGGAGCATCCTGCCGCCGACAAAGGACCCTCAGACACCCAACGCTATGTGGACAACAAATGGATGGCCGGTCTTAACTTCCATTATGAGCAGTGAAAGTCATATTTAAAATGAGAGATTAGCCACTCATCACAATATTGGTGGATTACTACCTGCGATGAAAGCAACCCCTGGTTCTGGGTCGATAAGAGTTTGACTGCATTTCGAATTAATTTTCCTCAGCTTAAAGAGCTGGACTCCTATCTTGTTATTGATCACTGCGTTAATCCATAACCAAGCACATCCTCTCCCCCACGGAATGAGCAGCAATATAAAACGATCACTCTCGACAGCGTGTATAAAAACTGGGACAGACTTTGAAGTGATTAGGGAGCATTATTAAACAACGTCTTACTAGAATATTCTTTCTTTTCAGTTCATTTTGTATCTGCGGTTGTCCTTTTTTTTTTTTATTAAACAATTCCACGCCAACGGTTGTTCTATTCTGTATTCCCTTTGGTCTGGATTGTGAATGATTGATTTCCCTGACAGCAGGAACACTTCGCACCTCGGCTGCTTTCTCTGTTTGTCTTTTCCAACAGAGGGACCTCCACAGTGGATGAAATTTAGCCCCAACCTCTGACCTTTGGGTCCAGTGTTTGTCTCCAGTCCAGTGACCAAAAACAACTCTTGGATTGCTGTAAATGTCAGCGCAGCGACGTCGCCACCATTCTGTCCTGTGAACCCCGCAGCACTCGACCTGCACCGCACGACACTTTCATTTATGCTGAATTGATACATCAGCTTTCCTCCTTTTGATGCCTCTGTAAACTGAGCGACCGTCATCAAGCAAAGAGCAGCGAGGGACTGTTTTTATGGCTTTATTTTAATATGTGGCACTTCATTCAATATAAAAAATATGATTTAAATTGATGTCTTATTTTGGGGATTTGAGATTTTGGATGCGCAGGTGAGTGCAGGATGCGCTTCTGGAAGGGAGCCGTTTAGCACACGTGACAGCTCGTATACCCGCCGTCACAAACACATTGCGATTCTTGTTCTGAAGACACTGGTTGTAATGCGTCCCGTTTTAAAGCACTTTGTTTCACCCTTCCCCCCACCCATGACCACGCTCACTCCCCTCCTCTCCTCTGCGGGCCTCCCGGGGTTGGTGTCTCTGCGTTAGGACTCTATTGTTGCCTACTGCGGGATAATGCCCTTATTAATTGTACCTCTTTGTAAGGTGTCAGCTGTAGCCTCCGATTGAGATGGATGGATCTCTGGAGTCTGCTCCCTGACCCTCCACAGACGCTCTATCTCTGCACAACACACAGATACAACAGTGCGCGCTGACACACTATGACTAAAAGCTGAGATAAAACAGGCGTTTTCATTATTCCCCCCGAAAAAAGGAAACATGTTTCTAAACCAAAGAGCTTTTTTTTCGGTCAATGTTGAGGTGGGCCAGCATGTGATGTGTTTTATTCATCTGAATATCTGTGCGCTACGAGTGTCTCGTAGCTCATAGAACTGATAAAATGTATATATTTTATTGATTATTTTAGTGTGTTGCAGAAATACTGGTTAATTAGGTGGACTGCAGCTTCTGTGAGCTCAACGGTATTAACATCAAATCCTTTCCTTCTCATTAAAGGAAACAAAGTCAATTTAATTAATGCATATTAATCCCCACTGATGCTCATTTTAGCTTTAAAAAAAGGCATGGGATTGTGGACTTCACATTTATCCATTAAAGGCATATAACTTGATAGTTCTCTGAATCAACATATACAGTTATTACACTTAATTCATTAACTGAATTGTTAGGATTACACCTGTAGAAGTGATTGACATGACATTTTTAAATGTATTTCATCAATGTTGGTTGCTTTTAAGTTCATTTTCTCCCAGTGTCATCCTAGAGATACTAAAAGTCTCACACATATTCCAAATCTAGAAAAATATCACGCTAAAAATGTTCAATCTTATGTTATTGGAAACAAATTTACTGTATATTCAAAAAACATTATGTGAAATTATGAACATGAGCATTTCGAAATGTTTTGTCCTCCCTGCCACGTCCATTACCACAGTGCTCCTGAGCAAGGCAACTCATGCCAGAACTCAACCTGTCCCTAGGTTTTCATTTGATGATACATTTCAGTAGAAATTTGAATCAATGAAGTGAGAAAAAAAAATGTTCCTCAAAATTAGTTCCTCATACTTGAGGTGACTAAAAAGTTCTGAAAAACAAAAAGCTTGTCCTTAAAATCCTCACATCGCCGGACGCGTTGTAATTCTTCATCCACATCTCCACTCTGAAACAACGCAGAATCCACAAGCAGAAGGAGACTGAAGTCGAGAGAGAAAAGCACAGACCAGAAAATGGAGATCCGCTCCCTTCAGATCCCATTTAGAGAGGCCCTGCACATTTTTAAAGTGTCAATTGTTTTTGTCTCTTGAAGTGTGGATGGAATGTTTGAATTCCAGTATTAACTGTAGTGCCTGCTGAGTTAAATTATGGTCCCTGGGCTGTGGGGTGGGAGTAATCAATAAGAATACACAAGGCAGTGTGTAATGTGTCTGCTCCTAGCAGCAGGGACACTGTCCCCCTTACCCTGTCCCCCAGCAGGTTAGATAAATATGATACTGAAACAGGGCACACTGGATTATATGATATCAATGTAGAATCAGGGAAGTGCTATTACGCTCCCCTAGCCCACTGTGAGTACTATTGACAAGGTTGGCTTTGAACATGGGAGTGTATTGCTCTCTCTCTCTCTCTCTCTCTCTCTCTCTCTCTCTCTCTCTCTCTCCCTTCTCTCATGTGCATAATACGAGGAACCGCGGGAATAAAGGGATCTATATTTCACTTAGCTTTGATTAAAAGGGCTATTTTATGCCCGTGGCTTGAAGATGTGTTTATTGCACCCCCAAGTTAATATGTGGAGGGCATGCTGTGATCTAAATCTCCAGATGCTTCCTTGCATAAAGAGCCAATAACATACTGCAGAATCAATATACAATTGATGTGATTTTTAACGCGCTGCGACATTGCGCTCGTGACATTTTCCTATTGATAATTTACTGTTTCTCGTGTTGACGTCCTCGAATGTCCGGCCAATCAACTAGTGCGCCGATGTTGTCGTCCGGCTGCTTTGCTAGCTGCTGGTACAGTAACCTCATATCACTGATCTACTCAGACTATTGATTAACTCTCCCTCCTCCGTGGTGAAAGGATCAAACCTGGCATGTCTAAAAGGCCATTATCAGCGTCCACTTCAGATAACCTGCCACAACCTGATACGGCCCCTTTCACAGGTCGCAACCTATCTGCCCCCTTGCAGCCACCGTACCTCCTCTGACCCCCAACCATCATTATCATTCTTGTGTTAAATGGCGTACAGGTCAAGAAAATGGCACCGTGTTGATGTCTCACATGTGAATAATCCATGAATCTCTGCAAAATGTCAAGCTTCTGCTTTAGCAAATAGATTTTACCATAGTGGCCCATGACAATGTATTAAAAAAAAAAGGTTTGAGATGGAGCACATTCTCTCATTATATTGAAGGTGCAGGTGTAGTTTTTATAGCCTCTCCCATTTTGTTTAAATATGCCAGTTTCTAAATAACACTACAGTTTTTGAAGCATTATTTCTAGAAACACTTTCATAGTGAGGCAAAATCACTTAACGGTTTAAAGCAGATTTTCATCTGTACACTTAATTTAGACATTCACTCGTTCCTTTATTTCAATTAAAACCTGAACAAGTGTTCTGGGGTCTTGATTTGTTGCACTGTTACAATTTCTAAAGTGCTTTTTTTTTTTTTTTTTTTTCTGAGCCAAATCTCGATATTAAAGCTTTTTCTGAGGCCAGGTATTAGTCACATGGCGGTTGCTTTTGACACAAAAGATTTGGCAGAAGCCAATTTGCATAAGGTCAGAGTCAAGCTCCTGATGGAAGTTGTGCAGCATCCCCGTCTCTTAGCAACACTGTTTTCCTCTTGGTGTCTGTGTTGAATTCACTGGTCTTTGGCACTCATCTTTCACCAAGAAACACCCTAATGAAATAAGACAACCTGCCTCTACCACCGAGAGGCACTCCTCACTTTCCTCCTGGGTCGCAGTACTTTTACCCCTGGCATCAATAAATCAGCACCACGCTAAGTGGAGAAGAATCTTTCTGCTGCTGTGTTTATTTTTTATTTTTTTTTGCCGGGACTTTGGTTTTAGGGGGGGGTTAAACATGTTTATTAAGAACTGTGCCAAGATTAGAGGCAAATTAGCAGGTAATTGGACACACCTGCAAAACAAAGGGGAGGATGGTGAGGTGGTGGTGTGGAGCACGATGAAGGAAGAGATTGGTCTTCTGGGCTGGCCTCCGCCCATTTGTTGGTGGGGGGAGGCATTTAGAAAGAGGGGATTTGGTATGTTTAGAAAATGACTTTTGTCCTCTTCCATGTTGACAGCATCCAGATGCTGCCAAGAGATGTTAATAGAGGGTCACCTTTTGGACAATAGTATCCATCACTGCTTTCAGGACTGCCTCAGTATCCTCCAAGCGCGACGCTTTCTTGGTCAAAAGCAGAAATGCGCCGCAATTACTGTTTTTTTTTTCTTTTCTTTTTTAGCAAAGGCATTCAGCCACAAGCTACTGCCATTATCTCTCTGCTGATGATTTCCGTCATCTCGGCCACCTTGGTCACATGTGGTCTTTGCCCAGCACATTTGAACTTTCCGCGACACGTGTATCGCCCACTTCTTTACATCCTCCCCGGCCTTTTATAGTCACACATGTCGCCTTCTTCTTCCTCTACGCGCGTCAAAAACATCCAGGGGATGGATGACAGATGCAGGGCGGACGTGGAAGCCGCAGCTTTGTGTTTTACAGCGCGCCGCGTTTCACGACTCTCCAACCCGGCAGAGGAACCGTCTCTCTGTCTGCTTAACTGGCTCCCGGCACTGCAATACTTTATATTAAATACAAAAAAAATATTATAAATATTATTATTATTATCATTATATTATATTCAAGGTCAAATTTAAATATTGAAATTATAAATTGTTAGTCGGGCAAAGACGTGTTCGATTCAGGTTACAGAAATAAACATGCTGCTTTAAAATAGTAAATGATAAATAAAAATAAAAAAATACATATAATCGGCATGAAGCTCACACACCCGGGCTAAGCGCTGTTGGCCACATGCACTGTTGACATGAATTTATTTTAATCATGAAATACCGACAGAGAATCAAATAACGAGGTGGTATCTAAATACATTTTTTGTTTTTTTCTTAAATGTGACTCCAATTATTTGATTTATATTTTAAATAGTTCTTCATCCACTGGCAAAAATCGACGGAATTTGCTCTCACCCGTATCAATTTCTGCATTTAAAAAAAAAAAAGAAGACAAACGCGTTACTTCGCCCCTGTGTGCGCATCGCGCGCTTTGCTGCGCTGCGTCCGACATCCCGAGCGCGAGTTGTCTCTGTTTCTCGCTGCCAGGGGTCGTCCAGTTCTGTCGCGCGCTTTTAGTGACTTCATCGTAACCAAATGACTAATTGTCACCCTTTAATTGCGATTCAATTTGATCCCTGAGGCCCCTGCAAATCCGTGTAAAATAACAGAATAGGTTGATGCCAATAGCGCACCTTTAGTGAATCGTATGGTTTGATGCACGAGAGAGAGAGAGAGAGAGAGAGAGAGAGAGAGAGAGAGAGAGAGAGAGAGAGAGGCAGGGGTAGCGCACCTGCCTCTATCTGTCCATCTCGGGATCATGAACGCACCAAGTGGGTCTAATTTTCTGAGACGTTCAGCTGGGATGTGTCTCAATTGGGACTGAGATCACGAGGCTGTGATTGTCTATTGCTTTGGATTGGGTTGTTCAGTGCAATTCTGGAAACTTTTATTGCAATCCACAGATTGTAATGATGGAGAGCCCTCGACGTGGCAGCACTGATTACATCAGCCTGTCTCTACCTTTCTTTCATCTCAGCTATGTATTCCTCCTGCGCGCCGTCCACCAACAGCTACAGCTTTCATTGTTCGTGAAGATTAACAATCTGACAGCTTTCATTCTGCTGGATCATTCGTTGACCTAATCGCCTAATTAGAAAACCCCAAAAGATGGATTCAAACTATAGCCAGATGTTTACATTATGCCTTGAAATACAACGCTTGTTTCCTATTGGCTGTTGATCTTTGTAATTTGAGATTTACTAAGAAAAGCCTTTGCTAAAGAGCACGTGGCTCCTCTTAACTAGTTGCTAAATTATCTTCTCATTTAAAGTTACCGGTGGTGTAAAAGGTATTTATATATTACTTTAGTTGAAGTAGAAAGGCTGCAACATGAAAACGTGTTTCAGAAAAGCCGTCTTGTAATAATTGATATTTTTATGGTTTTTATTAATAGTATTAATAATGCTGTGTTAAATCTAATGAGATCATTTAAATTGAAAAAAGTATGTAAGGTAGCTACAGCTGCATAACAGTGAAGTAGAATTTAAGTAAAAGTAATGTGATGCCAGTTCTACACACTCCTTAAATTGACTTTTGGTTTTAAATTGGTTTTACATCAATGGGCCTATAAACTTTGTTTATACAAAATCAAATTATTCCTCCTACAGTTTACAGCTAAAAGGATGGATTCATCAAATTATAACATTGGATCACAATTAATGCTAGATGGATTCCACATGTTCAGTTGGTAAAGCACCACAGTTAAATATAATCCCATATGTTGTTCAAAATGTAAATTTGCAAGTAATATTAACGTTCATGTTTGTAAGATGCTATACCAGTATGTCAAAATAGTGCTTAAGTAGCTGAGTAAATGTACTTAGCTGCTTCCCCCCACTGCAGCTGACAATAAATCACACTCATGTGTCTGCAGGCTGTGATCACTATCAGCATGTTCTTATGAGAACCATCCCTGTGACATACGGAGATGCTTCCTTCCACAACCACACCTGACTCTCCCCTCTCTCTCTCTCTCTCTCTCTCTCGCTCTACACAGATGATATCACACAGCTGACTGCGACAACATTCCCAAATGGCTGTCCTTTACAGTGAAACATGTCATCCGACCATGTCGCCCCCCCCCCCCCCCCCCCTGCTAAATCCAAATATTGTGCATTGTTGGTAAAGAGAGGTCAGGCAAACTTGTACGTCGCGTATTTCGGGCTCTGTTCTCTAATGAAGTATTCATGAAACAGCAGTGGGAGCAAAGTATAGGTTTACAGCGTCACCCCCACTTCCCATGTGTAATGCCCCCCCCTCCCCCTCCCCGGGCCGGCAGACAGGCCATCATTCCTAGTGTACTTCCAGCAATGATATCAGAAAGGTTCTTTGGTCAAGCCAAAGAGAGGTCACTCTAATAATACCCGGGGTCAGTGGTGGGAGCCAGCGAGTCTCCCAGTCATTATTCATTTGTTCACCGAGTTAATGACAGTTGCAGGGGGACGAGAATTCGGAGCCAGTATAGCCATGTGATGTCACCGACACATGCCAAGGGATTAGGAGGGCAGGCGGGGGACAAGAAGTGTGGATTATACAGGGGAAGGAAACCACAGCAGCAACCTTTCCTGCTCCATCGACCAACTCTGCATGTTTGCTGCCGGAGTCACGACAGACACACACACACGCACACACACACACACACAGATGTCGAGGAATTATGACAATTGTTTTTTTATTGTGAAAATGAAAGAAACCACCCTCATGTCCGAGTTGATCGTCCTTCGGGGGAGTTGTTAAACACATTTAACGCCACCACAGTGATATGAAAACCCAATGTTCTTTTTTTTTAAACCAACAAAACACTGTCGTTCATTCACAGTCTTTTGGTGATGTTGACCTTTTCCGGTGATTGCAAATATATCCGTTTTTCACACAACCATTTTAAACAAACGACAAAATACAGCAGTCGCCGCTGTTTTAGAGCCGCCGCAGCAACAGCGGCGGATAAACGGGAGACTGTGGCTCTTGCAGAGAGAGAACGAACAATGAACACACCTTATTCAGTCACTGCGCAGGCAGCGCCGAGTGAACAATGAACCCCTCCCTCTGTCTAGCGCCATGTCTGATAATGACCACGTCCAGCAGCCGCTGATAGCGCTCTTCTCTTATGACCTACATGGGCATTAATACGCCTCGGATAAAACATTCCAGGAAGGATATTGACAATATGACCAGCTGTGCACACACTGTGTTTTCTCATGTTTTCCAAAACGTTTAACAGGGGAGAAAGACGCCACATGTTCAGTCTGGTCACCTGAGCTTTGAAGCAAAACAGTTTTTACATTCTGCACCGAAAACAATCCATATGTTTTTTCTATCTAAACGGCGTTTAGGTAACGTAGTTATTGCAAGGCAACTGTAAACGGATTTGTGCACTTCCTCTTTGAGTAACATCTGCTGAATAATTAGAAGGAAACTAATGTGCATTTTGCAATGCCGAAATCCCCCAATATGGCCTTTGTCTCAAAACACAACATGCAGATACAGTGTATTCCCTGTTTGAGCAAGAGGTCAGAGTATAAATATGAACTGCGTTTTGCATTACTTTCAGATGAGTGAAGCTGTCAGACCAATAATTTGAGCTTTCAGTCCTACTTTCTGCCACTTATCCCCCGTTCTAGGACCAAGGGGTCATGTGAAAATTGAAAGTGACAGTCAAGCCAGCATGTTGAACAGGCTGATTCGACTAAGCTGTCACGGCCCAGATCAGAGCTCTTTAACACCAGGCCCATCTGAGGCCAGCATATGAGGAAATTAAACATCTTTGCAGGGAAAAGAGCACATGCCATGATGGGAAGAAGCTGAACAACCAACACCAGAGCTACATTATGAACTAAAAAATGAAAAAAAAGTTTCAGGAAGTTGTAAAACTTTAAATAATGCTACACACAGCAAAAAAAAACAAAAGCTTCAGAGTTCACTGAGGGGCTTTTCTCTCCGACAGCATCCAGCTCTCATTCCCACTTAAGTCCAGTGTTTGTTTTGTTTTTTTTTCTTTATGGTCGTTTGTATGAAAATGTTTGTATCACCTGTTCTGCGGATGATTTAATGAGCGTGTGATGCTGTCACATGAAAGATGTTTTACTTCATCGAAAAAATTCCCTGTCAATTTATATTTTGTTTCATATGCAGCATTGCACGAATCGCAGTCGTAAGCAATCAGCTCTCCGTCATCCATTCAGACGATAATAAATCACGTCGTTATCACTTTTACTTGAGTCCATCTTTGAAACAGAGGGAGGATGAAATATTTTTGTCAGGTGGAAGAATAACTTATGATCCTTTTATGTCCCGCTGAGAACCCTTGAAAATAATAATACACCACAGCAGAAGCACATGAACAACTGAAAGGCGCCGAGTGTTATAAATCTGATGGGATTTGCATATTTTGTCTCCACACGATGAAGCAGGCAAAAGAAATCACATGGCATATATGAAAAAAGACTTCCTCAGAAGTTAGAGTTCACATTAACACGACATGTTTCTCCAGAACTCACCCGTGATTGAAAACAGGAGGATTTCAAGGTAAAAGCTCCTTGAAGAACAGATTTTTAAAAAAATATTATTGTTGTATCTGAACGACACAAAGTCAAAATGATCATTCAAAAAATCTGTCATAATCGGCTTATTTAACCCTTGATCCTCATCTGTTTGAGCAAAACCAGTTCTCTTTAGTTTGCTTCGCTCTTATTTCAACTTCAACAAGTTTTATTTTATTACTCTGTTTTAAAATTCTTCAAGAGCCTCTAAACACAATGAAACATTGGCTGTCAAATAATGTTAGACCTCACTGAACGGCCACTGTCAGACAAGTTAGGAATCAAAGTGTAAAATGTTGTCTCTCCGCTACGGTGGGAGTCTTGACATTAGAAGAAGCCGTAGTCTCTGAGGACTGGTGAGATTCATATTGATTTATTCATTTTCTAGATTTAAAAGTTTATTGAAAGAACCGGTAGAACTTTCCAGGACGATAATAAATATTGTGTGGGTGAAACAATTTCATCTTATTACCGACATGAAATGTATGTTTCCCAACAGCCTTTAGACGAAATCCCAAATGAAAAAGAAACTTCCAACGCTTGTTTTTTGTCCGAAGCTGAAACAGCTCGACGCAAAAATGGCCGACTGTCTTGTTTTGTGTTTGTGTGGAAGGGAAACAGAGGAAGGTACCACTCTGATGTGAAGACGTTTCTGCTGTTTTAAGTTAAAAACCATAACCTTTTCATGTGTAATTTTGTTTTCAACACGCAGCTCATAAACTTCAGGTAATTCCATCCTTGAATTGAGTTGTGGATTTTGAATTTTCTTTGCTTATTCCATATCAGATTATCAGACAAGCTTCCATTTAGAAAAATATAAAATGCTCCTTGTGATAACTTCAACAGCCCTCTCATGTACTTTCCTTCCCTGCTTAACTTTAACACCTTAAACTTATTCTGCAGTGTAATAAAGCAACTTCTTAATCTTTGGAATGATTCAACTATGACAGTTTGACGAAACCATGAGTGATCACCACAAAATGTCAACCTGCAGAAAGACATTCTGGCACAAAACCACAACAAAGTGACAGCTAAAGTGGAAGATTATTAATAATTAAGTGCATAACAGCAAACATTTAAATCCTTATTCCTTGTGCCTAAACAGCAGCAGAGTGTTCGCTGTTGAAGAAGAGCTTAAAATTGTAACTATGGAGGTTGTTAAACAACAACAAACTGAATCCTTTGGAGAGTCATGAAACACTTCAGAATTGTTTTCACTCCTTCTCTCTGTAGACACACACACACACACACACACAGTGAATTAGAGGAGTGTAGTACAACACACACACACACACACACATAGAGGGAGAGACGAATTGGAGACTGTTGCTTATGTGATACATGTTTTAATGTAAGAACAAAAACTTGGGCTCCCCTCCTTCCTGTAGGATCAGGTGAAATGACTCGTCTCCTGCCTTCCTCCTCGCACGCGTCCCGCGTCCATCCCAACATCACAATCCTCCAGCCCATGTTCTCCCTTTTTTTTTTCTTCCTGATTCCACTGATCTGAGCTTGAAATGCGAAGACAGCAAAGCACTAAGCCTTCAAACGTGTGATTTTTTCAGAAGATCTCTAGAAGCAATCTCTGCCTGACTGACCCCTGACAGCTGCACATCTCTTTATTTCTCCCTCCGCTGGCACTTCATTTGGTAGAAAAGCTCTCAGATTCACACCTCTGTCAGGCAGCACAAGTGTTTATTATGTGCACACACACACACACATAGAAAACGCCTCGCAGTGCACACCTGAAAGGCACGCAGTTTGCAGTCTTTTAACAAACAACACACATGACACAGTCGTGTATGCTGCTTTAATTAATTGCATAGAAATCTTACTTTTTTTGCTTGAGTAAACAAAGAGTAAACATGGATGCAGGACGCCATGGAGCCAGGACACTGTGTGTCTTCCATGGCCCCCGGTGAAGGTGTCCTCTGGCTTATCTGCTCCTCACCGCACACACATGAGGCACAATGGATTTGACTTCCTCCTCTGGTTTGCATTTCTTCTCTTTTTTTTTTTTTCTTTTTTTTGTTGTTCTGCCCAGAGTCAAAACCAAACCGTTTTCAATCCTCAGAAACACCATGTGGGGGGAAAAAACGCTTTCGGGGAGTTTAGAACGGAGAGAAATATCCAAATTGACATCACTGTGTGATAACATGAAAACAGAATAACTGATACATACTGTAGGTAGCAGTTACATTTAATGACATCATGTTAGATTATACAACAGAATTACCTGAACAATAGAATGTGTTCTTCCGTGCAGTTTGTCTGGTTTTTATTGTGGCGGTTTTTCCTCCATCACTCGGACTGCAGGCTTTGCTGGTGCCTCCCTCTCTGGAAAGGAGACTGCAGACTCTATCATTAGATCGGATGGCAAGTCTTTATGCAAAGTGTTTTGCATAATTACATACCAAAGCCAGAATAGCCACCCTCAAATTTTATGGGTCACAAAGCATCAACAATTGCTGCATTATTGTCCACCAAAGTCCAGCCCCACCGATGACAAGGAACGGGGAGCAAAAGAAGAAGAAGAGAGAGAAAGAGCTCGTCTGCTTAATCTAAGCTGGGGAGATTGCCATTCCAATAATAAAAAGGAGAGGAGATTATTTCCAACTTGTTTACATAGGTGGAAGGTTCAGAGGAATGGCCAAGGCTCCGGGGAGCTTGATCACGTCGTCTGCAACTTGTGAACATCACGACGTGGCTCTGACAAGTTCTGTTTTAAAAAGGGAAACAATTTAAAGGAAATTCAGACGTTTAACATGATTTTAATTTGGAAAGGATTTATATTGTTAGATTTACCTCAAAACGGTCGTAAAATGACCTGTGGATACATAATATGGTTGCTATAGTAACTAGACCTGATGAGGTTATTATCAAATAGGTTTTATAAAAACTGTAAATCTCTTATTTTAGAAACCGTAATTTTAGAAATCTATGCCAAAAATATTACTGTAATCATTTTAACTAATTTTAAAGAATTCGGAAGAAAAATTAAGAGCAGATTAAAAACGACAAAAAACATCAGAAGTGCCTTGAAATATTCGGTAATACAACATGACTATTATTATTGCAGTTTGAGGATTGATATCAGCATTTATAATAAGAACTTTGTGACATTTAGTTTTATGAGCGAATATCCGTCGTTAACAATCCCTTCCTACAAAGACAGCGGCTTCACAGATGAAAATAAAAACAACATGTCCTCATACAGACAGGTGTTCATTATCGGAATATAATAAACTGTGAAGTCCAGAATGTGATTTTAGTTTTAAAGCGAAAAGGAAGATGTGATTTTAAAAAAAACGTCTCAGTGGAGAAAAAAAGAGTCGGATAAAAATGCTCCTACTCTTTAGTTACGATATAAAAATGTCCAAGAACATATTCGATAGAGTCTCATGTGAGGGATCAGACTGTTAGGTATTTATAAAGAGCATGTGGTTGAATTAAATCAAAACATCAAAAAGGATGACAGTTTTGCGACTGAAATGTTGAGCATTGTGCAAAACATGGTTTAAAAAGAAATATTAAAAACGTTCTCACAGTTGCGTCTCAGCTGTTATTTTTCATACCAGAGCACAATTCTCTTTTCCACAATTCCTCATGACAAGTAAATGCAACGAGGGATCTTCACAAATGCATTACGCCACCTATGATCATGAGTACAGCTCGTCAAATACCCGGCTGCCGATGCATATTTCTATTATCTTTCAACATTTTTGATTGACTCATTTCACAGAAAAAAACGCAACAACAAAAAAAAGAGGAGACGTGACGCGCCGTCCGAAGCAACGGGGCACCGCCGCGGTTAAACGTGCAGAACAGCGCCATCTCGCTGCCGCGGTCAGATTCGTCTGCTCTTTTTTTTCGCCCCCTTTCCGTGAAGATTTGTCCTCTCATAAGGTTGACCGATTTCCGCCTGCGTAGTCAGCTATGGCAACAGCCTGCGTGCTGCTGTCTTTTGGCGGCCACCAGTTATGTGTGTTATCGCTGTTCATTAGTGCGCGGGGTGGGGGGGGGGGGGGGGGGGGGGCGGGGGGTCTCAGGACCTGCGGGGGTCAGTCAGAGGAAAAGGGGAGGGGAGGGGGGGGGGGGCAGCGGGTCCTCAGCAACTTGAGAAGTACAGTCATTTCACTGTAATCTGATTCAACAAAATGATCACATGGGCAACAGGGCATAGGCGAGTTCCCAAATCGGAGGTCCCGTGACGCCAGTGGGTCACCGGGGGAGTTAAACAGGGTCCTCTGGAAATCAGAGAAATACATTAATTTCTCTCGTGGCTCGTGATTGGTTTGCAGTTGCGCATTTTACAGGATGCATACATCTGGTGATCCAGGATGTAAGCTTCTCGGCTGCTGTCTGATTGTGGCCAGTGCGCAGGCTTCTAAATCCCATCAAGCCACTGAAAATGTCAGATGTGGGTCCTTGTGACAAAAATGGTATCAAGCGGACATCCAGGGGCTGCAGCGCGCATCTCTGCGGGTTGTTCTTGAGATGAGATGTGGGAGCTCACGGAGAGGAAAATAATCACCTCAATATATTATGGAGGATGTTTCTGCAACAACAAAAAAAGCTAAACACAGAGCAGTAACAAAAAAAGCATTGCCGGATCCGCAGATCCCTTGTAAACTAAATGGGGTGGGATCTGAGGAGGAAAAATGCACTTTCTTTTATTGCTTTTATCGATGGTCTTTACCCTGCAAGAGACAAATGCAAAAATATCAAACTTATCTAACAATTTAAGCATCAGCAGGACGAATAAACAAAAAAGAATAATATGCGTATAAGAAAGAAGTCAAATAGAGAAGTCAAGATTTAGCTGTATGCGGACTGTATTTCTCCGTGTTTTCATGCTTTAGTTCTCCCTCTAGATGCCCGATACGTTCCGACCTGCCGAAATGCCCGGCGTGCCATTTAAATGACCAATGTTATGCCTGGAGAAGAAGCACATTTACAACTGAACACAATAAAAAAAAAGAAGTCCGAATAAAAACTGATTTTTCATTTAATTTATTTTACAGGAAAAGTTAGAATTCATTTTATCCGTATTTTCCTCACCTGTGGAACGTGTTAGTGGTGGAAAAGAAGACGGTGATGAGGATGATAACAGGGATGATGATGATGATGATGATGATGATGATAATTACGACATAACGAGAGGTAACGCGCAGAGTGTGCGTTTTTGTTTCGTTTTATTAAAGTAACTTCAGCCCCACCAGCATCCACCAGAAATACGCCAAAATTAATTTCACCGTTTGAAGGGGCTTTGCCAAAATGGTTGTGTGAAGTTGCGGGAAAAACACACACACACACGCACACACACACTAACGCGCAAGCACGCACACAGCGCGGAGAAGAATTTACAGCAAAGGCGCGGCGCGTGAAGGCGGAGAGCCGTGCGTGGAGTGACAGCATGAACAGTGACTTATTAGTGCAATGCATTTTACATATAAACGCATGTCCACTGTATTTAATATCATCGTCATCTAGCATCATCGTCGTGGGGCTCGAGCTGCGCACGCGCAGGCAGACATGCAGCGTGCACGTTCTGGTATACGTGTGGAAAATAGGAGTAAACAGACCTGCTCGGTTGACGTCAATTAAGATGTCTCAATCAGCCATTTCTCACTAACACACACACGCACACAGACACACACATACACACACACACTGTGTGGCCCCTGGAACGTCATGTTCCAACTCCAACTCCAACTGCATAAATGCTGAATTGTCGTCACATTCAGGGTCCTTCTGAAAACTCGAGTGTCTGTAACATTAATTAAGACCCCCGTAAGACAACCGCCGCAGTGCGCCTAATGGGGATCTTAATAAAGTATCTATGTACCCCAAGTAGCAAATCGATACAAGACGCAGGCCTGTATATCGATCAATAGCCATGAAGTAGTCCCGACGAAATAACGCGTTAGGGTTTGGGGAGGCTGAAGTGTTGGCTCACCGTTCGCCTCTGATCGGGCTTATTGAGGCTCGTCAAACTGCGCGCTTTAAAGCCCCGCTACTACCGAGGACTTCCGTCATATTTCGGCTGTTAAATACACGTTTAAGCATAACAAGCTACGAAGGCCATTCGCGTGTATTCAGTGGCCAAATGGTTTGGAATCCTGTAGGAAATGCCGGCTGCCGGTGTTGAGATGCGAGCGCGTTCGGGTTAAAAGAAAACCGAAAGTCTCCTCAAAACGGGGGGATTTCAACATGGGGCATTTCCCCACTATTGCACTACATCATCTGCAGTTGTCTTTAGCTCCCCTATTTATATCATCACAAAGATGCCCACTTGTGTTTTTTTTTTCTTTCTTTCATTTTTTTTCCAAATGAACTTTGCCATGTTGGTGTTGATTGGTCCTTCTTTCTGCATTTTTTCCCTCAATTTCTCTTTTCTTGCTGATGAAAACTACTTGAAGAGTGAAGGTTCTGTTAAATAGGACACGTCCTCGTTTTAAAGTGGTTATAATGATCCGTGGTTTTTATATGTGCACGGTGAGATGAAGACAAGTCGTGTGTGTGTTACATCTGCCCCGCAGAGCGATTTTAGCGCCCGTGGAACCAAAAAGGCGCTGAATGTTGTCAACAGCACGGTCATATATATATTTTTTTGGCCAGCGTCATAAATGAGCATGAATTTAGAGAGACAGCCATTTTTTTTGGAGTTATTTTACTTTATTGCAAGCCTCCCAACACGCTGCTTCCGATCATGTTAAAAAACCACGACGTCCCACGTGGCCCGCGATCTGAAGAGCTGCGCAGTGGCCCCGCACTTGCTTGTGGGGAAACACGGTGGCTGACAGGTGCTTAAAAACACACATTACTTGTAAAGTTACAGCCTAATAGCTGCAGGCAGCTGCTGGTGCGACGAGGCGCCGGTCGCTTTTCCTTTTGTGTTAAAGTGAGCCGCGGTCTCCGAGGCCTCGCAGCTACAGTTCCGGGGTTTGCGGGTAGATGGCACAATTTTCTTACATTTATTGGCAGAATGCAGGAAGCCTTGTGCACACAGTAGAAATAAAAGACAATTTATTTGAAAGGAAATAGAGAAAGTGGAAGAATGCTTGTCCAAGAACGACCTTGGTAATAAAGAAAAAAATGAAAATGAAAGAAAATATTAGTAATAATATTTTGCTTTAGCTTCGAACCAGTGCGCTAAAATTGAGATGATGTGCCCCCATCCTGCTAAGCATATCACTAATAGTAAGCAGCGTAAATAAGCTGCTGTGCGTCAAACACAATCACGCGCATGCTGCATCGGGCCAATTTGTCGTATAGCGCCAACGTGCAAACAATGCGGATATTCGTCGCGCAACTGTGAAGCCATGCACGCGTGCGAGTGTGTGTGTGTGCGCGTGTGTGTCTACGCGTGTTTCAGTGAGTGAGTGAGTGAGTGAAAGAGACAGAGGACGAGCGAGACCGCAAACCATATTCTTATCTTATTAAACAAATAGCCCCACTAACAGCCCGAGAGCCCGGAATGTAAGTTCCCAGCATCAGCGCGTAAATCAGTCCAAACGCTTTGGAGAAGGGGGACATGGCTACCAGCCCGTGTGTCACAAAGTTCTCACGTCACGCAAAATAAAAGCGACGTCGCAGCGTGTTACACCTCATTAGTCTTTTTTTTAAAAAGCTAATAAAGGCGCAGAGGTACACATTCTGGAGCCGAGCGTTTGCATCACGCGCTGTCAACTAAAATCAGCACGGTCGGTGTGCGGAGCCATCCAAACCCATTCTGAAGCTCCACTCATTATTGCATTTCGAAGGATGGTGGTGTGAGTTTGTATTATTTGTTATTTTTGACTGTAAACATGTGTTCCAATGAAATCCTAAGTGGGAGCCCTAGCTTTGACTTTACGAATGAGCGTGATACACCCCCAGATGCCGTTTGGTTGGACAAGCAGTGAGAGCAGCACGGCGTGGATAAATAAGGCTTTCAGCAAGAAGCCGAGGATTGAGGACCATCAGCATCACATCATAATAATCAGCATCAACAGCAACAGAACCACGCACTCGCACGCAGAAACAAACGCTCACACAGCAGCAGAAACCGCGATGAAGTCGTCTTCTTCCCATTCTGATTAAGCCAAAGGAGGCTGATTCTATTACAGGCCTATAACTCTCCAGCAATACTGCTAATAATTATTGATAGGCCAAATGTGTTTGCCATCAAAACATAACGCGGCCAAATCATTTACGTTTAAACCCATCACGTCCAATTCTTGGATGTGCAATCTTTTTATAAACTTGATTAACACGTTAAACTGTGTGTGTGACGGCCAGCGACGCTCAGTGTGCAGGTTAAAATAGGTAAGTAGGAGGCAAAGACCATAATCAATAGAAAGCTATTGTAACTTTTTTGAATACAAATTATATTAGTTGGATGATCTAACCTATATGCTATATGCTTATTCATGGAGGCGTGCAAAAGTTCTCTGCAAATCGTGGGGAAGTTTGGGTGTTTCTCCAAGCGCTGCGTCCCGCGTGAGGTGTCGAGAAAAGTCATTGTCTGTTGAGGCAGGTCGCCTTATTACAACTGTTGAGTCCTGCTTGTGAAGTTACACTGACATCCACCTTCACTCTTTTATCGTCCACAGTCTAGTCGATTACTGATCGGCGTTTTTATGGAAAACAATCTTAACCTTGGAGCAAAACGTGGATACGTCGAGCGGGAATGTTGGCTGATTGTTTAATTATTTGGATATTCATTAATCACTTTCATGGGGCAAAAGGGTCACATCCTGCCACAGCAAATTGACTCCCCCGCCCGACCGACCACACACACCACACGCACATGCAATTACATTTTTAACGCGTTTACGCTTGGGAAGTAAAAAAAAAAAAAAACATGAAAAACGTGTGTTTTCAAATTCATAAATTATAATTTAATACCAAGAACAAATTTACAGCAGAATGCTTGTTTACAATAAGCTAACACAAACAAACAAGAATTGTGTTCAACTATAAACTTTCACACACACTCACATATATCACTTGCAATTAATAATAATAATCATAATGATAAAAAAAAGTATCTATACGTTATCAATACCCTGCAGTCATATATTTTTATATATTTATATAAAAACGTGGGTCAGTTTAAACTGTTCATAATTACAATCATGTTTCATTCTCTGGTCCATTTGTGGCTCTGAACAGCCAAAGATCAGTGTTCAATCAGTGATCCCTTTTAATTCAACCACAACATGATGTTCTTGTGTGTTGAAGAAAAGCCTCAAAACAAAGACAAAAATGCTAGCTTCCGAATACACACACGCACACGTTCTCACACACGCGCGGGCGCGCGCGCACACACACAGACACACACGCACACGCGCTCAAGCACACCACGGCACCTGTCAAAGACCAAAGGAGCAATAACACTAAAGTTAAAATATCAACTCCTTTTCCCAAACCTGCTCACCCGGTTTAAGTCTGCAGTCTAATAATGAACTTCGTTTCTTTTCTTTTTTGTTTCTTTAAATACAAGGGCTAGTGTACTGAATGCACAGATTATATCTATACAGTCAAAAAAGAGAGAGAAAACATTTACATTTATATATCAAAGGTAAAATAGGTTAGCGACCTGTGGCCATGCATTCACAGTCTAAATATACATGAAAAAGAAAACATTTGTAGTAATATGTATATACATTAAGAACATAACTTTCAGTGCTACTAGCTAAGTCTGCCACTCAATTTTGAAGACGTTGTATTACTGAGAAAAGAAAATGGCAACCACAGATTTTTCTTAATCACATATACTTGTTGAAATGAATTGACCTATATTTACAAGAATACTGCCTCTATCAGTGTTTTTCAAGGGAAATACACCACTGAAGTTTCAATTCCAATTGTGTTACCCCAGAATGTTGTCGGCCTACTTTAACAACGCTTTGATAAAGGAATCACATCATGCTTGTCAGGCACTTAATGCTTGAAGTGAATAAAGGGTGACATTTCAGGGACGCTTTAATAATACTGTTATTAAACACTACTCTGGTTAGGGTTCAAACTTGTATGACCCTTTGACCTGTTCAATTTCTTTTAACAAGTTAGTTTCGCTTTAAGTGCAGTTTGAGTCACTGCAATTGCCTTTCAATGCACATATAATGCATTTAAAGCAACTTTTCTCAAATACCTTAAAGACAGCAGGATAGGCAACTTGTAGGATTGGTTTTAATTGGGTCCAATTGGTGAGCTAATGCAAAATATCCAAAGTTGGATGAAGTGGGGGAATACTTTTTCAACAAATAATTTGGAAAACAAAGTTGATCCTGTGACTTCATATTAATAAAAGAGCAAAATATTACTGCATGTTCATAAAGTCAAACATGATCTCCCAAAAAACTGCCTTTTCCCAGATGGTATTGGTCATCCTAAGAATGTAAGTGCGCTTGCAGCATTAAGCCGAGATTATAAACCTAAACTCCTATTGCTGTGGTTTTAATTATTTCTAGAACTTTTTTTTTCTTTTTAATTTTTTTTTTTTACACCTTTTCAAAATAAATCATTGTCTTAGAAAATAACACCACCTGTACTACATAAATCACATAGGCCGGTTTGGAACCAGAAAGGAGGAACAAAGAAAGTACAAAACACAGCTATACATGGACACAGGACAAGTCATTTGAGAAAACAAAATTACCGTTTCGTATTTTCCCTTTCTCCTGTTAGTTTTTTTTAACCCAAATTATCATTTTAAATGCACTTTTTTCATCGTAATCATCAACAGAATCCCTTCTCATTTTCTTCTTTCATTAAAAAAAAATGAATCGAAGCAGGTTGTTCTGCACGAACACTGGGAGCTTGTATCTGCCATTTTGAAAGTTCAGTGGATGTCTCAATTTTTTTTTGGAGCAGGGGGGTGAATTCACAGTCATTTACGTCAACGTCTTTCTTCATGAAAAGCCAGCCCCGTTAAACAGCCGGTTTTTTTTTTTTTTTTTTTAATTCCTTCCACAAAAGCAGCTATAATCATTGTAGTCTTGCAACCCTCCCCCCTCCACCTCCCCCCACACACACCCCCCGACCCCACATTTTGTTTGTTCGGCTCCTTCTTCGGTTTACTGAATTGACATGTAAGGCCAGTTAAAACTGCTCCCCGAAAGCAACATATCCCTGATGAGAGTTTCAATTGGGGTTTTACCTACCAATCGGACGAAAAATAACTGTTCTATGACCGAGGAGGAGACTGTGCGGAGGGAAGGCAAGCGGAGTAACAACTTCCCAAACCGTGTCGGCTGGTTGGGGTACTGGCTCCGGACATATTCCTCCAGGGCGCACTGGGACTTCTCCTGCAAACTTTCCACATGGGCCACATCTGAGAGGCCACAAGCATCTGGAAGGGGTAGGGGGAGGGTGGGAGGACATGGAGAGGGGGGGGGGGGGGGGGGCAAAGCAAATAAACATTAATAAAGTGTTTCTCTCACTAGGAGGTTTTTTTTTTCCTCCCCCACCGTGGTGATATGGCGGAAATGGATCATCTGTCACATTTCGGGAAAAAAAGCAATTATTTTAGGAAATTGTCATTATCCTATTGTTGGGAGTGGATTTTATTAGTCTCGAGACTTGTTTTTATTAATAACTATAGTGCACGTAGTTTTAATTATTTTGTAATATTGCGCGAGGCGAACAACAATCGGACCACAAATAAAATGAAGAGCGTTATAACGTGACGGGAACTGTACTGAACAACGACCCATTTGAATAGTAAATCATTGTATATTATTATACATAAGATGAAAAAAGAGCAGAACTTTTGCCAATTCCCGACAAGAAGCTGGAAATTGCGAGGGTCGCAAAGCCCCTCCTAATTTGGCGTTCCTCTTTTTATCGCCGCTATAAAGTCAATTAAAGGTGAACTAAATAATGAAGCATATTCATGGCAAAAGACTCAGTGTTTCGGATGGGCCTGTCTGCGCAGTCAAAGGCATAGCGAGGGAGAGGGAGGGGGAGAAAGGGGGGGGGGGGGGGGGGGAGACAGGGAGACCTACTGACCTTTTAGTGAGCAGAGATTTAGCTTGGAAAAAAAGGGCCCATAGCCTACGGAGTTGCCGTCATACTACACCACCAGAGAGGCATAATCACTATCTTTGCTGCTGCTGACTGCGTGCCAAGAGGCTTGTACGCGCCTCGGTTGAGTTTGTAAAGTTTATGCATGACAACAAGCAAAGCACCCAAAGCAGCAAAAGGCGCGCGCCTTTCAAGCTCCAACACAGAGCTCATGTTCAACCTGCCGGTGCTCAGGTGTAGGGAAGAGGCAAATTACACCATTAAAAGCTTCCATGATACAACTCAATGACCTGAGATGAGGTTTTCTTCTTCTTTTCTGAATAGCCTAACACACCATCTCGAGAACAATAGTTGTCTGCTAGAGCCAAATGAAATACAGAGGCTGATGGCTTGCAGGTATACGATATCATCTCAAAAGACATGCATTCACATACGGTGGAACCTTGTAAATCTCTCTTTTTTTACACCCTTTAATGGTGCAGCTGATGTAACAGAATAGCGGGGAGGTTTGGGTCATGACCTAGTTCTGGAGCAGGTCCAGAGACGCCTTGAATCGTACGAGGCGAAGAGAATATTCCTGCATATAAAAATGAAAGCCGCCCCTCCTGTCACTGCTCGACATCCCATAATACTGTTAGATTCGGACATATTGGCAATTACAATTGTGGGCATTGGGTTCGTCGTGCTTTTTCTCGGACGTGTCTGTCCCCTGAATGACACGAGAGCGTTGAAACGCGCGCTCTGCTTTTACTGTGTGCAAATGGGACATTAGGCTTGTCTTTCTTTTCCTATTCCCCTCCCCCTCTGAGTCTGACATCATTTATATCTGTCATTCCCTACAAACAAGACGTGGGGTATACACACATTGATATATGGTGGAAAAAAAAGACCAATCCACCCTGCGAAATATTGCGTTTTTGAAAAAAAAAAAGTGTGTTAATAACTAGATTTTATAATCCTAAAGGTTGTTATTGTTGTGTTTAACTCGAGATTATATTCCCATGTTTTAGTCACTTTCCTTTTGTTTGGTTGTATTTTTTTTAATGCCCATACTTAATATTGTCAATTTATCCCCGGGTGTGTATGTCTGTTTGTGTGATCAGTTAATTAAAGTTTATTTTTTATTTTTAATCATTTCATAGCTAAGAGCTTTTCCAAAAGATCTTGACCATAAAGGTAGTTTATATTGGGACATTTAAGCATGTTGTTCATCTAAGACGAGCAATATAGATACATTCATGTCAGCGTTAATTTAGCTTATATCAGTGAGCATTTTAAGGAAACACACACACACACACACACACACACAACTTGGAGTGTGCACGTCCATTGTCTTACCTGTGGTGAAGAGCACAATTGCCTTTAAGCAGCTATATTCAGCAGAGTCAACGTGCAAAGCTTTGAGCTTTTCCACTTGTTCTTGGAAGATCCTAATGTGGTCCATGAAGGCCACCACTCTGTCCGCGGACATGGGGGAGGCGTGAAGGCCGGCCGCCGCCAGGAGAGGGGCCACGTGCAGGGGCATGGAGCACTGCGCGGCGTTGAGCACAAATAACTCACTCCACGTCAACCTCAGCAGAGCCACCTGGTCGGTGATCTGGAGGTCTGGGAAGAAGGGAATATTCCTGGCCCACTCCACGGCGCTGAAGAGCATCCTGGCTGCTAGTTCACAAATGTTCTCGATGCCCATTATGTTGTTGGGCTGCATGCACTGGCTGCCATACCGGGACGTCGGGTAGGGCTCCGCTCTCAACAGGAGAGAGATATATCCGGATAAGTAGGAATGGCAGTGCAGTGGGTCTCCATTTGTCAAGGCGAACTGACCATGGTGTGGCTGTGTGGGTGGCACCCGTCCCCTTTGCACGGCTGCAGTAAAAAGAGAAACTACAGATATTGAAGCCTGAATTCTACAAATCATCACACAATGTCCTAATGGGCTTAGAGACATGCAATCAAATATTATGCATTTTAAACTGTGCAGAAAAAAAACGCGCAGCCCTCTTATGATAAGCAAATGACACACATCATGTTTACTGGATAACATCAGAACACACACACACACATATTTTATACAAAATTGCATAGACAGTAACGAAGCCGAGAGGTACATCATGTGATAAAACAATAGCGATGCGCCTGAAACAATTTCACATACGACATCCATATGTGTGTCTTTATGTTGATGCGTTTCGGCAACAGCAACGCGAGCTGGCCGCGGAGGAACACAAAGCGGGCAAGGGAGACCTCGCATGTTTAACCCTCTAACCTACTTAGCAATTAATCTCGTTTTATCATACACAGAGGCCTAATTTCGACAAATATTAATATCAATTCTTGAGATGATGTGGGCATAATTCACGCTGGTATCCAGCTTGTAGAGAGAGAGAGAGAGAGAGAGAGAGAGAGAGAGAGAGAGTGAACGAGGCACGCGGGGATGGATCTGGAGATGTAGCCCGAACACGCTATCCCATAATTCGATCCTCGCCATAATAGCGCAGGCGGAGGCTGTGTCGTATCATTCGGCACAGATGCATCTCTATTCTCGTGGCGTTTATCTTGAAAACATAATCGATAGCTCTCGCGTGGTCGGTCCTTTTTTTTTACGTAGAAACGCCGAACTACGCAGCCGCTGTAGCCGGACACCTAAACACAGCGGCGGGGGAGGAAGAGCCGACGAGCCCCGTCTCGACCGCGGCGCAGCGCGGCTCCATTGCCGGGCTGCCGCCCGCCTCAAAGCCGGGGGAGGCGGGGGGGGGGGGGGGTTAGGGGGGAGGGGGACGGTCGGTCGGTCGGTCGTGGGAGAGGGAACACGCTACACGGCGGCGACATATTACACGGTTACACGCCTAGAAGCCTGGAAAAGCACACACTTGCACTCACACACACGCGCGCAAAAAAATGTATGAGAAAACAAAAAGTCCCAATACCTTCCCGTCTCATGCCGACTTTGAGGCATTTTTTGAGGCGGCAGTACTGACACTGATTACGGTGGTGTTGGTCGATTGGACAATTCCTGTTGGCCCGGCATGTGTACGTGAGGTTCCGTCGTACGCTCCGTTTGAAGAAGCTTTTGCAGCCCTCGCAAGTGAACTGGCCGTAGTGTTTGCCGCTTGATTTGTCCCCGCAGACCACGCACTCGATGTGCTGCGGCTGCTTCTCGGATTGCTGCGTCGTCTGGTTCGTCGGCGTGGACTGTGTGTTGTTCGGGGGTCCCTGGACCGGAGTCTGAGGGGTCGGAGGGGCCACCTGAGAGGATGTCAGATTCAACTGGCCCGGTTGAGGGGTGGGAAGAGATAGTCCTCCTTGGGTTTGCGAGGAAAGGGCGCCTTGGGTGTCAGCCACATCGTCCTGGGAGCCTCTCCACACTACCATTGCCATATCTATCAGTCAACGTAAAGAAACTTTTTGTCTGCCGTTTTGGTGTCGCGGTTGAAGGACGTCTCAGGGAAACGCGGTAAACTGGGACTAACAAGCGGCACACGCCAAAATGTCAAAATCTAGCCTACGTTGAATCCACTCGGAATCTTCGGGGAAAACTGTCGATTTATTGCTCTTCGAGACGACGCGAATTGCGTTTTTCAAAACTGATGCGATGGCGAGCTGAGTCGCTGCCTTGCGCTTAAAGGCCAAGTCCAGGGGCGCCAACAGTCAGCCATCCAGCACACCCATCAGTGGGAAACGTACGCTAAATATTAAAATAATCAGCCGAGGTAGCATGGACTGTTCAGCGGACGATGGAGCAGGGTTGGAGCGACGGTGCCTGCAGCAGCGCGGAAACAATTGGCGAGCACACTGTAGCGGCTATACGATCAAGTTCCAGCGCAGTAAGTCTTGAAGAAAATCACCAACTGGGTAGAAAAAATCGCGTCTTCTTCCTTTTTCTTCCTGTGAGGTAGCGCCAGCAAGCGTGCAGCACAAGCCAATGTTTCACGAGAGCCTGGGATATGAAGACAACTCTCCCCAAAAATATGCGAAAGCACTGAGGAACAAAAAGCAAAAAAAAAAGAAAAACAAAGATCGCAACCTACAAACCTCCTCCGTGCATTGAAAAATAAGAGGAAAAAGCAGTAAAGAATTAAAGTGATCAAATATGTTAAAAAGGCGGAGGTTAGGAAGTGATTTGCTATTGGTAGGAGCCGGGCTGGCAGAATGCTTTCTCTCTGATCAGCTCACTGAGCTCTCTATATAGTGAACTTTGACACGACTGCTGCAACTTAGCACACGTTACCATGGAGATCGGCTGCCATATAAGGAAGGAGAGTGTGTTTGACTGGTCAGAGCTCAGGGACCTCCCCCTGAACCCCATTGGCTAGTCGGCACTTGTGCTACTTGGTACCTTGCCAGAGCGAGCGCGGAGGTCGAGAGGGCCGCTTGGTCCTAAAAGGAGACGTGTTTCGGGATGAGGAATCCTTTCTAGTCACTCAAATAGCCCACAATATAAAACAACATGCTGGCATTACCAGCCTCGGAAATTGCAATACGAAAAACACAAAATCTAAATTCAGTGCCTCACATCGTTAATCTATTCGTTGCCGCAAGCTGAAATATCCAAATATTTGGTCCCTGAGACACAGGTGCACCTTTAGGAGCATGATCTGTTCTCATTAGCCATTGTACAACTGTCTCTCTATTTTTGCCATAATCTTTATCCTTTAAGCAAGTGGACACAAAAACAGAGACACAGAAAAAAACACAGAAGAATCAGAAGAAAAATAGATATAACTAGGCACTCTAGGCACTATTGGATAATGTAAATAAAGATTTTGAACATTATCTAGGACTATAATTTAGCATATAGAGACTCATTTGGTCAATGCATGCGTAAAGCCTAAATTAAAACCACCTGCTTAAAAGGGTGACTCAAAAAAACAAAAAAACGCTGTGTCAAGTGAATGTATATTTTTTTTTCTCCATTTGTCCAAGTCCCTGTATTTGTACAGGTTAACATACCTATTAGCGCTTTTATTCACACCGTGTACCATTCATCAGCATCCACACCTCTTGTAAAAATGTTATGATAGGCTACTGACATCATCTGGTCACCCGCTGCAGCCAGCTAATCCACCACCGCAAACATCCCTAACACACCAGGTCAGAAAGGCCATATCTGGGCCTGAGAAGGCAGAGCTTTTTTCTCAATGTGTTCGAAACGTGAAGTGACTTCAGCGTTAAATAGGGACTACGTTTTAAAGTGTCCCTCGAGGTCAAAGGCCATGGCCTTCACATTAAGGGCAGGATGAAAGTTAAGCCACTTCCTGGTAAACAACACAATAAAGGCCGGTGCAGTCCTTTAAATGCTTTACATCGCCTGTCAGATGTTGCTTCAAAATCGAGATAATCTACACTTCAGGATGAAGACAAACACATTGAGGGAAGCCGTGAATGTAAAACAAGGTCGGTGGCTTCTCACCGTTTCTGGCCACGTTGTTAATATGTTTAGAAGACTGGGCGGCTATTTGAACCTCAGTAAAGAAACGCTTTAACACCCAGAGGCTTTTCTAGTTGAACTGCAGGTAAAACCTCACGGAGACACACAGATGAACTCATAGCCCGAACCGTGTCCGTGTCCACGGAGAGAGCAGCAGCAGCAGCAGCAGCAGCACGCATTGTCCCAGGATGTTTTACAGTATATGGGTGCCCCCTAGCGTATGAAGGCTTTGCTTCAAATGAGATTCAACTCAGAGAAGCCATCCGACACAGAAACCGCCTCAGTCTCTTTGCCGCATCGACCAAACTAACGAGCACCATTTTAAACTGATGGCTGTTTGTTTAAATTCTGTTTTACATAACTTGGACGGCAAAGCTTTGCGAGTTGCCAAAGTTGGATTTACTTTTCGCCACTTCGGTCAGTCCCAGCGGTGGTATTTACACCAATTATTTCTTTATTCTAAAACAAATGAGGCGATTATAGTTGGTCTGCATGTCTGTTTTGTCGCTTTTATTTACAGAACTCGTGAGAAATTGAAGAGGCTGAAAATAAAAACACTCCGAAAGGTATTCGTTCATCGCAGATCCAGCGCCCTTCAAATGGTAAGTATACATTTTGCACACTTTATTAGGATAAATCGGCAAATTAAAAGACTTCATTTCTGTGCGGGGCATTACAATTATTATTCTAATAAGACGGCAGGAGTATCTATATAAATAAAAGACGTACTGTTGTACTGCTGCGGACAAAGCATATAGCGTACATTTGGGCTTCGATGTTTCAATGCGCGTTGAGAACGGTCATTTTCGGTCATCATCAAGTGTTCATTTCTAAGAGGATCACATTAAACCCAACCACTTTGCAAATATCCATTAATTACGTTTTTTTTTATAAGTGACAGGCAGGAGACTGTATCCTTATAGTAACAGACCTACCAAATGCATACGTTGCTTCGTCCGTAGCGGGATGCATCTTCTCTCGCTTTCAGAATATATTTTGTCTCCTCTTTTTCGACACAGTGCTGAGAATGAAACTGGCAGAGCTTCCTCTCCAACAGACGGGATCAAACACAAAAAAACCCAACGCTGTTTATTGGAAAATTTGGCAAATGTCTGACCGTGCAAAAACTTTGGATAGCCGGATAACACACAACCGATTCACGTCATGTGTTGAGCGATGAATTCGGAATATAACTTGAGGCGTCTTCCGGGCAGCAGATCATTTGACTGCCTCTGGAAATGATACGTAGGCTTCGCAGCAAAGCAGAGCGATCCCGTGCGCCTTTTCTCTCCTACAGTGATGTGCCCGAAACGCGCTTTTACGCCGCTGCTTTGTGTGGGGCTCTGAGGAGAGAGGGTGGGAGGGAGGGAGAGGGAGGGAGGGGTGGAGGAGGGGGGGGGGGGGGGGGGGAGATCAGACACCTGTCTTTAAGTGTGGGGAGCAGGCATTGGGAGATTCTGCATATTACTAATTATATTGCAGATTGGAAGTAAAGATGCAATAAGACCTGTGATTAGAGCTGTAATTAAAAAATGCCCGAATTTGAAAAAAAAAATAAAAATCGTATGCTTAAATGGAGACTGTAAAAACAGCACTGACTATTGTGATATTATCTGCACTAGACTTACTGTTACGACTAATTGGCTTTAATAAAAAAAAGTAAAACAATTAAAATCAATGCATGAGATTTAATGAAGACCAAATAAACAATAGTACCTGGTATTTTTACAGCTACGTTTGGAAGCAATACCATTATGCAGATAATAAGAACGCCTTTTTAATAAAATGCTAATAGCCTCAATTAACCTCTCGTAAATCTGCACTGCGTTGAAAAATTGAACACATTTTCCCTCTCAAACATTTCCCCATTTCACACAATTGATTTGCGACTAACCGACATCCAAACCCATTGTGCCGCGGTTTTTTTATTTCCCGGTTTTAAAAGTTTCCTCCGTGTGATTAGTAGTTGTTCTCCCTTCATGCTGAGGATAAAAGCGCTACACGCTCAGCGAGCCTGCGTGAACACAACAATAGCCTGGCCGACGGGACCAGTATCGATTGAGACCAGACAGAGGATGTCGTCCGCACTAAATATTTACTGATCACACACACACACACACACAAATAGCTGGATCTTTAACGATTCCCTCATGCTCCGGCTGGGAGAAAGGACTAAATCACTTTATTATTGCTAGAAAAACAAAGCACACGCTCTGGAACACAGGCGTGGGGATGTGCTGATTGGGATAAGTGCAGTTAAATGAATCGATAGTGGGTAGATAATAGTTGAGATTTACGGGGGTACAAAGGAAACGCTTTCGCTCATGCATCAGGTGAAAGCCGACACGTGTACTGCTGGTAATTCTTTTCACGCGGCAGCGCGCGCGCCCAGGTGAAAATAGGGGGGAAAAGGCAACAGCTTGTTTCGGCGCGAATAGTGGTAAAGACCTCGCATCGCCATCCGAGCGTTAAACAAACGATTTTGAAATAGAGGATTTTTTTTTTTTAAAGAGTGATTGTTAGCTGCAAGAAATCCTTTTTTTTCGCCTTGGTGTGAAAAGTCATAACCATAAAAGTAATTTAATCTCCTCTCCGCCTTCACCAAGTTCTTCATGGAGATAGGGGGATATTGACCCGGAGGTCTCCAAAGTTCCCAGCCTGATTAACCCCTCCAAACCCGCGCAGTAGCAAATGTTAACCAGGCTAATCAACTTCAAGCGTCTGATTGAATTATATTACTGTGGAATCGGCACAGAAACTTCATTTTCCCACTTAAAAAAAAGAAACATATGAGGAGAAAGGTTTTTTGCTGACTCAATTAACATAAACTATTAGAAAAAAAAGAAGAATAAAGAAATCAATTCCAGATAGCAGACAAAACTATTTCAGTAAAAGGAAAATGTTTTAGTTTTTTTAGAGTACAATTAAATAGGTAACTTTCAATATTCAACCGTCACACTTTTTTTTTTTTTTATTGATAACGCTCAGTTGATTAAGGTTGTTTTTGCCCCATATTACTACCTCAGGCAGGTTTAACCTGCTGTATCAATCAGTCCCCCCTAGTAAAGGCTTTATCCTCCTCTCTCTACAGCAGCATCTCATTGCGCTGTTGCTTGAAGAGAAAGGAAAACACTGGTCCAATAACTAAAATATGTGCTTGTACGTTTGGCTTCATAACCATCTTAGATGTCATTAATGTTTCAAACTGTTTCTGTTGAACTAAAAGAATAAATAAAACATAGAGAGAATCTTCTCATATCACA
The DNA here is from genome assembly GCA_021346845.1 of Apeltes quadracus. Classification (NCBI taxonomy): domain Eukaryota; kingdom Metazoa; phylum Chordata; class Actinopteri; order Perciformes; family Gasterosteidae; genus Apeltes; species Apeltes quadracus. Next base: position 11,515,330 of record CM037935.1, read on the forward strand.
ATATTCTAACATTTCAAGTTAAATAGCTCAACATATTTGACAATTATGTGGACATAAAAGGATTTTGTTCTTTTCATGCTGCTGTCAACTTGAAGCATGTTGATTCTTTGGATTTAACATTCCTTCATTCCTGGTTGAATCCTGACTTTGGAAGACTTTAATGAAGAGTATGACTGGTCCTTTAAATTATATTTGAGTCTGTTTTGATAATATGTAATTACAGAAAATCGCATTCCATCATCACAAATAAAATCCTCTTTTTGTTAATATGGTGTGATTTATTTGTATGCATGCACATGTAAGCTTACAGAGATAAGAAATGTGTATAACATTCACCTGTTAATGCTACAGTTTTAGCAGATATATGTGTCTCAGATGAGACATAAAGAGTTCATTCAGTGGCTTGGATCACTTTCACTCCGCCTGTGTGCCCCAGGGGCCACTATCTAAAAGGCAATAGATCCCAGATAGCTCACTGTTTGATTTGCCAATGATAGATTATAGTGCCAATTTAAACAGATAGGGATCAATTTGTCTCAATGATCACTCTTTAGGCCGACTGACAGCATGCTCTTAATGTATTTGTAAATGCCGGTTGTTTAAATCGCGGCTGTTAAAGTGATCAAAACTGTAGAATGGAGAGATGATACGAGAAATGATAAATGACGCGTTGTTTTGCCGTCTGAAGGCTGCATTGATGGAGCACACGGGGTGATTACTGGAGGCAGCGCCATTGCAGCGGCAATGACCAGAAGGTCAATGGTTTAACTCCAAGGACTCGCTGGGAAAGTCTGGGTGGAGGAACTGTGTGATAAGTGCTCTCTAACCCTCAGGAACTACTGCTGAAGTACCCTTTGGCAAAGCAGCTTTAAACTCCCGTCTGTCCCCAGTGGAGCTGCACGGCGACTGGCGGTGCGAGACTTCAGACCAACCGGGCCCTCGAGAGACGTGTCTCTTTGAGAGTGACCTATACCCGGCCTTTTCTCTTCCAAAGAGGAAGAGTGGGCAGTCCGCTCGCCTCACACCTCTTCTTCCCTCCGTGTGCTGAGACAGGGGAAAAGTTTTGAAGACACAAGAGAGAAAGCTGTGGCGGCATTCCGCCCTGAGCCAGACACAGTTGACATGTGGCCCTAAAGGCAGCAGACGGTGTATTGAATTACTGTAACTCAAGGTGTAATGTGGGAGCAGTGTGGGACATGTAAGCACGACACAAACGGAAGCGGAGGCGGCTCTGTGTTGCAGTCATTTCATGTTGAATTCTACGGTTTGTTTTCCTAAATATAAGCCGTAACCTTTCAGTGGTTAAAATATCATCCACACTTTTTTACAGTGATAATATCATTAGAAAGCTACGTTAGATTAACAATCACGTGAAAGTTCTATTTAGACAAACATGGTTTATACAATTAGGAGAAAACACTCGTATTCACTTAAAATCAAATGATCTGCTGTGTTTAATTAAAATGGGAATAGTCACGCCTGCTACGTCAATGACTAATAATGTTGTTTCAAGACGTCATATTTATTGTGTTTTAACTGATTTCAGTTGTACTATTGTTGAGCACCTACATTTCACGAGTGAATTATTCCAGTTTAACCATGCTAGTAACTGTAAATGTGTCTTTCTTCCACTGTAACTATTGTTTCTGTAACTAATTTCAATCGCACAAATCCAAACGAAATCAATGGTCATTTGAGCCAATGGAGGGAATACAATACGAGGGGGACTTGGTAGGAATGAAAGACAGAAGACATCTTGGTGCGAACATGACCTCAAGGAGACGGTCAATCAAAAAGAAAACAGGAATCACATATACACGGGACTCCGGTTACCTTCTCATCTCATGGACACACACAAGCAGCTTCTGGAGCTCACAACAACAGTCAATACTCCCGGATGATGTCATCAGATTCAAATCTTAGACGTGTTTCACTGGCAATAAACACAGAGGGGATTTGCAGACACATGATAGTGCTCAGAGGTTAGAGGAAGACATGGCTTAACGTGCTCTTAAATACACTGTTAGGAGTAAACAGTATTTGTAATTGTAATGTTCCAGTTCAAGAGTCCTGCTATTTGACTAACGGGATCGGTAAGGTGTACAAGTACACACAACCGTTATCTACTTGTGTGTCACATTTGACTATAGTATTTATTTACAAGTGACATTGCCTTCTAAACACACAATTCTTATACCGTGTAACCATCTTCATAAACACAAGTGTATTTGTATTTATTTAGTTTCTAAAATACAGTTTTTAAATGGTTCTAATGTTGTATTGTATTGTTGTAATGTTGTACTTTATGAACATCCATTTGTTTAACAGGTTACGCTCAAATTAAAACAAATAAGAAAAAGCATTAGAAGACAGGAAATTCACGGCAATTAGAAATGTGAACCCACAGAAAATACTCGTGGCTGAATCCACTTTGGTGAGTCACATTCAAAGAATTACATCTGTCTGTGAGTAAATCGACCACTGCGGCTGTGAAGCGCATCTGTACGGCCAAAGCATCTGGTATAAATAAACTGGGAGGCATCAAAGCAAAAAAAGAACAACAAGGAACTTATTAGCTGGGTGTAAAACCTAGCAAGTAACAAGCCTAATGGATTATCACCACTGTCTTTGTACTGAAACACAAATGTTATAACTGGTGTCACAGCTGGCAAAGAAGTGTGTAGCCTTTGGCAAACATCATAAAAAAGAGGGTGGCCACACATGTCTTGTGTTGTCTGAAGTTGAGAAGCCTCCTCTTTCTTGAAAATGAAAACTATCAGAAGTGGAAAATAACAACATATGCCTTCAGTCGGTACATAAATACGTTTCCTTTGGTAAAGAAAGGCTCTGGGCCGCGGTGCACTGGTACTGGTGATGTGGTATACGAATGCAATCCACATTTCTGTCTTCTCTTAGCTTAAAATCTCAGTAACGGTGCTAAACTGTCCTCCCATCCCGCAGTGCAGAGTGGCATGCTAACATGCACAAACTTGAACTCAATGTCAACAAAGCATAACAATTTCTCACCGAAATCGCTGCTCAGGTAGACCACTCTCTACCTTAAAGCTTAGTCATACCAGTTACAATTAACCTTAGCAAACAAATCTAGCAATGTACTGTTGACATATGCATTGGTACATACTGGTGTACAGTAGAGACACACACACACACACACACGCACACACACACACACACACACACACACACACATCTGCTGACAAGCTCGGTCACTCCAGTAAAAACTAAAAGTAAAGTAAAAGACATTCTGTGGCTTCAATAATCTGCAGCCTGATCATTTTTCAACCACTAAGCTATTAACCATAATGGTTAAGGTAATACTATTTCCATGTCTTATTTCAGAGGGGGATTGATAGCTTTTCAGGTCATTAGACTGCTCTTGTTAACTAAACCCAACTTTTGGCTCCATTTTTTATGCAGTTTTTCCCTAATGAGACGTTTGTGAATCTTAAAACGTTAATAGAGGGTGCGACCAAATCAGTGCAGTCAGGTTGTGAAAGAACTTTGAACAGGGGGGAAACATTGGCTCACAGAGCAGGTTAGGGTCACTTACGAGAAGTCATTATTTGGATGTTATAATACTTGTCTGAAGCATACATGGTTAAACCGACCATATACACAGGGACATTAGGTTATTAATACAGTCAGTATTTACACATCATATCATTAATTACAGCAGATTGGAGAAATTATAGAAAAACGTGACTTTCTAGGCCCATGTTCATGTTTTGTTCTGTGCCCCGTTCAGCCGGGCTCAAAACTACCAATGGAGTGACACTTTGATCACAAAGCCTCTGAGCTTAATAAGCCCACATCCAACTGCACAGATAAAAAGGTGGTGTCTGTGCATTTTCACGTGAAAACATCTACAGTTTAATCAAACAGAATATAGTTTGCAGCTCAAGGTGAAATCCGAACCATAAACTATACTGCAGCCAATAATGATATGGGTTCACATAACCAGGCTGCAAAAAAAAAAAAAAGCCATTTCATCAAGCTAATTGCCTGTTTGTGAGAGGGAGCAAACTTTTCTACCACCACTCTGTTATGGAGGCTCTTTCTTAATCATAAATAGAGCCCTTGTATCCCAGAGGGACCTGCTATTCTAATTTGCAATTGAACTGAAGACCAAAACTATCAATCTCTCACAGACACTTTGTTTCTGCCCCCCTTCTCTCTTGTAATTGTGGTGACATAACCATAAACAACAGAGAGAAGGCTGCTGTGACTGATCTGTGGAAATGACAGCATTAACACATGAGCTGCACATAAGCACTTCCATCCGTGTGCACGTTATTGTGAGCACACACACACACACACATAAAGGTGGAATTAATAGTTAGAGCATGCATTGAGTGACACCGCCTTAATATCGATTTTGTGTTGTCAAGACCTCTTACTGGCACGTGAGGATTTTAAGGCGTAATAAGCTTCTAAATCTAAATCTAAATCTAAATTCCGAAAAAAAAAGCGATAAAATTCAACACATTTTGGGGAAAAGTGTAGACTCAGATACCTTCAAATAAATCTTTGTGCTGTACCCGTATAATTACGGGTCTTTTAGTAGTAACTAATGGACACATTTACTCTTAATATATAATACTCACAAGTTGACAACATTTAGAACAAATTGATTATTCTTTGTGATACAGAAATCTAATTCATTATGCCATACACGCCGCCACGCTCCCATGCTGTCAGCGCGATGCTGTACATAGAGCCGTGGACGCATTCCTGCTTGCAGTGGCGTTGCAGTGGCACCGCCGCTGCACCGTGCCTCCGTGACGCCTTCAGCGATGAGGCTTTTCGTTAATGAGTTAATGCAAAAACTCTCAATGTCATCTCAAAGATAAGATGAGAGAAAGCGGTGCATTGTACACATAATGACAGGCTCCCCGCCTGCCCCTGAGATGTCACGGGTCAGCCATGTTAAGAATGTGTGTGCCCAATCATCCCCTGATCTTTATCTGCTGGGCCTGCAGCTAACCATGACATGGGCCCAATCAGGGGTGCTGATGAATGGACAAAGGAACCCTTGAATTGTCGAAGCTGCAACATGACTGCTCTGCTACTAAAGCACGATGACATCAGCAATCAATATGCCAATTACTGAACAAGTTATTAAACATGTTTGGCAGAGCAATGATCGTCACAAACTACAATGTGTACTTTTCAAGGGAATCCAATGTGTTTTCAGTGAATCACAAGGTCCCCGCCAAGCCATTAGCTCATTTGCTTCTTCTCCAAATGACATCAAACGGCCATTCTCTAAAATACCAATCTTGTGTTATAAAACATGAATTGGTTTTGTGAGGCGTGGCTGAACTAAAGACTCCAAGGAACATCCATCCATGTAGTCAAAAACAAAAGCAACTGTTTGTGATTAAAGTAAGTTTTTAATGGAATCTAAATCCATTCAAAACTTTCAATAGAACCCACTAGTGGCTGATGTCAAAACGAGGCAGATTAGAACCACAGATAGCCTTGGATAGCACAATGAGGTGGAACACAAAAGGTTGAAGAGATAAGTTCCAGTCGTCAGTGACAAAAAACCTGACAAATTGTAATAACGGACTGTGTAATCCACACCGTCTCCCGGAATCAAGTCTGCAGCCAAGTTTAGACAAGATACCCATCCGGTCTAGTGGCATTTGTCTTGTTCTACATTATCTGAAATCAAACGCTCTATTTCACTCCCAGCGTTCCATGCGGTCCGGCCCTAATGTGGGAATGTCTGCAATCCTAACAAAAGGGCGTTGACATTTATACCCAAAAGAAATGAATTAGATGGGGCCTGGAGTCCTTCCATGGCTTTGTGCGTGGTACACTAGACTGGGTGGAAAGATAATGACACTTTATTACAGGGTCATTATGGCAGGTAGCTCTCGAAGATGAAACGGCTACTCCACATGGACAGCTGTGAGACCCAGCATGTTAACAAATATGGCAAACGGGCATTATGGGACTAATGAATTCAAAAGAAGCTCAGGGGAGACATAAACATGATAGCTGGGCCCGTCAAAGGATTGACAAGAAAGATACACATCTTAAGTCTGGTTTAAGGAACTTTTCCAAACTATTGTGATTTTGCTTTTCCCCACAGTATTGTAAGATGAGAAGGGTACAAATCAAACCATTAGAGTGTAACAGATGCTTAAAATTGACTCTGATTATGCGTATCAAACTAGCAGGTGATGAATAATACGTTATAGGGGTGTTGCCTTTGGGTTTACTACCTGCTTACAGCTAACCAAGCGCGAGTTACAAATCATGAAAAAACGTTTATTCATAGTTTAGTGGACGTATTAATACAATAGACTAGATCAAGGCAATCAAATCACAGCCTTTTGAATGAATTGATCACATGTGATTTATTACACCGCTCGAGGGCAGGCTGCAGTCGAGTACTCACGGTCACGCCAGTTAATTAACTCCGGCAAAGATAAGTCATTAATATGAACTTCAGCAGTGATAATTCTTTGCCAAACTCTAGTTTGATAGTGTTTAAGGGTTGGAGAGCATTTTGAGTGGATCCTAATTAAACCATTTAACTTCTGCTAATTTACTGTGTGAATCTGCCAAGTCCAGAGTCCAGACCAACTTGGCAGTTATTTCTCTGCAAGGGTTCCCCTATAAAATAACAGTTTTTACATTTCCATCTAACATGTCTAATGACAAAAAAACAACAACAACTTGGTTGTCAATTGTCATTCTCGAGTCCAACTCAAACGTAAAGTGGAATGTAAAAAGGTCTCCTCCATGCGGTCAGGTGGCTGCATATCAATGCTACTAACAGAACTTGGATGTTGATCCTGCTCTTTTGTCACCGTGCCAAACGTTTTCCCAATGAGATCAGTCTTGGCGGCTGCAAATCCTATAACATGAGATTAGCCCTCGTCTTCACAGAAAAGATAATGACATTAGCTAATGTATGAACAATTGGATATCTCAGTGTGCATCCGGACACCTCGCTGGGAGAGAGACACACACACCAACCGGTTTGCTTGGAATTCAATGACGCCACCTGATCAGGTAACGGCATTCATTCAAGTCTTGTTTGTCCTCTGGACTGTGTTAGTGACGGAGTAGTCCATTTTTTTGTGTGAATTTCTAAAAAGGTGAGTAATTGATCCTTATCACGTCCAGTGTGTGCTGGCGGGTCACACCTGATGCACAAATGGTTTTAACACTGTTCCCTGCGAATACATGCGACCTGACAATGGCAGGACTAACTAGATGCTAGTGGCTCTTTTGCCTCCAGTTAGTTCCGATGCTGTTTACGTTTTTCTACATGAGAACAAGTACAAACAGCCTCAAGTTGTCGATCCAATGAGACCTTGGAGCCAAAGACAAGATTTGATGGGATCATGTCTGCTAATATGTAGCTTATATAAGCAAATGCTGGTACATGTAACACATTAAACACATTTAACTTGAGTTTAACTGCAAAAGAATGGTATTCCAACAACAAAATCAAACTTCAAGATAAAATGATAGCTGAATGCAGCCATTTACCTTTTTATCTGCAATTTTCTCTACAATTACAAAAGGATTGTTCATGTATAAAAAAGGCGAATGAATGACAGAACTACCTAAATCCCTTTGAGCAGCAGGAAGATTTAATTTGGTTGGAATTATTTAACAGACAGTTTGAATTCTTCAGCTGGCAAACAGAAAGTATTGTTTAACAGCCTCAGATCTCTTAAAGGAACAGCTACATCTCATAACTACACAGCCTGAATGTATCCACCAATGACTGCGACCGTTTAAGAATCAAACAGTCATGGTTTCATAGTGAAATTCATCATCATGACCTTATGTAAATGAGAGAAGACTGAGCTTTAATGTGATATTATCATTAAGACCAGGGGGGGCGGTCAATGCACAACAGCCAATGAACCTTGTGACCTGAGGGGTTTCCAATGTGACCCCACCAATAAGAAACGCCGTACGTGATTTAAATCTAATTGAGGCGGGTCATGTGTGGGGCTTCTTTTTTATTGCACCAGACGCAGAAGCTGATAGTTGCAGGTGCAGGGCTGACGCGAGGGCTGACGAGAGGGCCGACTTTGCAGGCCTTCATAAGGGGATCTCCATTGCCTGCGTTTAATCAGAGGCCGTAGGATGGGAGCACTGTTATGAAGATGGACAGTCACTTTGCTCTCTAAGTGAAACCATCGTTTAGCCTCAATTTCCAGAGAAAAAGGCCTATTTGTTATCCACAGGGGAGTGCAGCACGGCTGGTTAAGCTAGGTGGAGGCTGCATATAATTAACACTCAGTCGGCGTGCATACCGTTATGGTCACAGAGACGGATGGAGATTATGGTCACAGAGACACATAATCTGTGTGCGCATTCATGCTCAGTCACATGTGTGCATTGACTATTGTTTCATATACACATAGTCATGGTGAAACTGTGTTTTGCAAGCCCTTGTATGTTAATGTTGAGGGACACTGGTGGTTATGGCATGCAAACTATGATAAAGGTATATATAAATGGGATAAACTTGGGAGGTTACAATTTAATAAAATATTATTTTGGCCGTGTGACTGGACACCAACTCTGGTCTCATATGTAAAAGTTAGTCATGATATAGACATACCTTACTGAACTATCACCACATTTTTTAATTCAAAGCGCTGACAAGGAAGTGTCTCCTATCAACAGTCTGCCCACTGTGTCAGCCCCGACCTCTACAAGTCCGTTAAGATTCATTTCAGAACAGCTTTATCGAACAGTTTCTTCTTTAAGAGGAAAAAAATGAGCCTTGTCAAAGGAAGTGACACGGTGACGAAGACAAGTTTACGTGTCGCCCTAATTTCTTACTCATTCAGCCAAGAAGATGAGAATTACACCATGTATCATTCTGATAAAGAAGCTCGACACACCTTGTTCTTGTATTTGGACTCAAATTCTAATATGCTAAGTGGGAGTGAGTCTGAAAGGTTAATAGATTGAACATGAGTTATTGTTAATGATAATAAGTAATACAATTAAAGATAATGAATTTGCTGAATTCAATATTGTGTTGCAGAAAGACACACACACACACACACACACACACACACACTAGCAGTAACTGTATTGTGATAATTGTTAGAAATAAAGTTTTTAAAACAACAACCAGACGTGTATCGGGTTGACCACCTCTCTCATTTTCTGAGTTTGACCTCGCGCCACGGTAACCTTTTTTTAGGGAGGCCGTATTGACTCTCAGGAATTTTCCAGATCCGTTGTTTTGTTTCTAAATAATACGCTTGTCAGGCTCGCCTTGGCCCACTGCTCTGCAGTATCAGGCTATCTGTGTCTTTTCAGCCACATGTTGTATTTCACACTTGCATTGCCCTGTCTCAGCTATCATGCCTTTGTTGTGTTAAATGGTATCTCCAGCCTTGGACCACTGATACCAGCTGAGCGGTCAGAGTGTTAGCACTCCTCAATATCTATTACAATTAGTTTTTGATTAAGGAACCCTGTGTGGCTGTTTGAAGCCTTTAATGTTGTGTCAACTGGATGATGATGGAGAGAGCAGCATGGACGCCTCCCAGTAACAAAGCGGCCAGTAAAAAGCTCTGAGTGAAACATTTTATCTTCTTAATGGAAACCAGATGACCTTTCTTTTCTTTTTTTCTGTGTTTTTTCTTCTTGAAGTTTTTCCTGAGGCGATACCAACTCTGACTATTCTCTCACTTACGTAATCTACGCCTGGGTTTTTGGAGCTTTGCCACCTTACCTACATTGACTTTGGTAATTTATTGTGACGTGATGTTGGAGCAAAGCATAGCGATCAGGATGTAGGACAACTCACTACTTTTTCCCTATCAAAAAGGGTTTCCTTTAGATCTCAACTATTTCTGTTTCCTAATCATTGTGAAGTCATTGTGAAGTACGTTAGAAACCCCAAACACATTTATGTAAATATTGTTATATTGGAAGTTTTTGGAAGAAATAAGCATATATATATAAAAAATACTAATACAACTTTTACTGCAAATCATGATCAATAGAAGAAGTAACATTTTATTATATTATTCCTGTTTTCCAACTGCATTATGAAGACATTTTAAAACACGTATACAAAGAAAAATACTTCCTATGGGGTATAAGTTCAGTGTCTCAGGAGGTCTGTGTATTGTTTTCTTCTTAATCAGACTTTCAAAACGTCCTACTATTTCATCTTTAAAAAATGTTTTATAGTTTTGACAACTCTCATTCTGAAAACATGTTGCAGCGACGACCGTTATGAAGTTCGGAAACTAGAGCAAATAACGCCTTCTGAGAAATTTCAACACATTCAAGGGATTTCATAAATAAACATGTCAAGAAGTCCAAAGGCCAAACAACCACACTGCCTTTCTGTATTTTAAAAGGCTGTGAAATAAGCAGGATTCGTGGTCAGAGCACTCTGGGGGGTTTTGAGTGATCACATGTTGAAGCAATTCACAGAGAAATAAGTCATTTACTGTTTAGTTACTGGAGGAATCTGGGAAAGCAATAAAAATAGTTCTATAACTTTTATATAAATAAACCAAAAGATCCTCACAAAAGCTTCGATGATGTTTTCTGCTTTGAAATTAAAAGGCTGTTTCCTGTATGGCCAGTTTCCCTCTTACTCAATCTGACACTGAATAACCAGTTAACTTCCCTTCAACCATCTCTTTCAGTAAAAAAAGTGATGAATCAGCAGGGTAATCAGTTACTGATTGAAAAAAAAAGAAAAAGGTTGAGTGTGATGAAATCAAGCAAACCCAACACTGAATGGGCAAACATCCTACTTACAACGACTCCTTCCATTAGCTTTTAAGCCTTCATTGCAACTTCTTTTAAATGCTTTGTGGAGGCAAGAACATACATTCTTAGCATACTGCAGGCCTTTCCAATGCTTGACGCTGCGGAGGACTGTGAGCCCTCTCTGTCACACTCACAAACATTAGAGGGAGATAAAAAATGTCCTGGCATGCAAGGCGTCTGATAAGTTACAGCTTGTGTAGTTTTGTTTGGTTTACTTAATCCCTGAGCTGGAAATGACCTTGTGAACTCAAGTTGGGTTGAATGTTTTTTCTCTCCTTCTTTTCTGCTTCACTCCGTCAGCAGATATTTCACCATTCAATGCCTCTGTTACACTCTGGATGGCTTTCAAACATGCAGGGTGTTAGAGGTGTAGCTGACGGCGAGTGTCTGCGCACCTCCGCTCTTCTACCTCGCCGATCCAGAGCTCTCCGTCTTCCACGTTCACACATCACGGGTCAAAGATCGCTGTCCTAGAACAATTACATTCACTCCTTTAGCACCAGCTTGAACTTGCTTTCGTCCGACATGCTTTTGTGCACACATGGCCTATAACCTGGATAACCTTGGCTTAATCATTACCATGACCTGTTTATCTGATTGTCATGCAGGTAACCATTAATACGTATTTGCCTCCCGATGACCTTTAAAAATGTGCATGCCGCCTTTGCCCCGAAAATGTAAGCCCTATCAGACAAGTTGGCCTGATTTCTTTGTCCCTTTTTTCTTTGAAAGTGGCTGCACCTTGGACTGTAATAATTCAAGTGGGCTCGTGTGATGAAGTCCAATTTATACATTTGATTCTCTCGAAATTGTTTCCAACCAGTAGTACAACTCACTCACTGGGATTGCTGTTATGTTATGACTTATTTGACAATTTGGGACAAACCATGTATGAAGAAAGAAAGAAAAGCAACTAGAAAGAATGAAAAAAAAAGAAGGAAGAGGCAAAATTGAATCTGGCTGAGATTTCTATTGGCTTCGAGAAGTCCTGCCACCTCCCTGTGATGTCGCCCATCTCGCGTTTAGCTGATGCAGAATGAAACTCACCAGTTGTCTTCCTCAGTGAGATGGGTAATATATAGCCGCGAGGTGTCCCGACATAGTTATAGCTGTTGGTGTCCTCGAAAAGACAAGGAGAGTCAATTACAACGGCAGAGCAGAACGGCAGCACCAAAGTCAAGTCCCCGCGCAGAAGGCTGTGATAAATAACACCTGACCTCACGCCGGGCGGTGGCGTCTCTGCACGGCCCCAGACAAGCCTGCACAAGGAAACGTGGAATCAAGGCAGAATGTGGGGCCCTTCGGGAGAAAGGTTTGTGGCAGAGCAAAGCAGGACAGGGGACGGCAGAATGAGCAGCGAGAGATGTCAGGGAACATAGTGCAATTGCCCTACTGGTGTTTACTTTATGGCAACGCTGTGAAGATATGAAACTTCACTCGGGGGGTGTTGCGGCAGGCCCAGCTGTTATTCATACCTGCTTCTGACAAGAAAAACAAAGCTCCAACCCGGTCCTGCTCAGACTCTATTTGTCCACATGAGACATAAAGCAGCAGGTTGGCCTGCCCGGAACTCCCATTGCGCTCTTCTGAGTGTAATCTTTGTTGACAGAAAGCAAGTGTGGGTATTAGGTCACTTTCTGCGGCTTCCAGTGATGCACCGCCACAGTGTTCTGAAGCCAGCGGAGACGGCGGGCAGATTGTTGATGCTCTGAGAGCAAAGACCTCTGTGCGCGGTCGTGAACAGACTGGATTATTAGGCCCCGGCAAAGCTGACGGTAGCAAGGTGACGATAAAGCAACACGATAGTAAGCTGAGCTGGATGCTCTCCTCTTCCATCTGCACATGCATGTACTTTGCATGCAGACAAGGCGTGTGTGTAAAGGGCACAGCGGGGCAAGTGGGGGAGTCCCAGGTCTCATGGGAGATACGGCGGCTGAAAGAGGGGAGGAATGAGCAACAGGCAGACAAGGGCATAGGCAGATGTGAGCATAGATAAATACGGAGATAAATCACTGGGTGTCTGGGCTCAAGGCATTTGCATTCCTGAAATGAAGCTCCAAGGAGAAACACTGGTACAAACTGAGCTTCAGTTACTTTAAACATATACAGTATCTGCCTGTGACGTTTGTTCGCGTGTGAGAGAAACAGCAAAAGATGTTTTAACCCAGCAGCTTTACGCCATTTGAGCCACCCAAATTTAGTCAAACGGCTGCTACCAAGGGACAACGGTTCCTGTTGGGCTTTTATCACACTTGGTATTCAAATGAAATAATGAACTCCAGCAAATAGTAGGTCACTTTGATAATAAGCATTCCTCAGCTCCGCATGCTAACATAAATGGTGGAAGGGGTCACCTACACGTGGCTTATTTAAGGCAGGCTGTGTTTGATCTATGGAGGTTCTGGGTTGTCTCAATGTCACAAAGAAGGACGTTACCCCTCTGCGATCACAGCGCCCCACATGCGATTTGTGTCCAAAGCAACGTCTGCTTAAACAAAAGTGTGCATTCAAATGTATTCCTAAATCCTATTCAGATCAGATTTTCCTGCCTTTTTTAGTGATGATAATTGGAATCAATTGTGCGCGAGAACGGCAACGGATTAGCCTCCTTGCTTGCCTTGAAGGAGTATAATAAAGTTGTACAAAAACAATGAAAACATATCAAATGCACAGCAAAGAATGAAACCACATCCACTTTAGTTTAGTTTGGAAATACGCTCCAAGCTCTATTTCTGAGTGAAGTCAACGTGATACTGTCATGCTGAAACTTCATTTAGTCTTACATTCCGCCTGGTCGTAACCAGCACTGGGTCATTCCCATGAAGGGAGCAGGCTGAGCGTTGACTGCGGCCATGGTGGGAGGCTGCGGGTGTGTGGGAGGGAGCATGAAGGAGGGACTGTCATCACTAATTCCTTGGCAGGCAGGCTAAGAAGTGTTGACTAACTAATGACCGTGTTTAACAAGTGAAGTGTATCATGCTTGAGGAAACACAGCTGGATATGGGTCCACAGCACTGAGTGACTCAGGGAAAACAATCCATTGTCTTAATGCTATCCACCAACACACAGCGTTCTCAAAGCGAGGACGCTGTGTTTTCATGAATGAAGAGGGAGTTAAACAGCTGCATTTTTTAAGCAGTACTGTTGGCCATTGGGCCACAAAGGCATATCTCTGTGGTACTGGGGTTGGAGTGGAGGATAAACCGGTAGTCCAAGGCTCGTAAATGAGGGATGGAAGGATTAGGATGTGAGCGAAAGAGGAATGCAACTCATCAAAGAGATGCACAAAACGATTAGAGAAACTGTTTCCTTTGGAAATCATGCACTGGAAAATATGGTGCAACAATCAACAGCAGCTCATTTAGATGGAAGATGTCATCTTTAAAAACGGGCTACACTGAGTGTTACACTATAAAAAACATCAATTAGTCTGGAGAAATTAAATCACCTCCAAATACCTCAGAATTACATGGGGCTTAAGCATATGTTGTCAACTTGTCTAAGAATTATTTTAACTCAAATTTGGCACGTGGCAGCTACGCTAACATGTGTTGGGATGATGCACTGGAGCCAAGTTAATGTTTTATATAATAACTACGGCACTCCATGCCAGACTGAAGCTCATGCTGTTTTATATTCCTCTCAAGAGTGTGTTCATAACTCATTTCACATGCCAGGATTCTGTTGGCCTATAATGAGGCAGAAAAAAGAGGTTTAATTTTACAGCAGAGCTTTAGTTGAACGGTAAACTAAAGTGTTTTGCTAAAAAATCCCTCTAATGAGCATTTATTTTGCTCACAATCATTTACAACCAAGCCATAGTGGCCTTGAGACCATGTGATCTAAAAAAAACCCCCACTGTCTCTATTTATGGCCTCTCTATTACCTTATTTCCCACCACATAAAGTATGCTAAGTCAAAAAAGGCAATTTTACTTAACTTATTTGTGTGAATACACATAAATAGTCCCCCCCCCCCCCCCCCCCCCCCGCCCCCAAAAATGGTATAGTGCCAACTGAACACTGGATGGTTTTACCAGCGCGGCTCGAGGAAGTGCAATGTGGTTCAGACGCCAACCTCTGTGGTCCAGATTGAAATACGTACTGGATGGAAACGGACAATTTTGGTACTTGGGTGAATCCTATTGACTTTTCCTAAAGGTTTTGTGTGAGAAGTCTCAACGCCTCTTAAAAGCATTGTGAGGAAATTTGCTTAGACATGTCCCTCCCACTTTTCAGGTCAAAATACCAGTTTGTTTCCCACTTTGGTGTAAAAAATGACAACCTGTAAAACCGAGACGGTTAATACAGCAAACGTCAGTATTACACTTGTGAGGTTATTAGCATGCCGATAACTACTGTAGTGTGTACTTCTAACAACCACCCTGACCTCTATCAACTTGTGTGCACTTCTAAAGCACAGCGCCTCTTACACTGCACTGATAAGTGTGTTTCCTGACAGAACATACCAGGGAAAACAAGCATGAATGGAATCTCTTTGGGATCCACCCCGGTCCCTTCCCAAAACAGTTATGTGATGTTCAAGAGCGAAAGCAGGCAGTGGATAGGGCACCTTCAAAGTTGAAGTGGCGAAAACATAGTTGTAGCATACGAACATGAGAGCGGCAAACTGATTATGTATGAAACATACAAATGTAAAAAAAAACTGAAACAATTCAATTTCAGATTGACTCAAGCTGCCGTCCTGCTTTAAAAAGCAAACCACACGCACCAACAACAACTCTGAGAGGAAGCTGTCCTAAGCCACCACTTAAATCTGTGCCATTTGATAGTGTTTGTGAAACGTTTACTTGTGACCTGCGCTCTCAAAGTCCTTAAGCCATCCACAGGACGGAGGGAAGTGAAGGGCCTTTTAGGGCCGTAAGTATTGCCAGAGACTTCCTTATATTTCTGATGATATCTGTCCTGGGGAGTTTGCTGACAAGAGCCCAGGGATCAAAAATAGCCATAAAGCAGATGGGAAATTACATCTTATCCAACACATACTGAAAAGGCCTGTCTATTGATAGAAAAGGCTCACTATAGTGTCTTTAAGCAGGGATTTAGCCTTTGACCCATCGTCCTCAAGCCCCATGGACACTACATCTCTACTCTGTTGCCATAGATTTACACTGCACTGCAACACATCATGCTGTAACACTGGTATGTTTGAGTGCTAAACAGGAGTCAGCAAAACCCTTAAGCAAACCATCTAACTGGAGTACATAAAATGTTCCTGTCCCGGCTTCAGCAAATGAGTGCGTGTTCTCAAATTAAACGGGTGAGACATGTTTGTACAAATTGTGCCGTATGTGCTCGCACAACACCGAGTTTGATTGAATATTGGAGAGACAGAGAGAGAACGCGAGGCAACATTAATCCCTTAAGCCCTTCAATGATGGCCTGTGACCAGGCCATATGAGATCCACTACCCACTACTAATCTGCTCCAAACAGTGATGAACTCAGAAAGTGGCTCTTGCCTTTAACAAACCGTTGACAGCAGGATTATCCAGTTTGTGGCAACGCAAACGTCAGAAATCCCACCATAACTTTGTGTTATTAAATGTACATACATTTTCTAGCCAACAAAACCTAAATGGATATACTTATTACTCTCTCTCTCTCTCTCTCTCTCTCTCTCTCTCTCTCTCTCTCTCTCTCTCTCTATATATATATATATATATATATATATATATATATATATATATATATATATATATATATATATATATATATATATAAATCTACTGTCTCTTCTGGCACTGGGTTAATCTGCAAATTATTTCCCTTTATCTCCACTAACGTCTTTCGGAAAACCTAATTCTACTTCAGAAAGAATCAGCATCGTTAACCCTCTCACACACACACACACACACACACACACACACACACACACACACATCTAAAAGTGCTCTTTGTAGGTTTGAAGTGTTGCAGCACGCATTGACACATAACTCCCCCACCCAACTCATTATCTGTAATACAGTCAACCTTCATCGGATAAAATCCTTGAGTTTTTGATTGACACTCGCACTTCGTTAGTAGTAACATGCATGACCTACCAAAGTCAGCTTGTTGGTGTCCAATGATGTTCTTGTTCTTAAAAAGAGAAAGAAAGCTCACAAAATGTCTTGCAGTTGTCAAAGGCAAATAGCAAATCACTGCAGCGTAAGAGTAATTAATTCACACAATGGCGGTATTTGGACAAAAAGGTCAATGTTAAATCAAAAAAGGTCAATGTTCATACGTGCCATAAACAAAAAAACGCTGTTCGCATCTCTTCAAGATACTGACCTCCAGAAGTAGATGTACTTCACCCACCCAGCTTGCATGAGAAAACTGTTCGAGTGCACTTCAGTGTACCTGTATTGTTTCGTTTCACATGGGCCGCATCCCTTAGCAAAGATCTATGAGCTTTTTCTCTCATGTTAATGGACCTGATAGAAACATGTGCTCAGCCAATTAGGCATTCCAACACCACAAGCAACACTGACCACTTCATGGTGGTGGCGATGGTGGCGCATGGGGTAGAAAGGGTGTGCTGCGAACTGTAAGGGTGGTGGTTTGAATCCTGGCTGTCGCATGTGCCATGTCGAAGTGTCCTTGAGCAAGATACCTAACCCCTAATTGCTGGGCAAACTGTATAAGGCCATGAAAGCGTCAGCTGACCAAAACGCCACACCTCTACTCTCACCGCAGTGGCCATGGCGTGCCACATGAAGTCACTCGTCTGGAGGATTCCCTGTCGCTTGGCTAGGCAAGGAAGGAAGAGTGACTCGACTGACGTTGGGAGTTCCTACTGTGTTTCATCGCAGTTCCGATAACAAGGCAAGCAAAAACTCGTGGTTAGAGTCTTCCATCCCAATTTTGGGCTTAGAAAATGAAGTTGTTGATGACGGCGGCCTGTCGCAAAACTGTTTGCCAGGGACCAAATCTAGGACCAGTCGTTGAGCAGGAGGCATAATGCTGTTTTCACCCAGAATGGCAGCTCAAGGGAAAGTGGGGTCCACCATTTGGATTCGCAGATGATGGAGCTGTCTTTCCAGCTGGCCTCTAATCTAACGGCGGGTGAGAGTACGCCATGTAGCAGCGCCGCCACTCTCATCGCAGTCATCCTGCCGCAGTGTGACCGGACATGTTTTGTGACAGCCTGCTAAACGCAATGTTAACACAGCTTTTATAATGTCTTCTTCTGTCCTGGACTTTAAGCTATCACTGTAAATATGGTGCAATTGGTAAGGAGTGTACATTTCTTTGAAAATGTAGCTAAAGTTTAACTTTACACAAAACCATGTCACAAAATGACATGTTTTTTGGAGCAAATTCACAGATAAAGGCAATTTACGGATTAAATTAAAATGAATTAAATTACGTTTTTATTGTAATTAATATTATTGTAACATGAGCCCAAAGCCATGTTTCTCTACATGTCGAAGGTTGTATTACAAGTGCAGAACACTCAGAAATATTTAAAGATTCACTAGAGAGGAAGAGCGAGCTTTGTAGGAGTGATTATATACTTTATTTTTCCCCTAAATTAATCATTTAGGCTGTATTTGAAGAGCCTCAATATTATAAAATACCGCAGAGAGAGATTTACACCTCGACCCACCCCCCCGTCCCCCCCCCCCCCCCCCCCCCCCACACACACACACACACTATGCACACACTCCTCAGTGTTCTCTGGTTGGCTAGGAATCAGACTTTGGTTAAAGAAAAATCCCACCAACTTCCATCTTGATAGAGTCCATTGAAGGCCAGACCCCACACCGAGACTAATAGCAATGGGAATCAGCTGAAAATATGTGACATAATCACATTAGTGTCTTAAGAACACAAAGCGCATTGTCAACTTTGCTTGATCAAGGCACATCTGGAGGGGAACGGAACTTGAAACAGAGTCCTGCCTTTCCCCTACTGAAATGAAAACAAGCTGTTTCACTATGCTTCCAGGCCGGAGCAGAACAAGAACTTTGACACAGTAATGGATTGCTCCAGCAGCCGCGCAGCGTAATGTGAAGATGCCAGAAAAAAAAGGGAAAGGGGGAAGATCTTGAAAGGTTTCAGAATAACGCCCACTGCTTTCCCAGTGCATTTGAACTCTGACCTGAAAGACTGAAAATGCAAAGCTACAATCTTTGCTCTTTCTACTCTGAAAGAGACGGTAAAGAACTGTGTGCCTGATCCATCTGCGTCAACAGAGACATTTGATTGTACCAATGCTTATATATGTGATTCATATTGAATTTGTATTTAATATGTCGATAAGCCAAGTTGCCAAAGAACCTTGGGCTGAGCGCATATCGAGAGGTGACAGTCATTATAACGGCCTTGTGCTTCGGCCCGAGTGTTAAAATATGAATTCCAGTTCATATTTTCCACAGGTCCTTCTACAGACTTTTAATGCCCACTTTTTGTCTTCTCCCTATCCAAGGAACAAAGACTGGTTTCTGTTTCTGCTCTCAGCCTGCTGTGCGAGTAAGGGCCTGGCCAGCCCATTAACACCCACCTCAACATGTTCCATTCCAGCATTGGGAGCTAATTACAAACACTGGCTAGGCTTAAAAACCTCTTATAGACAGAAAAGAAAGAAAGAAAGACCGAGAGTGAGGCGTTTGAGGGCGTTAGAAATAGAAAGAAAGAGAGAGAGAGAGAGAGAGTTGGACGGTGACTGAAGAGTGGGGAGGCCCCAAAGAGGCTAATGAATCCATAGGCAACTCCACCACTCTGCCACTGCGTAAATAGTTGTTCACTATATGCACTGCTACTTAGGCAAAATGGGGCTTCAAAATGCTCGGCTTTTGTCGTTCGTGAAATTCCTCAACAGCACAGCACTAAAAGGTGTGGCTTTGTTTTATTCTCATTGTGCCTCCCGCTTTCTTTTTGCCTTTTCAAAATCTATTCCCGTGTAGTAAGGGGGGTGGGTGGTCGAGCAGCAGGGAACATAACCCCCAAAATAAAGCTGTTTTCTGTTAGGGGAGTAAGCGTGATTGAAAAATTGTCAAGAAATACTGATTTGGATAACTCGAACAACTTGCATTGATGACATTTTTTTTCAAGTTAATAACTTCATGGCGTCTGAATGTACAAAAGATCCTTGCAAAAGGTATTCATCTTTTGCTTCTTCTGACCTTCGTGTCAGAAAAACGTATTCTGGGATCTAAAACCGTCAAGTCAAAATACCCTGTGAAGCCACGGCCCCTCTCACTTTTGTAGTTAAAACTACAAAAGATCCTGCAGTCTCCCACTGCAGATCCCAGCCCAGTAAATCTCAGCAAAAAGACACATGACATGCGTGCGGCTGACATTTGCTCCGAGCTGTGGTTAGCGAAGTAGTTCCCACATGTAACTGTCTCTAATCAAGTCCCGTGCCTCAACGCCTGAGGCGCAGAGATCAGACAGATCTCAAAGTGTGCCATCAACCACAAATTACAGCCCTTGATTTGAGGTTAACTGAGAGCCACTCCTCTAAGAATAACAGAGACAGTTGTTATACCTAGACTGGCAGAAACCTGTGGCACAGCTTAGGAGTAACACTTGGCATTACATTTGACATTGAGTCAGGTATTGTTACAGAGAAGCAGGGGAACAGGTCCTTTCTTTGGATGTACGGAATAGCATTAAGTCAAAAAAAATATATATATATATATATATATGGGAGGGGAGAGCTGGGGCCTTGGCAAAACACCTTGACTTGCTGATAGTTTAATACCACATGCATGCGTAATCCAAATTCTATTGGGCTTGTTTGAACACTAAAGCCCTACACAGGTTGCGCATCCTGCCAAATCCCTACTAAAGAAACCCGTAAAAAGTAAAGAGCGAAAAAAGCTGTTTTATTTCACCTCCCAAGGACGTTTTTATCACGTGTACTTTTTGGCACGTAAATAAATAGACTGGGCTTGAGTGGAAGCCTCATAAGAAGCAGCACAATGACATTTCGGGTGCCAGCGTTTGGCTTTTTAATGTGTCGGCTTACTTTGGAGTCACCTTATTCAGCGCTTTTAGTTACCACATCATAAAAATCAGGCAGATATTTTCCCCTGCTGCCGGCACCTCCTGCTCCTAAATCTGCTTTTCAAGAACGCTTGAACTCGTTTGTTGAAATGTGAGCCAAACTAAAGGTAAAACATTTGTCATTAGTTGGCTGCGGCGGAGGGGTAGCCCAGATGTAGCCCCCGTGCTGGTTTAAACGCTGTGTGTGTGTGTGTGTGTGCTGACCTGCCCAGCTTATGTCGCTTGTAGGCAAGCGGCCAAAAGAAAGCGGCCTCCTACCGTTTAATGACAATAAATGTACTGCCACACTCTATATCGCTCTAGTATTTTGTAAACAAGGTTAATGCTCCTTTTAATTGAGCACCTGGTGACAAAATATGACCTTGGTCACGATGACATTTTACCTGAACAACTCGGTCCGCACGGGTCAAGCTTTTCGAAAAGCTCACGTTGCTGCTTCCTCGTTTCCTTTTGATGGTACCCGCATTCTCACTCTTGTGTCTGCACGTCTGCATCCCACAGTGTCTATCCTTTTTTAAAATAAAATATAAGAATTATGTGTTTCTTATTCAGTTTAACTGAAGGTGATGCTTATTCTATACGTGAAAACTTAAAAGCTTTATTATCATCTCAAAAGAGGGATTATGGCAAATTGAGCATTGTAGCCAGATAATTGGGCCCGAGGACCTATCCACATGGAGAGAATAACCCTCCTAGCCTGATTCTGAAAAAGAGACAAAGCCGGGGGGTGGAGTAATGTGAGTTAAGGGATTCTCACCAGCTCTTGTGAGAGCTTGTTTCACATACACAGCTCAAAGTGGAGCTAATAACTTAACGCCAGTGTGTTTTCACTCTTGAGGGGTCTTTCTCCTTGGAACCTGGAACATTCTCCCAGATCCTTTGGTAAGGACTCTTGAGGGACTTTGTTGAGCTTGCCAAATTCTTCACCAAGACTTTCCCCTTCCTTTATCTCTCTCTCGCTGAGACATGCACGAACACATGCTTGTCACACACGCTCAACACACACATGTGATTTGTCATTTTGGGCTTTGAAATAAATCAAATAAATGGAATCTAATTAAACTGTGGTAATAAAAGACAAAAATGTGTTTTTATTCTGACTGAAGAGGGGTTCAAGGCTGGGCGTTGACCATGAATCGCTATTTATAATAAATTAATATACTCATACTGTTGAAACTACTCTACTACTAGCATCTTCCACACACACACTGCACTGCTGCAAGGTCAACCCACTTCCTGAACACACACATTACAGTCCAGAATTTAAACGCAGCTGTATGTCTGGAACTTTTCATTGTGTATTTAAAATCTAGAAAGTCATTTAAACGATTTTCCAAATTTCAAAGCCAAGGACTAACATTTTTAATATGATTTTTAGATTTTTAACTCCTAAAATATCCGTGTCCAAGTCAGAAGCTAAATTAGGGAAAGTGAGTGTAACGCTGCTGACAGGGTCTCAAGCCTTCTGCGGTGACCCTCACGCTGTCACATCCTCTCTCAAGTGAGTCCATGGCTGCTTTTGACTCCTCCTCTGCAGCATGACGAGTTCTCTCTTAGGGTGGGGGGGGGGCCCTTAGTTTCTCTCCATGCCCCAAACTTAAGCTGCCCTCTGCTCGATGCCCTCAACGACAGGGGCGTCAAGTGATCGCTGGTCTCTGTATGAGAGCCCGCCCCCCAGTGGGAGACTTGTAAGTGAAGAAATGTCCCCCTGTCTTCGCTGTCTAGAAACTGTACTGGGATGCTGACCAACAGCAGAGCACAAGAGAAAAATGCACAAGAGACTTCCAACAATAGGTAATATCTGTTCAAAGTCTAAGCTTTGGCTACTCTAATGCCCCAGTGTAACCCCCTTAAGTTGTTTTACATTATTTAAGATGATTAAATCGACATGCATCACTAAAAAACATTTAAATCAAGGAAGATGGTAACAACTGGCAACAAATGAGTTGTAATTTAGTCCGTTAACAACCGATGACAAGGGATAAAGTGTCACCACCGACTGCCAACAACGTGTTATCATCCCACCATCGCAAACCTTTTTTTCCAGATGGCAAAGTCGATACTATTAAGAAGTCAACTTCTCGCAATTAAACATTGAAAGATTAAAAACCAAGTTAAAAAAAAATAAAGGAATACCCTCAAGAATGGAAGCAGGTGAATTATACATTTTAAAATGGGAGTGGAAGGTTTGTGTTTCCATGAGCAGATGAATTGTCTTCTTGACTATATAACTCAATTATACAAATGGTTGCAACACAGCTGTGCTGACAATCAAGGCCCGGTTTCAGATGGAAATGAAGGGTCAAGATATGATACGCATTCTCAAACTGGGCTACAAGGAAAGGCCACAAGGAAACAAATTGGGATGAATGGCTAAAGGAACGTCACACGCAGTATGTTGCCTTCTGTTTATATCATATGGCTTTCTATCGATGGTGAACGGTGTGGCAACGCACGGACAAAAGCCAAAGGTCAAAGATTTACTTTGTCCAAATCTTCTCCAAATGTGACTATGAAAAAAAACATAACATTTTGTAACTGTCACCTCTCAGCGCTCAAGGGAAGAAAAAAAAACATTGTCTATTATAAGTGGACACAACAACAATGGATACAGAATCAGAGCCATTTATTGACGAGTATGTTGGACGTTGTCGTGGCGGGTGATGCATACATTGGACAATAAGACAAATACACACAGTGCAAGGAATATGAACGTATTGAATTTAAAATTGAATGCAGAGGAATATAAACTATAAATGTAGTGCACAGGCAAACAGATAACAATAGCCTGCACACGTGTACCGTGAGCGTATGTGAAAGTGTCAAGTGTATTTATGAAGTATGAAGGAACCTGCAGGGGAGCGACCGGTAGGAAATTGGGCTGAGACAGTCGGTCAGCGGGGGACCCGGCCTCTGTTAATGAGCCCCGACTGCTGACGGGAAGAAACTGTTTGTGTGGCGTGAGGTCTCGGTCCTGATGGACCTCGGCCTCCTGCCAGATGGAAGCGACACAAATATTAACACAACAACCAATTTGAAATTTGAAACTCCAAAAATAAATGTGCACACTACAGATGATTCTAAAAGGTAAAAAGTTTTCAAGAAAAAAATTGATCTTTTAAAAAGTTGACAATATGTGACTCCTAATATATATCTCCTAGATTTCACAAGTGCAATGGATGCTACTTTCAGCTACTATGGATTTCTGAAAATCTCATTTCGACTGACCTCTTTGTTGGATTTGAACACTTCAGTTGTTTGCGGGATCTAAATTAAAGCCTGAACTCTTCTCGGGATCAAGATGCAAAACCAGCTGACAAAGGTTGGCTAACAGCCACAGAACCATTTCATTGTACCAGAAAATAGAGAGATTTCATCTCAATGCATTTTCCACTTAACCCAAAGCACAGCACCCGGTTCTGTGACCAGCTCAAGCTAATTTGATTAGAAAAGCGCAAGCTAGCATGATAAAAGTGCTCAGCACTGTATGGAGGGACCAGTGGTAGCAGTCAGCGGTTAAACCACAGTAGCAGAAAGGTTAATACACTCAGCACATGTTGCCTCTTACAACAGGTGGTGCGGCACGATCGGCGGCTCCCAGCATTCCAGCTTTTCCATGCTGGTGGCCCCTGGTATTCTGGGATTTACACTGCCTCCCCTCCTTTCAACCACAGAGGCCTGACTGACAAGCTAATCGTCGGGCTGGGATCCCCTCAGCTATTGATTCGACTGCAACACAACACCTCCCAGTCAATGAAACTGCAATATAATGCTTGAGCTGCAAAGAAAAGGGGGAGTATTAGCGTGTTGAGCAACTGGAAGAAATTTTCTGCCGCTGCTGCCTCTGCCGCTCGCTCCTCGCTGCAGCTGCTGGTAGGTAGAAACAGAGCGGCACAAATAAAGCAGGGGAAAAACGTGTCTCGGGGGGTAGAAGCTTGAAGGGGTAGGTTATTAAAAGCCACAAAGTGGAGCCCATGCTGGGCATAGAGAAATAGCCGCAGCATGGTAGAGGCACAATGGAAAAGAAGGGGGTCTGCTTTCTAAATTGTTCTAATCCTTTGAGAGTTTTATTTCATTTGGTTTTGTAGTTTAAAAAGGCTGCCTTGGATTGTGCGTGCGCTTTGGCTCGAGTACAAAACATATAAGAGGCTTTATTGACCAACTATGTATTTGTCAAGATAAAAAAGGCCCAGCTTAACATTTTACTTTTAGCAGACTGAAATGTTTTTTTTTTTTTTACAGTTCTAAACTCTCTAAAAAAGAAAATACATTATTACAGATTTTTTCAGACACATTTGTGTAAAAAAAAACAAAAAGAAATTAAATGCATACGCTATTTGATCACTCCTTTTACTTTTAGAAATCAATACATAGCTACTCTAAATATTGATCTGTTAGGCACAATAGCTGCAACAGTAACCGCAATTAGTCGTATTACTGTTGGTTCCAGTCATTTAGCCAAGCATCCAATTCCCATGACGTGTGAACACTTAATTAAAACAAATGTGTTACAAATATATACTGGGGATCAGCAGCATTCACAACGTCTCTTGTGGCTTGGCCAGTCAATGCAACACGGAGGATAGCAAATCAATGTCGCCGGTCACTTATGCCACACAGATTTAATCAAACTTGAAAACAGATAATAACGCCACGACAGGACAATGAAATTATGGCTGATTTTGCCTCCAGTAAAGAGACCAAACGCGAATGTCCAGTAAGACTTAAAAACAACTGTTGACCGTTCCACTGGAGGGGATATAAAAAAATGCTGAAGCATACAATACTCAAACATTAATGTGAAGTAAATTAACGAGAAGTGTCGTCAATATTGCCCATTTGAATATCGATGTTAATTACTGTGTATGTACCGTAGTGTCAGTGTGACCTCTTCTGATATTTGTGGCCTGTTTACACTTGGTCCTTAAAGTGTCAGGATAATGGAGCAGGATCATATTCGGACGCAGTCAGAAGGCTGCGGTCCTCGTTTCCCAGCATGACATGCAGATGAATCACTGGGAGCACAGGCAAAATCTGCTGCTACTGTGCAGCATTTGAGCAGAGGTCAACGAAGTTCATGCACACACACACACACACATGCACACACGCACACGTAACGGTAGCAAAGCCACCTGATGCAGAGTTAGAATAAGACAAGTTTCAACAAATATATCGATGGAGGTAATTTATGCCAAAAATCAATCAGGCAGGGGGGAGTTGGAGGGGTGTGGGGAGGGGGGGGGGGGGCGCAGCTGCCCTGAGGGCAACAATGACACAGCGGTCGGGGTTTAAAGGGAACGCAGCCGGCCATGGCCAAAAGGAAACCGATGTTTACTGTTGTTAGGACATGAAGGCAATCTGCGGTTCCTTTGAAATGTGTGGAGGGGAACATCAACCAAACCCCACCCGAGGAGCTTCTTATCACACAGAGTTTGGCTGAAATTGCGACTCACACATCTGGGAGAGGTTCGTTTCTAGGAAATTATGAGCCTGCGTCTTGGTAAGAGTGACACGTGCTGGTGTTTCTATGATGAGGACACAATTCCAATAAATTTGTGAATGCTCCGACATAATGGACACTGCGCTATATTGAATGAATTTCACACACTGTTACTTGTAGTGGCCGGTGCAAGTTGAGTCCAGGTCGCACCTATTTAAAAAAAAATACTGGCATCAAAACCTGTCAATTATGTGCAAATGGCACATTCTCAAATTTTCACTTCACTTCCCTTTTTCGCCCCACTTAATTTTTTTTTTCTCTCCTTTTTTTTCTATTCTAACTTCTGCAAATGATTCTGAAACATATGGTGTCCAGAGTTGAGGGAACTTAATGAAGTAGACATCAATCAAACAACTTTCTAAAACTTCTATTTACGTAATAAATAATAGTAAAAAAATACATGCACTAGTTAGTTCTTTTAGTATCTTACAGTATGATGAAGACTTGTTTAGGAACCTTATGCCTATTAATTGTCCGGGTCGACGGCGCTGCTATCAATAAAAAGTTAAGCAATAAAGTGATTATTAATTTGTCATTGCATTTGGAGTTTTTGGTGACTTTTGATAAACAATTTGTGATGCAAAGTGCCCAACCTTGGCGAAAGCATGACTCCCTCAAACAAAGCCCTAATCATTTTGTCATGTTCAAGATAATGAAGGAATCAGTAGCAGATGGTTAGTGCACCATAAATAGCAGAGGTAATTAGAGAGCCTGTCAAAATAAAAATGTGCTGTTGGTTCAGGTAAGAAAAAAATGCAACCGATTCCACAACTGATGGCCCACGTTTTTCTCAAGGGTGCCACGCAGAATCCCTCAAGGAGCACAACAGATAATTAGATCATCTTTAGGAGTGCAATTATTGGCTAGTTACTGTTCTAAGATTTTTTTCCCAATGCCAGATGTGCTATTCGACCAAACGCCAAATGTGGGAGTGTTATTGTACATTTCAACAGTTATAAGATGTAATAAAATGCGTGTTTTCTGCCGTTAAAGGGAGAGCAGTACTCTAATGCTAAGAGCTGCAGTATCAACGTACTAAGCATTTGTTCAAGTATAAAGACAACATGGAATAATTCCTGTGCTTAGAAATGTGATTTATATATGATGAACCTTTTCTGGGAACCCAGGGAGATGGTGACATGGTTTCGCTGAGATACGTTCCATATGTTGTATCACAGCTAATGACCTGAATATTTTAAACTACACCGGTCTGTGATTTATCTCAGGGTAATGCACTTTAAACTTAACAAACATCCATTAATAAAATACACGTCCTTAAGGTCCGCTCTATGCACGATTAAGTTTAATCCCCGTTTTACCACCGCACAAAGTAAATAAACACGCACTGGGTGCTGCATGATTCATCGCTTCATCCATCGGACGGCAGCTGTTTTTCCTTTTTTTCGACGGTTTCCGTTGAACGTTAGAATCTAGGTTACTGTTTTTCAGGGCATTCTCAGGGAGACGCGGGCCAAACTGTTCCTTGACTATTCCCTGTCCGTTAACAATGAGCCTGTGCTCTGCATAAACAGCGCCGCTTCGACAGCATTTTTCAGTCCTCAGCCATTTCTAGGGCAAGCTGTGACCCCTGGGAGTTTACGGAAATATCCAAGATATCAGAGCGGCTGTATTCTTTTTCTTTTCCTGAGGCTCACCGCTGTTGTTTCCAAGAGACACAAGTCAACTGGAGTTGAGACGTTAGCAAGTCGTTCTTCCATGCAGGTTTTTGGAATCGGTAGCACCGTGCACATTTAATCGGTAGGTTGTGGTCAAATAATACAACGGTTGTTAACTGCACTACACTGTCAATCCATGTGATTGATTTACAGTTATATAAGACTGCATGATAAAAGCACACACAGTGTAACGGTTACTTGAAACACCAATTACCCAAAGTTTAAATCTACCTTAAAATCAAATTAAAATGCCTGTCACACAATGTCATTACTATAAACTCATAGCTAAACTTCAGGTGGGATTTCCAGGCGTTTTGACACATAATCTGGTTTGGTACCTTTAACTGCTCTCCTAAAAGTATGCATGGAAACTTTAGAATGAGATGAACAAGCGGCACAGTGTTCTCCCTTGATACAATGATATCATAAAAACAATTATTAGATTTGCTGGTGTTAGTTTCGTACATCCAATGCCACAAGATCAGTAGATCTATTAAAACAGGAGGCCATCGAAAGAACGCAAGACATTTTGAACAGTGCTGACTGATGGCCTTGAAGATAAATTGATGTTTCGACTTATTGCCGAGGGAACTGGCAGTAAATCCCAGAGTGGGTTGCGCTTGTGAAGACCTGGAAGAGTTTTTTCAAAGGTAACTGTCTTACATGTGTGTGTATTTCATTTGAAGCAGATCCCTCCCTATTTAATTAAACTGATGATTAAAATAAGGTAGTCTTATGTCCATCCTTGTGTTACAAATGTGAGAACAGTCCAATTGAATTTCCAGAACACAAGTCACCTGTCATACTGTAACTCTGTATTTAAAATCTTTGTAGGAACGGGACTTCATCTCTTGTTTTCAAATCCGTTGACCGATTGTTAAATAGAGCGCAGCAATGCTTCACATCAGCTGTAACAAAGCAGTATATCTTAAAAGGGGGAAGTTCACAGGGATCAGTTGATTTCCACTTACCAAGTAGACTGAAATGTAACATACGCTGATTCTGCTGTAACCTTTTATTGTAATAGTGATTTTTTTAGACAGCAAAAAGGTCTACCCTCAGCGTCCTGCAGCATACAACTTTGAACATGTGAAATGTCAGGCATAGCACAGCAAATAGTAATTTCCTGTCTGTGTGTATGGCAGCAGGAAGTCAGAGGTACATCCTCCCCTCTGGCTGAAGGGAAGGAAACAGTGTGAATGGAGAGGGGATGTCACTGACCTCTCTGAAGAGAGTCAAGGCTTGACCTTGAAACCTAGCTGACTAAACAGAGAACCCAAATCACTCTGGGCTAAACATGGATATCGCCAGCACTGTTTCCTTATAATCTGATACTGTGTGCTTAAAATGATTTCCTCGTGGAAAAAAATATATATACACACTTGTAATACGGAGAGCTAAAATATGGTGTGAAATGGATGCTCCTTCGCTGTTACCGAAGGAGCTACGGAGCATTATGGTAAATGTTGATAACAAGCAGAGGAGTGACTCCGGCCTCTGTTTATGAGGATTAAGTGGAGCACAGTATGGGGAGGTTATTAAAGATGAAAACGGTAACAACTTTAGCTGCTCATCCACGCGCTGCCTAACGGTCAGCAAAGCCAAACACGCTACATGCGCTGGACCACAAAGGTAAGAGGCGACTTCCAGGGTTTACGAGCCTAAAACATGGCATGAAACCATTTGCTTTTTATTATTCCATTTACTCTTAGCCGGACCACAAAGTGGTTCTGAGAGCCTGTTTTATGTATTCAGCTGCCTTCCCCTCAACAAGCATGTGGAGCCGCTTAAACAAACCATCAACCAGAGCACAGCTGCAACAACAACCGATCGATCGGAGGCAGGTTACCGTCTGAACACTGCGCCGCCAGCACGCTGGCTTCAGCAGGTGGGGTGGGAGTTGCAATTTGCTGCTGAAGGGCTTTTGTGCCTGCCTGACTTCAGAAAAACTGTAACTTGTGCCTCCCTTGATAGATAGCCACGAAGGCTGATAGAATGTGTGTGTTTTGGTGAGATTCGCCGCTGTATAAACAATCGACTCCCCACCTTCCACAACATCTGGGAACTCTCAAGGATCGAGGCAGAAACAAATAACCAGGGACTTGTTAGTTTCTGATTAGATTTTAAACAACTCATCATGGCCCATGGAGTTCCCCTCACTGCGCTGCGTGTCCTGCCGTACGCGAATACGCCAGGAAAAAATAAAAATGCCAAACAACTAACCAAAAGGAACAAGAGGGCTCATCAGTATTCATGTTGTTTCATTAAATATCATAAATGATGCAAGTTTTTTTTTTTTTCTAGTTATGAATAAAGGATCCACCCGCTCCTTAGACGGGGCCTCACTGGCTCGACAAAGATGGCAATCTCTCAGTGGTATTTAATTCCCTGAATTGTGTGTTCTCTCGCTCCTTAATCTCCCCGTTCAAACAAACAAGCAGCTTCAGATTCTTCTCCCCGTCGGTCAGCTCAGTCGTGTTTGCCAGCTCCTCTTGAACCGTCTACATTATCAGTAATCTTCTTGTCTGTATGAGTTTAAAGTCTGGATAAGCATTGTGAGTAAAGTCTGGACCAACGTCTTTTTATTTTTTTTTACAAAAAACAAGAATAAAAGTCTCTGTTTTTTGCCGATCAGACTTTGCAGAAGGGGACAACAAATCCATCCGCAACAACTACAAAAAAACACGTCCGGTGCTTCAAGGGATACCAAATGTACAGACGTAGCAGAAAAGCAATTATCATGCATTCACAACTTTTATTGGCACAGCTGCACAACCTGTTGTACAACGAGCTGCCGTTTAACACTAACTACATCTACCTCGCGCACCCTGCTGTGTATCGTGTTTGACTTGCGTCTATACATCCTCTGTCAGCTTGTCGCTCTCTCTCCCTCTCTCACGGGTAAAAATCACACAATCGTGTCGGCCGTAGCTGAACTTTTGCACCGTAGCACGACGCAGGTTCTGCCCCTGCAAATCCGGTTGCTAGACAATCTAAGCCAATTACAGTACGAGGGCAAATGGTTAACCTCTATAATATACATTTCCCAGACTCTCTCTCTCTCTCTCTCTCTCTCTCTCTCTCTCTCTCTCTCTCTCTGAGCTTGCTTGTCATCCCGGGAGAAGAGTTATGCACCAGGGCCCAGTGTCCCAGGCGACCCAGTTTGAATTGGCTCAATTCATTAAGCCAGGACCCGTGCACCAGCCCCAGTTCACACGGCGAAGACACTTGCAGCAAACAGCTGCTGCACATTCCTGATGGGAGGGCCAGGCAGATGTCCAAGGAAAATCAAAGGGAGAGACAGGGGAAAGTTTACGAGCCGGCGTTTGCCAACCTCAATGAGACGCTCTCCATCCCCTCCTCAAAGACAGGGTGCAGCTGGCGGAACTCTTGGCCCTGTCCTGTTCGGGGCTCCCCCTGGTTCTCCCACTCAAAAACACTGCAACAACTCAACATGTTGACAATATCAGTTGCCTCCTCACTGCTCTCTATTTGAACCTCGACCACTTTGGCACAAGCCGGGGGCGGAGGGGGGGGGGGGGGGGCGGGCTGGCTGAGGGGTTAGAAGCAAACATTACATTTTATTTATTTGACATTGTCACGCTGAACCGATTCATTGTCGCACGTTGCATCTAAGAAAAAAACAAGGATACAATTTGCCGCCTTCAGAAAGCCAAAATGAGAAACTATTGCCTGTAAACATGTTGTACAGTGTCTGTTTTGACTTGGAAAATTATCATAATTCCCAAATTTTACTAAAATATCTACTTGTATTTAGTAGATACTACCATTTTACTCCTATGTTTACATATAGTAAATATTTAAAAAAATTAATTAAAACATCTATTTCTCATAATTTGTTCTACGGCTGCATTGAAAAAATGGATGAATGCAAACAATCTTTTTAGACAGTCAGAAAACAAGAAGGACTATATAAGACGCTCTTGTACCTCTCTTGTAAAACGGGTCGAGCCTTTAAAGACGACTCTCAAACACCACGAGGCCTCCAGCTCCTCATTCATCACTTTCCAGACAAGGAGAGGAGCATGGTTGTGCTCATAGTTCTCCCTCTGTGATCCTCGTCCTTTGTCCCGCATGCCACCTCCTAACCCACTACTGTCTCAGCTCCACTCCCCCCTCTCCCCCTCTGCACCCCTGCTCCATTGCACACAGACACAGCATGAAGCCAGTTGTAATCACCGTTGGACACAATTTCAGGGACAATTTGAAGACTATTTATTATCTTCTGGTCAATAACCAAAAAGGAGACCAGCACTTTCATTTCAGACCTATTGAAATGTTTCAATGAGGGAGTAATTACTATAAATATGAAGTATGTCTTTGCCTGGTATTCCGTTTTAATTAAATGTCCTCATTTAAAAAAAAAAAAACATTAAATATAATTTGAATTTAAATACAGTCTGAACTTTTAATATAAAATATATTTGCTTTCTCTCCTTTTTACAGTGTAACTTAGAGAAATGTACCTTACACCAAAACTGTATTAGTAATGTCAAATTGAGTCCAACATATAACCAGCATTTAATCTTGGGAAGGAAGCGCCTGCCTGAGAGAGTTCCCCTGGGAGAAACAGAGATAAAACTACCAGTAAATGGTGCCGTATCCATTCGTGGCCATTTCGGATTAGGTGGAGGGGACAAACTCCCCTCCGGGGGGAAAGTTCCTCAGCAGGGCTCCAGGTAACACAAACCTCTTAATCACACATGACCCGACAGCTAAGAGAGAGCTAAGCAGCAGCATGGGGCCTCCCATAGTGCTTCCTCCCTCGCCGCACCATCATTAGCCGCGGCACATGGCCCGCCTGCATCCATCCCGGTGTTTACCAACACCAACACCAGCGACGTGCCGGCGAAGCCCAGGCTTATTTTAGAAATTTGCCTAAGCGAACTAAGGGAATCAAGTAAATTCCATATTAAGCCAAGACTTTGGTGTAAACATTTGTAATCTGTCGTGCCAAATGTGTGAGGCTGCACAAGCCGGCGTGAGTGAGTTTCGACAAAATAGGAGTCTTGTTTTTTTTGTTTTGTTTTTTTTCCTGCGGCACATTCAAATCTCTGTGGAGCTGTCGCAGCCGACAAATAGAGTGTTTGCAGCAGACTGCAGGGTGTCGCCTTCGACGTTAAGGTTCGTTCGTTCATCAAAGGGAACTTTTAGGCAGAAAAATATTGTGGGCAGCGGTTGAAGGTTCTTGTGTGATCCGTCAGCAGAGCGAGCCGGGCGGTGTTAAAGGAACAGTCTTCATGCCCTTGGGAAAAGCTGAAAGAGGGTTTTTTTAATATTTCTTATTGGTGAGAGAAACTATGAATGTAACAACGTGCGTTCAGTTTGGACCGCTGGCCTCGCTGTGTATATTTAATGTTCATCACGACACTCAGCTGGTCATGATCACATCCTTAGGTGGAACCCTCCTAATACTCATACTTTATTTTATTATTTATTTTTTTGTAGTGCACAGCACTACAGATTGCTCAATCAGTTTGGGATGATCAGGATACGAAAAATAACGTGATTTCTCTTATACTACACATTTGTTTTAGTTGTACGGATTCGTTTTAGTTGTTTCACTGTTTCACTCGTGAGAAAAGGCCTAATGAACCTAACAACAAAGTCCTACTATTGATTACAGAAATGGTACATCATGACTACATAGCTGCTTGCTAACTGACACCTAATAACCATTCAATTAACCTATATTAATACCACGTTTTATGACGACCGATACGACCGATCACGACAACAATGCATCACTTGAAGTTGACACAACGTAATGTTTCAGGGTGCAGGGCTTTGGCAACAGCTTTTGCGAGGGGCAAAGGCTAAAGGGGGTCTTTAAGACCCGGGGCAGCGGGTCCACACGCTGGAATGCAGAGGGAGGCTAGTAAATTAGAGGCCTAATGAAAACTCTCTGGTGTCCAACTGGAGCAATCATCTGGTTAGAATCAACCGGTTATTCCACTCATTTCCCCCACCGCTCTCTCTCCGAGCCCTCAGTACCTAATTTAGAAGAAATGTGCATGCTCAATTTTACACACCTGCAGTTTGAACTTGGGGCCGTGATTCCTTCACTTATTTTTAAAAAGCCGGTTAGAAACAATAAATCAAAGTGAGGGAATTGCACCTATCTTCAAATACATCTGAAGTGACCCAACCGTTTGTAAATAACTAATTACACACTAAAATCGTGACAGCAACAGCATCTTTAACTAATTTGCTTGATTTCTAAAGTTTAGAAGAAATCCTCTACTAGCAAACAGTAAAATAATCTATGATATAAAAAAACTTAAAAAGCACGGGATGGGTCGCGGGACAGTTGCCCAAAACGAGGTGTAAAAAATCTCCCCGAAGACGTGGTCACTATACCTTCCTTGGAGTTATTCAACCTTTCACCTACTGGGCCCCCCCCGACTCTGACCTTTAACCAGATGCCTTTTGCTTCAAATCTCCCTTCAGTTTCAACCTCTGGAATCTGCAGCACACTGTGAGCGGAGGAGTGAACAAAGGCAGTAGATCGGTGATCAGCCTGCTTATTAGTTTGCTGATACAGATTTACAAGGGTCAAATTCAATGACAGGGAAAACAAGTTGCGGGAGATACGGTATTACAGGGGCTCAAACTAAAAGCCTCCCGTTAGAGCTGAAGAAAATATTATTTTCATTCCAAAAAATAAATGAAACGTGCGTCTAGTTTGCAGCTGACGAGCTAAATTATCGTTAATAAAATGGGTGTTAATATCCGCCGGTCACATTATGACACAAGCCAATAGTCTTTTAGTGCACGGGGAGCTGTTGCACGTTTATATGTATTCTTTCAGTCTCCACTGATTATTAAAAGATCAATTTGTCCTGTTTTCCTCTCTTGTCGTTGCTCACTTTGAATGCCGGTGTGGATTTTGCATCCCCCCTCAATCCCACATTATCTCAGTTAGAAAGTGTGTTTTTGCCAGGGCGGGAGGCAGTGAGTGGAGGTGCTGATGTATTGAGCAAAGTTGCTTGTCTTTGCTGAAAGCCTTTGTTTCCTTGGGCTCTCTATTCATCACAAAGCCTTTGGTGGGAAGAGACATAAAGACAGGCGCTGACCCCGGTGTGAGCCCTTTGACCTCTGTGAACCCAAGGGGACAGATTTTCAGCAACTGTGCAATCACTATTAGTTGACCGCAGGGTCTGTAGTGGAAGATAGCTGGAGCCAGACAAAGTGAATGGAGGGACATGGTGGGAAAATCTGGTAATT